>CM076570.1:38788323-39388323 GCA_034641835.2 Pinus albicaulis | reverse complement strand
TTATGTAAGGAAGAAGACAAAGATAATAAAATGTATTTTGCAAACACTTGCTTCATGGGTTTCATGAGCAAGGAGTTTTTATTATAGGTCAAAGAATTCTTCTTGATGTCTTTAGGGATTTGCCATCTTTTCATAAATGTATAATTTAGAGTCATGTATATGAAGTGTTGTTACACTTGTAAAGGATCATTATTGATGTAAAAAGTATGCCTTAAGACCTGTTGATTTATGATAGCATCGGATGTGCTCTAGCCTTGTAATTTTGTATATGGGCTAAGACACATGTATTCCATAACACCCAGAAAGGATTTTGGAAGATTCCACTTAGAAATGGTTTAATTAAAATAATTAATCGTTTTTTAATGTTTTCCTAAGAGTAAACTTAGGGAAACTGATTAATTAAAGGGTATTAATTAAACTTAGTGTGAATCTTCTAGAAAAAGACATGGATCACCTCCAAATTAATCTTAGCCCTTGATTATGTTTTAATCTTGGCCGTTGAAGGTTCAACAGAAGAATATAAGGAGGAGGGTGAGGGGCCTATGGAAAGACATCAGACGGAGAAAGAATCAAAAGTTCGATTTCTTTAGTGAGAGGAAGAATCGAAGTGGTTCTCATTTGCAGAGAGGGGAAAGTGAAATCTCCAGGAGGGAGAACTTTTTAAGCATAGATAGTGCATGAAGAGGAGTCAGAGAGGAGCCAAAGCATCAACGCAGAGTTACCCTAGCAACAATTACGTTGGGCCAGCGCAAAGAAGCAGAGGGAGTTTTGTTTTTTGTTAGAGGGGCAACTGAAGGTTCATACGATGTTAGGAGGACATTTCGGGAAGGAAGGAGCACTCTAGTCTCATACAGCAACAAGTACAGAAGCAGCCACGACAAGCAGCAAAAGAAGTGATGCAGTGACAGCGTGAGTGATGCAGTGATTACACAGAAATCACGCAGAGCTAGTCAGTGTGGGTGCAGGTCAGTGTCGAAACTCAAATGGTTATGTGAGAATTGTCTCACTTAGCCTTTTCACACCAGAATTCTTCAGGTGATTGATTGACATCTACAATCACACATTTGTACTCAGAATTTCTGCATAATAAAGAAACCTTCAGATCTGCTACACCGATTTTCCCACATTGGATTTTTTCGGGGACAATTGTCCAAAAAATAACGGTGTCTATGTGTGATTACTAGTGCTATTTTTATATGTGATTTATTAATCGTGAAGTCTGCAGCATATTTTATTTTGTTATTTAACACGAGAAATGTTAAATAATTGTGTTTGAAAATGCAATAGAAGAAATTTAATCAGTAGTTGCAGTAGAATTCTCCATCATAGAATTTTCACATGGTATCAGAGCTGTCAAATCCAAAGGAAGCAAGGTCAGGAAAGGGACTGCATAAACCAGAATCTTCAGAGGGGACGCATGTTAAATTTGGACAACTAGGTCCAAACTCCGGGTTGTGTTGCTTAGATGATGATCCCAATATTTTTATGGGATTCCTCTTTCGGAGAGGTGTAAGATTGATCTAAAGATCATCTCGATCGGATGAGCAGAACATGTACTTTGAATTTATTCCAATTATGTGCTAGGTCGGCTTGGAATATAATATAGACTTAAATGTCTTAAAGGACGTGTCACACACCCCCAAAGATGCCTATATATTGGAGATACTTGGAGCTCATTATACACACAATGTGTGGAGGATTTTCTTCTCTCTTGATGGCAATGGAGCTGCATTCTTGGTGTTGCGTCTTTGTGAAGATGTCTGGGTTGTCTTGGGGTTGTGTGACATGTGTGGGTGTTTGACCTTATGAAAGACTTTGCTAGTTGAAGCATCCTGCTGATCGTCATAACGCCATCATTCTTCTTCCTCTCTATTGTTGGCTTGTCTTCCATCAATCAATTTATTTGTTCTATCTGCTTCAGTATTTTGTGCCCTAATCTGAAATGGCATGGAACATGTTCGAAAATTAACATGGTATCGGAGCTAGGAGAAGACAACGCCCAGCTTATAAATCTAGGGTAGCAAGATGTGGGTTATTCTAAAAGCAAACTTTCAGTGGCTAAGATCAAATAGGATCGAACCTGGTTATTTCACACATCGTCATGGATGCTTGTGAAGAACTCTGCCTGCCACGTTATCAAAGCACGACGTCAATACACCATTACCATGGACATGGAAATTAATCCTGAGAATCCTAGCATGAATGAGCTTAGAAACAGGGCAAAAGCAGACAAAAATAATGAGTCTGTCAAAGATTTAGTTCTATTAATGTACGAAACTGCTTTGTTGACGTCAGGGTTCAGCCTCGATGATCCTAAGATAACAAAATTCATGAAGTTATGTCTAAACGTATTTAGACTGCACCTTCTTTTGATAGACTACGAGTTAAATCCATATGTGCTATTGCCCGTGCCCATTGGCGATCCACCTGGGTTGTCTTTTGCATGCATAGCCCGTCGACGATATAGTGAAATATCATTCCTGTTGTTCTAGGTGTATGACGGCACAACATAAGGAGAAATTCGGATATCTCGGGAATATGCCTGATATCTCGGGAATATGCCTATGCCTGCATGACAGAACAGTGTTCGGAACAATGTTACATAGCGGGAACAATCTTCGGACTTTCTTGTCACGTGCGATACTGTAATCATGTGAACGTCCCTACATGACAGATCTAGCGGCGTGGAATCCCGGCTATGTTGTCGGCGTAATGAACTTATGAAATCTCTCTGATTTTTACTAATATCTCCTCCGGTTACAGAGTCGACGAAGGCTATATGCCATCTTGTCGTCCGAATAAAATGCATATGCGGACCGAACCAGTGGACATATCTTGGGTTAAAATCAATGCAAGCCTCGGGGGTCAAGTATGCAAGACCCGCTCAAACATTCAACCACAGATCAAGCGAATATCTAGGTTCTATCCCTAAGACCCCTACTGGTGATGAAAATAAGGCCGAGTAAAGGCAGAGTCTCCTCAAGGAACAACGCAGTAGATTGCAGGTGGTTATCACGTTTTTTTTTTGTGACTGTGTGCTCACTAGTTCTGAGTTGGCCACACGCCTGAGGTAGCCACAGGTCCAAGCTGAAGTTGGATGTAGATCACAATCACAATAATTCCCAGATCCATGATGCCCTAGTTGAGGTTTCCTTATGTGCAAGGGAAGTTAGAGAAGCTCTATCCCTAAGTGGCCCAGATTTGTGCATAAGCAAGACAATAGTGACATTTAGAAGATGACACGTTGTGTCATTTAAGACCACATGCTCAGGAATTGTGCACTGTGATTAAAGGGGCCATGAGGACAGATGTGTATGGGTTACCTTGAAGAGGAGAAATCAAGATGAGGTATGTTCATAGGTGATGAACAACAATGGTTGATGTGCCCTTATGACTGTGCTAGATCTACGTAAAAGAAAGGTGTCATATAAGGTATGGACTGACATGAAGAAGGGTCGATTCAATGTTTGGAACAACTGTATGATTGGTTCCTAGATCTATGCAATTTAAGAGACAAATTGCAGAACTGAGATCTGAAGATTTGAAGCCCTAGATCAGTCAACCATTAACTGTAGTTGGACATATCTGGAAGCCCTAAGAAGTAGTCTTTTTAGTGGAATTGGAAGGGTTTTTTTACTGTGGAAGCCCTTGGTGCAATGCTATGAAGCGGTCAGATTGTTGACAAGATGGGCAAATCTGTAAGCCCTAGGGATAGTGACAAGAGAAGTTGATTTGTCATAGAGTTAGGCCAATTTTGGTAGCCTTAGGAGCAGTCTTCTGAAATGACCAGAAAAATGAAAAATGGGCAGATCTGGAAGATAAGAAGCAGTGCAGAATGCAATGCCAGATGTAGTAGATGAAGACCTCAAGTGCGGGATCATGAAAGAAGGAATCAAGATATGTTAGAAGGCAGATTGGGATCCCTAGTTCAGTGAGTTGCAGTAAAGAAAATCTTAGAGGGCTGCTTGAGGAAGCTACAACAAATCTCCACAGAATAATAGGTAGTTGTTGTAAAGTCAGTATGAGTACTTCTGACACAAGCTGAGGCTTGTAGACATATTCTCCCTATTTGACAGTGACATATGGCAGAATATGTATGACCGTGAAGTTTAAAATCTTCAGTATTGTATGGCAGTATGACAATGATGAAGAAGATAGTGATGGGTATGATAAAATTATGGCAACATCGTAATCAGTGATATGACAGTGATGACAGTTCATAATGCATTCCTGTAGTCGCAAATTTGAGGAGCTAAGAAAGTAATCTGTGATTCTATGTCACTGTCATTATGACAGTGACATAGACAAACACCTATATTTACGAAATTCATAGTAGCAGTAAGCTTGTGACTGTATTAGTCTCACATTGGAGCGTAATGATAAACTTGAAAGTGTGAATTGAGAAGTTTTTTGCAGCCTTCAGTCACGTTGTTGGAGTCTTGAACCATGGTCAGCAAAGCCTGTGAAGTTTTGAACAAATATTGTATATGATACATGCCAAGATGCATGACAGCTATATGACAGTATATGGCTATGAGTCTTGGATGGCTTTGACTGTGGGAGAATAAGATTCAGGCCCCTGAGTACAAAACTCCTTTCCAAGTTGGTGTCTGGGATGCCCTCATTCAAAATAGATGTCTTCTCTCACAAGAGAAGCTGGCATTAAGAGGGAGAATACAACTGTATATGCTCCTGAGCTAATATCATTGTTGAAAGAAAGAAGACCCTCATGGCTCAAAGATATATGGCTTCAAGGGGGAAATTCGAAGAAAAACAAGCCATATAAATACCAGAGGTATCTAACTGCCATGAGTACAATATGTGCCAGAATCATTTGGGAAAGCTGTAAAGCATCAAGTCTGGAAGGATGTGATACACAAAGAGTACGAGTCCATTATGGAGGGTGATGTCTGGGATATGGTCCCTCGACCACAGGACAAAGCTGTTGTCACCTCGATATAAGATCAAGCATGGATCTGATAGAAAATCTGTTGCCTGAGATTTCTTTCTAGGAAGGCATTGATTATGTTTGCACCTGTAATTTACTATTACCCTTGCTGCTACGCAAGGACGGAATCTTCGTCATATGGATGTGAAGACCGCCTTCCTGCATGGTGCGATAAAGGAAGAGGTGTATGGAGAGAAACCTTTGGGATTCAAAGTCCAGGATCGAGACACCCATGTTTGGAGGTTGGCTAGCCCCCAGGGCTTGGTACAAGAGGATAGATAGCTACCTGATGAAGCTAGGCTTCACTCGTAGTAATGTTGATTCAAACCTTTACTTCAAGGTTGATAAAGAGAAGCCTCGCATTCTAGTGTTGTATGTGGACGACCTCTTCCTAACAGGTGCTAACCCTCTCATTCATCAGTGCAAAAGGGAGCTCGCTATTGAATTCGAAATGAAGGACCTAGGACTAATGCACTACTTCCTAGGCCTGGAGGTCTGGCAGAGACCTGGCGAGACTTTTCCTTTCTCAAGGAAAATACATTGTGAAGCTTCTAAAAAGATTTGATGTGGTGGACTGTAAGTCCGTGTCAACACCGATGAAGCTCAACTTTAAGAAGTTGAGTGGCAACGCTATTGAGCCCGTGTTAGCAAATCCTACTGAGTATCGTCAACTCGTAGGGGCCCTGATGTTCTTAATGAACACCCGTCCGGACATATGTTGTGCGGTGAACACTTTGAGTCAACATATGGTTGATCATAACATTCACTGGGTTGGTGCCAAGAAACTCTTGAGATATCTTTGTGGCACGAAAAACCATGGGCTGAGATACACTGCCGGGAGCATGACACTCCTTGGATATACTGATGTCGATTGGGCTGGCAGTGTGGTGGATCGCAAGAGCACATCTGGATGCTGTTTCACATGTAGATCTGCTTCGGGCAGGAAACGGAAGTCGGTAGCCTTGAGCACCACTGAGGCCAAACACATTGCAGCATGTATGGCCCGTTGTGAAGTCACTTGGTTGCGAAAGCTTGTCAATGAGTTGTTCGAACATGTGCTAAATGTCGTCGTTATCATGTGTGATAACCAGAGGGGGATTCTCTTGTCAGAGAATCTCGTGTTCCACAATTGATCCAAGCATGTTGATGGTTGGTACCACTTTATCCGGGATAAGGTACAGCGAGGCGTCTTAAGGCTCAATCATATAGGAACTGATGAGCAGGTCGCGGATATTCTCACAATGCCCTTGGGGAAGGTCATGTTCCTAACCTTTCGTGAGAATCTTGGAATTGTGGAACGACCCTAATTGGAGGGTCCTGTTGGACAATGAGCTCTGGAAGCTCCCGGGGGGCTATTGGGGATAGCTTCTTGGTGCTATAAGCAACCACTGGGCTAAGCTTGTCGAACCTAGTTGGTGTGCTTTTACCCCACCGTGATGATATTGAGATGGTTTACCTCTCTCTGATCTATGCCCCGTATGCATCCTACCCATGAAGTTTTGAACTCAAGGGAAGTACCTCTCATTTGGCCAATGAGGTGGGAAATGTGAATAGAGACCATAGCAAGACCGATGGATGCATCGGAGATTGTCGTACTCTCTATGTCTAGGATTGCACGTGTCCAACAACTTGATCTGGGATCAAGTTTAGCGAGGTTTCGGACCTCAAACTGTCTTCAGGTTAGTGAAACTAACTTCAGGTTAGTATATGACTCTCTTGAGTCCTAGTGAGGTTTCAAACCTCCAACTGACTTCGGGTCAATGAAACTAACTTCAGGTTAGTATATGACTCTCTTGAGTCCTAGTGAGGTTTCGGACCTCCAAATGACTTCGGGTCAGGTAAATCAACTTCGGGTTGGTATGAGACTCTTTGCGAGTCCTATAGAGGTTTCGGACCTCTGGGCTGAATCTATCAGCCGAGAATGATGTCTTGGTGACTGACCCACTTCTGTTCTAAAATAAAGAAGCCAGCAAAGCAAGTTACGACGGGATAACGCAGGATGTTTGGATTGCACTAGTGGACGGAGTTCTCCCTCGTTGAGAGGGAATGTTAAATTTGGACAACTAGGTCCAAACTCTGGGTTGTGCTGCTCAGATGATGATCCCAGTATTTTTATTGGATTCCTCTTTCGGAGAGGTGTAAGATTGATCTAAAGATCATCTCAATCGGATGAGCAGAATATGTACTTTGAATTTATTCCACTTATGTGCTAGGTCGGCCTGGAATATAATATAGACTTAAATGTCTTAAAGGACGTGTCACACACCCCCAAAGATGCCTATATATTGGAGAGACTTGGAGCTCATTATACACACAATGTGTGGAGGATTTTCTTCTCTCTTGATGGCGATGGAGCTGCGTTCTTGGCACTACGTCTTTGTGGAGTATTCTTTGTCTAGGTTGTCTTGGGGTTGTGTGACACATGTGGGTGGCTGACTTTATGAAAGACTTTGCTGGTTGAAGCATCTTGCTGATCACCGTAACGCCATCATTCTTCTTCCTCTCTATTGTTGGCTTGTCTTCCATCGATCGATTTATTTGTTCTATCTGCTTCAATATTTTGTGCCCAAATCTGAAATGGCATAGAACATGTTCAGAAATTAACAACGCGGCACAGAGAGAAGAAAGCACAGATAAGTATGACAAACTTAGACGTTTTATTCTCTAGGTTAAACGTGGATGATACATGCCTAGCAAGTTCAGCATCTGCGGGAATCTGGTTTATTGATAGCAGGGCTTCAGCTCATATGACTAGAGTACGAGAATACTTCTCGAGCTATAGGCAAGAGTAGATGAACTTCCAGATCACTATGGGCAATAGCACGAAGTGCACTCCAGTTGAGAGAGGATCTGTAGTGTTTCAAACGGAAGCCGGAACTAGTGTCAAGATCACGGATGTACTACATGTGCTAGGGCTTGGGATGAACCTAATCTCAATATCCCAGTTTCAGGACAAAGGGTATGACATACACCTTACCGGAAAGAAAGTATATGTCAAGCATCCCATTTGGAAGCAAACAAGGCAGATCGAAATCAGAAGCAACAAACTATACAGATTGCAGATTGAAACCTCGATGGCACTAGTCCGTAGTAATCTCAAAGACAAGAAAGGGTTAAATGAACTTTGGCATAGAAGAATGGAGCACCTACATCACGGTGCATTGAAGATGCTCAGAGAAATAGTTAATGGGGCACCTGTTCTCAGCACGAAGCATGATGATGTATGCCGAGGATGCGTACTTGGGAAGTACGCTAAGGCAGCTTTTCCCAAAAGTGAAAACAGGGCAGCAAGCATTTTGGGATTGATACACTCAAATATCTGTGGACCAATGTCCACTAACGCTCTCAAAGGTGGCAAATATTTTGTCACAATAATTGATGATCACTCCAGGAAGACCTAGATCTACTTCCTGAAGACAAAAGATGAAGTCTTTGAAAATTTCAAAGAATTCAAGGCTCTTCTTGAAAACATGATGGGGAAGAAGATCAAGACATTGTGTTCAGATAATGGTCGGGAATACATAGATGGAGACTTCACAGATTTCTGCGCAAAGGAGGGCATCAGGAGAGAGTGGACTGCACGATACAATCTAGAGCAGAATGGTGTGGCAGAATGAAAGAACAGGACAATTGTAGGAGCATCCAAGGCCATGTTATTTGACGTTGATTTACCCCGATATTTATGGGCTGAAGCCTGCAATACGGGAGTGTATATCCAGAACAGGACACCTCATAGAACCTTGAGTAAGAAGACTCCTGAGGAAGTTTTCACATGGAAGAAACCGGAGGTAGGGCATCTTCGGATATTTGGTAGCATGGCTTACTATCATGTACCCAGCAAGAAGAGAAGCAAGCTAGATCAAACTGCAGAAAGGGGGTATCTTGTAGGGTACAGTGACACCTCCAAGGCATATAGGATCTATATTTGTGACAGTAAGAAGGTTGTGATAAAACATGATGTTAAGTTCATGGAGGATAGAGCATTTCAGAAATCGCGTGATATGCTGGCAGAGGATCAAACTACAGAAGTTCCCTTAGTCCAAGAACAATAAGGGCACCAAGAAGAACATACAAGAAGACAGACTTTGGTACCACGAACAGGTACTAACATTTTCACAGAGGAAGATCAGGAAGATACTCAGTCAGAGGAGTTGTTAGATCAGGAGAAAGAGTTGAGAGAGCAACCTTCCACCAGTGGTCAGATCAGCAGGGAAGCTCAGCAAATACTGAGGAACGCAGAAAACTTTACTGGGACTCCCAAGAACGGGAAGAGACAGCACAGACCTCCTGACAGGTACCAGGCCTTGGTGGCTCAAGTAGAGGAACCTTCCAGCTTCTAGGAAGTTGTTCAGCACCAAGTATCGGTAGATGCCATGATAGAAGAGTATGCTTCTATCATGACAAATGATGTCTGGGAAGTTGTACCCAGACCTCAGAGCAGATCAGTTGTTGGATCACGTTGGATCTACAAGATCAAGTACGCTGCAAATGGCAGTGTAAAGAAATACAAGGCAAGGTTCGTGGCAAAAGGGTATGCTTAGAAGGAAGGCATTGACTATGAGGAGACCTTCGCACCAATTTCCAGAAATACCTCCATCCAGACTGTCGTCTCCTTAGCTGCACAGATGCGATGGGAGATTCATCAAATGGATGTCAAGACAACGTTCTTGAATGGAGAAATTTAGGAAGAGGTATATATCGAACAGCCAGAGGGTTTTGAGACTCATGAAAGAAGGTCTCATGTATGCAGATTAAAGAAAGCCATGTACGGGCTTAAGCAGGCTCCGAGAGCATGGTATGGTCGGATAGATAGCTATTTGCAAAAGATGGGATTTGTCAAGAGTGATGTGGATCCCAATCTTTACTACTTGTTGGTAGAGGATGAGCCATTGGTACTAGTACTATATGTAGATGATCTGTTTCTCACGGGATCATCTAGGCTCATCAAGGATTGCAAACGGAATCTAGGAGTTGAATTCAACATGAAGGATTTGGGGTTGATGCACTACTTTGTAGGATTGGCAGTTTGTCAGAAAGATGGAGATATCTTCATGGGACAAGAGAGGTATGCCTTGGAAATTATGAAGAGGTTCAGAATGCAGGATTGCAGGCCCATGGCCATGCCCATGATCACCAATTGGAAAAAGTTAGATGCATCAGAAGATACAGAGGTAGACCCCATCTTATACAGACAGCTCATCGGGTCATTGATGTATCTAGTTAACACCAGACCAGACATTTGCTTTGTTGTCCCACTCTTAGTCAGTTCATGGTGGAACCCAAAAGAGTGCACTGGGCCGCAGCAAGGCACGTCCTGAGGTATGTACAAGGAACAGTCAGATTCGGTATCAGATATGGCATAGGAGAGGATGTTAGACTCAGTGGATTCACAGATGCAGATTGGGCAGGTAGCTCAGTGGACAGAAAAAGTACCTTTGGGTACTGTTTCAACGTTGGATCAGAAATGGTGTCCTGGTGCAGCAGGAAACAGAAGTCAGTAGCATTGAGCACAGTCGAAGCAAAGTACATGGCAACTAGTACAGCTACATGTGAAGCAATCTGGCTTCGAAAACTTCTTCTGAGTCTATTCAGAAGCAGGATGGAGCCAACTATCGTCTACTGTGACAATCAAAATTGTATCAAACTCTCTAAAAATCCAGTATTTCATGATCGGTCCAAACATATTGACATCAGATGTCATTTTATCAGACATTGTGTTCAGCGTGGGGCAGTACAACTCCAATACATTCCCACAAGCGAACAAACCGCAGATATACTCACTAAGACTCTAGGGAGAATTAAGTTTACTCAGTTCAGGGAACAGCTGGGTATGACTGAAAATCCATTTCAGTAAGAAATGGATCCTCAGCGTAGTTGAAGGAGGGAATTGCAGTACAATGGAAGTTGGCAACAGTAAGCAGAGTCAGCAGCAGTACAGATGCAGCATTTCTTGTGCAGTGTTGGTGAGCAGCATCAACAGCACATCAGCAGATGTTACAGAAGACAAATCAGCAACACATTGAGTTGTTTTGCTAGAGCACTTTCCTCGCTAAGAGGGAGTGTTGATTTATGGTAGCATCGGATGTGCTCTAGCCTTGTAATTTTGAATATGGGCTAAGATACATGTATTCCATAATAATCAGAACGGATTTTGGAAGATTCCACTTAGAGATGGTTTAATTAAAATAATTAATTGTTTTTTAATGTTTTCCTAAGTGTAAACTTAGGGAAACTGATTAATCAAAGGGTATTAATTAAACTTAGTGTGAATCTTCTAGAAAAGGTCACGGATCACCTCCAAATTAATCTTAGCCCTTGATTATGTTTTAATCTTTGTCGTTGAAGGTTCAACAGAAGAATATAAGAAGGAGGGTGAGGGGCCTATGGAAAGACATCAGACGGACAAAGAATCAAGAGTTCGATTTCATCAGTGAGAGGAAGAATCAAAGTGGTTCTCATTTGCAGAGAGGGGAAGGTGAAATCTCCAGGAGGGAGAATTTCTGAAGCATAGAGAGTGCATGAAGAGGAGTGAGAGAGGAGCCAAAGCATCAGCGCAGAGTTACCCTAGTAGCAGTTACGCTGGGCCAACGCAGAGAAGCAGAGGGAGTTTCGTTTTCTGTTGGAGGGGCCGCTGAGGGTTCATCCGATTTTGGTTTTTAAACTCATGTGGTGCTCATTTATTAAAAAGTTTTCAAAAAGTCCTGATGATGGATCCCCGTTGGGATTCGAAACGTCGACACTCGTTCTCTAACAATGTGGATAATCCGGAAAACTTTTTAATAAAAAAAAGGTTCATCCGATGTCAAGAGGAAATTTCGGGAAGGAAGGAGCACTCTAGTCTCATACAGCAGCAAGCACAGAAGCAGCCACGACAAGCAACAGAAGAAGTGACGTAGTGACAACGTGAGTGACACAGTCACTGCGCAGAAATCACGCAGAGCCAGTCAGTGTGGGTGCAGGTCAGTGCCGGAACTCAGATGGTGATGTGAGAATTGTCTCACTCAGCGTTTTCTCATCAGAATTCTTCAGGTGATTGATTGACATTTACAATCACACATTTGTACTTGGAATTTCTGCATAATAAAGAGACCTTTAGATCTGCTGCACCGGTTTTCCCACATTGGGTTTTTCCAGGGACAATTGTCCAAAAATAACGGTGTCTATGTGTGATTACTAGTGCTATTTTCATATGTGATTTGTTAATCGTGAAGTCTGCAGCGTATTTTATTTTGTTATTTAACACGAGAAATGTTAAATAATTGTGTTTGACAATGCAATAGAAGAAATTTAATAAGTAGCTACAATAGAATTCTCCATCATAGAATTTTCACAAGACCTTGTCAAAATGCTCTAGAAGAAGCTGGAAGATCTCCTTGAACAAGTCGGCTCAAATGTATTGAAGACACTCCTTGTTAAGTCGGCCTAATAGCAAGAGATCATGTCGCCCCAAGCAAAGAGAGACAGTCCCTATATATATATATATATATATATATATATATAGGTCTGCATCCTCATTTGGTGAGAATTAATTGGGACCAGTTCTGTGAGAAAGTCCAAAAGGAAGATCTGAGATTTGATGCGTAAAGGAGAGGCATTCCAGCGAAGGGAAATGGAATCGCAGCACAAGAATTAATTGTCTTGTTTTTGGGTTGAAGACTATAACAAAGTGTGGATTGCAGTGAGAGAAATATATCATAGAAAGATAACCATTCAACGAGGTAAAAGGGAGAGGCAGTCAAACATCAGTAGAGGGTGATACATCTTTGTTTGGGTTAGTTTCTACCATGCACATATGAGATAGATCGAAGGTCTCTTCAGAACTGTGATATAGTGCGTAGAAGAAGGACAAGACAGCAAGGATAAGGAGCTTGCAAGGTATGCAAGGAATCTCTGTCTTGTACTAACAAATTTCGGATACCTCTGAAGGATCAAGAATATACATTGCAGCTAGAAGGAATATATATGTCAAGGAAAGAGAGACTAGAAGGGCAGAGAAGGAGATCATTGCTTAGGGCTAGGAACCGAGCTTTCCTAGCATTGGTGCAAAGCAGTGCAGAAAAAGAGATCAGCATAAGGAAAGAGCAATGACAAGGTCTTGGAGGCATACTGAAGTCAAGGGTCTATGTCATGGTCATGGTACTTGTCAATTGAAGATATATAAGAAGAATTACTTTCGGGTTTTCCTCTCCAAGAGGGAGAGGTCTTGGCCCTAGCTGGAAGTGCCTAATTTTGTAGAGAAATTGAATTAAACGCCCCAATTTCTCAACACTCCAGGGGACTTGGGGATAGCTTCTTGGAGCTAGAAGCAACCACAGGGCAAGGTTCGCCTTTCCTTGTTGGTGTGTTATTTCCCCACCATTATGATATTGAGTTAGTTCACCCTCTCTTGATCTATGCCCCACATACATTCTACCCATGTATTCTGGGACTCATGGGAAGTACCTCTCATCTGGTCAATGAGTTGGGAAATGAGGATAGAAACAATAGCATTATCGATGGACGCATCGTGTGTTGTCGTACTCTCTATGTCTAGGATAGGTTGTGTCCAACAGCTTGATCTGGAATCAAGTTTGATTGAGGTTTTTACCTCTAAACTGACTTCGGGTCAGTGGAGAGTGGCAAGGTCTTGTGACTCACTCTTAATGAAATCTTCTTCATTATTTTTTCATGGTTCAATAGAGCAGAGCAAGGTTACTTGGAAGCGGGAGCAGGAGCGCGGAGTGGGAGCGGGAGCGCGGAGCGCGGAGCGCCATTTTTAAAAGCTTCCGGTCCGGAGCGTTTTCGGGAGCGTTTATATATATATATATATATATATATATATATATGTCAACAAAAACATGTAGAATGATGAATTAGACATAAAAAACATAAAAACATAGATTGAATCATATAACATCGTCAACTCCTCAGGGTATAATATTCATCAATAGCTTTCCGAGTTGGAAGCAGAGAACATATTGACTCTTGAGTCTCGCAAATCATCAATCTGAAGGTTTCAAGCTTTCAAAATTCAATATATAACATTTATCATCATTGATATATAACATTTATCATTATTGATTTCAAATTTCAATATCTAACATTTATCATCATTGATTCATTGATTTCAAAATTCAATATACATTTATCATCATTGATATATATATTATAACATTTATCATCATTGATTCATTGATTTCAAAATTCAATATACATTTATCATCATTGATATATAACATTTATCATCATTGATTCATTGATTTTAAAATTCAATATATAACATTTATCATCATTGATATTATATAACATTTATCATCATTGATTCATTGATCACCATATAACTTTCATGAAGCATCATATTCATAATTCATAATGACTTGTAAACAGTAAACTTATAAATTCCAACTTCAAAGTTTCACCTTTCAAATTCAAACTTCAAACTTAAATTGTCATTAAATATATGAAATCAGAAAGAGTAAAGTTTCAATTGTTCAACTGTCAACAACAAATAGAAAGACTAGTAAACAACAAATCTATTTTATCTGGCTGGCCCCTTGCCACGCCCACGAGAAATGTCTAATTTTTGTGAGCCACGAGGAAATGTTGGTCTTCTAGTACTCTCAGGAGTACCACGACCACGACTAGAAGGTGGAGGCTGGATCTGCAAAGGAACAACAGTGTGATATCGAGGAGTGGCACTGGCACTGGCACTGGCACTGGCACCCGCACTGCTACCAGTAGATGGTGGGACTGGCCCTGTGTGTGGCGGTGCTGTTGATGCTTCATCATCATCCCTATAAAGTTCTGCTTCCAATTCTTCTAGATGTAACGTGCCGTCCTCCAAATTATCATCCTCTGGGTTGTTGTCCCAGACTCTATATGATTGATCCTCATTTGTCCGATCACAGTAATGGCTCAACAACCTCAAGTTATAATGCACATAAACCAAGCTTTCAGCTCGGTTTTCATTCAGCCTGTTTCTTCTCACATTGTGTATAAAGTTGTAGGTGCTCCAACACCTCTCTGCAGAAGAAGTGTTCACAACCTGTGAGAAAACTTTTTTAGCCAACTTTGGCAAAAGTCCCATGCCGCCATATGCTTCCCACCATGTGAGCATCAAATCTGTCCCTGTCTTCCATTGCATGGAAAGAACCAAAGTTAGCAGTGCAACTGAAGTATTTGCCTAATTCAAGGCGCAATCTAGCACACTCTTCCCTATCAGGTACCAATTTGTCCAATGCCTTCATGTACCCTTCTTGTACCTCTGGATCTGTGTGAGGTTTCACCCTAACCCCACTTCCAGGTGCAGGTTGGCCCAACCAAGATGGAGAGTAATATTTTGGCGTAAGGATATATGCCAAAGCATGTAGTGGAACATTGAGTTTATTCCACCGTGCACACACACAGTCATGAATCATAGCATACAAGTTGGGATCATTATCCTTAACAATATCTTTTATTTGCTCCAACATGCTATCCATCTGCTCATAAACCTCTCCAATCACTGGTTTATCAGTATCTGCAAAGCGAATCATGTTATAAATGGGCTTGGTAAAATTCAAAATTTCCCTCACACGTGCCCAAAACAGAGGGTCAAGGGCGGTCTCCTCCACATGTTCGAAACCTTCCCTGTCAACTATTGTTGCTGCCCTGTCCTTTAATAGTTGCAAGTGTGGGCTTGATACCATTGCAGCCAATGACTCTCTTACCTTCAAAAGGCGCTTGAAGGTGAGGTAATAGCTAGCAAATCTAGTTTTTGCTATCTTCAACAACTCCAATTTGGAGTGAGTACGGAAAAGCCCATGGGTATTGCTATGATTTGTAATAAATTTTATCATTTTTTTACCTCTTGTACAAATCACCAAGCCATTTGAATTGAGGTTGTTTGTTTTTTATGATATCATGCATCAAAAGGTTCATTGTGTGAACCAAACACCCAGACCAAAAAATGTTGGGGTATTTATCCTCAATAATTGCTCCTGCTGCCTTACAGTTAGCAGCATTATCAGTGATGACCTGTATGACATTGTATGGCCCAGTCTTTTCAATTATATCAAGTAATGGTTCTGCAATGTTAATGCCGGTTTTGAATTTATCCGAATAATCATATGCTGCCAGGAAGATTGCACCACTAACCGACACAGCCAAAACATTTATCAATGGTTTTCCTTTTACATTGGTCCATCCATCAGAGACAATGGACAGCCCATGCTCATTCCACGAACTTGTCATTCTAGCCAAAGAATTGTTTATTTTAGCTCTTTCATGATCAAGACCCACGGTTCTGGCCTTGTCATACCTAGGGCTTTTGTATCCTTTGGGGGCATCATTAATGGCAGAAACCATTTCATGCCAATAAGGTGAGCAAAGAACATTGAATGGCACCCCACATGCATATAGAAACCAGTAAACTTTTGAATCCACATCATTCCTACACCCTTCGTCTAGGAAATCGGATATGGTTCTACGCCTTAATCCAATGCCACTGCCTCCAAAACCACTGGCATGGGTGGAAGTTGAACTTGTTTGTCCATGATGTGTTGGGCTTGAATCAACGAAACCCCTAGATCTTTTAGATGATCTCTGTAGGGCAACCCCCTCTTCCTTCCTATATATCTCTCTCTGTGGTGCTGGCACAAAAGCACAAACTTTGATTCCAATATTTTTAGTTCCATCCCCTGGCATTATCCCACAAAGGTGCCTTCTCGCACGGGTGTATGAACCATGGTATTGTTTATTGCAATGGGGGCAATAAATTTAGTGGTTCCACCACCTTTCCCTCCTTCCATTTTCTGAACATATTTCCACAAAGGAGTTTGGTCTTGTTTAGTTGGGGAATCTATGTTCTCAAGTTCTCCACTCCCCACTTCCTCCTCAGCATAATCCTCCTCCTCTTCAGGATTTTCTTCAAATCCACCATAACCCTCCTCTTCATCCTCCTCTTCTCTGATTTGCCTCTTTCTTCTAGCACTCTCCAACACCATTATCACAAAGAAAGGAACCAACATGAGGAAAATCCCTAGCCATATAGCCATGATGGAAACAAGTTTCAAGTTTCAAGTTTCTAGCCCGCAAAACAAATGGAAAAATGCCAAATGGGAATAGGAAATGCAACATAGGAAAAAAACAATTCATTTTTTAAGTTTTAAATCCAATAAAATGCAACATTCAAGAAAAATTCAAGTTTTCATTTTTAAACAATTTAACAATCTACAAATTCATCCTAGAAAATACTAAATTGGATTAGAAGGCCTACCTCTTTCTTGCAATTCTCCTGTTGCCTTGCTCCTTACTCTCCTTCCTTGGCACTTGCTCTCGCTCTCCTTCAACTCTTGCTCTCGCTCTCTCAACAGTGAACAAACAATAAAAACTAAAATGAAACCCCCCCCCCCTTTTAAACAATTTGATTTTTCACATAAAAAAATTTCCGCGCGGCGGGAAACGTTTTGTTTTTTTTTGTTTTTTTGTTTTTTTGTTTTTTTGTTTTTTTTTTTTTTCTTCTGGGGAGCGTTCGGGAGCGAACGCTCCCCGATCGCTTCCGGCGTTTAAAAAACGCTCCCGAAGCGTTTTTTAAACGTCAGAAGCGCTCAGGGAGCATTCGCTCCCGAGCGCTTCCTGAAACGCTCCCGAAAAGACAGGGAGCGTTTTAACAGGTTCGGAAATGCGCTCCCGAAAACGCTCCCCTCAAGAAGAGTTTTCAGGAGCGCGTTTCCAAGCGTTTCCAAAACGCTCCCGCACGGAGCGCGTTTCCGAAACGGGAACGAAGCGGGTTTGAAGCTTCCCCGCAACCTAGGAGCAGAGTACAGGGACAATAGGATGACACAGGATGACAGGATAGTACATAATGGTACATGAAGGTACATGATGTTACAAGATCGTACAAGATAACAAGATTGCACAGGTTGACAGATGGATTGACGGGTGGAGTTCTCCTTAGTTGAGAGGGAGTGTTAAAATTGGCAACTAGGGCCAAACTCCACTTTGGACTGCTCATATGATGGAGATGATATTTTTGTTGGATTCCTCTTTCCAAGAAGTGCAAAATTGATCTAAAGATCATCTTGTTTGGATGAGCAGAAGTTGGAATTTGAATTTATTCTCTTACACGTACATTTGTCAAGGTCAGGCATAATTGTAATGTAGGCTCACAAGCCCCAAAAGATGTGTCTCCACCCCTCATTGATGGATATAAAAAGGAGAGAGTCAGTCCTCATTTGGACATCATCTCAACACACATTCTCTCTCCCTCTCATTGGTTCGTACAGCCTCATAGGAGCCTCTCTCTCTCCTCGCACGTGTGAAAGGAAGGACAGTTTCTTACTATGATTTTCGGACTGTTTCTAGGGCAAAAAACATAGCATTGACCAACGTTGACTTTGGGTCAAATTTGACATTTTGACTTCGATTTCTTGGGCAAAATTTCGATCTTGCTAGGCCACAGCTGGAGGCACGAAATCCGAGAATTTTGGGTGGTTTAACTTTTGGTTTGATCGCAGAATTTAACCGCAGAGTTGACCAATGCGTTGACCAGGTTTGACCGAGTTTTTCAGGATTGTTTTGGGTTGACTTTGATTGTCTTTGGAGGCCGCATTAACTAAAGTTGACCGAGCTTATTTTGGATAAGTCAAATCGTTGATTTGACTAGTGTTGATTTTCTGGTTAGGGCATCCTATTGACTTTCTGGTAAGGGCATCCTGGTTAGAGACCATTTCTTCCATTGAAAAGTGGTTGATTGATGGCGACCCGGATAAAAGGAAAACCGAAGGGAATCAGGTTAATACATCACCCTTGACAGAGCAGATGCATAATGAAGAGAGGCATGTCAAACATATTAGAATAATGCTATTTTAGAGTTTACTACTCATCTATGATTGTAATCAGCAGTTTCTTATTAGAAACTTGTTGTTTCTATATTCTTAGTAGAAACTTGCTGTCTCTACTTTCTTAGTTTGTAATTAGCAGTTTCTTGTTAGAAACTTGTTGTTTCTACTTTCTTAATAGAAACTTGTTGTTGTTGTTTCTACAGTTGTATTATTTATTGAGCTTCACTGCTCATTGTAAATCAATTCATTCATTGATTATGGTATCAGAGCTCAGTCCATCTTGCTGGTTGAACGTGGAAGCTGCTGGTGCAATTTGCATATGACTGGGACGAGTTATTAAAGGCTGAGCTGGGTATTGTTTTTCTACAATAGATTGAATTCCAGACTGCTATTTTGGCAGAATCGAGGTCTGCACCCATTTTTTTGTGGCTGGATGAGCATTTAAATTTCCAGTAGTTTTTTGTCTAGATCAGCCGCCATCTGCATTAAAATTCGTGCCAGACTCCTTGGTCGTTTTGCATGTCTTGGGAAACGTGCAGATGGCCTCACTAACCAATCTGACGTTGGAAGGCAATCAGCGCTTTAATGGCAACAATTATAACATCTGGAAATAGAGAATGTTGACCATTTTTTAATATAGGCGTCATGACCAGCTCGTTTTGGGCACAGAGCTTCGTCCTAGTACACCTGGTGCAGATCAAGATAAGTTTGATGATCGAAATCGAGAGGCTGTTATGCTTCTCAAACTCTCTGTAATTGATGATCAGTTACCACAGATCCCTTCCGACAAGACAGCTGCCAAAATCTGGAAACATTTGAAGGAATTGCACGAGACATCCGACAAGAGCAGAGCTTTCTTTCTAAAGAATCAGTTGTTCTCCATCATGATGGACGAACATATATCTTTACAGGAACATCTTAACAAGATTAAAGCCATTTGAGATCAGCTCGAAGCTATTGGCCGGACCATGGAGGAAGAAGATATGGTAGTCATCACCCTGAAAAGTCTACCAAAATCTTATGAACACTTTATAGAAACTCTCAACATTACCTCCACTAATGTTGATCTGAAGTTTCCAGAGCTATGCACCAAACTCCTGCAACAGGATCGTTGGAAACAGCAGTTTGGTAGTGATGCTTCATCAGCCTCCTCAGAAAATGCTTTTGCTGCCAAATATCAGTCCTCTCAGTCATTTCAGAAGACAGGTTCTTCTCAGTCTTATGATCCTACTAAGAAGAAAAATGTGCAGTGTAATTACTGTCACAAGTTTGGTCATTTGAAGAAAGATTGCCGACAAAGGATTGCTTTTGAACAAAAGAAGCAGGGAGGGTCTCATCAGCAAGCGAATGTTGCAGAACATTCCGAGCAGAAGGAATCTACCTTTTATGCCTTTATGGCTAAAAGGTACTCAGATCACGCCCCGACATCTGCCTGGTACATTAACTCTAATGCATCATGTCATTTCTCTCACAGGCGTGACTGGTTTATTGACTTCTCATCTTTCAGTGATTTCGTGGTCTTCGGCGGAGGTGAGGAGTACACGGTGGTTGGCAGAGGTACAGTTCAGATCCAGTCTGGTGGGCGCACACTCATCTTCTTGAATGTGTACTATGTTCCTGGTATGGAAATTAATCTGCTGTCTGTCAGCCAGATTATGAGAAACTCTCCTCAGCTCGATGTGGTGTTCAGTGCACACAAGTGCTGCATTATTGACAGGGACACTTGGCTTACGGTTGTTGTTGGCCTAGAGGATCATGGTCTATATAGGCTTCTTGACACTGGTGATTCCCCAGAAGTGGCTCTAGCAGCTCATGTTTCTCCCATCAGCACTCTGTGGCATCAGTGATATGGGCATTTAAACATTCAGTATCTCTCTCAGCTATCTCGGGAGGGACTTGTGACAGGGTTACCTGATATTCAGAGACAACATTTGGGAGAGTGCGGCGCTTGTCAAGCTGGCAAGCAACATCGGTCTTCATCAAGGATGGAGAATCTTGGCGCGCATCTAAGGTACTCCAGTTAATTCATGCTGATATTTGTGGTCCTATGAATACATCTTTAGTTACGGGTTGTAAATATTTTTTTCTCATTGTAGATGATTTCAGTAGAAAAATGTGGGTGTACTTTCTAAAACATAAATCTGATGTATTTAGTATCTTTCAAAAGTTTAAGTCCTCAATTGAAAAAGAGTCTGGCTGTAATATCATAACTCTTAGGACAGATAACGGGGGGGAATTTTGTTCTTCTGCTTTCTCCAACTTCTGTGATACCCATGGCATCAAACGCCAATTAACCACACCCTACACTCCTCAGCAGAACAGTGTTGCAGAACGTCGCAACCGTACGGTTGTTGAAATGGCTCATTCTATGTTACAACATAGGAGTGTTCTGAACAAATTTTGGGCGGAAGCAGTGTTTACTGCAGTCTATCTTCTTAATCGATCACCTACTCAGGTTGTTAAAGGGAAGACTCCATAAGAGGTTTGGTCTAGTCGAAAGCCTAAGATCAGCCATCTCAAAGTTTTTGGCTCAGTTGCATATGTTTGGATTCCCGGTGCTAAGCGCTCTAAGTTGGATTCCAAAAGCCAGAAACTCATGATGGCAGGGTATAGTGATCACCACAAGGCCTATAGGCTGATAGATATAGACAATGATCATCTTATCTTCAGTCGGGACGTGTTATTTAATGAAGACAGAGGGTTCTTTTAGTCCCTTCCTTCTGAGCAGTGTTCTGAGGATCAGCCTCACAGTGTTTTTCTTCCGTTAGGTCCACCTGATGGGAGGGATGATGTAGCATCAGTCTTTGATGATGCACTACCTGAGCTTCCTCCGGAAAATAATCCTCCTCTTGTTGCTCCTATTGTTCCTGAGCCTCCTCCACCTCCTCCAGATATTGGTTCTTCTACTCTCCGGCCTAAATGGTGGGCTAAAACTATTGGTGATCTTCGGGATAATGAACTCCTTGAAGGTAGAACTTCCAAAAATAAGAGCAAACAACAGCCTACAGTAAATTGTGCTCTTATGTCTAACATACACAGTGTTTTTGAGCCTCAAACCTATTCAGAGGCTAAGGGCATATGTGAGTGGGAACAAGCTATGGAGGCTGAACTCCAGAGTCTTCAGAAGAATCACACTTGGACCCTTTCTGATCTTCCTACAGGGAAAACACCCATTAGCTGCAAATGGGTGTATAAATTGAAATACAAAACTGACGGAACCCTCGACAAGTATAAGGCTCGTCTTGTTGCACGAGGATTCTCACAGAAAGAAGGCATAGAATATGAGGAGACCTTTGCTCCTATAGCCAAGATGAGTACCATATGGCTTGTCCTTGCCTTAGCAGCTCAGTTCAATTGGACAGTCCATCAGATGGATGTAAAGAGTGCTTTTCTGAATGGTGAATTACCGGAAGAAATCGACATGAAGCAGCCTCCAGGATTCAAGGTTGCCAATCAATCACAAAAAGTTTGTAGATTAGTAAAAGCACTCTATGGTTTGAAACAAGCCCCTCGGGCTTGGTACATGAAAATTGATAAGTACCTAACAGATCATGGTTTTCAGCAGAGTCCATCTGATGCAAACCTGTATATCAAACATACTGGTGATGATATTCTGTTTGTAGTTGTCTATGTGGATGATCTTATTATTACTGGCAATTCAGCACATTTGATCCATGGGATCAAACAGGATTTGTGCAGCACTTTTGATATGACAGATTTGGGGCTTCTTCATTACTGTTTAGGGGTGGAAGTCTGGCAGACTGAGAACAACATCTTTCTCTCTCAGTCCAAGTATGCCAGAAATCTTGTGGAAAGGTTCAAAATGCAGGATTGCAAACCTACCACGACTCCTATGGAACCAGGGCTCAAACTTTCAGCTCAGTCATCCTCACCACTTGTGGATGAAACTTTATTCAGGCAGTTAGTGGGCAACCTCATCTACCTTACTGCCACTCGACCTGATATCAGTTTTGCAGTGAGCTACATTTCATGCTTCATGTCAGCTCCTAACGCTGATCATTGGATAGCAGCAAAGCGTGTGCTGCGTTATGTAAGAGGAACCCTTGATTATGGACTTCTGTACACTCGGAGTTCAGATCCTACACTTAGTGGTTACACAGATTCAGACTGGGTTGGTTCGGTTGATGACCGTAAATCTACAGCTGGGTATGTGTTTAGTCTGGGCTCCGACGCTATCACATGGGCTAGTAAGAAGCAACAAGCAGTGGCTCTCTCCTCGACAGAAGCAGAATATCGGGGAGTAGTTAAGGCATCTTGCGAGGCAATTTGGCTTCGATGTATGCTTGTGGATATGCATGTTTCCCAGGCAGGTCCTACTCCCTTATTCTGTGATAATCAGGGGGTGCTCAAACTCGCCAAGAATCCAGTCTTCCATGAACGAACAAAGCATGTGGAAATTCATTGTCACTACATTCGCCAGCTTGTTGAAGACGGATCCATTCAGTTACTATATGTTCCCACAAAGGAGCAACCAGCAGACATCTTCACCAAGCCTCTTGGTCCTGATAAGTTTGTAAAATTCAAAGGGTCTATCGGTGTTGTAAATAGATTGAGCATTAAGGGAGGGTATTAGAATAATGTTATTTTAGAGTTTACTGCTTCTATATTCTTAGTAGAAACTTGTTGTTTCTACTTTCTTAGTTTGTAATTAGCAGTTTCTTGTTAGAAACTTGTTGTTTCTACTTTCTTAGTAGAAACTTGTTGTTGTTGTTTCTACAGTTGTATTATTTATTGAGCTTCATTGCTCATTGTAAATCAATTCATTCATTGATTAACACATATATTGTTTACTTCATCTGAAAGTTCACAAGAAGAATGTTCCACATCATCAACAATACAATCTGCCACAAAGAAGAGCCTGAAGCGAAAAAGGAAAAGAATAAGGAAGCGGTTTGATTCGTCTGATGGCCGAGAGCAGCTTGACATTCGAATAAGACAGAATCCTACATTATGCAGAATCGGGCATCGTACATCTGAAAAGCAACCTACAGACTTGCCTGAAAGCAGGTAAATGCTCAGTATGCACTATATTGAACACATCTAATGCCAAAGGGCATCCTTTGTATTGTATCTCTAACCTTACACCTTGTTATTTCAGCAGTTCATTTTGTAGTTAGAGTAGTTTTACTTTTCATGTTAAGTAGAATAATACATGATAGAAGAGCTTCTATTTTTCATGTGCTTAATGTTATATGATGATATTTGGATGGACGCTACTTATGTAATTTTGTGTGTTGCTTGGATACAAATTCTGGATTCTTACATTCCTCCGATGAAGCAACGTTTCCCCAAACAGAGCTAAATGTTGATCACTCTGTGTCAACGACCCCATAGCAATACACACCCATTTTTTTTAAATGGGATTCATCACGTTCGAAGTGTTCACGCCATTCAGATTTCATCATCAGTCGACAATTTTGTAAACGATGTAAACCCATTCTGCATGTTTATGATGTAAATGATCTAAGTAAGACCATCATGTATGTAACAACCTAAGTAAGTCTAGTATTTTGATGACAATTTCAATCCTAGGAGGTTTTTTGTCTCACTGATTCATTTGTGTTTCTCGACACAAGTGATCGGCAAAGTTTTTCCCTCCAGCCTCACCCTAAAGCTAAGGTGGATTTTGTTGTCAAGACACTAAGTGAGTCCTAGTGTTTTCTATCGAGTCTTTGTAAAAGTAGTTTGGGAATAATCCTAGCTAATTGGCTAGATTATTTTATTACAAACTACTTGGTCTACTAAATCATGTTTTGAATCGCAGAATTGAGTAGCTATTTGAGGGTCTATTCCGAATGAGTTTTCCCCCTTCATGTGTTAAAATGTATTTATCTTATGTAAAGAGAGTTGGAAAAATAATTAAATCCCCTCTCATTCAATTAATTAAAATTTTTGGCCAAATTAAATTAAAAATCCTAAGCCGGAAATTTAATTAATTTTAAGTCCTAGGTGATTTAAATTTCTTCAAAGACAAAATTCGTGGGTCTCTAAAAAATAAATTTTTAAAGGTCTCAGGAATATTGAGAATTTCGAGAAATTTTGGACCCTTGGACCTTGGTGGTTAAGTCAAAGTCAAATTTTTGAGGTAGTTAACTCAAAAATATTATTTTTGAGTTAATTAAAAATGAATTAAATGATAAATTTGACTTTCCTCAAAATTTTATAATTTCGAAGAACGAGATTAAAATATGATTAAATATTTTCTAACAGTCGAGATTACTTTGACATGGATCAATTGAACTAGCCATTGGAGATTTTATCTTATAAATTAGAGGTCTTTGTCAGTCTTTCAATCATCTGATCTCTTGATCGTGTACTTGCTCTAGAAGCTCTCCTGTAATATTTTATGGAATAATACAAACGAAGTCTTTGGCGTTTTATTTTGATGTTGGTGTTCCTCTTCCGCATTTTATGGTAAACTTGTTCTTTATATTTTGCTGGTGATTATTTTAACGAATTGTCGAATAATGGCTCTTGTAGAGTAATCTATTGCACAGGTATCTTGCATAGGTTACTGAATTAGTGAGAATATTAATTGGATTGAGTTAGCAGTTATCTCTGACTCTTGAAAATTTTATTATTTATCTTATCTCTCCATTAATTTATCAGTTTAACTTTAAGTGTGCAAAAATCTTTTGGATTTAGAATTGGGCGTTTAGGGAAGTTCTCGGTTGGACAAGCTGACTCCCAAGGAAATAAGATTTGAAGAGCCATCCAGATCTAATTCTACGAGCTTATCTTAGATTCCATTTTTTGCAGGGTTTTTCTAGGGCCTGTGCCTAACTTAAAATTTTATCTTATTTTTATTGAATTTAAAGTTAGATCTGGCTAGTAAGAGCCTTAGATCTTCAGATCTGGGAGCGAAGTCATACTTATGCTCCTCAAATCTGACAAATTTGCAACTCTTGTGCATAGATCTGTAAATATATTGTATAGATCTGTAATTTACATGTGTAGATCTTAAGTTTTGTAACATAATTTTGAATTCTAACATTTGGGTTTTTAGGATTTTCTCTATTTTTGTCTATATTGGGTATTGGGTTTTTCTCTTTTCCCTTGTGCAGGATTAGATCTGAAAGCCAAGGAAATCTTCAGATCTGAGCCAGATCTAGACCCTAAAGGGCAAGATCTGGGCTCAATATTTGTTTGCAGGAATAGATCTAAAAAACTATCCAAGGAAATCTTCAGATAACCCAAATCTAGACCCTGGAGGGCAAGATCTGAGCTCAATATTTGTTTGCAGGAATAGATTTGAAAAAACAACTAAGGAAATCTTCAGATCTGACCCAGATCTAGACCCTTGAGGACGTATAGGATTTTGAGGCTATTTTTGCAAGATTTTGGTCTCAAAAATTATAATTTTCAAGTGGCAACATTATCCCAAAATTTCAAGAATTCTCAATGGTGGGATCTTCAAAGCCTTGGGCTAAGGGTTTGATCTCGAAACTCTTATTTTCTGTAAATTTTATTATAGCAAACAAACCACAAATAATTAGGCCCTACAAACACTTTTTATATGGTCAAAATTGTTTAGAATTACAAGATCTTCATTTTTAGAATTTTTGGCCATTTGGGCATCTTTAATTTTGCCTAGATCTGGCTTTGAAGCTTGTTGGAAATTATTGCCTAACTGTGAAAAATCAAATCTGAATATTTTTTATGCATATCCTAAATAAGGTCCAAAAAATTTGAATTTTCAATTTTTCGGCAAAACTTACTATTTTTAGACATTGTGGGGATCATTTTCAGTGTTTTTAGTTTGCTGATCTGTTATCAATTTACTGCTGTTCTAAACTTATCAGTTCTGAAAATCACTAAATCAAACTCTCTTAAAGCCTTAAAATTGAAATTTTCAAGTTTAAATATATTTTTGCTATTTCAGGAAGTATTTGGTAGCTATTTTGGGCAGTTTTATCTTTGCTTATCTGTCAGTGTTTCACTGCTGAAATAAAAATATCAGATCTGAATTTCTCTTAATTAAGCCCTAAAAATTGATTTTTCTTCAAGTTCAACAATCTTTACTATTTTTAGTCATTTTGGGCTTTGGTGCCAGTATCGTTTTTTTGCTATCTATGGTTTAAATTACTGCTACAATTTATATTTCAGATCTGAAATCTTGTTGAAGAATATATCCCAAGTTTGACTATAGGAGAAAATTTAATTTTTGGATTTGCATTATTTTAAAAATATCATTTAATCCATAAATTGTTTGACGAAGTGTTTGTTTAGCATTAAAATTTCATGGTGTTTATTGATGATTAATTATTAAGATTTAAATGTTAATTATTTTCTTATGCTTCAGTTAGGTTTGATGATCATTGGCATCTGAGTTTTGGAAATGTTTGTTATCGATTAAAATCACTTATTGTTTAATTAACTTTTGTTTCATTTACTTGAATTATTGGATTTTTATTGAATATTAATGTTTGAGAAATCTTTTCAAGTAATTGTGATCGATATTTTTCAAAGCTCTATTGAGGATCTTTTGATTGAGTAATCTTGTGGCATCTTCATAATTGGTACTCTCACTTAAGTACTTAGTGGTTAGATAAGACTATTTATTTAAGTGCTTTAGGCTTTTAACATCATCTGTCATCTTCGAAACTTGTTGCATCTCGCTCCCTCTAATCATTTTCCTTACATTCTGCATTAGCATTGCATAGCAGCAGTTATCTATCAACTATTTGATCTTAATTTCGTAACGGGATCATTGACTCCATAAGGCATTGGTTTCAAACTCTTTATCTAATTGAATCTACTAAATCTCGTTAAATCTTAAACAAGTACTTGGTCATTTGACTGTGTCTCCTGAATTGGTTGGTTTCCAACTAGTTCTCTTTCTTTCTACCCCCCTTAGTCTGCAAGGAGACAGCTTTAAACAGAGAGAATGGGGATCAGGGTGACAGCCCCCAATTTGAACCCTTTTCGCGGTACCTAGACATTCTGTGCGACAACACTCTCTACTGAACATTTTAAGAATAATAAGAAGATTTGATGCCCTAAAGAAGAATAATAAGTGTTTTTCCCACATTGGGGTTTTTCCCTGACATCCGCCAAATATTGTGTCCTCTTTTCTTTGCTTGTCTTCTGGTTATTTGTTTAAGTTCTATCTACATTTATTGTCAATGTATATGTGATTGCTAATCTGGAAATTGAATTGGGCTAATAAGAAAAGATTGAAGTAAATTGCTCTAAATCATAGAACATACCATTGTTATCTAAAATTAACAGGTCATCCTCCACACCAACAGATGCAGAGATGACTTTGGATATAGAGGAGGAGGATGCAGCAGAGGAGAGTAGTGGTGACCATGATGATGAGTACAGTGATGTTGATTTTGATGATGAGGATTGATGACTCATGACTCATGAGTTACCTATTCCCTTGATGCTTGTAGACTTGTAGTTGTTTTGTATTTTCTATTTCTATTTGTCATTGGCATTGTACTACCTATGTAACATATTTTGATTTTGATGACTTAATGAGAAAACTATTGTATCTTGTCTTTCTCCTATTGGATCATTGTTATGTCACAATTGTATTTGTATGCATAATGTTACTTTGTATCTTTGTAAAACTTACATCTAGATGAAGATCTATGTTTGAATCAATGAATTTGTATGAATTTGTGTAAGAAATATCTAATTTTTAGTATATATATATATATATATATATATATATATATATATATATAACGTGTCCTATTTGGGGGGTCAACGTGTCCGTGTCCGACACTCGAATCCTCGTGTCCTTCGTGTCTCATGTCCCCTTGTCAGGTGACTTAGGTTCTAGGGTTTCTACCAGTCAAACATTGACTTTGACTGAAATTGTGGATAGAATTTGTTGACTGTTTTGACCATGTTTGACTAAGCTAAGGAGGTCGAGTTCTTTCTTGCCTTGACCAATTTTTTTGGGCACTTTGACCATTTACTGCTGACTGGTTAGGGAAGCATTGACTATTGTTGACTTTGACCAAAAATTGCAGATTTAACTTTTGACCAGATACGATTCTTGAGCTCGTATTTGATTGGAAATTGGATTGATGTTTGGGGTATTCAAGGCGTTGACCCTTTGAATCATTGTTGATGTACTTGGACATTGTATTTCTCAGTGAAACAGCAATCTCCAAGTGATCGCGATTAATCGCGAGTCAAAATCCGATCAGCAATTAAATGAGCAAAGTTGGCTTTGCATGAGTCGTGGTCAACACAAGTTTGACTCGTGACTCAGCGATCAATCGCGACTCCCAACAAATTTGGCAATTATCACAGGTCGACTCGACATAAAGAATTTTAGGTTAATTCACCCGTGGTTTATTTAGCCAGTCGTTTACTCCTCTATGCGCCATTTCACACATGCGCCTGCCACCACTTGGATTGATTTCGCGTGGAGTCTGTCACCGCCTAGATTACTTTTCCCCTGGAGTTTACTGACTGGAGTGACGAGTGCCTGCCGCCTAGAGTTTACTAGTTAGCGTCGAGCAATATAGTAAGTTGTAATGCTTAAGCGAGATAGTTTTGGGATTTATCGAGGGCTATGCATTTGCCATCGATGACTGATGTCAGCGGCTAGCCATTTGTGGGCCTTCCACTGTCTAGTGTCTAGAGTCCAAACTCCAATTCTGTCAGGTTGGTTTGAGAAATATGGTTATTGATGACATTGATTCAGCAATAGTTCTCCAGTCTTGTTATATTAGACTGATGACTAGCTTTGAAGTTGCAATCTTATCTAGATATGTGATAATTTGAATAATCCTTATAACTAAAAGTTGATTGCACTTAGTTTGAAGCTTATTGTGTGTTTTGTGGAGTTGTTGTTCTTTGCTTTAATTTTTTTTCTGTTAAGCATCTTATCTGCATTTTTTTCAACTTATAAAATATTACAATAGTGTTAATTTGAAATGGGTTGGACTGGGTCAATGTATTTACTGAGCATATGACCCAGTAAATAGTGACATTTTGTATTGTTTTGAAAATCCTATGAAAATAGAAAAAAAAAACAATGAAAGTCATCGACAAGACAGTAAAAACGTATTATCATTTCCTGATTCAGTCTAATGTAGAAATATTCAATTTTAATGATAGACAGCCATCTACAAGTTACCCTATAACAATATTCAGGGTACCAATAACCATGCTTCTTATTCCCATAATTTTACTTTGCAAAAAATAACTCCCTCTGATAGGAACTTCAGTATCATTACATAAAAAACTTACTAGAGTTTATTGTAGGCTCTCTTTTAACCTTTTTATGTTTAGTTGAACATGGATTTTTTTGAGAAAAATGGTTTTGGTAAATTCTATTTATCCTTCTTTTTTGGCTTTATGTAGAATTAATACAAGTTACAGTTTTTTTCTTAAAAAAATAAAATACAAAATAAAAAAAAGGTGTGCAAGAAAAGAGGCATGGCCAACCTTTTAAAAATTCTCTTACTGCGCCTTTTTGAGCTAGCTTACATTCATTTATGTTAGGATGATTTACATTTTAAAATTTAACTTATATCTACATTTTTTATTTTCTATTTTTTATCTTTTTTGTCTTTTACAGGAGCCACAAATTAAACACAAGCCCAAAACAGCAACAATGTCGACGGAGGACTTTGCTTGGGCTTATTGCAACAAGATTCCCGAAGACCCTAGGCTTCTCTATAAATATTGCAAATCAATATGTAGTGGAGGCATTTATAGATTCAAGTAACACCTTGCACAGATACCCGAACATGATATAGGTCTCTGCAACAAGGTTGACCAAGATTTCAAACACCAAGAATTCTTATCCCTTGAAATGTTGAGTCAACATAATGCCAAGAAAGCAAAGCAAAATGTAGAAATAGGAACCCTTGGAGTTGGCCATTCTTCTTCCAATACCCCCTTTTCATCTCCCTCTATTGAATCCTCAATGTCTAGCCTAAGTTTCCACACATGCCTCAAAATCCAAGTCAAAATCAAGGCCAAATGAATCCTCCTGCATTCAATACTAGAGGTGGAAACATAAACACTTTTTTTGCTCCACGCAAAAAACCCGATTCCCAACCTACGATGGATGCCATTGGTTGGACAAAAATGTCCATAGTTAGGCAAGGAAGGCCATTGCTAACCTTTAGTACTATTCTGACATACCATTCCAATGTGCCAGAAGTCTGTATTAGCAAGCTATGATTGATGAAGTTGCTATTGCAGGTCCACGGTTCAAAGTCCCTTCATCAAAGAGCCTTAGGACAGATTTGTTGTTAAAGTGTTGAAGATGTCATGCTGAGTTTCGTTCATCATGGATAGAAACAGTGTGCACCATCATGAGTGATGGATGGACAGATCAAAGGAATAGAACTTTAATAAATTTCCTTGTATCTTGTCCAGCGGCCAGAATGTTTCTCAAATATGTGGATGCCTCAAACAAGGTTAATACTGCCCAACTTATTTGTGAAATGATGGAGGAAGTCATTCAAGTGGGAGAAGAACATGTTGTACAAATTGTCACTAACAATGCAGCTAATTATATGGTTGCTGGTAGAATTTTTGAGATTAGGCACCCTACTATTTTCTAGACCTCTTGTGTTGCCCATTAAATAGATTTAATGCTTGAGGACATTGGTAAACTTCATTGGATACATGAGGTTATGGAGAAGGCAAAATCCATAACCAAATACCTGTACAACCACACTATTGTCCTAAACACCACAAAAAAATACACCGAAGATAAAGAAATTGTTCGACCTGCAATGACAATATTTGCAACGAATTTCATATCTTTGCAAATTGTGGTTGAGAAAAAGATAAATCTGAAGAGGATGTTCACGGGACCTGAGTGGATGGCATCTAAACATTCCAAGGCCTTTGAAGGCATTGAAATTGTTGCAGTTGTGTGTAATAACGGCTTTTGGAAAGATGTCGAAGAGATTATTGTTGTGATGAAGTCCCTTGTCATAGTTCTCGGGTACTTCAAGTCTTTTAACCTTTTCATTTTTAAAACTTCATTTCAAGCTTCATTTCATTTTCAAAGTTTCATATTTCATTGAATTTGAAAGCTTGAACATTCAGGATGCTTGATGGTGACAAACCCGCTATGGGTTACATTTATGAGGTGGTGGATCTCACAAAGAAAGCCATCAAAAGAAGATACGGTGATGAGGAGGCCAAGTATATGCCTCTTTGGGAAATTACTGATGCACGTTGGAAAATGCAATTGCATTACCCCTTACATGTTGTTGAGTACTTCTTAAACCCACAGTATTTTTATGATAAGAGAAAATTTAACGAGGATGGGGAGGTTGGCAGAGGACTTATGAAATGCATTGAAAGGTGCTTCCCTGAGCCAGAAGTTCAAAGTCATGTCTTTTCCCAACTATAGCATTATAGGGCACCAGCCAAATCATTTTCCTACACCAATGTTATACGAGAAACGACCAAGATGTTGCATGGTACCCTTTGAGGCTTGAAGGCTTCATCAATTCATTAAATTTGTTTAAACTTTATTTTGTATGCTAAATGTTTTATTAAATAGTGTTGTCCTTTTAAGTTTTTAGTATTTACTATTTACTATTTATCATCTTTGATCTGTACTTAGTACTTACTACTTACGAACCCTTGCCACAAGCTAGGTCTTTGGTGGCAAAACTTTGGTAGTGATATGCTAGATTTGAAGATTCGCCATTGGAATCTTAAACCAATCATGCAGTGCTTCAAGTTGTGAGCGCAACTAGAGCATGTTTGAGAAAATACATTCTAAGAAGCGTGATTGATTGACACAAAAGCACTTATAAGACCTTGTATTTGTCCATTACAATCTACGACTTCGCAACAAGCAAATACTAGGCGAGAGTCTGAATTTGAAGGTTTCATAATTAGATTTGCACTTTAAAGTTCAAACTTCAATTCGTATTTACATGTCTCGTGATAATGACAGGTTTGGATCATTCACCAATCGACCTTGAAGAGATAGATCTGCAAACTACAAATGCAGCAAATTGGGTCCAATTGGAGGAGGCTCCTCTTTTTAGCCTAGATGACTTGGAGAATTTTGAGAGTAAAGCAAGCGAAGGAGTGGGAGGAATCGCTTCTAGTTCTCACTCTTAGAGTCTTATTGCTTTTTTACTGATTATTATGCAGTATTTTGTAAACTTTTAGAAGCAAATGCTTCTGGTTCTATGTAGTCACTAATTAGGAGTCAAGACTCAGTCTGTTGGATAATGTTTGGACTCATAACATATATGAGATACTTATTCATTCATGATATTTTGGACATCTATTGATATTATGCATTGTTTGGGCATGGATTTATTGAATAATAATGAAAAAAAATCAATATATGTGTATAGCTTTATTTACTGAATTCACCGATTTTTTCCCAATCCGATTAAAACTCTTCACTCTTTTTCCTCGCCAATTACGAGTCTGGTAACATTGGTATCTCTCTGTTGAACACTTGATGACAATCTAATAGAAGAAGAATTTGGAAAGGGTTTTCCCCCTTGTGGGGTTTTTCCCTAGTCTTTGACCAAATTGTTGTGTCTCTATTGTTCTTAGTTGTCTTCTATTGTGTATTTGGTCTACTTTTGTTAATTTTGGGCAACTAGGTCCAAACTCCATGTTGCACTGCTCATATGATGATGGTCATATTTTTGTTGGATTCCTATTTCGGAGAGGTGCAAGATTGATCTAAAGATCATCTTGTTTGGATGAGCAAAACATATATTTTGAATTTATTTTCCACACATGTGCAAGGTCGACCACATTTGTAATGTAGGCTCACATGCCTAATAGATGTGTCACACACCCTCACTAATGGATATAAATTGGAGAGACTTGGAGGTCATTTACTCATCAACTCATCAAACATTCTCTCATTGTGATCTTATTGGTACGATACCTTTGGAGGCCTCTTTCCCTCACCTGTGCCGAGCTGAAGTTGTTGATTTTCTGCGGATCTGTTTAGGGTTGTTTTGTTGAGCGTTGACCAGCATTGACCATGGTCAACCCTTGACCGTTTGACCTCAAAATTGTGCTGAAATTCTGATTTTGAGAGGTCATACTGTTGGGCAAAAAAATCGAGGGAAAAGGAGTTGTTTGACCGAAGCCCTAATTTGTTGCGTTGACTTTCTGTTGCTATCCTACATTGACTTTTGGTTGACCAACGTTGACTTGTGATGGGCTGTCTTTGAGGGTTGTGGGTGTGACACTTGGAGGATTGGCTGATCTAAGAAAGACTTTGCTGGCTGAAGCATCCTGTTGACTGTCGTAATGCTCACCAACCTATAACTTTGTTGGACAAGAAGAATTGTAAAATCTGATCTATATTATCGGCTTGTCTTCCGTTGATCTATTATTGTGTTCTATTAGCATTTTACTTTCATGTTTATCTGATTGCTATTTTGAATCGGGCATAAGAAGAATTGAAGTAAACTTGCATTAAGCATAGAACACCATGGTTATCTAAATTTAACATGGTATCAGAGTTGAGGTGAAGACAAAGTCCAAGCTAGTGTTAGAAGCAATCACTGAAGAAGGAATCCTATCAAGGACAAATGGCCACCTCAACCTATAAGGGTTTCAAGGCTGATGATAAATTGACTGATAAGTCTAATTATCATGCATGGGAGATGTCCTTGGATTTGGTATTAGAAGATCAAGATGTCATGGACTATGTGCGGGGGAAGATTCAAGAGCCTCCATCAAATGCAGTTGCTGCCACAAAGATGAAGTATAGAAAAGGGGAAATCAAAACAAAGATGATTATTCAGGTTTCTATTCATAAGCACTTGGTTGCTTACATTTCTGAGCTGAACACATCTAAAGAGATGTATGATAAGTTGGTTAGCATGTTCAGGGCTAGCAATGCTAATCAAATCGTTTTCTTCAAGAAGCAATTGAAGAATATCAAGAAGGGCAAGGATGAATCTATTCAATCCTATTTTATGAGGCTCACTGAAATCAGGAATAACCTCCTAGCTATTGGGGAAGCAATATCTGATCGAGAGATGGTTCTTATTGCGCTTGGAGGTCTTCCCCGTGATTGGTAGGTATTCAATACTATTATTCTTAATAATAATGTGATTCCTGATTTTGATGAAATATTGATGAGATGCACTCAAGAGGAGACAAGAATGATGGAGAGAGATTATCCCTCAAATGGAAATGGAGGTGACCCTACTGCCTTCGCCGCTCATGCAAAGAAGAAAAACAATGGTGGTCCGAGAAATCAAAACCATGGAAGAGCAGGGCCCAAAGGAAGGAAGGGAAGATGTTGCACTTGTAACAAGTTTGGTCACTATGCAAGAGAGTGCCCTAATAGAAGGGACTCCGCAGGGATTATGACAACAACAACTCCAGGGGGAATGGTAATCACAGGAACAACAGATTCAAAGGAAAAAGGAAGGTTCCCTACGATCGTAGTGGAAATGGGCAACCTTTCAAGAGGTCAAGAAATTCCAAGTACGATGAGTCTAATGTTGTTAATAATAAAAGAAATGAATTTATTCTTATATCTGCCATCTCTGCTAAATCTCCACCTGACACCCTAGATGTCTCATTGATTGATAGTGGTGCTTCAAGGCACCTCACTAGCTATAAAGAAGCCCTCTTTGATTTGATCGAGAAGGATACTAATCTGGAGATTATCCTTCGAGATAATGCCAGCTATCTCGTGAAAGGGACACAGACTGTGACCCTTCATCTATCTCAAGGTCAAGTCCTTCGTTTACAAGATGTGTTGTACGTACCTAATTTGAAGAAGAACCTTGTGTCTATTTCGACAATGGAAGACAAAGGATTCAAGGTGGCATTCGTTGATGGAAAGGTACGTATCTGGAAGAAGAGCTTCAAGGAAGCTCTTACTATTGGTATTAGAGTTGTACACTCTACCAGGTTCGAGGAAGTCCATTGGGGGCTATGTCATGTGATACAACTCTTCAAACAGAGTTATGGAACCGGAGGTTTGCACACCTTCATTACAAAGCCCTTCCCGAAGCAAGGAAGGTGGTGACAGGGATGCCCGAATTTAAAGATGATCATGAAGGTATATGTCAAGGTTGTGCTGAAGGGAAGCATACGAGGGGACCATTCCCCTCAAGTGTCACAAAGACAAATGATATCTGGCAACTGATACATTCTGATTTATCTGGTATGCTGCCCGTGACATCCTTGGGAGGATGTTCCTATTACATGAATTTTACAGATGACTTCTCCCGCAAGACCTAGATATATTCCTTGAAGAAGAAGAACAAAGCATTCAAATGGTTTCGTACCTTCATGGCCTTGGTGGAAAATCAAACCAAGAAGAGAATCAAAGTTTTGAGGACCAACAATGGGACCGAGTATGAGTCAAATGAATTCAATGACTTTTGCAGAGAAGCTGGCATTAAGAGGGAGACCACAACTCTATATACTCATGAGAAAAATGGTGTTGCTGAAAGAAAGAACAGGACCATTATGGAAGTTGCCCGCGCCATGCTATGTGACCAAGGTCTTCCGAAGTTTCTTTGGGGAGAAGCTGTGAACATTGTTGTGTACATCCAAAATAAATGCCCACATTCCGCTCTGGACTCCAAAACTCTCGAAGAAGTCTTCTCTAGTAAGAAACCTGAGGTTTCTCATTTTAGAGTTTTTGGTTGTCTTGTTTACTTTCATGTGCTGAAAGAAAAGAGAAGCAAGCTGGATGCTTCTGGAAAGAAGGGAATGTTTGTGGGCTACAGTGAAACTTCGAAGGCATATAGAATCTATGTGCTTGGTCAACAAAGTGAAAAATCTTCCTAGCTCCAAGGAAGACAAAGAATATGAAGAAGCAGGGAAGCAGGAAGAGCCGAAGGATGATCTGATGCCCGATGTTGAAGGACCTATGCATCCTATTGATCCACCTCCTTCAGATAAGAGAAGAAGATAAAGAATATGAATAAGCAGGGAAGCAGGAAGAGTCGAAGGATGATCTAATGCTCGATGTTGAAGGACCTATGGATCCTATTGATCCACCTCCTTCAGATAAGAGAAGACCCTCATGGCTCAGAGATACTCTCGCAGATGCTGAGAGACATATTGCCCCAAGGGGGACATTCCGTGAAAGCAAGAAGCCGAATAGATACCAAGGGTATCTAGCAGCCATGAGTACAATAGTACAATCTGAGCCTGGATAATTTGAATAAGTCGTAAAGCATCAAGTTTGGAAGGATGCTATGCACCAAGAATATGAGTCCATTATGAAAAATGATGTCTGGGAAGTGGTCCCGAGACCGGAGGACAAACCTATTGTCACCTTGAAATAGCTCTATAAGATCAAGCATGGATCTGATGGTAGTGCTGAAAAGTACAAGGCAAGATTTGTTGCCCGAGACTTCTCTCAAAAAGAAGGCATAGATTATGATGATATATTTGAACTTGTGGCCCACTATACCACCATCCGATCTATCATTGCCCTTGTTGCAATGCAAGGATGGAGTCTGCATCAGATGGATGTGAAGACCGCTTTTCTACATGGTTCTATAAAGGAAGAGGTGAATGTGGAGCAACCTCTGGAGTTCGAAGTCCGAGATAGAGACACCTATGTAAGCAGGTTGAAGAAAGCCCTCTATGGGTTGAAGAAAGCCCTCTACGGATTGAAGCAAGCCCCCAGAGCTTGGTATGAGAGGATAGATAGCTACTTGATGAAGTTGGGCTTCACTCGAAGTAATGTTGATCCAAACCTTTATTTTAAGGTTGATAGAGAAAGGCCTCTCATTCTAGTTCTCTATGTGGACGATCTCTTCCTGACAGGTGTTGACCCTCTCATTCATCAGTGTAAGAGGGAACTAGCTTCCAAATTTGAGATGAAAGACCTAAGACTGATGCATTACTTCCTAGGCTTGGAGGTCTCGCAGAGGCCAAGCGAGATTTTCCTTTCTCAAGGAAAATATGTCTTGAAGCTGCTGGAGAGATTTGGTATGATGGACTGTAAGTCTGTGTCAACATCGATGGAACTCAACTTTAAGAAGTTGTGTGGAAACACTGTTGGGCCCGTGCTGGCAAATCCTACCGAGTATTGACAACTCGTGGGGGCCCTGATGTTCCTAGTGAACTCCCGTCTGGACATATGTTTTGCCGTGAACACTTTGAGTCAACATATGGTTGATCCTCATCACATTCACTAGATTGATACCAAGAATCTATTGAGATATCTTCGGGGCACAATCAACCATGGGTTGAGATACACTACCGGGAGTTTGAGACTCCATGGATATTTTGATGTTGATTGGGCTAGCAGTGTAGTGGATCGCAAGAGCACATCTAGATGTTGCTTCACCTTGGGTTCTACTTCGATATATTGGATGAGCATGAAGCAAAAGTCGGTGGTTTTGAGCACCACTGAGGCTGAATGCATTGCAATGAGTATGGCATGTTGTGAAGTTGTTGGTTGCGAAAGCTCTTCAGTGAGTTATTTCGGCATGTGCTAGATACCACCGTTATCCTTTGTGATAACCAAAGTGGGATTCGTCTTTCTAAGAATCACGTGTTCCACGATCGATCCAAGCATATTGATATCAGGTACCACTTTATCCGGGATATGGTAGAGCGAGGCGTCGTAAGGCTCAATCATATAGGAACTGATGAGCAGGTCGCGGATATTCTCACAAAGCCCTTAGGGAAGGTCAAGTTCCTAACCTTCTGTGAGAAGCTTGGAATCGTGGAAAGACCCTATTCTGAGGGTCCTACTTGAGTTGGACTATGAGCTCTCGGAGCTCCAGGGGGCTTGGGGATGGCTTCTTGGAGCTATAAGCACACACGGGACTAGGCTTGCTGAACCTTATTGTGCTTCTGCCCCACCATTACGATATTGAGTTGGTTCACCTCTCTTTGATCTATGGCCCGCACGCATCTTACCCATGGAGTTTCGGACTCAAGGGAAGCACCTCTCATCTGGCCAATGAGGTGGGAAATGTGGATAGAGACCAATAGCAAGATAGATGGACGCATCGGACATTGTCGTACTCTCTATGTCTAGGATGGCACGTGTCCAACACCTTGATCTGGGATCGTATGATGAGGTTCTTACCTCTAAACTGACTTCGGGTCAATAAACTATCTTCGGGTTACTATTTGACTCTTTTTTAGTCTATTGAGGTTTTATCCTCTAAACTGACTTCAAGTCAATAAACTAACTTCGAGTTAGTATGAGACTCTTTTTCAGTCCAAGAGAGGTTTTAACCTCTAAGCTGACTTCAGGTCAGTTGAGCATGATGTCTTTGTGACTCACCTTTTGTTCTATTTGAGAAGAAGTGCCAGCAAAGCAAGTTACGGCAAGATGACACACGATAATAGATGAGAGTACATGATGGTACTAATGGATGGCACTTGTGGACAAATGGAGTTCTCCCTAGTTGAGAGGGAGTGTTAATTTTGGGCAACTAGGTCCAAACTCCATGTTGCACTGCTCATATGATGATGGTCATATTTTTGTTGGATTCCTCTTTCGGAGAGGTGCAAGAATGATCTAAAGATCATCTTGTTTGGATGAGCAGAACATATATTTTGAATTTATTTTCCACACATGTGAAAGGTCGGCCAGATTTGTAATGTAGGCTCACATGCCTAATAGATGTGCCACACACCCTCACTGATGGATATAAATTGGAGAGACTTGGAGGTCATTTGCTCATCAACTCATCACACATTCTCTCATTGTGATCTGATTGGTTCGATAGCCTTTGGAGGCCTCTTTCCCTCACACGTGTAGAACTAAAGCTGTTGATTTTCTGCGGCTCTGTTTAGGGTTGTTTTGCTGACATTGACCAGCGTTGACCGTGGTCAACCCTTGACCGTTTGACCTCAAACTTGTGCTGAAATTTCGATTTTGAGAGGTTGTACTGCAGGGCACAAAAATCGAGGGAAAAGGAGTTGTTTGACTAAAGCCCTAATTTGTTGCGTTGACTTTCTGTCGTTGTCCTACGTTGACTTTTGGTTGACCAGCGTTGACTTGTGATGAGTTGTCTTTGAGGGTTGTGGGTGTGACACTTGGATGATTGGTTGATCTAAGAAAGACTTTGTTGGTTGAAGCATCCTGTTGACTGTCGTAACGCTCACCAACCTATATCTTTGTTGGACAAGAAGAATTGTAAAATTTGATCTATATTATTGGCTTGTCTTTTGTTGATCTATTATTGTGTTCTATCATAATTTTACTTTCATGTTTATGTGATTGCTATTTTGAATCGGGCCTAAGAAGGATTGAAGTAAACTTGCATTAAGCATAGAACACCATGGTTATCAAAATTTAACAACTGTTCTATCTACAATTGCTTATTGCTGTTGGAAGATTGAAATCGTATTGGATAATTGGTTGCTAATTGAAGGAATAATTGTAATAAGTGATTGTGTCAGCATAGAACACTGGAAAATTAACATGGAATTGGAGTTGAGGTGAAGACAAGCCCAAGGAGACAAAAGCAATCACCTTTGAAGGAATTTGATTTGAAGGAGCTTATTTGACTTGGCCAAGATGTCTACGTCATACTTCAAGATTAAAGAGACGTTGAATGACTCATTAAACTACGTTGTTTGGAGAACCATGTTGGACGTGACTTTGGATGAGAATGATCTCTTGCAATATGTTGAAGGCAAGGTACCTGAGCCTTTGGATGTAGAAAATCCATGAAAATTATGCTCTACTTGAATGAACAAATCTGAACCTAACTTGTAACCCAAGACACAAAATTTTCTCTACTTATTTTGCAGCAGAATGGGAACAGAAATAAATACAGTCACACAATAATCAAGACACAAAAAAAATCTAGGGAACCCAACTGGGAAAATCCTCTGCTTGTTTGAGAACTTTATTCATAGAAAAATAATGAGCAACAGATCTCTTACAATACAACTTGTTTCAACAGAAACCAATCTAGCTTTCTCTGCTTGAACTAAGATAAATCACTCCTTGCAAGACCCCTTATTTGTTTCCCTTATTCTTTGCGCACTTTTGGAGCCCTATTTCCTAGCACATTCCACCTAAATCTATGCGCATAGGCTGCTCCTATTAACCAGAATTACACCTCCTAGTTCCTAGAGCAATTTCCAAGGGAAAATAGCCTCTATCAATATGTGCACAAGCTTCTCTTGCACAATCTTCCTCTTACAAGCTCACACACACACAAACTTGTTCTCTCTATTGCCTTGTCTCACCAACTCATGCTCACAAAACAATAATCAATTATGTGTCATCATCCTCCTTGTAAGCTTTTTGAATAAGCTAAATCTAGCAAGTTTTATTTTTGGAAATCGAACTAGTGATTGATGAGTTAATTGAGTCTAACTGACTCATGTAACTCGTGTTGCCTCAATTTAGAACTTGAGACTCACGCATGCCAATTTCCAAAACTAACTCACACTAGGAGACAACAACTGAGCCTCCCACTCCAGCGCATCAGTCGAACTACTTCACGAACTGTCCTAACTTATAGGAATTCATCCTAAATTTTAGGAGCTCATCCTAACTTTTCAAAACTCATGCATGCTAAGGAAAATTGCTTCTTGTTCTCTTTGACTGAGGCAAAGTCAAAGAAGGACCTTTCTCGCTACTATTTTCAACACCAACGAATGCTTTTGCTACTATCTAAGCCAAGTACAAGAAATGTGAGATCAAAGCTAAGAAGATTATTATTGATTCGTTGAGAGACCATTTGATTATTTATATTTCAAATTTGAAGAGGTCCAAGGAAATGTATGTTAAGCTAGTTGGGATGTACGAAGTCAACAACTTGAATCATATTCTATCCTTGAAGAATCAACTCAAGGACATCAAGATGAACAAGGGAAATATTGTGCAGTTATATTTCATGAGGATATCCCAACTCAAGGATCAATTGTTGTCTGTCAGAGAAGTTACTTCTGATAGACAAGTAGTACTAATTGTGGTTGGAGGTATTCCTCCGATTTTGGAGACATTTATTACAACTATTAGCAACAATGACAGGTTCCCGACATTTGATGAGCTCGTTGGCAAGTGCACTCAAGAAGAGACCAGAATGATTTCTAGAGGGAGGATTCAAAATCAGGAAGAAGAACAACCCTCTACATTTGCTACTCAAGCCAAGAAGAAGAGAGTAAGAGGAGCACCATCATATCCAAGAAAGCCTTCTCTTGAATCTAAGGACTCCAATAGAAGATCTAGATGGGATGTATCAAAAATTTTGTGCTACTATTGCCACAAAATTGGTCACATTGCCCGATATTGTCTGGAAAAGAGAAATGCTCCAAGGTCATATTAATAACAATCGTGGCTACAACAACTACAAGTTTAATGATAGAAGAGAAGAGATGCTCCTATTGATTGTGATAAAGGCCACCGTCCTCAAAAGAGATCAAGGAACTCAAGGTATGGAAATAACACAGCTGCCACTCAATCTGAAATTTTCTTATTTTTGCTCTTTCTAGTTCCTCTCCTTCGGATTCGTTTGATAGTTGGTTGGTAGATAGTGGGGCCTCTAGACACTTCATTGAGAATCGTGAAGTCCTCTCAACCCTAGTTGAGAGGGAGACAAATTTGAAGATCATTCTTGGGGAGAATTCTACCTATCCTATGAAGGGCTTTGATTTTGTCTCATTTCATTTGGATTATGGCGAATCTATACATCTACAGGATGTTCTATATGTGCCAGGACTGAAAACAAATCTTGTATCAATATCTGCCTTGGAATACAAGGGAATGAGAGTTTCTTTTATAAGAGGAAAGGTCTATATTTCGCCTATAGAATCTCACTTGAGGGATGCCTTCACTTTGGGATGAAGGATTGAAGGCCTTTATAAAGTCAATGGAAGATAGATCTGAGCATTGGTACATGATAGTAATCATCAATGTGACTTGTGGCACCGAAGATTTGCTCGCCTTAGCTATGATGCCTTGCCTAAGGTGAGAAAGATGGTTTCTGGAATGCTTGAGGTTCAAGCAAATCATGATGGGGTTTGTCCGGGATGTGCAAGTGGAAATAAGATAAGGGGACCATTCCCTTCTAGCAGGAGCAAGACCAATAGTATTCTACAACTCATTCATTCTAATCCATGTGGACCCATGCCAGTGTCATCTTTTGGTGTCTATCTAGATTCTATACTACATAATCTTTGTGGATGACTTCTCTCGCAAGACATGGATATTCTTCTTGAAGCACAAGGACCAAACATTTGATATGTTCAAAGACTTCAAGGCCCTAATAGAGAATCAAATCGGAAAGAGAATTGAAATCTTTAGCTCTGACAATGGAGGGGAATTCATTTCAAATGAGTTCATTGACTTTTGCAAGAAAACAAGTCAAGAAGGAGACTATTGTACCTTACAACCCAAAACAAAATGGAGTGGCTGAGAGAAAGAACAAGACCATCATGGAAGCTTCCCGAGCTATGCTGCACAATCAAAAGTTGTTGAAGTTTCTATGGGGTGAGATTGTTAACACAGCGGTTTATGTTCAAAACAGAACTCGTCATCAAGCCTTGGGTGACAGGGCTCCCGAACAAGTTTTCACAGGTGTAAAGCTTCATGTTGGACATTTGAGGATCTTTGGCTGCCACGTTTACTTACTTTCATGTGTCGAAGGACAAAAGGAACAAGTTGGAAGCTACTAGAAGGAAAAGGTTCGTTTGTTGGTTACTATGAAAATTCCAAAGCTTATAGAATCTATCTACTTGGTCAAAGGAAAATAGAGTTTAGCAGGGATGTGACATCAGATGAAGATATTGCCCTTGGGAAAGCAAGGGACACTCCTCCCACTACCAATGTTGAGAAGGATGATGCCATGGATATTTTAGAAGGCCCTTATGTGCCTGGGCTTGAGTTCGATATTGTTGATGATCCCATGGAACCCATGGACCCCCTTCAGTTTGATCCTCCTGCCAGGAAGATACCACTTTGGCTTCGTGACACCTTACAGGACGATGAGAGACATGCTACTGCCCTCAACCAATCTCTTCCAAACATTTATGATAAACAAAATCAGTAATATCAATTAAACCAAGCATGCTTCTAAGATATTCACACTTCTTATTAGAAAGAGACTTTGTTAACACATCAACTACCTGATCGTCGGTTGGGACATATAGTAGCTTCACGATCCCATCTTGCACCAAGCTTCTAATGTAGTGGTACTTATTGTTGATATGCTTCGTCCTTGCATGGAACACGGGATCCTCGGACATCTTGATGCGGCTTTGGTTGTCACAATTTATCACAGTTGGACTTAAAGGCTTTCCAAACAAATCTGACAAAATTTTCCTCAACCATGCAGCCTCTTTTCCTACTTCACATGTAGCCACATACTCTGCTTCAACACTACTCAAAGCAACAAGATTTTGCTTTCTACTCATCCATGAAATCATAGCAGATCCCAAACTAAAACATCCACATGTAGTGCTTCTTCCATCGATATCACTGCCACCCCAATCAGAATTTGTAAAACCTGTCAACTTGACTTCCTTGTTGTCGGCAGTGATGTATAGTGCCACGTAGATACCTTAATATATACTTGGAAGTTATCCAATGATCATGACGAGGCTCCAACTGAAATTGACTAAGAATGTTCACAGCAAAACATATATCTGATCTAGTATTTAGTAATAGACATCACTCGGCATCACTTGTGGCATCATCACACATTCACATCTTATCTTGATTGGTCTGATTAGCTCTGAAAATGCAGGTTCGAGTTCACACGTGTGAAGGAGACAGAAGCACTTTTGTTTTGACCATTGTTGACTTTCTGTTTGGGATTGTTTAAATAGCATTGACCGTAGAGAATTTGACTTTATTTGACTGATTTTTGGATCTATTTGGAGGGTCAAGTTGGCTGGGAGGTTGACCAAGATTTTTCATATCATTTTGACCAACGTTGACTGAAATTTCTGTGTTAGGGTTTTCACAGGTCAAACATTGATTTTGACCAAATTTGTGGGCAGAATTTGTTCACTGTTTTGACCAAGTTTGACTAAGCTGAGGAGGCCAATTTCTTTGCTGGCTTGACCAAATTTTTCTGGGCACTTTAACAGTTGATTGTTGATTGGTTAGGGCAGCATTGACTATTGATGGCTTTGACCAGAAATTGCAGATTTGACTTTTGACCAGATTTGATTTTTGAGATCATATTTTATTGGATATTGGATTTGTTTTTGGGATAGTCAAGGCTTTGACCCTTTGACTCATTGTTGATGTACTTGGACATTGTATCTCTCTGCTGAACAATGGATGACAAACTACTAGAAGAAGAATTTGGAAAGAGATTTCCCCTTGTGGGGTTTTTCCCTGGTTTTTGACCAAATCCTTGTGTCTATTGTTTTTGGCTGTCTTTTATTGTGCATTTGGTTTACTGTTTTATCTACAATTGCTTATTGTTGCTAGAAGATTTAAATCATATTGGATAATTGATTGCTAATTGAAGAAGAATTGTAATAAGTGATTGTGTCAGCATAGAACAATGGAAAATTAACAAAATGATGTATAACATCCTCAATTTTTGTGCCCAAAACTCAACCCGAAATCTCGCTCAACATCCCTTAAATTTATGCTGAAGGTACAGCACAGCCTATGCATTAAATCCTCAACCTTCCCCCTGGAAAATCGTGCCAACGGTGCCTTTTTTTGTTGTTTGATGTCCTTGGAAAATCATGTAGAAATTTGAAGTTTCCTATAGCCCTCCCCAGTTTCAATTTACTTTGCATATGGTTTAATATCCACGACCCCACATTTTAGTTCATATAAAACTTAATACAAATTTCAAAGGAAATATAACAGGACTACATCTACTCTTTTGTTTTTCAGCTGATATAAAATTTTAACAAGCATTCAAATAAGAAACGACACAATTATTTTTGGTCAATTTGACCCTGGAATAACCCACAAGGAGAAAACCTGTGATAAGGAGGATTTTATTTGCTTCAATTCTCAGAGAAATTTGTTCAGTATGTAATACAATAATCTGAGGTGCTTATCTCCCTAGAAATTCAGGCCACAGTTTGCAATAGATCTAGACTTCTGCCTTGTAACTCGGGCCACTGTCCATTGTGTTATCAGCCTCCTTTGCTCCAGTTTCTTTGCTCAGAAATTGAGCCTCTAGACTGAAACTTCTACCCTTAATTTCAGTGTTGTTTATCTTTGCTAGCTCCTTGTTGTTCGAGCCACTGCACAACATTAAATACCTCTGATACGGCCCCATTGGTAGCACACTTTTAGCCTTGAGTTTGTAGCCTTAGACTGACTGCATCTCTTTGCATTTGGGCTCGTTTTCTCACTTCCAAACTCGAGTTGAAATCTCCAGAACTTGCAGACCAGAATCACCTTGAAATGTAAGCTTGGGCTCCCTAGAAACTTGCCCCGAAATTTGCGTTGAACCTGCTACCAATCTCAGGTTCAGTCCTAGTTACTCTCCGTTGGAACTCAAGCCTCAAGGGGTGATTTCTCTTGCAGTTGTAATGTATTTCTCTTCCAGCAACCACTGCTTTTCTTTTCTTTTCCATGCCAATTAGTTTGTCATACATTTCTTTTCCTATGTATGACAAACTAATTGGCGAGCTCTTCTTTTCAACACTTCACATGTAGAATGAAAAATAGTCCTAGCCTTTTTCTCCCTTTTTAGCTTCATTAAGTTAGGAGAACCCTAAACCTTTTGATCAAGGGCTAAGATCTCACTTTTCAGCGTAATTAAGTTAGGAGAACCCTAACCCTTTTTATCAAGGGCTGAGATTAGATCTCAACCCTCTAGATCAATGGTGGAGATCATTCCCTCACTTAACCCCCCTTTTCATGTGGTCCCCCTCATTAATGAAATCCCTAGTCACTTTAAGTTGTTTTTGTACCTTGTACTTTTTCTCCAAATAAAGTCAACTTAAAAACATAAAGTGACTTATAACATGCCTTTAATTTAAATCTCCAAAACTTGCAGACCGGAATCACCTTGAAATGTGGAACTGGGCTCCCTAGAAACTCGCCCTAAATTTTCTGTTTAACCCGCTACAGATCTCTAGTTGAATGCTTGTTACTCTTTGCTTGGAACTCGGGCCATAAGGGTAATTTCTCTTGCAATTGTAATGTGTTTCTCTTCCAACAACCACTAATCTCTCACAACGTACTCCTCTTCTCCAGCCCTTCTCTTCAACACTTACATGAAGAATGAAAAAGAGCCCATAGCCTTTTTCTCTCTTTTCATCTTCATTAAGTTAGGAGAACCCTAACCCTTTCGATCAAGGGCTGAGATCTCCCTTTCTAGCTTCAATAACTTAGGAAAACCCTAACCCTTTCGATCAAGGGTTGAGATTAAATCTCAGCCCTCTAGATCAATGGTGGAGATGATTCCCTCACTTGACCCACTATTTCACGTGGTCCCCCTCATTAATGAACTCCCTAGTCACTTCAAGTTGTTTTTGTATCTTGTATTTTTTCTCCACATAAAATCAACCTAAATACATAAAGTGACTTTAATATTAATAAGTACATAATACATAGACCTCATAAAGTGAATTTTATAACATGACTTTAATTTAAATCTCCAGAACTTGCAGATCAGAATCACTTTGAAATGCGAGCCTAGGCTCCCTAGAAACTTGCCCTGGAATTTGCATTTGACCTGCTACAGATCTTGGCTTCAATGCTAGTTACTCTCTACTCAAAACTCGAGCCCTAGGGGTCATTTCTCTTGCAGTTGTAACTTGTAACATATTTATCTTCCACCAACCACTGCTCTCTCACAATGTACTCCTCTTCTCCAACTCTTCTTTTCAACACTTCAAATGTAGAATGAAAAAGAGCCCTAGCCTTTTTCTCCCTTTTTAGCTTCATTAAGTTAGGAGAACCCTAACCCTTTTGATCAAAGGCTTAGATTAGATCTCAACCCTCTAGATCAATGGTGGAGATCATTCCCTCACTTAACCCCCTTTTCATGTGATCCCCCTCATTAACAAATTCCCTAGTCAGTTTAAGTTGTTTGTGTACCTTGTACTTTTTCTCCACATAAAGTCCACTTAAAAACATAATGTGGCTTTACTATTAAAAAGTACATAGTACATAGACCTCATAAAGTGACCTTGTAACATGACTTTTTAACTCATAAAGTCACTTGCTAAAAAGGCGTTATAAAGTGTTTCCCTAGGAAAAAAGGAAAATGCACTAGGAAACACCTCTTTGGTACCCTTTTCTTCAACACTCTCTCTTACCGAGGAAGGTGTTTCTCACCGCTCCCATCTTATCTCTAAAATATACATGCTTGCCCCTTGGCAATGACTTGGCGAGAATATCTGCAACCTGCTCCTTAATGGATGTATACTCAAGCTTCATTGCTCCTCTCTTAACCCAATCTGTGATGAAGTGGTACTTGATCTCTATGTGCTTTGACCGGTCATGAAAGACTAAATTCTTTGTGAGTTTAATGCAACTTTGATTATCACAGTTTGACGTAGTTGGTCTCAACCTCTGACCAAATAATCCATACATCAACTTGAGAAGCCAACTAGCCTCGGAACTATTAAAATTTGGTAGTTCGGGGATGAATTTTTACTAGAAGAAATCATATCTTTCAGTTTTGTTTGAACCACCTATAATAAAATTTCATTTCTGACAATTATAATATGACTTTTCAAAATAGAAAGTCATGTCTAAATGATCAAGGATGAACTCAACATATGGAATCCACTTTAAAATCAAATCAATCATGATTAAACAAGTCAAGAATTAATATTTTATCCTTACTAGTATTATTTATAATCATTATTATGATAATATTATTTATAAATAGTCTAAAGTCATTCAACTTTAATGGATTAATTAAAAAAAACGAAATCTCAATAGTCTCACGGAATAAGTCAATTAAATTGAGAATCTCTTACTTGGAAAATCGAACCTCTCTCTTGGAATAAAATAGTAACTCCACACTTAAGAGAATGTAACTCTCCCTCACTAATTCGATATACAGCAAAAGTGTAACTCCTCCTCATTAAATGCACTTGTAACTCCCTCACCCAATTCGATTTGCAAGTCTCACTAAATATTCTCTCATGTCTAAGCGTAACTCTCTCTCCCTAATTCGAATTGTAACTCCTCAAGATAAGTGTATCTCTCTCTCTATTCTTGGGATGAGTTACATTTCTCCTAAAGTAACTCCTCCCTCATGGAATTCGATTCTCCTATTGTTGGCTCAAGGCATGAATTCATTTTGTAACTCCTCTCTTTTCTCATCTATTTAAGCAAGAGCAAGTGAGAGTTAAGAGTAGCATGTTCATTGTGAAGAAGGAGAAAAAGTTTTGAGCGTGTACAACAGAAGTGTGAGAGCAAGTGAAGAGCAAGGGAAAAGATAGAACAAGTGTGAAGGACAAGATCTGATCAAGAGAAGGAGGAGGTCTTCAAGCAAAGAGCAAGAGCACTTCAGTTGCAAGTTGATCAGACATTGGTGACCTTATTCATTCTCATTCTCTCTCTCTCTCTCTATACTATGCTGAACAATTGAAGAAATCTAATAGAAGAAGAATCATTTGGGTTTTCCTCCTTGAGGGGTTCTGCCCTGGTCATTGGACCTAAATCTTAGTGTCTCATAATTTTGCTTGGTTGTCTTCATATGATCCTTATGTTTATGTTCTATTTACAATTGTTGATCTGAAAAGTTTTAAAAAAGAAATTTGCATTCTAAGTAATTGTAACAGCAAAGTGCGTTTAGTTTTCTGCAAAGTACATTTAGTTTTTTGCATAGATCTTTCAAGTTTCTGCAGAGAATTTTTAAGTTTTTGCATAGAACTTTCAGATTTTTAACATGGTATCAGAGCCTTGATGAAGACATGTCCAAGGAAACCAAAGATCACCTGAAGAAACCCCACTTGCTGCCAAAGTTTTATGATCAAGATGACTTCGTTCTACTTCAAGGTAGAGGAGAAGTTGAATGATGCTTCAAACTTTGGTCCATAGACAACAAGGCTAGATATCACTCTTAAGGAACACGATGTTCTGGAGTATGTTGAAGACACAGTCACTGATCCACCAAAGAATGCAAGTACTGTTGTCAAAACCAAACATAAAAAGGGTGAAATCAAATTTATAAATTTTGATCATATCATTACTTGTGTTTCTAGTATGAGGAAAGCTAAAGAAATGTATGACAAACTATTTGGCCTGTTTACAATTAGTAACTTGGACCAGATTATTGCCTTGAAGAATCAACTGAAGGACATCAAGATGAACAAAGGAAAGACGATTCAAGCATACATCCTGAAAATTATCAAAATCAAGAATCAATTGTCAACAGTTGGTTAAGTTGTACCCGACAAATAAATGGCGTTGACTGCGTTTGGAGGCCTTTCTCTTGTTTGAGAGAAATTTTATGAGCTCCTAGGAAAGTGTATTCAAGAGGAGGCCAGAATGATCTCCAAAGGGAGAATTTCACATCATGAAGAAGGAGAACCTACTGCATTTTTAGCCTATGACAAGAGAAAGAAAGGTAATAAAGGCTCTCATCATTTTTCAAAGAAATTTGCTTTCAAATCAAATGATTCCTTTAAAGGGAATCTAGACATGTCAAAATTTGGATGCTTTAACTATCAAAAACATGGTCACTTTGCTTCTGATTGTAGAAAGAAGATGAGCACCTAGATTCAAAAACAAATCTGATTATAGAAAAGACACTTCTAAAAATCAAAGAAAAGGCCATCTTAAGAAAACAAGAAATCCAAGGTATAGATATAATGTAGTGGAAACTCAATCAAAATATTTTATTGTTTTTGTTCTTTCCAGTTTTTTTTCTGCAGATTCATTTGATAGTTGTGTTGAGAAATCAAGGGCAACCAAGGAAGTGGTGATTTCTCTAACTAGATAACTGATTTGTGATATACTTAATATTTTCTTGCTTGTGAGATTTACTTCTTCTTATGTTGGGAATAACGATTTTCGTTAGACCAAAACCCACAGATTTTAGTCAACGATTGCATCGTCAGAGATAAGGATCCACGAGAGGCGATTAATCCATGTCACAAAACACACGGGGAGCATTGGTTTATCCAATGTCCAATAATCCCCCCCCCCCAACGCAAGCCAGATGTGTAATGAACTCGTGACCTACACCCACTTGTCGGGAATCATGATTGTCGTTAAACCAAAACCCAGAGGTTTTAGTCAACGATCGCATCGCCGGAGATAAGGATCCACGAGATACAGTTAGTCCATGTCATGAAATACACGGGGAGCGTTGGTTTATCCAATGTCCAACATCTTGTAGTTCTTATTATTGTGTTTTTACCATCATAAACAGTTATCTCAATATGAAGATCAAAGTAGACAAGTGGACACAAGATATAGGGTGCTAGTCAGGGCCAAAACCTCTCCTAGAGAGAAAAACCCACAAGAAAAATAATTCTCTTCTTATAGAATCTTCAAATAACGAATTCCAAGACCTTTAGACCCAAGACAAAGACCCCTCCGAGACCAAGTCAACCTTTCTTTCAATGTACTTCAACTTCATCAAAGTCTACTATAGTCAAACTTCTCCAAATCCTCAACTTCGACCACTACAATGCTTTTTCTCTCTCCTTTTCAGTCCTAAAATTTTCGACCTTCCTGCAGTAGCTACAACGTCGCACGTGTGGGAGTAATATGGTAAAAAAAAATTCTTCTTCATTCACATAGATGCTTCTTCCTCCTTAGTAACGAAGCCTTCAAACTTGATCATTTTGACAACAGATTTTTGGTTCCTTTAGATGACTGCATTTGGACTTTGTTGCAACAAAATGATGCCCTAGTTTTTGCACATGTGAGGGAATGTGTCACAAAATTCAAATTATCGATTTTGGTTCTCCTTCTTTGACTTTTTTTCCTTCGTGTGTCCCTTTTTGGTCTTCTAGATATGCTTCAATGAACTTTCTTGGTTCTCCTTCCAAATGAGGTCAAGTGCCATCTATATATAGTTGTTCTTGGAGTATGCACTGCCCTAATGAAGTCGACTTCATCATATCAAGGCCAACTTGGTCTTAGAGGGACTTTTGACACAATTTTGACTTACATAAATTCTTGACTTGATACAAAATGCACAATAGGGTCTATTACATATAATAATGACTCTTTTGACTACTAGACTCTATGAAAAAACCCTAGAACCACACAATGGGTGTTTGACCTACAAATAAATTGACCTTGAGCATGAAACCCAAGCTATAAAATAATAATAATAAATTTTTCTTTCCCTTTTACATCAAATACATAAAATCAATAATACATAGAATATTATGAAAATCAAACCTAGTTACAAATTTCAACAAGCTGGCTAGTTGATATTGGTGCTTCCAAACATTTTATTGGTTACAAATAAGAACTCTCTAATCTACTTGAGAGAGAGACTAATTTACATGTTATCCTTGGAGATGATTTTACTCACCAAGTTAAATGTTATGGTTCAGTTTCATTACAGTTAGAGGATGGACAATCTATTTTTTTGCAAGAATTTTTGCATACCTGGTTTGACAAAGAATCGAGTATCCATATCTGCTCTAGAAGATAAAGGAATGAAAGTTGCTTTTATTAATGGAAAAGTTCTAACCTGGCCTTTGAACAAGTATGAGTGAAACCTTCACCCTTGGATCAAGATGTGAAGGGCTTTACAAAATCAATGGTAAACCCATTCATGCACTAGTCCATGACACTGATCTTCAGTGTGAGATATGGCACGGAAGATTCACTCACCTGCACTACAAACCCTTACCTCATGTGAGGAAGATGGTTTCTGGAATCCCTGAGATCATAATGGATCATGAAGGAATTTGTCCAAGATGTGCAAGTGGAAAGCATGTAAAGGGACCATTCCTTTCAAGCAAAACAAAAACTACTCGAGTACTTCAGCTCATACATTATGATTTATGTGGACCTATGTTTGTTACTTTTCTTGGTGGCTACTTGTATTTCATAATTTTTGTTGACGATTTTTCTCGCGAGACATGGATATTATTTTTGAAAAAGAAAGGGGAAGCATTTGACATGTTCAGAGATTTCAAGGCTTTGATTGAAAATCAAACTGGAACGCAGATCAAAGCTTTCAAATCTAATAATGGGGGAGAGTTCACCTACAATTATTTTATTGATATTTACAAAGACATCGGAATAACAAAAGAAACCTTTGTGTCGTACAATCCACAACAAAATGGTGTGGATGAGAAGAAGAACAGGACCATTATGGAAGCGGTCAAAGCCATGTTGCATGATCAAAAGCTACAAAATTTTATGTGGGGAGAAGTTGCAAATATTGTTGTTTATGTGCAAAACAAAACTCCTCATCAGGCCTTAGACAATAAGACTTTTGAAGAAGTCTTCACTGGTGAAAGGCTTGAGGTGAATCATTTGAGAATCTTTGGCTATCCTATGTATTTCCATGTGTCAAAAGAGAAAATGAACAAATTGGAAGCTTCAGGTAAGAAAGGTACATTTGTTGGTTACTGTGATAATTCAAAAGCTTATAGAATTTATGTACTTGGTTAAAGAACAAAAGAGTTTAGCAGAGACATCACATTTGATGAAGATGCAGCTCTTGGAAAAGCAAGAGATTCTCATCTTCCTGTCATTGCTGAAAGACAAGTTGTTAATGAAAAAGAGTTTGCATCTAAGTCTAAACTGGAACTTGAGAATGAGCTTGTTGATTATCCCATGGGTTCCATGGATACTTTGGATCCTCCACCACGTGATCTTCCTATCATAAAGAGGCCACCATGGTTGCGAGATACCTTGCAAGATGTTGAACAACATGCTGCCCCAAGGGGAACGTTCAAAGAAAGTAAGCCAAATCAGTTTCAAGGGTATGTTGTTGTCATGAGCAACATCATTCGAGCACAACCATGAACCTTTGAAGAAGTTGCAAAAGAACAAGTCTGGAAAGATACCATAACTAATGAATACAAGTTCAACATCCAAAATGGTGTCTAGGAAGTGGTTCCTAGACCTCGAGGTAAATTTCTTATCACTTCCAAATGGTTGTTTAAGATTAAACATGGTATAGATGGTAGTATTGAAAAATATAAGGCTAGATTTGTACCTAAAAGTTTCTCTCAGAAAGAGGGAATAGATAATGATGATATTTTTGCACCTGTAGCTGATATACTACTATTTGATCTGTTGTTTCCTTAGCTGCTAGCCAGAGATAGACTCTTCACCAAATGGACATGAAAACTGTTTTCTTGCATGGCTTCCTCAAGGAAGAGGTATTTGTGGAATAGCCACAAGGCTTTGAAGAGCATGATAGGGAAACTCATGTATGTAGACTGAAGAAAGCCTTATATGGGCTGAAGCAAGCTCCAAGAGCTTGGTATGCTCGCGTTGATAGCTACCTATTGAAGCTTGGTTTCACCAGATGCAGTGCAGACCCAAACCTCTACTTCAAGATTTTCTATGTTATACCTTTGATTTTGGTATTGTATGTTGATGATTTATTCTTGACAAGAGGAGAACCTCTTATCCTCGAGTGTAAGAGGGAGTTAGCTTCTGAATTTGAAATGAAAGGCATTGGTTTGATGCATTACTTTATGGGTCTAGAGGTCTGGCAAAGACCTGGTGAACTTCATCTTTCTCAAGGAAAATATGTTGTTAAGTTTTTTGAAAGATATGCTACGGTAGAATGTAAGTCCATGCATACTCCTATCGAAATGACCTTTGAGAAATTATGTGGCAAAGATGCAGGACCTAATTTGGCAAATCCCATGGAGTATAGACAGCTCACTAATGCTTTGATGTTTTTGGTAAACACTATGCCTGACATATTTTTTGTTGTAAACACTTTAATTCAAGATATGATTGATCCCTTTCATGCCCACTAGATTGTTGCAAAACATGTACTCAGTTACTTGCATGGAACTATCAATCTAGGATTGAAATATATTGCTAAAAATGTAAGGCTTCATGGATATATTGATGTTGATTGTGTTGGTAACTCTGTTGATAGAAATAACACTTATGGGTGTTGCTTTAGCTTCAGATCTGCCATGACCTCTTGGATGAGCAGAAATCAGAAGTATGTTGCACTAAGTACAGCTGAAGTTGAGTACATTGGTACTAGCATGGCTAGTTGTGAGGCAGTTTGGCTAAGAAAACTTTTTGGGGAACTATTTTGAGCAAGTTCCATACAAAACAGTTATATATTGTGACAATAAGAGTGGCATTCGTCTTGCAGAAAATCTTGTGTTTCAGGACAAGTCCTAGCATATTGAGATCAAGAATTACTATATCCGGGATATGGTGCAGAGAGGAGCAGTAAGGCTCCATCACATCTCCATTGATGATCAAATAGTTGACATTCTTACTAAGCCTTTACCGAAAGGAAAGTTCTTGGTTTTTAAAGAGCAATTTGGACTTATGGACGTGACCCTTCCAGGAATAGGTCATAGCGGATCGAACACACTGAGCTGCCTTTCCCCCCTGTCAAAGATCACAAGATTAGGGAATGATGTCAGAAATATCTTGAGGATGTGAGACCTCTTGTGTAGTGTGTGCCACAAGAGTAGGCCTCAATATGCATCCCACCCACAGTCTGGGACATGTGAAGAGCCACTTATCTGGCCAAAAGGTGTAGTGAGACTTGTCTGTGTGATTTGTCTAGAATGCAGGTGTTCCACCACTTGACGTTTAAAGAAACTTGGTTAAGTTTGATTCTTGTTTGAGCCTTGTCTATGTGATGTCTGTGTTCTATCACTTAATTCTTGAGATGAAAATTGGTTGTGTAATCCTTGTCTATGTGACATGTGATGATCCTTTCTTTTCCAAATTTGTGTCAAATGGATGACTATTCTTTAGATTGTGACTTCATTGTTACAGATGTTACAGAGCAGAGTTCAATTAAGATGAATCAAAAAGATCAGAGGGCACACAGATCTTTCATGCAAAAAGAAATTCCTCCCTAGCTGAGAGGGAGTGTTAAAATTTGGCATCTCGAGGATGAATTTCTCCTAGAATAAATCATATCTTTCAATTTTGTTTGAACCACCTATAATAAAATTTAATTCTAACAATTCTAATATATCTTTCCAAAATTAGTAAGTCACATCTCAATTTGGAAGTGACCTTCCAAAAATAAAATAAAATGTCTAAATGATCAAGGATGATCTCGACATGTGGAATCCACTTCAAAATCAAATTAATCATGATATACAAGTCAAGAATTAATATTTTATCCTTACTAGTATTATTATTATTATTATATTATTATTTATAAAATAATCTAGAGTCTAAAGTCATTCACCTCTAATGGATTAATAAAAAAACGAACTCTCCATAGTCTCATGGAATAAGTCAATTAAATTGAGAATCTCTTACTTGGAAAATCAAACTTATCTCTTGGAATAAAATAGTAACTCTATACTTAAGAGAATGTAACTCTCCCTTACTAATTCGATGTATGGAAAAAGTGTAACTCCTCATTAAATGCACTTGTAACTCCCTCACTCGAATCGATTTGTAACTCTCACTAAATATTCTCTCATGTCTAAGTGTAACTCTCTCTCTCCCTAATTCGAATTGTAACTCCTCAAAACAAGTGTACCTCTCTCTCTATTCTTGGGATGAGTTGCACTTCTCCTCAAGTAACTCCTCCCTCATGGAATTCGATTATCTTATTGTTGGCTCAAGGCATGAATTCATTTTGTAACTCATCTCCTTTCTCATCTATTTAAGCAAAAGCAAGTGAGAGTTGAGAGTAGCATGTTCATTGTCAAGAAGGAGAGCAAGTGTTGAGTGAGTGCAAGAGAAGTGTGAGAGCAAGTGAAGAGCAAGAGCAAGGAAAAAGTTGGAACAATTGTGAAGGACAAGATCTGATCAAAAAAAGAGACCTTCAAGAAAAGAGCCAAAGCACTTCAGTTGCAAGTTGATCAGACACTGGTGACTTTATTCATTCTCATTCTCTCTCTCTCTCTGTACTCTGTTGAACAATTAAATAAATCTAATAGAAGAAGAATCATTTGGGTTTTCCCCCTTGAGGGGTTTTGTCCTGGTTATAGGACCTAAATTGTAGTGTCTCATATTGTGCTTGGTTGTCTTCATATGATCCTTATGTTTATGTTCTATCAACAATAGTTGATCTGAAATGTTTTGAAGAAGAGATATGCATTCTAAGTAATTGTAACAGCAAAGTACATTCAGTTTTCTACAAAGTACATTCAACTTTCTGCAAAGTATATTCAGTATTTTGCAAAGTATATTTGGTTTTCTGCATAGATTTCAATTTTTTGCAAAGAATTTTTAAGTTTCTGCATAGAACTTTCAGATTTTTAACAGCAACTAGCCCGACTAGTTGCAATATACCAAGCTTTTGTTGAGCTCACTGCCACTGATCTTTGTTTCCTACTAAACCACAACACAACTCTTGAACCCAACATGAAACAACATTCGGAAGTACTCTTCTGATCACTAGCATACCCTGCCTAGTCTGAGTATATACAACTTGTCAACCTGACTCCATCTCCTCGGATATAGTCCAAACCATAGTCCATAGTGCCTTGTAGGTACCGTAATACATGTTTCGCAGCCACCCAATGCACCCTCCTAGACTCCATCATAAACTAATTCAATGTGTTGACTATGAAATAGATATCCAATCTAGTGTTGACCAGATACATCAACGAACCGATCCACTGACAATACAAAGTGGGGTTCACCAGCTCGGAACCTGAAGCATGCAGTTGCGTCTAGTTGGTGATCATCAGAGTAGCCATAGCCCCGCAATCCTTCATACGAAATATCCTCAATATGTACCCTGAACATCTACCCTAGCCCACGAAGATATGCTCATCCTCCTGCCAAACCTCCAACACCAAAATGTAGTGCATCAATCCCATATCGGTCATGTCAAACTCTGAGAAAGGTCCCTCTTGCAGTGTTAAAAGAATCACTCCTTTCCTGTAATAAACAAATCATCCACATATAGAACTAGAATGAGTGCATTGTCACCAACAATGATGAAATATAGGTTCAAATTTGCATCACTCTTTTGGAAACCCATCTGCTGCAAGTAAGCATCAATCCTCTCGTACCATGCTCTCGACGCTTGCTTCAATCCATATAAGGATTTCTTAAGCCTGTAGACATGAGACTCTCTCACATGCACCTCAAAGCCCTATGGTTTCTTAATGTAAACCTCCTCATGTATGACCCCATTGAGAAAGGTGGTCTTGACATCCATTTGGTGAATCGTCCAACCCATCTCAGCTGCTATGGAGATCATTGCTCTAATAGAGATACAACAATTACCCAGTGCGAAAGTCTCCTCATAGTCAACTCCCTCAACCTGTGAGAACCTCGTGCCACAAAACGAGCTTTGAACTTCTCCACGCTGCCATCTGCATCATGTTTGATCTTGTCGAGCCACCTGGAAGTCACCACTGACTTCCTCTCAAGCCTCAGCACTATCTCCCACACATCATTCTTCATGATGGAGGCATACTCCTCCACCATGGCATCCCTCCAGATCTATTAACCAATGGCCTCCTCGTAGCTAGCTAGCTCAGCCTCCACAACATCCGCCGAAAAGCCAACCAACTTCTCTAGTGGTTTTCTCTCCCTAACTGACCACTTGGGTTTCCCCACCATCTCCTGTGCTTCCTTCAGGGTCTCACGAAGCCATTTTGGCTTCCTCTTCCCTATAGTAGCCTCCTCTACTGGTATGGGAAAATCCTCCCCTAAAGCCTCTCCTCCTAATGAGAAAGCCCCTCCTGTGGTCTGTGGTGAACCTGTACTCTAAGATCTTGTGCTCAGTGATCCTGGACTCTGTGAGAGTGTCAACCCAAGTGCCAAAAGTAGGTGATCCTCTTGACCCTGGTGTACCACTTGAACATCTTGATAAAAAAATTATATCCTCAACCTAATTATTACTTTTTATATTTTTAAACCTTAACCTTTAATTGAATGGATGCACTTGCACTTGACTGGTAACGTCTGTACCGACTAAGAAAGGCTTCGTACACATGGGTTGTCATGTGAGAATTAAGGTGGATATACTTTATGGAAGCCAAATCTATTTATTTATTTCACTAATGGAAAAATTGTATGATGGAAGGTAGGTAAATGTCGATTGTGGTGGCTAAATAGATGAAGATTATGATTGTACATTGTCAATTGGATGTTGAACATGTGGTTGTAAGGTTGAGTAGAGAAATTGGTAAGTAATCTATGGGCAGTTCGCAAAAATTGTACAGTGGTGGTGGTATGAATGTGGCGAGACAATGCAAACGGTGCATTGTGACAGTTTGTGTATTGGCGGTGGGTTGAGGTGTGGCAGCGATACAATGGACAATAGATTGGATGACAACTACGAATGTACAGCTTGCTAGGTGGCAACTAAATTCTTTGATAAACCAAAATCTCAATCACACGTTTTCATGTTTAGAATAGTGATAGTTATGTAAATTCTCTTACTAATTTGGATCAATTTTAGCAATTTCGACTTGCAAGAGCTAGATATATGATCAATTTGCCTGATTTCTCACAGTCTCTCTCTTCTTCTACTTTACCCTTTTTTATTTAAATTTGCAGCAGAATGACAATTATCTTCAACTGAATTTTTCATTAAAATGCCCAAAATCCCAAGTGTGGTCAAAAGACAATCACAAAAACTCTCGTAATTGTGTAGCCAAAAGTCGAGATTAGACATGGCTCTAATACTAAAGTATACGAACAAAATTCGTTCTCAGACAAAATATTCAAAATATCTGGAACATGAGAATACCCATCATAGAATAAATAATGCTTATATATAAATTCTTGAATGTACTGTTATGTATATTTTATTAATTATTAGTTAGATATAGTTATCTTAGGTTTTATTAAGTGAAAGGGCATGATCAAAGATCATGCCTCTTCACCAAGGGACACCATGAGGCTATATTTAAAGCCTCGGTGATTCCCCATTGTAATCATATCTCATATCTCATATTTTATCAATAATAATATATACTTATTCAAGTTTACCAGAGTTTTTACACTCCATTGGTATCAGAGCCATCGCTCTTCGAGATCTGTGTGATCACCCAGAATTAAGGAATTACAAGAAAATTCCAAAATTGCAGATTTTTTTAAAAACCAAGTGCTTGTGGGTAGCAACATTTGTTTTTTAAAAAAGAAGAAGGAAGAAATATATATAATATATATATATATATTAATAAAATCAAAAGAGAGAAGGAAAGTTAACATAAAGGGGGAAATAAATTAAAAGAAAAAAGAAAAAGTAAAAAGAGAGATATACGTACATGTGAAGACAAAGTAAAATTAAAAAGGAAGAGTAAAAGTAAAATTAAAAAGGAAGAGTAATTGCTCGTGGTTTACAAGCTCGTGGTTTTTGGGCCCATGGTATTAAAACCCCATTTCCCCTTTTCAAAACAATGTGCCTTTTCAAAACAAAGTGACTTTTAAAAACAATATTATATATATATAATTCAAATAATAAAATAATAATAATTATTATTATTATTATTATTTAAAAATATATATATATATATAATAATAATAATAGAAATTATTATTATTATTTCAAAAAAAATTAATTTAATTAATTAATTAATTAATTTAAAAAAAAAATTAATTAATTAATTAATTAATTTTAAAGAAAAGAAGGAAAAACTGGCAGAAAAGTATTCCCCACCTCATACACGTTCAATGTCTTCATCGATGTCGATAGCTGAATTCCAGAAGAAATTGGGAGATCTTGAGAAACAAATTAATAATAATTCCGAAGAATTCGGAAAGAGATTAGTCGATCTGGAAGGTACAGTTGCAGGGCACTCCAACGACATCAAAAAGATTCATGATACGACAAATCGAATAGAAAGACAAATGTGGCTAAATCATCACGAGGCCACAGAAAAGCATAACGAAGCAATGAACAAGATGACAGAGCATAGCGAAGCAATGAACAATATGACAGAACTCTTCAATAAGCTAAATGATAAGATAGATAAGTTAAGTCGGACACAATCCCCAATATTTCCTAACATGGAACAAAATCAACAAAACAATTCCGCAGATTCAGGAAACTCAGAAGAGCATCAAGAAAAGACCGATTCCCCACATCATCAAGAAGATAGTAATGCAAATTTTCAAAATAAGCAGCTCTGGAATGCATTTGCTAATCAATATCCCCTTCTTGTTCCACCATTAGCATATCAGCGAAAAGCCAAAATCGAGCTACCCAAATTTGATGGTAATGAAAAAAATAGCATTGCATGGCTTAATAAAGCGGAAGAATATTTTGAGAACTATGACATTACTAGTGATGACGAAAAAATTAAACATGCTTCCATGAAAATGGAAGGAGAAGCATATAATTGGTATATGTGGTGGAAAAAGACGACGCTCGCTATCAGTTGGAGAAAATTTAAGGATGCATTCTTCTAAAGGTTTCAAGGCATAAAAGAAGAAAAGTTTTTTTCAACGTTTATCAAATTACGCCAAAAAGGAGATGTGGATGAGTACACTCGAGAATGGGAGACCTTGGCAACACGAGTACCAGGATTGTCGGAATCTCATCTAATACAGTCTTACATCTCAGGACTTAAAATCCACATACAAGAAGAGCTCGAACTACATGAAATTACGTCCGTAGAAGTAGCAAGGCAAAAAGCAAAAGTTGCTGAAAAGAAATTTGAAAGATTATCAAAACCAGAAAAAGTATATTCGAGACAAAGATTTCCTCAATCTGAAAATATAGATGACACAAAATATGTCCCACTCCATCTTCGTGAAGAAGAAAAAAATAGTGTGGAAAAACAAAGAATGAGAGAGGGCAAGTGCAAGCGTTGCAGTGAAAACTGGGACCCTAAGCATAGATGTGCTAATGGAAAAGCGAAAAATCTATACAGTTGTGAAGCAACTAATGACGCTAACAATAATGATTCATATATAGAAGGATTAGAAGACAACTTAGAGTTCTCTCCAGAAGTGGATGGGGAAACTATTCCGCAAGTGTCATTATCAACTATGACAGGCATATCACAACCTCAAACCCTAAGGTTAAGAGGAAATATCAAGAACAACAACGTAAGGGTTCTCGTCGACACTGGCAGTACCCACAATTTTCTAGATTCAACCATGGCAAAAAGACTTAACATATTTACCTTCCCCATGCCTAATATGAAGGTAATGGTGGCCGATGGTAAGAAGATTGAGAAAGTAGGGAAATGCCATAAGGTCAAACTAAAGATAAAAAACTTTCATTTAGAATCTCCATTCTACACTGTTCCATTACGAGGAGTATATGTGGTCTTAGGAATTCAATGGCTACAAACTTTAGGTACTTATTCTGCCAACCATCAGAAGCAGTTTATAAGTTTTAAGTGGAAAGGGCAGAAACACAGGTTGTATGGATTCCAAGCCCCAGAAGATCAAGTCGTATCTTCCTCTCTGATGACGAAGATGATTCAAATAGGAGCACCAACATCTACAGTACAATGTCATCAGTTAGAAATGTTATCTTCAAAAGGGAGCCACGAAGAGTCATCAGAAGAACAAAGACTAGTTCGGACACACGAAAAAGTATTCCAGGATCTACCCATAAAAGTGCCTCCAGATAGGAAAATCAAACATCCAATAGAAGTCAAGACAGGATCCAACCCTGTCGATATCAGATCTTTTCACTATCCAGATCAACAAAATATTGAACTCGAGAATATGCTCCACGATCTTTTTAAAATGTGGGAAGCAAGAGCCCACCGCTCAAGAAACCCAGGCGTTCGTCAACATTGTCCATCGTTACGTATGCTTTGAGGACAAAGCATCTTTAAGAGAGGAGCAATGTTATGTATATTTTATTAATTATTAGTTAGATATAGTTATCTTAGGTTTTATTACGTGAAAGGGCATGATCAAAGATCATGCCTCTTCACCAAGGGACACCGTGAGGCTATATTTAAAGCCTCGATGATTCCCCATTGTAATCATATCTCATATCTCATCTTTTATAAATAATAATATATACTTATTCAAGTTTACCAGAGTTTTTACACTCCATGTACAAAAGTGATATGATGAGAATTGCAAAGGACGGCCCTGTATATATACCTAGGCGAGAGTGCCCTTTCATAGAGTCGTTTCATTTAAGAAATGTCCTTTCGTTAATACTAATTATTAATTATTAATTAAATTATTTTATGTTATTTATGTTCATAACAAGTTTGATGGTATATGCAAGTTCTTTCATGTGGTGGTTCATGCTTTGAGGAGGCACTAAAAATTATCTTCAAGGATGTGCCATCATCTATGCAAATGGTACTAAGTCATATGCCTCTTTTGAGCTCTTGATTGGATACGTGGCGCTGTCGTGCACACATTACTTGGGTGTCTAAATTATTATATGGATTTAATTGATGCCTTGAGTTCTCTGCACATCTAAATCACCAAACAAGGGACACGTTGACACCCCGGAACAAGACACCTTATATATTATTTTATTAAATATATATATATATATATATATTAGAGATTTCTTACACAAATTCATTGATTCAAACATAGATCTTCATCTAGATGTAAGTATTACAAAGATACAAAGTAACATTGTGCATACAAATACAATTGTGACATATTCCTCAATGATCCAATAGGAGAAAGACAAGAGACTGTAGAATTCTCATTAAGTCATCAAAATCAAAATGTGTTACATAGGTAGTAGCAATGCCAATGGCAAATAGAGATAGCAAATACAAAATGAAAACAACTACAAGCCTCAAGGCAATAGGTAGCTCATGAGCAATCAATCCTCATCATCAAAATCAGCATCACTGAACTCATCATCATGGTCACCACTGCTCTCCTCTGTATCTGTTAAAATTGGCAACTAGGGCCAAACCTCACCTTGGACAACTCATATGATGGAGATGATATTTTCATTGGATTCCTCTTTTTGGGAGGTACAAGATTGATCTAAAGATCATCTTGTTCAAACAAGCAGAAGTGTGAATTTGAACGTATTATTCACGTGTAAATTGTCCAAGTTAGCCTCAGTCAAATGTAGGCTCATGAAGCCCAACAGATGTGTCTCTTCACCCTCAACGATTTGTATAAATAGGAGTGACCTTCTCCTCATTTGGACATCACTCATCACATCACACATCTTTCTCTCTCCTCTCTTAATTGGTTGGTACAGCTTGGAGTAGCTCTCACTCACTTTGCAGATGTGGCAAGAGGTCGGATATTTCTGGGCAGATTGTAGGCCAAATTACAAGAAACAAACCAGCGTTGACCAAGGGTCAAACCACCTCCGTTGACTTTGGTTTTTGGGCAAAATTTTGATTTTTGAAGGCCGCATTTATTGGCACTATTTTCGAGGCATTTGGAGTTGTTTGACTAGGGTTGACTTTAGCATTGACTTCAGGTTTGACAGCAAATTTTACAGCAGCATTTGACTGGGTTTGACTAGACTATTTTGGGTTGATTTTGACCCTCTTGGAAGGTCGAACTGGACTGTTGTTGACCGAGATGCTTGGAGGACATTTTGGAGCCACTTTGACCAGTGTTGACTTTTTTGTTAGGGCTCCTATGATTGTTGATTCTAACAGCGTTGTTTTGGGCAAGTTATTTTGATATTTGTACTCTCTCTCCCTACTGAACTATTAAAGAATAATAAGAAGAATTTGATCAAAGGGTTTTCCCCACATTGGGGTTTTTCCCTGGCATCTGTCAAATATTGTGTCTTCTTGTCTAGGCTTGTCTTCTGCAGTTTTGTTTATGTTCTATCTGCATTTACTGTCAATGTGATTAAGTTACTGTGATTTCTAATTGGAAAATGATATTGTGCTAATAAGGAACAATGAAATAAATTGTGCTTAAGCATGGAACATACCATTGTTATCTAAAATTAACATGGAATCAAATCCCAAGTGAAGACAGAGCCCAAGCAAGAGTGAGAAAAGAAATCACTAAGATCTGTTAGACAAGGACAAGATTCAATGGCTTCCTCATCTTACTTCAAATTTGAGGACAAGTTCAATGATATATCTGATTATCATGCATGGAAGAATATAATGTCATGAACTATGTGCAAGGAAAGATTGTTGAGCCTCCTTCAAATGCACCGGCTGCTACTAAAACAAAGTACAAGAAAGGTGAGGTCAAAGCTAAGAAGATCATCAGGAATTCCATTCAAAAACATTTGGTTGCTTACATTTACGAGTTGGGCACATCTAAGGAGATGTATGACAAGTTGGTGAGTATGTTCAAAGCTATCAATGCAAATCAAATCCTCTTCATATCAATGCAAATCAAATCCTCTTCCTCAAGAACAAGTTGAAGGATGTAAAGATGGATAGAGGGGAATCCATCCAATCCTACTTCATGAGGATTAGCGAAATCAAAAAAGATCTTCTATCTATTGGAGAAGTTATTGCTGACCGAGAGCTCACTCTTATTGTCCTTGGAGGTCTTCCCCGAGCATGGGATGTATTCCATACCACTATCCTCAACAATGAGATGATTCCAGGTTTTGATGAACTATTGACTAGATGCACTCAAGAAGAGATGAGGATGATGGAGAGAGACATGCCTTCAAATAGGAATGATCCCATTGCATTCTCCACTCATGCTAAAAGGAAGAACAATGTTGGTCCAAAGAAACAAGGTCAAGGAAGACAGGGATTCAAAAAAGGAAGAAAGGGAAGATGCTTCAACTATAACAGGTTTGGTCACTATGCTAGAGAGTGTCCTAATAAGAAGGATACACCTCAGGATAATGATAACAACCACAACCACAACCACAACAATTTCAAGGGCAATAGAAATCAAAGAAATAACAGGTTCAACAACAAAGGAAAGAGAAATTCTCTAGCTACACAATATGGAAATGATCGACCTCCTAAGAAGTCAAGGAACTCCAGGTATGAGGAAACTAATGTTGTAGATAAGTAAAGTGAATTTTCTCTTATCTCTGCCCACACTACTGCCTCTCCTCCGTACACATTAGATAATCAGTTGATTGATATTGGTGCCTCAAGGCACTTCACTAGGTACAAAAAGGCCCTCTCAAATTTGATTGAAAAGGTGACTAATTTGGAGATCATACTTGGAGACAATGCCACCTATCTCGTGAAAGGGATGGGGATTGTTACTCTTCATTTAAATCAAGGTCAAATCCTTCATCTACAAGATGTATTATATGTAGTTGACTTGAAAAAGAAGTTGATATCTATTTCTACCATGGAAGGAAAAGGCTTCAAGGTAGCATTTATTGATGGGAAGGTATGTATTTGGCAAAGAAACTTCAAAGATGCTTTTACACTTGGATTTAGGGTAGAAGGCCTTTATCAAGTTGGAGGAAGTCCTTTGGGAGCGATGACATGTAACACCTCTCTTCAATTTGAATTATGGCACCGAAGGTTCGCCCACCTTCATTATAAAGCTCTACATGATGCAAGGAAGATGGTCACAGGTATACCCGAATTCAAATTAGATCATGAAGGTGTTTGTCAGGGTTGTGCCGAAGGAAAACATACAAGGGGACCATTCCCCTCCAGTGAAAGTAAGACTACCAACATTCTTCAATTGATCCATTCGAATTTGCCTGGTATGTTGCCAGTAACATCTTTGGGAGGATATTTGTAATATGCTATTTTTGTGGATGACTACTCTCGCAAAACTTGGATCTATTTCTTGAAGAAGAAGGACGAAGTGTTCAAACTTCAAATGGTTTTGCTCTTTCAAAGCCTTGGTTGAAAATCAAACGGGGAAGAAGATCAAAATATTGAGGACCGATAATGGAACCAAATATGACTCAAATGAGTTCAATGACTATTGTAGAGAAGTTGGCATTAAGAGGGAGACAACTACTGCATATACCCCTGAGCAAAATGGAGTTGTCGAAAGTAAGAATCGAACCATCATTGAAGCTACTCATGCCATGCTTCATGACCAAGGCCTACTGAAGTTCTTATGGGGAGAAGCTTCCAACATAGCCGTGTATGTTCAAAATAGATGCCCACATCAAGCATTGGACTCCAAGACTCCCGAAGAAGTTTTCACCGGTAAGAAACCTGATGTTTCTCACTTTGGAATTTTTGGTAGTCTCGTATATTTTCATGTGCCGAACCAAAAGAGAAGCAAGCTAGATGCATCTGGGAAGAAAGGAACATTTGTCGACTACAGTGAAACTTCAAAGGCATATAGAATCTGTGCCTGTTCAAAGGGAAGTGGAAATAAGCCATGATGTCACCTTCGATGAAGATGTTTCCCTTGGAAAGGTCAGAGATATTCCTATTCCAAGGGAGAACAAAGATGAAGATGTAGGAAAGCAGGAAGAACCAACTGATGAACTGATGCCCGATGTTGAAGGTCCGATGGATCCCATTGATCCACCTCTTGGTGAGCCCTCTTCCTCAAAAAGGAGACCCTCATGGATCAAACACACTCTCGAAAATGCCGAGAGGCACATTGCACCGAGGGGGACATTTCATGAAACTAAGAAGTTGAACAGGTACCAAGGGTACTTAGCTGCCATGAGCACCATTGTTCAATTTGAGCCTTGTACATTCAAAGAAGCCGTGAAGCACAAAGTTTGGAAGGATGCGATGAACGAAGACTATGAGTCGATCATGAAGAATGATGTCTGGGATGTGGTTCCTAACCCAAGGACAATTTGTGGTCACCTCGAAATGGCTTTACAAAATCAAACATGGAGTTGATGGGAGTGCTGAAAAGTTCAAGGCCAGGTTTGTTGCTCGAGGCTTCTCTCAAAAGGAAGGTGTGGACTATGATGAGATATTTGCACCAGTTGCCCAATACACCACTATCTGATCTATCATCGCCCTTGTTGCCTCTCAAGGTTGGAACCTACACCAAATGGATGTCAAAATTGCTTTCTTGCATGGCTTGCTTAAGGATGAAGTCTATGTGGAGCAACCTGTGGGGTTTGAGTTCTGGATCAGGAGTCACAAGTATGCAGGTTGAAGAAATCCCTCTATGGGTTGAAGCAAGGGCTTGGTATGAGAGGATCGACAGCTATCTTATGAAGCTAGGTTTCACAAAAAATGAATTTGACCCAAATCTTTACTTCATAGTTGAAAATGACAGGCCTTTCATTTTGGTACTTTATGTAGAGTCTAGACGATCTCTTTCTGACAAGTGCAGACCCTCTCATTCATCAATGCAAGAGGGAGTTGGCTTCTGAATTCGAGATGAAGGACCTAGGGTTGATGCACTACTTCCTAGGCTTGGAGGTTTAGCAAAAGCCAGGAGAAATTTTCCTTTCTCAAGGAAAATACATTGTGAAGCTACTCAAAAGATTTGGGATGGTGGACTACAAGTCTGTGACTACTCCGATGGAACTCAACTTCAAGAAGCTATGCGGAAGTGTTGCTGGGCCCGATTTGGCTAATCCTTTCGATTATCGACAACTTGTGCCCTGGTGTTCTTGGTGAATTCTCGTCCAGATATATGCTTCGCAGTGAATACATTGAGTCAATTTATGGTCAAGCCTCATCACATACATTGGATTGTTGCCAAGAATCTCTTAAGATACCTTCGGGGCACAATCAACTGTGGGCTAAGATACACTCCCGGGAATTTGAGGCTCCATGGATATACTGATGTTGACTGGCTAGAAATGTGGTGGATCGTAAGAGCACATTTGGTTGTTGCTTCTCACTAGGTTTTGCTTCGATATCCTCGATGAGCAGGAAGTAGAAATCGGTTGCTTTAAGCACCAACGAGGCTGAATACATTGTTGCTAGCATGGTTTGTTGTGAAGTTGTTTGGTTGAGGACGCTCTTTAGTGAGCTATTTGAGCATGTGTTGGATATCACCGTGATCTACTGCGACAACCAAAGTGGGATTCGCCTTTCAGAGAATCTCATGTTCCACGACCGCTCCAAGAATATTGATATCTGGTACCACTTTATCCGGGATAATGTACAACGGAGAGCAATAAGGCTCCACCACATCGAGACTGATGAGCAGGTCGCAGATATTCTCACGAAGCCACTGGGGAAGGTCAAATCCTTAACCTTCAGTGAGAGACTTGGAGTCGTGGAAAGACCCTCCTATGAGGGTCCCGCATGAGTTGGACACTGAGCACTCATAACTCCTAGGGGCTTAGGGTACTTCTTGGAGCTATGAGCGACCATAGGGTGAGGGTCCACCTTCTCCTGTTGATGCCCCAACATACATCCTACACATGTAGTCCAGGACTCATGAGAAGTACCTCTCATCTGGCCAATGAGTTGGGAAATGAGGATAGAGACCATAGCACTACCAATGGGCGCATCATGTATTTTCATACTCTCTATGCTAGGATGCATGGTGTTCAAACAACTTGATCTGGGATCTATTGAGGTTCTACCTCTAGACTGACTTGTATCAGTGGAGAGTGGCAAGGTCTTGTGACTCACTCTCAATCAATTCTTCTTCATTATTTCTTCATGGTTCAGCACAGCAGAGCAGACAGTGATGGTATAGGTTAGCAGATGGATTGGCAGGAGGAATTATCCCTAGTTGAGAGGGAGTGTTAAAATTGGCAAGTAGGGCCAAACTCCACCTTGGACAGCTCATATGAAGGAGATGATGATATTTTTATTGGATTCCTCTTTTCGAGAGGTACAAGATTGACCTAAAGATCATCTTGTTCGAACAAGCAGAAGTGTGATTTTGAATTTATTATTCACACGTGTAAATTGTCAAGGTCGGCCTCAGTAAAATGTAGGTTCAAGAAGCCCAACAGATCTGTCTCTCCACCCTCAACGATTTGTATAAATAGGAGTGACCTTCTCCTCATTTGGACATCACTCATCACATCACACATCTTTCTCTCTCCTCTCTTAATTGGTTCGTACAAATTGGAGTAGCTCCCTATCACTTCCCACGTGTGGAAGGAGGCCAAATATTTATGGGTAGATTGCAAGCCGAATTACAGGAAACATACCAGCATTGACCAGGGCGTTGACCAACGTTGACCAGCGTTGACCAAGGGTCAAGCCACCTTCATTGACTTCAGTTTTTTGGTCAAAAATTTTGGTTTTTTAAGGCCGCATTTATTGGCACTATTTTCGAGGCATTTGGAGTTGTTTGACCATGGTTGACTTCAACATTGACTTTAGGTTTGATTGCATCTTTTACAGCAACATTTGACTGGGTTTGACTAGACTATTTTGGGTTGACTTTGACCCTCTTGGAAGGCCGAATTGGACTGTTGTTGACCGAGCTGCTTGGAGGACATTTTGGAGCCACTTAGACCAGCATTAACTTTCTGGTTAGTGTTGTTGTTGACTGTTGATTTTGACAGCACTGTTTTGGACAAGTTATTTTGATAGTTGTACTCTCTCTCTCTCTATTGAACTATTGAAGAATAATAAGAAGAATTCGATCAAAGGGTTTTCCCCACATTGGGTTTTTTCCCTAGCAGCCGTCAAATATTGTGTCCTCATGTCTTGGCTTGTCCTCTGCAGTTTTGTTTATGTTCTATTTGCATTTACTATCAATGTGATTAAGTTAATGTGATTTCTAAATTGGAAAATGATATTGGGCTAATAAGGAACATTGAAGTAAATTGTGCTTAAGCATAGAACATGCCTTTGTTATCTAAAATTAACAGCATCCAATGTCATCTCTGCATCTGTTGGTGTGGAGGATGACCCCTCTACAGTGTCACCATGATTAAAAGTGACAGGATCTAGCAGTGGCTCATTAAGATCCAAGTTGGCCAATGCCAACTCAACACTGTTGTCCAAACCCATATCATCAAGAAATACATCCCACATCTTTGTCTTTCCCTTCAACCACTCATCCCTCTGCCTGTAAATAAGACGAAGGTTGGTATGCACATACACCATTGTCTCTGCCCTGGACTGCTCAAGCCTACTCTTCTTCACACTATACAAATTCCCATATGTGCTCCAATTTCTCTTGCAACAAGAGGATGAAGTCGCCTGAGAATGGAGCCTCATGGCTAACTGATGTAGAGGGCTTGTTCCCCATGAGTTGCCCACCAAGAATAGGGCTTCTTAGCTCCCTGTCTCTAATCACATCATATCCTACAAAGTGACCAGTGCTAGTGGAAAACTCTACAAAGGCATCCTCCACCTCATCAAGGGATGCTCTATCCTGAAAATTCTGCCTAAATGCATCTTTCCTCCCCTGTAAAATTTCACAATCCATGTGAGGGGGGAATTTGCGGGAAAGTCCACCATTCAGCGATTCATGGTTGTAGTATTTTGGGTTAAATGAGTGAGCCAAACAATGTAAAGGTGTGCAATTCTAGTCCCATTTGCTGACAATAATATCCTATATGGTGGTGAAGATGGCCTTTGATGATGTCACATACTCGGGGCACTCACTCTGTAAAACAATGCTCAGCACAAATTCAATCATGGAATCCCATCCATCATAAACTTCTCCTAGGATGGGTTGGTCTATATCTGCAAATTGAAGCAAAGAAATGATAGGGCCAAGATCTGAATAAGTAGATCTACCCTCTCCCACCAAGCATCATCTAACACTGTGTCCTTCATTTTTTTTGGGTTGCTTGATTTGTCTTTCTCCAAAAAGACCAAAACTCTGAAATAACCATGGCCCCTAGAGCAGTCTTGACCTCCCTCAACCTCTTCAACATGATGAATGAAAAGGCAAAACATGTATCCGCAATCTTCAACAAAAATAGATTGGTGTACTCCTTGTAGATAGTAAGGGCATTTGTATGATTTTGTACAAAGTCGTGGATATGTCGTGCATCCACAATAATGCTTCCAATCTAAAGCACATCAAAAGAAATAGATTTAGTGCTAAACTCAATGAATGGACAATGCAAGGCGTCCAAAATACTTGTAGATATTTAGCTTCCACAATCATGTCAGTAGCCTTGCAAACAGGTGCATTATCTGTAATGATTTGCACACAAGAATCAACACCTACATCTTCAATAACTTTAATAAACAACTCACCCATATATTTTGCATCCTCGTATTGTCCAAGTGCATCCACTGATTTCAAGAAAACTGGACCATTCAAGGAAGACACCATGAAGTTGATGAGTGGTTGTTGTGATGGATCTATCCATCCATCAGAAATAATGCTAATTGGTCATGCGGATTTAATAGGCTCAAGCATTTTGTCGACCTCTTTCTTTCCCTTCGTCAACAATGTGGTTCTAAGCTTCTCTGACCCAGGAGGCACATACCCTGATGGATCCCCTTGAGTTAGAGCTCGGCATATCTCAATAAATAAAGGTGAGTGTGCAACATTAAAGGATATGAAGTTCTAATAGAAAATAAATGAAATGGTGAGATCAAGCTCTTCTCGTTTCTCTTTCTGAAAAATCTTGTCCACTAGACCAAGTGCAATTGCCTTTCTTTTTGTTGCTTGTCCCCCACCAAAACTCTCAAATGGAAATTTGTTGTTGTTTTTCCTCAAGAATAGAAAGGGATCATCATTCTTGTTTTGTTTAGATTTTGCAGCCACATTTGCCATACCAACATTGGCCTATTTTTCCATTTCTTTCCTCTTTGCTAAAGACACGTGTATATGTTGCAATTCCACAACTCGATAAAGCCAACAAATGAACTTTCACACGGTAAAATGTACTCGTGAAATGACTGTTGTAATAGCTGCAATTCCAGGCAACATTGCCTCCTCCCTTCATCTTGTTGTCTGGCCCTTGCTCTCTTGTGACATATTTCCACAAGGGATATTTTGTTAAAATTGGCAACTAGGGCAAACTCCACCTTGGACAACTCATATGATGGAGAGATAATTTTATTGGATTCCTCTTTTTGAGAGGTGCAAGATTGATCCAAAGCTCATCTTGTTTGGATGAGCAAAAGTGTAATTTTGAATTTATTCCTCACACGTGCAAATTGTCAAGGTCTGCTAGAAATCAAATGTACACTCATGAAGCCCAACAGATGTGTCTCCAAAGCCTCAGCGAATTGTATAAATAAGAGTGACCTTTTCCTCATTTTGGACATCACTCACTCATCACATCTTTCTTTCTCCTCTCCTCATTGGTTCTTACAAGTTTAAGCAGCTCTCTCTCTACTTTGCACGTGTGGCAGGAGGCCGAAGTTTCTAGGGTCAAAATACAGGTCAGATTTCAGAATTCACAACAGCGTTACCCAGCATTGACCAGCATTGACAAAGGGTCATCCCTTCATCTTTGACTGCGATTTTTAGGCAACAAATCCGATTTTAGGAGGCCAAATTGATTGGCACAGATTTTGAAGCACTTGGAGCAGTTTGACCGAGGTTGACTTCAGCATTGGATTCAGGTTTGACCGCAAATTTTACAGTAGCGTTGACTAGGTTTTACTTGATTGTTTTGGGTTGACTTTGACCCTCTTGGAAGGCCAAATTGGATTGTGGTTGACCAAGTTGCTTGGAAGACTTTTTGGAGCCACCTTGACCAACGTTGACTTTCTGGTTAGGGCAGCAGTTGACTACTGTTGACTGTTGATTTTGACAGGACTGTTTTGGGCAAGTTATTTTGATATTTGTACTCTCTCTCTCTCTCTCTCTGCTAAACTATTTAAGAATAATAAGAAGAATTTGATCAAAGGGTTTTCCCCACATTGAGGTTTTTCCCTAGCATCCGCCAAATATTGTGTCCTCTTGTCTTAGCTTGTCTCTTGCTTATTGTTTATGGTCTATCTATATTTACTATCAATGTGATGAGGTTAATGTGATTGCTAATTTGAAAATTGATATTGGGACAATAAGGAAAATTGAAGTAAATTGATCTTAAGCATAGAAAATACCATTATTATCTAAAATTAACATGGTATCAGAGCCCAGGTGAAGACAAAGCCCAAGCAAGAGTGAGAAAAGCAATCACTAAGATTTGTTGGACATGGACAAGATTCAATGGCTTCCTCATCTTACTTCAAATCTGAGGACAAGCTCAATGATAAATTTGATTATCACGCATGGAAGATGTCTCTAGACTTGACCTTGGAAGAAAATGATTTCACAGACTATGTGCAGGGAAAGATTGTTGAGCCTCCTCCAAATGCATCGGTTGCCACTAAAACAAAGTACAAGAAAGGTGAGGTCAAAGCTAAGAAGATCATTAGGAACCCCATTCAAAAACATTTGGTTGCTTACATCCGAGTTGGGCACATCTAAGGAGATGTATGACAAGTTGGTGAGTATGTTCAAAGCTAGCAATGCAAATCAAAATCTCTTTCTCAAGAATAAGCTAAAGGATGTAAAAATGGATAGAGAGGAATCCATCCAATCCTACTTCATGAGGATTACCGAAATCAAAAATGATCTTCTATATATTGGAGAGGTTATTGTTGATCGAGAGCTCACTCTTATTGCCCTTGGAGGTCTTCCCTGAACATGGGATGTATTCAATACCACTATCCTCAACAATGACAGGATTCCAGGTTTTGCTGAATTGTTGACTAGATGCACTCAAGAAGAGACAAGGATGATGGAAAGAGACATGTCTTCAAATGGGAATGATCCCACTGCATTCTCCACCCATGCTAAAAGGAAGAACAATGTTGGTCCAAAGAAACAAGGTCAACGAAGACAAGGATTCAAAGAAGGAAGAAAGGGAAGATGTTTCAATTGTAATAAGTTTGGTCACTATGCTAGAGAGTCCTAATAAGAAGGGATGCACCACGAGATGATGATCACAAGCATGACAATTTCAAGGGCAATGGAAATCATGTTGGAAATATTGTCATTGATGGCAATGGAGGCAGCAAAGACAGAAACAGACAAAGAAGGCAGCAGATGCAAAGGCAGAGGCAGAGTTCGAGCAGCAGTAGCAACTAAGGCAGAGGCAGAGGCAGCGCATATAGAGGCAGAGTTGTTATATCAGAGGCAGAGGCAGAGGCAGAGCCGTTATCACAGCAGTAGAGGCAGAGGCAGAGACACAGCCATTATTCCGAGAATCGCTACCCCAGCTGGAGGATATATATAAAATTCCGAGAATCGTCCAAGCCGGCGGATATATATATAAGTACCTTAATTCCGAGAATTACCCAGCCGGGCGTTTTATATATATATATATATATATATATATATAAATTTCGAGAATCGCCTACCCCACTGGAAGATACACTAAAGATTGGAGCAGCAAAGTATATATATATATATATATATAAAAATCTCATTCCGGGAATCATAACCCAAGCGGCAATGTAATGCATATATAATATAAATCTCATTCCGGGAATCGTATACCCCAGCGGCAAAGTATATATTGCGCTTTATATACAAAGGACTAAAGCATATATATATATATATATATAGCCATATGTAGCGCGAGATTCAAAGAACCAAAGTACCATAAGGCGGGACCCTCATCAATCGCATTGGAAAAAGTTGGCAACGGATCACATCCAACCAAACTTGCAATTGCGATTGAAAGCCTGGACCCGATGGGAATACAAACTACAATACATATATAAGTTTCATATTATTGAGCCCAAATTTAAAAGAATCAAAGGTCCAAAGCATATTTATTAAGTTATATGGAGCGCATAATACAAAGTTTTATATGGCGGGACCCTTTCCTAATCGCATCGGAGAAAGCAGCGGAACATGTTAACAAATATTTGCGATTGCGATGAAACCCGGACCCGATGGGTTTATAAAACATAATTGATATGTGTCGGAACATGCAACTAAGAGTTGCGATTGCGATCGATCGCAATTGGAAGCAATACATCAATCGCATCGGAAAGAAGCAGAACGTCGGAGCACTATGTTAAAAGATTGCGATTGCGATTGAAGCCCGGACCCGATGGGTCTATAAATTATGATCTAACAGGTTTGAGTTCCAGTTCTAATCGCATCGGCACATTTAAATGAACAGTGACCAATCGCAATCGGAGTTAAGGCGGGGCATCGGAACATGCAAATGGAATTTGCGATTGCGATTAATCGCATCGCATCAGAGTAATCGCAATCGGAGCTTCAGAATATTGGAATGTTGGTACATTCAAATGGAAATTGCGATTGCGATCAATCGCAATCGGAAGAAGTCGAGAAGTAGTGTATAGCATCGGAAAGCATGGCAAATGGGCCCAGATATATGATAGTCTATTGATTAAATGGAATCAACCCCTTATACTAATGTTTATAACGCTTGACTCAGAAAATAGAGCGGAAGGTTTATACAGCTGTGGGGCTCAAATTTTTTCAGAGTTGTTCATTAATATAAATTCCAGGGTTTATTAAGAAGGTTATAAAGGGTTTTATTGTTGATGGTTCATGATAAAGATTGTGAGTACTGTGTTATTAAAAAGGTGTTATAAAATGCCGAGAGTTGTTTTATGTAACGGGTGCGATTGTATTGAAATATGCCACGTGGTCAGTGGGCCCACGGGCCTCGGCTTAAGGTGGAGGGCGATTGTTAATATAAAACGATTGTTGTGGTGTATGTATGTTCCGCTTGCGGAACTCACCACATCAACAAGACACTTGTTGTGTAAAGCGTTGGAATTTGCCCAGAGTTAAAGTGCAGTTACATACATACAGGAGTTACGCAACAACTATAAACAGAAAAGCATACAGAGGAGAAAAAGGGACAAACACAGTCAAAGAAAAAACAAATGCGCAGAGATCCAAAAGGTTGAATGAATGAGCTGGAGTTCTCATTGTAATTAAATGTAATATTTTTAATTGGTTCATATTGTTTGTGATGCAAAGGCAAGTGTCCAAAAGAAAAAGAAAAATCCCACTGTAAATTTGTACATATTGTTATAATTTTAAAAATGAGTTGGAAAAAGGAATGAGAAAACAGAAGCCAAAGAGTCAGGACTGTTCACTCCAAATTCTCTGTGAAATACAAACAGTCATGTGAGGAACTCTATATATAATATCAACTGGATATGCATAAGAGAGGTTAGAGAGAGTAAATCTAGAGAAGGCAGAATATAGAAGTGTGAGGCAGAGAAGATTAAGAAAAGAAGAGCAGAAAGAGAAGCTGACATAATGCAGCCGATATTCATAAATTGTAAAGAACATTCGGGCCTTGATTGAGTGTTGGAGCTTATCAAGTGAGCCACATGGCCGCCGCCTGTAGCCCATCGAGTCCGGGAGCCTCCCGTAGTTGGTGCCCTCGCTAAAATTGAAGGGTTGGTGCTTCCGAGGGTCTTGTAGCTTGCGAATTGAGGCTTGATTTTCCCCCGTAGGTTGGTGCCTGCAGAAAAACAGTGGTAAGAGGGAGTTGGAGCTTGCCTTTGCATCACAACAATAATTAGATGTGGTTTTCTTCCTTTATGGGTTTCCACTTACATCTGCTGTCTCTATGTGTGTTTCTTATGTGTTGATGTGATTCTTTCAATCTGCTTAATTGTTTGCTGCTCTCAACATAAGTAGGGTGTCACATTAATTTAATCTTAGCTGCAACATTTTAAGATTGTTCACATAGTAAGCTGTAAATAAGTTTGGTGAAAATTTTAAAAGGCTTATGTATGTATTAAACTGATTCACCCCCCCCCCAACCCCTCTCAGTTTAATTAAAGATTCAACAAATCAAAGAAATAACATGTTCAACAACAAAGGAAAGAGAAATGCTCCAACTGCACGATATGGAAATGGTCGACCTAAGAAATCAAGAAACTCTAGGTATGGGGAATCTAATGTTGTAGATAAGTAAAATGAATTTTATCTTATCTCTGCCCTCACTGTTGCCTCTCCTTCGGACACATTGGAAAATTGGTTAATTGATAGTGGTGCCTCAAGGCACTTCACTGGGAACAAAGAGGCCCTCTCAAATTTGATTGAAAAGGAAACCAATTTGGAGATCATACTTGGAGACAATGCCACCTATCCCGTGAAAGGGAGAGGGTATGTTACTCTTCATTTAGATCAAGGTCAAATCCTTCATCTACAAGATGTATTATATGTACCTGACTTGAAGAAGAACCTGGTATCTATTTTAGTGATGGAAGAAAAAGGCTTCAAGGTGGCATTTATTGATGGGAAGGTACGCATTTGGCAAAGGAACTTCAAAGATGCTTTTACTCTTGGATTTAGGGTTGATGCCTTTATCAGGTTGGAGGAAGTCCTTTGGGAGCCTTGACATGCAATGGGTCTCTTCAATCTGAATTATGGCACCGGAGGTTCGCTCACCTTCATTATAAATCTCTACCCGATGCTAGGAAGATGGTCACAGGTATGCCTGAATTCAAAGTAGAACATGAAGGTGTTTGTCAGGGTTGTGCCAAAGGGAAACATACAAGGGGACCACTCCCCTCCAGTGATAGTAAGACTACCAACATATTATAATTGATCCATTTTGATTTTTCTAGTATGTTTCCTGTAACATCTTTGGGAGGATATTTGTACCATGCTATTTTGTGGATGACTTCTCTCGCAAAACTTGGATCTATTTCTTGAAGAAGAACGACGAAGTGTTCAAGTGGTTCTGCTCTTTCAAAGCCTTGGTTGAAAATAAAAAATGGAAGAAGATCAAAACATTAAGGACCGATAATGGAACCAAATATGAGTCAAATGAGTTCAATGACTATTGTAGAGAAGTTAGCCTTAAGAGGGTAACCACTACTGCTTATACTCTTGAACAAAATGGAGTTTCCGAAAGGAAGAATCGAACCATCATTGAAGCTACTCATGCCATGCTTCATGACCAAGACCTACAGAAGTTTTTATGGGGAAAAGCTTCCAACACTATCGTGTATGTTCAAAATAGATGCCCACATCAAGCATTGGACTCCAAAATTCCCGAAGAAGTTTTCACCTGTGGATGAACAGATGCCTGATGTTGAAGGGTCGATGGATCCCATTGATCCACCTCTTGGTGAGCCCTCTTTCTCGAAAAGGAGACCCTCATGCCTCAAAGACACTCTTGAAGATGTCGAGAGACATAGTGCACCCAGGGGGGCATTTCGTGAAAGTAAGAAGCCGAATAGGTACCAAGGGTACTTAACTACTATGAGCACCATTGTTCAATCTGAACCTTGCACATTCAAAGAAGTTGTGAAGCACCAAGTTTCGAAGGATGCAATGAACGAAGAGTATGATTCAATCATGAAGAATGATGTCTGGAGTGTGGTCTCTGATACCACTTTACCGGATCTCTGAGGCTGAGAAGAGACTAGCAAAGGTAACTACAGACCAAGCTCTCGCCAAGTAGCTAGCCCTACTAGGCAGGAGAGGGCTCTCTCCAAGGGATCACAGCCAAGAGGGTTGGATCAATTAGGTTTTAGGCTAGGTATAGTAGAACAAGGGTTTTGATTGGTTGATTTGGGTGTTGGATGAGTGAATTACGTTAAAGAGGTAACTAGGTCAGGGAAACTAAAATCAGAATTGCAGACATCTAATGGGGCAAGGTAGGTAAGCACTCTAAACACTTTAGGGTTCTTAGGTGAGATGGATCAGACCAGTGAGGTGCTAAAAAGAGCATGACAATACATGAATTCCTTTTCAACTGAAGAAATGAAACAAATTATGGTGATTCTCCCCAAATAGAGAATAAAAGATGTATTCTGCTTATCAAACTTGAGAATCAAAAATATCATACAAGTGGAATGAACATGGAAAGTACAAAACATTCATACATATGCAACAAAAGAAGAAACTATGTCAAAATACAATACCACATGAATCCCACCAAAATAGTTGCAACTCATCCAATATATTCCTGCCAAAATCCGAATACACTAGTGTCTCTGATCAATACAACAGCATCCAACCTGTCAAATGAGTGAATAGGTGAAAGATATAGACATGAAACAACTTCTCCCAACCTCAAGCGTCGAATCCCTGAGTTGTGGAGCTGATCCACAAAAGTTTGAACTGCAAACTTAGAGTGTAGGGAGGTCGAACTGACTCATCCCTAATTTTACTGAAACTGATTCATCAATCCTCACAAAGAGTTTTACCTAATGTATTTACCCCTAGGTAACTTAAAAACATCACTATTACATTTACATCTATCAATTACATTGGTAAAAACATGATTTGCCATGGTGAAACTGAGAAAACTGGAAAAATCGAGAAAAACAAAGAATGGTCAAGGGCGCGGCGCCAGTGTTAGTAGCGCAGCGCCATCTTCAGCGCAACTTTTGAAGGGGTTGTTGATGTCCAAATTGAACTCGGGATAGCTCATTGGAAAGCCTCTCCTATCTAGTTTCCCAAAATGTACTTAGTTTCCAAAATGATGAGTTTTGGCCGTCCAAAAGGTCAATCTCCCAAGATTGGTCAGGAGCGCAGCGCCTAGCTGAAAAAAGGGCAGAAACATGATTTTTAGGGTGTTTTTTGACCTTTCTCCCTGCCAGATTGCCCAAATTTTCTTAGCAAATTGTCAAAATTAACTATTTACTACCTTCTAAATCCAATGTTGGTCTTGGTTTTGCATTTGGAGGCCTCTAGAAGAAGCGCAGCGCCTAGGGTGTTGCACTCCTAACAGTGAAATTGTGCCAAATTTCTGGGTTTTTTTGCAAAAATACGCCTCAGAGATGGAGCGATATCTCCATAACCATGAAGTTGTTTGCAAACCTGAGAGAGGTTATTGTTCCTTAGCATGTTATGAACAAAAACCTCCTCCAGTTGCCCAATATTCTTCTCTAATTGTCCACAGTGTTTTCTACAAAAATGTGGCTTAAATAGGACTTTGCACGGGTAGAAACATAGGCTGTGAAGATGTGCATGTATCTCTCATTCTGTAATACCTGTGTAAAAAGTGAGATAGGTTTTTGTAATTTGATATCTTGGGAACAAAAACCTCCTCCAGTTTCTCAAAATTCATCTTTGTTTGGCCACAATATGTTCTACAAAAAGATGACTAAACATGATATTTCTGGAAAATGTGCCTTCAAGGATTTTTTCAAATTTCCCAAATTTTCTCCAAATTTCCTCAAAATTGCTCCAGACTTGCTTCATGGAGACCTGAGATGGTATGCTATGTTATCATGGATGCATCAATAATCAAATCCAACTTGTCCTTCTCTTTCTGCTTGATTAGGGTTTCCTTTGCACTGTGATTTCAAGTAGGGTTTGTACTCCTCAAGGTCTACTTTCATGCCTTAGGATTCTCCCTCCTTTATTATGGGTCTTCTTCTCTTCTTCTATGGTGTTTCTTTTTTCCTTCATTATGCTTAGTTTGTGTTTGAAAACCCTGGGGAAGATAAGGAAGGAAAAGGGAGTAGGATAGTGGGTTAGGGGATTGTAATGGGTAAGGGAAAATTTGAGGGATTATAGAACGGAATTAGTGAGCTAGGGATGTAATGGGAGGGTCAAATAGTTAAGGAAATAGGGTAAGAAATTGTATTACAGGGGGGTATCTAGCTGCCTGGGAAAGCATAGCTAGAATGGTAGGGTTTAGGAAATAGGGCTTTAGGAATGGGAAATGAATGAGTGTATGAGTAGGGGGGAGTAAGTTAAGGTGTAGGGAAGGTGTATGAGTCCTTGGGAGAGTGATTTGATTTGTAAATTAGGAACTAGGGTTTCAATTTCTTAAAACATAACATAAATGGAATAGAGGGTTTACACCATGAAATTGACACTTGAAGTTGAAAGGAGGGTATATAGAGGTGCCACTTACATGCCAACAGTTGTAGAAAACCTCACTTGATGATTTGACTGCTTGGAAGAAGGTTTTGGGCCTTTTGAGCAAAGTTGGGCAGGAGCGCAATGCCTTTTCCAGGAGCGCAGCGCCAGTTACAGGAGGGCTACGCCACTAAGTCAAGAGCGCAGCACCAAGCACAAGAGCGCAGCGCCACTAGGTCAGGAGCACAGCGCCACCTTCAAACATACTTCTGGATGACTTTGCGAAGTCCAAATTGGGAGCATGATAGCTCGTTGGAAAGCTATTTTTGTCTACTACACAATGGACCTATCAAGTACTGAAAATGATCAAGTATAACCCCTCAAAAATCAATTCTCCCAAGACTGGTCAAAAAGTGCAGAATGTGGGTGTAAAAAACGCAGAGTACTCTTGCAGACCACTTTTGGAGGCATTCCCGAACTCCAAATTGAGCTCATGATAGCTCATTAGAAAGCTCTTCCAGTATAGTTATCATTTGACTTATCAAGCAAGTCATTTGGACACTCCATCAAGGAGATAGATTGATTTTCCCAAGACTACTCCAGAAGTGCAGCAACTCTCTTGCGGCAACTATAATTTAGCATTCCTCCCAAACCATAACACCTGTGTAAAAACTGAAGGAGGTTTTTCTTCCTTGGTCTATGATTAACAAAAACGTCTTTCATTTTTATGAAATTCATCTCCATTTGGTCAGAAACATACTTTGAAGCAAAATTGGCCGTGTAGCAAATGATTTGTCCCTTGGAATGACTTCTTGAAAAATGATGGAGACATGATGTTTATGAGTTGGAATGGCCTCATACTTGTTGATATGACCTCCCTTATGCCTCCTCTGCTAAGATGTCTCTAATTCCATAGCAAACCCTAGCTCAATGTGAGAGGAAATTAGGGTTTAGTGTAGGCAAAACAGGGGATAAGGGCAATTTATAAGAATGAAGGGAAATAAAGGGGATAGGGGACTTCTAAATTCTTAGGAAAATTTTTGGAGGTAGGGAGGGATGTTAGGAAGTAGGGGAAAGTGGAATTTCAAGGATCGAGTGAGGGGAAGGGGTCCAAAAGGGAAAAACACAGGCCTAGTCTAGAAAAGGTCAAATTGTAGCGATAGGCTAGGGTTTGTGGAAAAATGGATTTTGAGGGATAGGAGTGATGAAAAGTGATTATGTTCACTCTCTTACTTGCTGGTCTTTTATGTATGCAGATGATAGTTTGATGGACCTTGAAAACCCTAAGACCTAATGGAAACCCTAACTGAATGAACTTCATGGTGAAATCACTGAAAAGGTGATAAAAACTCATGAATGATGGACACTCAACATAGTGATGAAATGAGCCAGCAAGTGATGAAATTTTTTGCAAAGAGTGAAACTTGATTTAAATATGCACCAAGTGACCAAATTTTTGTATGACCTAGTGGAATGACAAAAATTTTAGAATGAGCCCCTAATATGATATGAAAAGAGATTTTTTTATCACTGGTGGCAGGATGCAAAAACTGACACTAACGTTGGCTCCAGCTGGGGGATGACAGCTCCTTGGAGGTGTCAAGAACACCATAGACCAAGTAGCCTACCCATTAGGCATGGAGTCAAAAATCATAAACCAAACTAAATGCTGAAAACTCGATATAATAAATTGACTCAAGACTGACTGAAAAAGATGCTCAGAATTGAGCTTATTCAACAAAACCTACTCTAACTAATCCATTCATCACCTAATCAAGTAAAATGGAACAGCCAATGCAACCCTGTAAGCATCCTGGCTGCTAGTTGAATTCTCTGCAAGTGCTTGCTCATGAGCAAAAAGAGAGAACTACTGAAAGGCAACTCCGATGAAAACTTATAATCAGATTGAATCTTAATGAAATTGCAAAGCATGAGCTCATCAGCTGACCTCAAGAATGTTGCAAAAGGATCTTCATAGGAATACATACTAATTTTCAGCCCATCTAATACATTACTGCTCTGCCCTAGGTAGTCTTCATACCTTGATTTTAAAATTTTCACAACATCCATGCTTTCTTCCCTTGATGACTGCAGCAAGTTGACAAAAGCATCCTGAAACTCGTTAATGACTAATTTTTCCTGATGATCAACAACAAAACAAGAATCTTCTTCATTACTATCCTGATATGACTGCAAATCTTTGTATGAGCTTTTTAATGAGTATCCTGTTGAACAAGACAATGAAGTCGGGTGTCGGATCGAAATTTTATCATCTCTGCTTTGAAGCTCATAACCAATTAATGGAGAAGGACTTTGACTACAGATATCATCCAACACATCAACTATTGGGTCATGAAAAACTCGAAAACACTGTCGCAACATATTTTCCACTGGTTCCAATGAGACTACATGACTTTCTATAGGTTTCTCATCCTTTTCTTTAGAGACATTACGAAAATTTTCCTTCAAAAACTAAAATGCTTTAAAACATAATGATACAAAATCATCTTGTATCATTTGATCATATGTTTAAGCTTCCAAGCCTTCATTTGCAATTTGAAATTCAATGGAACTCGGTGGCTGCAAATCTAGAGCTAAGGAGGCTTCTATGTCGCAAATGATTTCCTCAACCATTTCAGGAGAAGGTTTTTCATTAACAACTTGCTCAAGAAGTTCATTATCTTCCTCAACCTCAACATCAAAACTAAAAGACTATTGATTTCTAGTCTTGGAAAAAGTTTCTCTCAGAAATTGAAATGAAGCAAAACATAAAGGCAAAGATCCTTCACTTATTTCAAAATTTTCTGCATTTTCCTCATCGTTGTCATCATAGATATGCATTGGTTGATCACTGCATTTCAGTTGTTGAAACTGAGCTTCTTCCTCCCACAAACCAGCTGTTGATTGCTCTGCAAAATTAGCTTCCATTTGGAGAACATAATCATCATCATACTGATCAAACTTTGGCAAATCATCAAAAGAACGAATGTCATCAGAGATAAACATTAGATCAGCAGATTGCTCCTCCACAGATTGATCTACAAATCCATTTTCATGATTGTCTATTGTTGAAATTTGGTACCGGAGGACAGGTGGTTCCCTAAGGCTTTGATCTTTGGCCTAGGGAAAAGTGTCCAAAAGAATTTAATTTTTCTCCTAAAGTAACTTTATAATTTTTATAAAGTTAAATCTAATTTAAAAGTGACTTAAGTGATAAAGTTACTAAAGTGACTTTATAAAGTTATAAAGTCAGATCTAATTTATAAGTGACTTTAAGTGATAAAGTTACTAAAGTTAAAGTGACTTTAAATAAAGTCAATATAAAATTAGAAAGGAAAAAGTGACTTTGGAAATAAAAGACTAAGTGGGTCTTTATTAAAGTGGGGTGAATTAATAAATGAAAAGTGAGATTTAAATGAGCATTTAATCTCAGCCCTAGATCTCAATCTATCTCAGCCATTGGATTTAGGGATTCCCCAAAAGTCACTTAGGGTTAGGTTAAAGGAGGAAAAGGAGGAAAAGGTCATTCATTCTTTCATGAGTAGATTGGGAGAAGGAGAGCAAGAGAGCAAGGGAGATTTCTGAGCAGTGAGGAGAAGGAGGCAGCAGCTTGGCACACATTCCAAGGCAAATATTTCAGCAAGACCGTACAGCAGAGTTTGCACACAGTTCAAGGCAGATTTGGCACGATTTCCAAGGCAGAATCCGTACAGTAGCTTGTGGCACGTTTTCCAAGGCAACCGTACCATTTTCTGGGCACAGATTTCGAGGGAGAAGCTGCTGTTTTTTGCTGCACGCTTTTCTAGACAGGCCGTACAGCCTATAGCTGATTGCTGGCACAAAAATCGAGGCAGATTTCCGTACAGCAGCATTTAATACAGCTGCACGCATTCCAAGGAGGCCGTACAGCAGCATTTATTGTTGTTCTGCACGCAAAAAGAGGAGGCCGTACAGCAGAAATTAATGCTGTAATTTCTGGGCACATTTTTCAAGGAAATACGCACAGCATTTATTGCTGGTTCAGTTTTACTGTCTGCACGTTTTCCGAGGCGGTGGTTAAGCACGGAAAGAGATAAGTTGTAAAAGTTTACTTGCTGATTTTTTCTGAATATTTCTCTCTCTGTAAAAGGCATTTTTCAGAAATAAGAAGGAGCTCTCATACTGGTTTTCCCCAAGAGTTGTAGGGGGTTTTTCCAGGGTCACCTTGACCAAAAATACTGAGTTATGATGTGTTGAATGACTGTTTGTTATTGCTGTTATTTTATTTCTGCATTTACAGCATTCTGAAAAATTTCCAGAATTTGTGTTTTCAGCAAAATTTATTTTTCCAGTTGTTGAATGTATGGTTATGGGAAAGGGCATTTAACTATTTTGGAGTAATAAGGTGAAAAACTGAAAACCGGGGTGGGAAACTATAAATTTCTACATGGTATCGGAGCTTGAGTGCTGAAGGGCAGTTTGGGACAGCAAGGAGGAAAATTACAGCCTGCTGATTTTTCACTCAGAAAATTCCAGCAAGCTGATTTTTCACAAACAACAGATTTTTACCTTTACTACAGCAGTGTTATTTTTCAGTTTTAGGACAGCAGGATGTCATTGGGACTGAGGGTGGAGGATAGGTTGGATGGGCATTCCAACTACAGCAGTTGGAAGGAGAGAATGCAGAGTATCTTTGAGGAGGCAGAAGTCTGGGACATTATGGTACATACCACACAGAACCCTGTGAATGTGCCTACTGATGCTACTCAGTTGGCAGCATATAATAAAAAGAACAACAAGGGTAAGAGGCTAATTCTAGATGGAATCAAAGACCATTGCATTCCTCATGTGAGAGGGAAGAGAAATGCTCATGAGATGTGGACAGCATTGTCCAATCTCTACCAGAGTACCAATGAGAACCGGAAGATGGTCCTGAAGGAGAAGATGAAGACCATTAAGATGGGCAATGATAGTGCCGCTGGATATCTCACTAAGATTACTAATGTGAGAGATGAGTTGGCAGCGATTGGAGAGGCCATTCCACCCACTGAGTTGGTGCGGATTGCAGTGAATGGCCTCCCCCGTTCATGGATGAACTTTGTTGATGGAGTTTGTGCACGTGAGACCCTTCCCACATGGGAGAGGTTTTGGGGTGATTGCATTCAGACAGAGATCAGGAAAGGTCAGCTTGGGGCAGCCAAGCCAGTTGAGCAGGATGAGGATGTAGCACTGTTGGCAGGACGCAAGAAAGGCAAGGGGAAGAAGCAGGCTTCCACAAGCAATGGTGGGGGCAAAGGCAAAGGTAAAAGTAAACAGGATAACTCACAGAAGGACTATTCCAAAGTGAAGTGTTGGAATTGTCAGAAGATGGGACACTATGCAGTTGTGTGTCCGGAGAAGAAGAAGAACAAGGGGAAGAACCAGAGCATGGCAGCTTCAGCAGAGGTTGAGGACTTTGCAGATCGCTTTGACCGGGAGTTTGGGTTCATTGCGTGTGAGTCTTCTAGTGCAGGATTATCTGCCATAGAGGTTCAGAGGGAGCATGCATTTCCCTCGATGAGCGGAGCATCTTCGGGTATCTGGTATGTGGACAGTGGGGCTTCACGTCACATGACAGGAGTCCGTGAGTACTTCTTAGAGCTTTCAGAGAGTGGCACCGATGTAGAGGTAGTACTCGGTGATGACAGAGTTGTTAGAGCAGTCGGTGTGGGAACATTGACATTTCAGAGGGAGTCCAAACCTCCCTTGAAGGTGTCAGATGTTCTTTATGTGCCAGGGATGAGGAAGAACCTCATATCCGTCTCAGCTTTGGAGGACAGAGGATATGAGATACTATTCGGGGGAGGACAGGTGTTGATGTATCCCAGAGGCACTCCAGCTGATTCAGCTAGAGTGATAGGTGTACGCCATGCAAAGGTTTACAAGTTTGCATTTCAGTCCCTTTTGGCATTGAGCAGTAGTACCGACAACAGAGCTAGCAGTTCTGAGCAGTGTGAGATTTGGCACCGCAGGATGGGGCACATGCATCATGGAGCCTTGAGGACTTTGTGGGAGATCACTACAGGTGTGCCAGATTTCAGTACTGATCACTTTGATACTTGCAGAGGATGTGCGATGGGCAAGTTTGCCAAATCCCCTTTTCCCAGCAGTGACAACAGAGCGACTAGGATACTTGATTTGATTCATTCCGATGTGAGCGGTCGGATGTCTCATGTTTCCTTGAGTGGATATGAGTACTATGTGTTATTCATTGATGATCACTCCAGGAGGACCTGGATTTATTTCTTGAAGACCAAGAGTGAGGTCTTCAAGCGGTTTCAGAGTTCAAAGCTCTTGTGGAGACTCAGACAGGTCGAAAGATCAAGTCCCTGAGGTCGGACAATGGAGGTGAGTACACCCTTGGAGAGTTTGTTGACTACTGTGCGGAGGCAGGCATTAGGAGGGAGCTCACTGTTCCTTACAACCCCCAGCAGAACGGGGTTGCGGAGAGGAAGAACAGATCCATCGGAGGGGCTGCCAAAGCCATGTTACATGATCGGGGGTTGCCATTGTTTTTGTGGGCAGAGGCCTGCAACACAGCTGTTTACTTGCAGAACAGGAGTCCGCATCGTGCCTTGGGGCACATGACTCCGGAGGAGGCTTTTTCTGGGAAGAAGCCTGACATGGGTCATCTTCGTATCTTTGGGTGCATGACATACTCCTACATACCCAAGGAGAAGAGGACCAAACTAGAGCCCACCGCAGAGAAGGGTATCTTTGTGGGCTACAGTGAGACCTCCAAGGCCTTTCGGATTTACATTCCCTATACAGGTTGTTGTTGTCGACGGATGTGAAGTCTCGAGGAGGACAGTGGCTCTAGAGGTCAATGAGCAGAGTTATCAACGATCACCGCACTCCCTGCCAGCCAGCTAAAATTCCATAGGATCCAAGCAAGGGGATCAAGAGGATCCGTGAGGGTACATCTATGACGTATGTCAGTCCGTCAATGGGGAGTGGTTTCAGCAGAGTCGCAGGGGTGGCGCTGGCGGCGCACGCAGCTGCTCCGCGCAGTGCCACCTGGGAGTCTGAACGATGGAGCGCTTCACACGATCAGGGACCATGGTGTTCAGCAGCAGGAGGACAACAGATGCATACCGTGAGTCCAGTTCGATGTTGAGGAGGAGTTTTATTCTCCGGCGGGAGAAGTGCACTCAGGGAAGAGGAAGCCCAAGTGGCTTCAGGACACCTTGAGAGATGCCACATCTGTTGCTGAGCCTAAGAGGCCGGTCAGAGAGAGCAGACCACCCGAGAGGTTTTGTAGCTATATGGCAATGGCTACCAGCATCCTTGACTCTGAGCCTTCTAGCTATGAGGAGGCAGCTAGCCAGCAGGTCTGGAGAGAGGCCATGCAGGAGGAGTATTCTTCTATCATGAAGAATGATGTTTGGGAGGTGGTGCCGAGGTCTGAGGGCAAATCCGTGGTTACTTCCAGATGGCTTTACAAGGTAAAGCATGCTGCAGATGGCAGCATTGAGAAATTCAAAGTGAGGTTTGTGGCTAGAGGGTTCTCCTAGGTAGAGGGAGTTGATTATGAGGAGACCTTCGCTCCCGTGGCTCGATATACTTCGATCCGCTCCATTATATCGATAGCAGCAGAGATGGGTTGGAAGATCCACTAGATGGATGTGAAGACCGCATTTCTCAATGGCTTCATACAGGAGGAGGTGTACATTGAGCAGCCACAGGGCTTTGAGGTGCATGGGAAGGAGTCCCATGTGTGCACACTGAAGAAGGCCCTTTATGGCCTGAAGCAAGCTCCCAGAGCTTGGTACTCCAGGATAGATACATACTTGTAGGGGATGGGTTTCACAAAGAGTGAGGCAGATCCGAACCTTTACTATATTGTGATAGGTGAGGAGCCTCTCATTCTGGTGCTGTATGTGGATGACTTAGTCATTACAGGTGCATAGAGACTCATAGAGCACTGCAAGAGAGATCTTGCGGCGGAGTTTGAGATGAAGGACATCGGCTTGATGCATTACTTTTTGGGTTTGGAGGTGTGGCAGGAGGAGGGGCATTTCTTCCTGGGACAGGGGAAGTATATTGTGGACATCCTTGGCACATTCCACATGGAGGATTGTAGACCCATGTCGACACCGATGATCACCAACTGGAAGAAGCTTCATGCTTCGGATTCCGAGTTGGTGGATCCCACATTGTACAGACAGCTGATTGGTTCCTTGATGTATTTGGTCAACACTAGACCAGATATTTGTTTTGCAGTCAACACGATGAGTCACTTTATGTGTGAGCCTAGGAAGGTTCACTGGGTGATGAGTCAGTTGATGTGTGAGCCTAGGAAGGTTCACTGGGTGGCTGCAAAACACATTTTATACAATTAAGAGACGGATTATGGTCTGACTAAGGCAGGGATGGAGTGAGATTGGCAGGTTACACCGATTCCCGATTGGGCAGTGCTGTGCTTCGATGTATTGAGCACTTCCTCACAGTCGTCGGGGTTGGGTTCTAAGCAGCTGGTGTCATGGTTCACCATGTTAGCCGCAGCATTGAGTTCAATAGCGTAGTATACATAAATCCAATGGCTAGTTGTGAGGCCATCCGGCTTCGCAAGATGTTGTTTGGCTTATTTGGTCAGCCGTTGAGACCTTCAGTGATTTACTGTGATAATCAGAGTTGCATTAAACTCACGGAGAATCCAGTATTTCATGACAGGTCAAAGCATATCGGGATCAAATATCACTTCATCAGAGACTATGTTCAGAAAGGAGCCGTGAAGCTTGAGTATATTCCCACTGATGAGCAGGTTGCAGATATTCTTACCAAAGCCTTACCACGGGGCAAGCATGTCTACTTCAGAGACAAGATGTGTGTGGTGAGGAACACCTTCCTCGGTAAGAGGGAGTGTTGAAATTTGGTTACCGGAGGACAGGTGGTTCCCTAAGGCTTTGATCTTTGGCCTAGGGAAAAGTGTCCAAAAGAATTTAATTTTTCTCCTAAAGTGACTTTATAATTTTATAAAGTTAAATCTAATTTAAAAGTGACTTTAAGTGATAAAGTTACTAAAGTCTAATTTTAAAGTGACTTTAAGTGATAAAGTTACTAAAGTCTAATTTTAAAGTGACTTTAATAAAGTCAATGTAAAATTAGAAAGGAAAAGTGACTTTGGAAATAAATGACTAAGTGGGTCTTTATTAAAGTGGGGTGAATTAAAAAATGAAAAGTGAGATTTAAATGAGCATTTAATCTCAGCCCTAGATCTCAATCTATTTCAGCCATTGGATTTAGGGATTCCCCAAAAGTCACTTAGGGTTAGGTTAAAGGAGGAAAAGGAGGAAAAGGTCATTCATTCTTTCATGAGAAGATTGGGAGAAGGAGAGCAAGAGAGCAAGGGAGATTTCTGAGCAGTGAGGAGAAGGAGGCAGCAGCTTGGCACACATTCCAAGGCCATATTTCAGCAAGACCGTACAGCAGAGTTTGCACACAGTTCAAGGCAGATTTGGCACGATTTCCAAGGCAGAATCCGTACATCAGCCTGTGGCACGTTTTCCAAGGCAGCCGTACCATTTTCTGGGCACGGATTTCGAGGGAGAAGCTGCTGTTTTTTGCTGCACGCTTTTCTAGACAAGCCGTACAGCCTGTAGCTGATTGCTGGCACAAAAATCGAGGCAGATTTCCGTACAGCAGCATTTAATACAGCTGCACGCATTCCAAGGAGGCCGTACATCAGCATTTATTGCTGTTCTGCACGCAAAAAGAGGAGGCCGTACAGCAGAAATTAATGCTGTAATTTCTGGGCACGTTTTTCAAGGAAATACGCACAGCATTTATTGTTGGTTCAGTTTTACTGTCTGCACATTTTCCGAGGCGGTGGTTAAGCACGGAAAGAGATAAGTTGTAAAAGTTTACTTGCTGATTTTTCTGAATATTTCTCTCTCTGTAAAAAGCATTTTTCAGAAATAAGAAGGAGCTCTCAAACTGGTTTTCCCCAAGAGTTGTAGGGGGTTTTTCCAGGGTCACCTTGACCAAAAATACTGAGTTATGATGTGTTGAATGACTGTTTGTTACTGCTGTTATTTTATTTCTGCATTTACAGCATTCTGAAAAATTTCCAGAATTTGTGTTTTCAGCAAAATTTATTTTCCAGTTTATTAAATGTATGGATATGGGAAAGGGCATTTAATTATTTTGGAGTAATAAGGCGAAAACTGAAAACCGGGGTGGGAAACTAGAATTTTCTACATCTATAAATGAATACAAAAAACAATCATTTTCTGATCTATGGTAGCTGGAATTAGCAGGATAGTTTTTAAGGCCAACAACTTCTTCTTCTGCAATAAGTGAGACATGGTGATCTTGAACAGCAAATTCATCTCATGGTGATCTTTTGCATCATTTCCTCTACTGTACTTACCAAAATGTCGAGCTTCACTTCTGAAGATGTCAAGCATTCTTTTTCTATGTTCTCCCTTTCTTCTGCTTTCAATCTTAACCTTTTGACCAACAAATTAGCTTCTACAGCTATTGCACTGTATTGCATTTCTTCGAGTGTTGTAATGTCCCTTTCTCCCAATCGAAATTCCATTTCCAGATCAAAGGCATCCGGGTAGTGTAAAAGGGTTGAACCAAGAGGCGGTTTTATATCAACAGGGATTGAATGGTATACTTGCCTGAACTTAGCTGAAAAGTATTGCACTATTTCTCCTGGTTGCCTTTTCAAATTATCATATTCTTCTAAAATCAGAAAAGGGTTTGTCTTCATCACCCATTTATCAAGGAAGACTTTCACAAACTGATGGAAATCAAAAATACTTGCAACTGGCAAGTTTTTGAACCATTCCTTAGCTTCGCCTTGCAAAGATAGAGCAAAGATCCTGATACTAACATCATCTTCATCAACCTCAAAAAAGTCGAGAAAATTTTCGAAACTCTGAATGGGTTTCTCAGCAGTGATGTTACCATATTCTCCATCAAACTTGGGAAGATATTTGTAATAGTATTCAAGGAAATCATGGACTATAGGAGGTAAGATGAGTGGTTTGTATCTATCTGGAATTTTACGAGGTGTAGGAGTATGTACAGAAGCTGTAGGATTAGTCTTGATCTCTTGAGGTACATCAAGTTGAAGATGGTCATCATAAGATTCGGAAAAAGGGTTTGGACCAAGATCAAAGGCGTACAAGGAATTTGAATTTGCAACCTTCAAAGGAAAGGAATCTAATGGAGGTCTGTGATCTTTTCACAAACATAATATATTTTGGAAAACTTTCAGGACATTCTCAAAAAAAGAGAAGATATATTTCATGATAAAGAACATAATGTCTTACATGAAAGTCCAAGTTGAATACCTGATCTTCCGATGTTGTTCTTTCATATTTCTTGGCAAGGTTCATCCTCCAGTGAAGTCTTTGGATTTGATTTCGAAACTGATTTGGAGTCGCCAGGTGGATGATTTCAGCCTTTGTGTGCCTGATCACTGTCTGACATCAGCAATCAAATCTAAACTTTGATGATTGTCGTCCCAGGGAAGATCTGTCACTTTCTCCCCAGTATGGGGGCCAAGATGTTAGCACTCTAATGGATCTCTGAGGCTGAGAAGAGACCCGCAAAGGTAACTACAGACCAACCTCTCGCCAAGTAGCTAGCCCTACTAGGCAAGAGAGGGCTCTCTCCAAGGGATCACAGCCAAAAGGGTTGGATCAATTAGGTTTTAGGCTAGGTATAGTAGCACAGGGGTTTTGATTGGTTGATTTGGGTGTTGGATGAGTGAATTAGGTCAAAGAGATAACTAGTTCAGGGCAAATAATATCAGAATCACAGACATCTGATGGAGCAAGGTAGGTAAGCACTCTAAAACTTTAAGGTTCTTAGGTGAGAAGGATCAAACTGGTGAGGCGCTAAAAAGAGCATGACAGTACATGAATTCCTTTTAAACTGAAGAAATGAAACAAATTATGGTGATTCCCCCAAAACAGAGCATAAAAGATGTATTCTACTTATCAAACTTGAGAATCAAACATATCATAGAAGTGGAATGAACATGGAAAGTAAAAACATTCATACATATGCAACAGAAGAAGAAACTATCTCTAAATCGCTGCAACTCATCCAATATATTCCTGCAAAAATCTGAATACACTAGTGTCTCTGATCAATACAACAGCATCCAACCTGTCAAATGAGTGAAGAGGTGAAAGATATAGACATGAAACAACTTCTCCCAACCTCAGGGGTTGAATCCCTGAGTAGTGGAGCTAATCCACAAAAGTCTGAACTGCAAACCTAGAGTGTAGGGAGGTCAAACTGACTCATCCCTAATTTTAGTGAAACTGATTCATCAATCCTCACAAAGAGTGTTACCTAATGTATTTTCCCCTAGGTAACTTAAAAACGGCATTATTACATTTACATCCATCAATTACATTGGTAAAAACATGATTTGCCATGGTGAAAGTGAGAAAACTGGAAAAAATCAGGAAAAACAGAGAATGGTCAGGGGCGCAGTGCCAGTGTCATAAGTGCAGTGCCATCTTCAACTCAACTTTTGAAGGGGTTGATGATGTCCAAATTGAACTCAGGATAGCTCATTGGAAAGCTTGTCCTGTCTAGTTTCCAAAAATGTACTTGGCTTCCAAAAAAGATGAGTTTTGGCCCTCGAAAACGTCAATCTCCCAAGACTGGTCAGGAGCGCAGCGTCTAGCTGAAAAACAGGGCAGAAACATGATTTTTAGGGTGTTTTTTGACATTTCTCCTTGCCAGATTGCCCAAATTTGCTTAGCAAAGTGTCAAACTTGACTATTTACTGCCTTCTGAATCCAATGGTGGTCTTGGTTTTGCATTTGGAGGCCTCTAGAAGAAGCGCAGCGACTAGGGTGCTGCACTCCTGACAGTCAAATTGTGTCAAATTTCTGGGTTTTTTTGCAAAAATACGCCTCAGAGATGGAGCGATAGCTCCCTAACCATGATCTTGTTTGCAAACCTGAGAGAGGTTTTTGTTCCTTGGCATGTTAGGAACAAAAACCTCCTCCTGTTTCCCAATATTCTTCTCTGATTGTCCACAATCTTCTCTGCAAAAATGTGACTTCAACAGGACTTCGCACAAGCAGAAAAATAGGTTGTGAAGATGTGCATGTATCTCTCATTCTGTAATACCTATGTAAAAAGTGAGATAGGTTTTTGTAACTTGATATCTTGGGAACAAAAACCTCCTCCAATTTCTCAAAATTCATCTTTGTTTGGCCACAATATGTTCTACAAAAAGATGACTAAACATGATATTTCTAGAAAATGTGCCTTCAAGGATTTTTTCAAATTTCCCAAATTTTCTCCAAATTTCCTCAAAATTGCTCCAGACTTGCTTCATGGAGACTTGAGATGGTATGCTATGTTATCATGGATGCATCAATAATCAAATCCAACTTATCCTTCTCTTTCTGCTTCATTAGGGTTTCCTTTGCACTGTGATTTCAAGTAGGGTTCGTACTGCTCAAGGTCTGGTTTCATGCCTTTGGATTCTCCCTCTTTTATTATGGGTCTTCTTCTCTTCTTCTATGGTGTTTCTCTTTTCCTTCATTATGCTTGGTTTGTGTTTGAAAACCCTAGGGAAGAGAAGGATGGGAAAGGGAGTAAGATAGTGGGTTAGGGGATTGTAATGGGTAAGGGAAAATTTGAGGGAATATAGAAAGGGATTAGTGAGCTTAGGGATGTAATGGGAGGGTGAAATAATTAAGGAATTAGGGTAGGAAATTGTATTATTACAGGGGGCTATCTAGCTGCCTAGGAAAGCATAGCTAGAATGGTAGGGTTTAGGAAATAGGGCTTTGGGAATGGGAAATGAGTAAGTGTATGAGTAGTGGGGAGTAAGTTAAGGTGTAGCGAAGGTGTATGAGTCCTCGGGAGAGTGATTTGATTTATAAATTAGGAATTAGGGTTTCAATTGCTTAAAACATAGCATAAAATGGAATAGAGGGTATACACCATGAAATTGACATTTGAAGCTGAAAGGAGGGTATATAAAGGTGCCACTTACATGCCAACAACTATAGAAAACCTCACTTGATGATTTGACTTCTTGGAAGAAGGTTTTGGGCATTTTGAGTGAAGTTGGGCAGGAGCATAGCGCCTTTTCCAGGAGCGCAGTGCCAAGTACAGGAGCACAGCGCCAAGCACAAGAGCGCAGTGCCACTAGGTCAGGAGTGCAGCGCCACTAGGTCAGGAGTGCAGCACCACCTTACTTTTGGATGACTTCCCTAAGTCCAAATTGGGAGCATGATAGCTCGTTGGAAAACTATTTCTGTCTACTATACAAGGGACCTATCAATTACTGAAAATGATCAAGTATAGCCCCTAAGTCCAAATTGGGAGCATGATAGCTCGTTGGAAAACTATTTCTGTCTACTACACAAGGGACCTATCAATTACTGAAAATGATCAAGTATAGCCCCTCAAAAATCAATTCTCCCAAGATTGGTCAAAAAGAGCAGAATGGGGGTGTAAAAATCGCAGCATGCTCTTGCATGCCACTTTTGAAGGCCTTCCCGAACTCCAAATTGAGCTCATGATAGCTCATTGGAAAGTTCTTCCAGTATAGTTATAATTTGACTTATCAAGCAAATCATTTGGACACTCCATTAGGGAGATAGGTCGATTTTTCCAAGACTACTCCAGAAGTGTAGCAACTCTCCTACAACATCTATATTTTTAGCATTCTTCCCAAACCATAACACCTGTGTAAAAACTGAAGGAGGTTTTTCTTCCTTGGTCTATGATTAAAAAAAACCTCTTTCATTTTGATGAAATTCATCTCCATTTGGTCAGAAACATACTTTGAAGCAAAATTGGCTCTATGTGTAGCAAATGATTTGTCCCTTGGAATGACTTCTTGAAAAATGATGGAGACATGATGTTTATGAGCTGGAATGGCCTCATACTTGCTGATATGACCTCCCTTATGCCTCCTCTGCTCAGATGTCTTTGATTCCATAACAAACCCTAGCTTAATGGGAGAGGAAATTAGGGTTTAGTGTAGGCAAAATAGGGGATTAAGGCAATTTATAAGAATGAAGGGAAACGAAGGGGATAGGTGGCTTCTAAATTCTTAGGAAAATTTTTGGAGGTAGGGAGGGATGTTAGGAAGTAGGGGAAAGTGGAATTTCAAGGATCGAGTGAGGGGAAGGGGTCCAAAAGGGCAAAACACAAGCCTAGTCTAGAAAAGGTCAAATTGTAGCGATAGGCTAGGGTGTTAAAATTGGACAACTAGGTCCAAACTCCATGTTGTGATGCTCAGATGAAGATACCAATATTTTATTGGGTTCCTCTTTTGGAGAGGATCGATATAAAATTGATCTTAATCTGATGAGCGGAACATTTATTTTGAATTTATTTTTAATAATTTCAAATATGTGCAGGTCGGCCTTAAGGTTTTACACCCCCAGCAGATGTGTCAAACACCTCAATGATGGATATATATACAATCAACGTTGGAGATCATTTCACTCACTCTCATCACACACAACTCCTCTTCTGATTTAGTACGAGCTCCTTGGAGGCAAATTCAGTTCACACGTGAGAAAGAGGACAAATTACTGCAGCAAGGGTTGACCGAATTTACTGCAACTCACCGCAGCTAGGGTTTCCACGCTAGTTTGACCAGCGTTGACTTTGGTCAACACATGGTCCAAAAGGGCTTAAATTTGGTGGAGAATTTGATTTTGGAAGGCCGTACTCATTGGCACAAAAACCGAGGTCAAAAGGTTGATCAAAGACCGAGTTGCATTGACTTTATTGCTGCTGCCCTGCGTTGACTTTTCTGGATAGCGTTGACTTTTCTGGGGTTGACTTTGAGTTGACTAGGTGACTGATTTGAGGGCTGTTGTGACACAAGTTGGGTTGGCCAACCAAGAAGACTTTGCTGGTTGAAGCATCCTGCTGACCACTGTAACGCACCAACACATTCTTCTGTTTCTGGTTTGTCTTCTATAGATCCACTAGTATGTTCTATCAGCATTTTACTTCACTGTTTATGTGATTGCTGTAATAAAAAGTAAAGTTGCATTAAGCATAGAACATGTACATAAATTTACATGGTTCAGAGTTGAGGTGAAGACAAGCCCTATTTGTAGCAATCACCGGAAAAGATAATGGGCTCCACAAGTTATAGCTTTAAGGAGGATGACAAATTGACTGGGAAGGATAACTTCCATGCTTGGAAAATGATATTGGATCTCAAATTGGAAGACCAAGATGTCATGGACTATGTGCAGGGTAAAATCCAAGAACCTCCATCCACTGCTACTGTTGCTGCCAAAACAAAGTACAAGAAGGGGGAGATCAAAGCAAAGTTGATGATCAGGGAATCCATTCATAAAAGCCTGGTGGCCTACATCTCTGAGTTGGGCACATCCAAAGAGATGTATGATAAATTGATCCTCATGTTCAAGGCCAATAATGCGAATCAAGTAATATTTTTCAAGAATCAATTGAAGAATCTAAAGAAAGGCAGGGATGAGTTTGTTCAATCATACTTTCTGAAGCTGACTGAAATCAGGAACAATCTGCTAGCTATTGGGAGACAATAACTGATCGAGAGATGGTACTCACTGCACTTGAAGGGCTCTCATCTGAATGGCATGTGTTCAACACTACCATTCTAAATAATAATGTGATACCTGACTTTGACGAAGTACTGTCAAGATGCGTTCAAGAAGAATCAAGAATGAAGGAGTATGGAAATGGAGGAAATGCTGCATACGCTACTCATTCTAGAAAGAACTCTGGTCGTCCGAAGAATAAGGGAAAAGCAAGGGCCCAAGGAAAGAAGGGCAAGTGTTTCACTTGTCATAGGCCTGGTCACTATGCTAGAGAATGTCCTTTCAAGAAGGATTCTCCCGATGGTGATGACAACAACAACAACCGGAGGAATGGCAATCAAACGAACAACAGGTTCAAGGGAAAAAGGAAGGCTTCCTCCGGCAGAAATGATCAACCTTTCAAAAGGTCAAGAAACTCCAGGTATGAGGAATCACATGTTGTTGATAAAAGAAATGAATACATTCTTGTATCTGCCTTCTCTGTTAAATCCCCACTCGACACTATGGATGTCTGGTTAATAGATAGTGGTGCCTCAAGGCATATCACTGCGATCAAGGAAGCACTTTCTGATATGATTGAGAAGGATATTAATCTAGAAATTATCCTTGGAGATAATGCCACATATCCCGTGAAAGGGACAGGGACTGTGACCCTCCACTTATCTCAAGGTCAAGTCCTTCACTTGCAGGATGTGCTCTATGTACCAAATTTGAAGAAAAACCTTGTGTCTATATCGGCCATGGAAGACAAAGGTTTCAATGTGGCATTCACTGATGGAAAGGTGCTCATGTGGAAGAAGAGCTTCAAGGAAGCTATCTCGATAGGGTTTAGAGTTGATACACTCTACCAGGTTGGAGGAAGTCCGCTGGGAGAAATGACATGTGATACTATTCGACAGACTGAACTAGGGCACCGAAGGTTTGGACACCTTCACTACAAAGCCCTCCTCGAAGCAAGGAAGGTGGTGACAGGGATGCCCGAGTTTCCAAATAATCATGAAGGTGTATGTAAGGGTTGTGCCGAAGGAATGCATACAAGGGGACCTTTCCCCTCTAGTGTCACAAAGACATTTGATGTCTTGCAATTGATCCATTCTGATCTATCTGGTATGCTGCCTGTAACATCCTTGGGAGGATGTTCATATTATATGACGTTCATAGATGACTTCTCTCACAAAACCCGGATATACTTCTTAAAGAAGAAGGATGAGGCTTTCATGAGGTTCCATACATTCAAAGCCTTGGTGGAAAATATGACAGGGAAAAAGATCAAGATTTTGAGAACTGATAATGGCACTGGATATGAGACAAATGAGTTCAAGGACTTTTGCAGAGAAGCTGGCATTAAGAGGGAGACCACAACTATCTATACTCCCGAGCAAAACAGTGTTGTTGAACGAAAGAATAGGACCCTTGTGGAAGCTGCCCGTGCCATGCTATGTGACCAAGGTCTGCCGAAGTTTCTATGGGGAGAAGCTGCGAACACTGCCCTGTACATACAAAACCGATGCCCGCATTCTGCTCTAGAATCCAAAACTCTCAAAGAGGTTTTCTCTGGTAAGAAACCTGATGTCTCACATTTTAGAGTTTTTGGATGTACCGTCTACTTTCATGTGCCGAAAGAAAAGAGGAGAAAGTTGGATGCTTCTGGGAAGAAAGGAATGTTTGTGGGCTATAGGGAAACTTCGAAGGCCTATAGAGTCTATGTGCCTGGTCAAAGGGAAGTGGAGATATGCCACGATGTCACCTTTGACGAAGATACTTCCCTGAGGAAAGTAGTCAATCTTCCGAGATCTGAGGAAGATAATGAAACAAGGCCTGGAAATCAAGAGGAACCAAAGGATGAAACCAATGTTTTAAAAAACGGAATCGGTCAGCTACCAGGTCGAGGTAATGACTCGGTAATGACTCGGTCGACCAGGTTTCAATGACTCGGTCATGACTCGGTTTTTGTAAAAAATACATTAAATATTAATTTTTTTGTACAAAAACATAAATTTAAAGATTTTTATTCATGTTTCCAAACACAAAGCATTACAATATAGACAAAAGAGAACATATGATAAAAGTAGGCTCATGAATATATCCATTATATCAAAATTGCACCCAGTGCACTGTCCAAGGACCAATACATGATCAAAACAAAAAACATAACTAAGGAGGCTCTAAATGGCCCTACAACAAAACATGAATAGTCACTAGTAACTAGTAACTACCGCTAGTCATCTGAATCTGACAAGCCAATGTCCTCTTCCTCAAACTCTGAACCATGGGGGGAAGACGCTCGCTCCGCCTCCTCCTCTGAATCAACATCCTCGACTGGAACTATACCCTTGCCCTTACCACCGTGAGAATCAGATAGATGAGATATGCGTCTCCGTCGTGGCTGACTAGAGGAAGTGCCTGTACCTGCAGCGGTTGCAACTGGATGGCCTGGGACTGGGTCTGCTACTAATGGATCTACATTGAGCATAGTCGCCTCCATATCTAAATCCAAGTCAAGTGAACTCTCCCTGTCAAACTCTGGTGGACAAGACTCCACTACCTAATCTGATGTTGGATCAATATCCTCCAACACAATGGGATCTGAATCAGGTCTTTTGTTCAGCAATTGGTTCCGTCTTAGTCGAAGGTTGTACTGGACAAACACTAGATCATTTAACCGTTTTTGCTCCAAATGGTTTCTCTTGTGTGTGTGAATCCTCTCAAAGACAGACCAATTGCGCTCACACCCAGAAGCACTGCAAGTTTGACTCAAAATGCGGATTGCAAACCTCTGCAATTCAGGACAGTGGGCACCAAATGCCTCCCACCATTGTGCTGCAAAAAATGAGTTTCAGTTGGCTCAACAATTTATATCCAACTTTGAAATTGAAATTATAATTTTATAAACAATTATACAAAATAATAAATTATAAAATATAAATTTGAAAATTGAAATTCTTTGTTTACCTGGCTCATCTGATTCCCTTGCAATCGTTGCAAGGTTCTTGCCAAAGGTACCAGTGGCATGGCTGAACATAGTGATCTGCCTGTGTATCGTCAACTGCTCACTCTCTGTGGGGATCATGCGATCAATGCAGTCAATCAATCCATCTCTAACCTCTCCAGTCAAAGCTCCTGTTTCCCGAGCTTTATAATGATACCTTGGGTTCAGAAAATACCCAGCTGCATGTATCGGGCGATGGAGTTGATTGTTCCATCTCTGATCAATGATTTCCCAAATGGGCCCATACTTAGCCACTTTGTCCTTGCATGCTGCCCTTATCTGCTCCTTTGCTTGATCCATAGCCTCATAAATGAAGCCCATAGCCAATCTTTCCCCATCCACCAAGCGCAACACCTTAACCAATGGCTCAGCAAGTTTCACAATGTTTGCTGCCTTTTTCCAGAATATTTCTTCAACAACTTTCCTTTTCATGTCTTTGCCATCCTGTTTGCGAGAGAATTGACTTTCATTCCATTCATCACTAGAAAACATCTTTTGCAAGTTTCTTTGTTGGGCACCCATAGATTGCAATGTCAAAAAATGTGTTGCAAATCTAGTGATGGCAGGCCTAATAAGTTCCTTGCCCCCTGTGTATTTCCTCATCAGACTCAGAATCCATGAGTGATTGTAAATATGTTTTGTGATGCATTTGGCATGCTCTACAGTGTTCTTGATCCAGTCTATTTTGCCAATATCCTCAAGCATGAGGTCTATGCAATGTGCAGCACATGGGGTCCAAAAAATGGTTGGGTGTTTTTCCTCTAACAATTTACCAGCAAGAACATAGTTAGAGGCATTGTCTGTGATGATTTGAACAACATTTTCCACCCCCACCTCTTCAACAACCTCATCCAAAAGCTGTAACAACAATTGTGCATCTTTCACCCTATCAGATGCATCAACTGATTTTAGAAACATGGTTCCCCGTGGGCAAAAGACAAGAAAGTTTATGATGGTACGGTTCCTCTGATCAGTCCATCCATCTGACATGATGGTACATCCTGTACGTGCCCATGAGTTTTTGAAATCTTTCAAATAATCATTCATGTTTGAAATCTCTCTTTGCAAAAAAGATCCTCTTAACTCATGCAGAGTAGGAGGTTTGAAGCCCTTTCCAGCAGCATATATGGCATCAAAAATAGGTTCATAATATGGTGAACGAGTAGCATTGAAGGGAATATCAGCATCATACCACCATCTAGCAATGTACTCACAAGCATCATCTCTCAATTCCTTTTTCCAATGAGCATCTAAAGTGGGCTGCACAGTGTGAGGACTAGGACCATATGCAGTTGCACTATCAGAAGGAGATGAGGGCACAAAAAAACTTTTAATAGTACCCTTATTTCTCATTGCACCCTTACCCTTGTCAGAAATAGACTCCCTAGAGGGAGGAACATAGCGAAAGGGGTTTTTTGATGCATCAGTGGAAGCGATAGATGAGGAATCCTGATAATTAAAAGATTCAAAACTTGAGTTGGCAGCCATCATATTTTGTATATTCCTCTTCCTCCCAATTTCAGCTTGTATTTCTTTTTGCCTATTTTTGTCTTGCTCAAACTTGTCAAACTGTTCTTTCAACTGCGTCCTAATTTCCCCAATGTTTTCTGCTTCACATGCAGTGATTTGGCCTTTAACACCAGCCAAATGTAGTTTCAGTCTATGAATGCCCCCTCCACCCTCCTTAATTTTTTTCTTGCAAAATTTGCAAAACATTTGATCCCCAACCATTTCAACATATGCCCAAGCAGAGTCTTTTGCTCTAGGGGCCATTTTGGACTGAGTTTTTGACTTGGAAATAAAATGTTTAAATCTGAACATGAAAACAAAAACAAAAACTATTCATTCTATGTTCATTTCTTTCACCAAATGGCAAATGCCAAAAACTATGCAAATGCAAATGGCAAATGCTAGATTTGCTAAATAAATAAAATAAACAAAGGCAGATTTAGTAGAGAAAAAATAAATACCTCTAGCCTCTAGCTTCCTCTAGCTCAATGCTGCTCCAAAGCTTGCCAATTTGCTCCTCACTGCTGCTCCAAAACTTGCCCAAGAAGCTCCTCACTGCTGCTCCAAAACGAACTCCACAATCTTCAGCAAACACTCATAAATGCTCAAACAAATTGCATGAGAAAGATGTGAGCTCAATAGAGGGGGTGGGTTAGTTATATAGCATTGGGAGGGCTTAGACAAGCATAAAAAACCCTAACAGCAAGTTAAATTCCATTTTCAAGTCCGCAAAACCGCAAAAAATGGGCCCACCGGCCGGCTGTTATGACCAGGCCTGGTTGGATCGGGCTCGGCCTGGTCGACCGGTTTATTACCGAGCCGGCCGAGTCATTACAAAAACCGGCCGGTTCGGTAATAAACCAGCCAGCCTGGCTGGTTATGTGATTGGTCGGACCGGCCGCCCAACCGGCTCGGTCGACCAGGCCTGGTCGGTTTCGACCAGGTCGTTTTTTAAAACAGAGGATGAAACAATGCCTGATGTTGAAGGACCGATGGACCCAATTGATCCACCTCCTTCACTAGGAAAGAGACCATCATGGCTCAGGGACACTCTCGAGGATGCTGAGGGACACGCTGCCCCAAGGGGGACATTCCGTGAAAGCAAGAAGCCGAGTAGATACCAAGGGTATCTAGCAGCCATGAGTACTATTGTACAATCCGAGCCTGGATCTTTTGAGAAGTCGTAAAGCATCAAATCTGGAAGCATACTATGCACGAAGACTATGAGTCCATTATGTAGAATGATGTCTGGGATGTGGTTCCAAGACCAAAGGACAAAGCAGTTGTCACCTCGAAATGGCTCTACAAGATCAAGCATGGATCTGATGGAAGTGTTGAAAAATTCAAGGCAAGGTTCGTTGCCTGTGGCTTCTCTCAAAAGGAAGGCATAGATTATGATGACATATTTGCACTTGTGGCCCGATACACCACCATTCGATCTATTCTAGCCCTTGCTGCTACGCAAGGATGGAGTCTTCATGAGATGGATGTGAAGACCACATTTATGCATGGTGCGATAAAGGGAGAGGGATATGTAGAGCAACCTCTGGGGTTCGAAGTCCAGGATCGAGACACCCATGTCTACAGGTTGAAGAAGGCCTTCTATGGGTTGAAGCAAGCACCCGGAGCTTGGTACGAGAGGATAGATAACTACTTGATGAAGCTGGGCTTCAGTCGAAGTAATGCTGATCCGAACCTTTACTTCAAGGTTGTCAAGGGAAAACCTCTCATCCTGGTGTTGTATGTGGATGACCTCTTCCTGACAGGTGTTGACCCTCTCATTCATCAGTGCAAGAGGGAGCTCGTTGCTGAGTTCGAGATGAAGGACGTAGGACTGATGCACTACTTCCTAGGCCTGGAGGTCTGGCAGAGCCCTGGCGAGATTTTCCTTTCTCAAGGAAAATACATTGTGAAGCTTCTAGAAAGATTTGGTATGGTGGACTGCAAGTCCGTGTCAACACCAATGGAACTCAACTTCAAGAAGTTGAGTGGCAGCGCTGCTGGGCCCGTATTGTCAAATCCTACTCAGTATCGTCAACTCGTAGGGGCCCTGATGTTCTTAGTGAACACCCGTCCAGATATATGTTTTGCAGTGAACACTTTGAGTCAACAAATGGTTGAGCCTCATCACTTTCACTGGGTTGGTGCCAAGAATCTTCTGAGATACCTTCGGGGCACGATAAACCATGGGTTGAGATACACTCCCGGGAGCATGACACTCCTTGGATATACTGATGCCGATTGGGCTAGCAGTGTGGTGGATCGTAAGAGCACATCGGGATGCTGCTTCAATCTTGGTTCTGTTTCGATCTCATGGATGAGCAGCAAGTAGAAGTCGGTGGCTTTGAGCACCGCAGAGGCCAAATACATTGCAGCAATTATGGCCTGCTGTGAAGCAGTTTGGTTGCGAAAGCTCTTTAGTGAGTTGTTCGGACATGTGCTAGATACCACCGTGATACTCTGTGATAACCAGAGTGGGATTCGCTTGTCTGAGAATCCAGTGTTCCACAATAGATCCAAGCATATTGATATCAAGTACCACTTCATCCGGGATATGGTACAGTGAGGCGCTGTAAGGCTCGATCATATAGGAACTGATGAGCAGGTCGCAGATATTCTCACAAAACCCCTGGGGAAGGTCAAGTTCCTAACCTTCCGTGAGAGTCTTGGTATCGTGGAACGACCCTATGATGTGGGTCCTGTTGGACGATGAGCTCTGGGAGCTCTGGTGGGCTTTGGGAATAGCTTCTCGGAGCTATAAGCACTCACGGGGCTAGGCTTTCCGAACCTTGTGGTGCTTCTGCCCCACCATTATGATGTTTGAGTTGGTTCACCTCTCATTATCTGTGCCCCATATGCATCCTACCCATTGAGTTCAGGGCTCATGGGAAGTACCTCTCATTTGGCCAATGAGGTGGGAAAAGCTAGAGACTAGTAGCAAAGACTGATGGACGCATCAAAGATTGTCGTACTCTCTATCTAGGATGGCACGGTCCAACCACTTGATCTGGGATCAAGTATAGTGAGGTTTCAGACCTCCAACTGACTTCAGGTCAGGTAAACCAACTTCGGGTTGGTATGAGACTCTTTGTGAGTCTGATAGAGGTTTCAGACCTCTCGACTGAATCTGTCAACCAGGGGATGATGTCTTTGTGACTGACCCACTTCTGTTTCGAAATAAAGAGGCCAGCAAAGCAAGTTACGACGGGATGACGCACGATGTTTGTTTGCACAGGTGGACGGAGTTCTCCCTAGTTGAGAGGGAGTGTTAAAATTGGACAACTAGGTCCAAACTCCATGTTGTGATGCTCAGATGAAGATACCAATATTTTTATTAGGTTCCTCTTTCAGAGAGGTGTAAGATCGATATAAAATTGATCTTAATCTGATGAGCAGAACATTTATTTTGAATTTATTTTTAATAATTTCAAATATGTGCAGGTCGGCCTTAAGGTTTTACACCCCCAGCAGATGTGTCACACACCTCAATGATGGATATATATACAGTCAACGTTGGAGATCATTTCACTCACTCTCATCACACACAACTCCTCTTCTGATTTAGTACGAGCTCCTTGGAGGCAAATTCGGTTCACACGTGGGAAAGAGGACGAATTACTGCAGCAAGTGTTGACCGAATTTACTGCAACTCACCGCAGCTAGGGTTTCCATGCTAGTTTGACCAGCGTTGACTTTGGTCAACGCATGGTCCAAAAGGGCTGAAATTTGGTGGAGAATTCGATTTTGGAAGGCCGTACTCATTGGCACAAAAACCGAGGTCAAAAGGTTGACCGAAGACCGAGTTGCGTTGACTTTATTGCTACTGCCCTGCGTTGAATTTTCTGGGGTTGACTTTGAGTTGACTAGGTGACTGATTTGAGGGCTGTTGTGACACAAGCTGGGTTGGCCGACCAAGAAGACTTTGCTGGTTGAAGCATCCTGCTGACCGCCATAATGCACCAACACATTCTTCTGTTTCTGGTTTGTCTTCTATAGATCCACTAGTATGTTCTATCAACATTTTACTTGACTATTTATGTGATTGCTGTAATAAAAAGTAAAGTTGCATCAAGCATAGAACATCTACATAAATTTACATAAGGTTTGTGGGAAAATGATGATTTGAGGGATAGGAGTGATGAGAAGTGTTTATTGTCACTCACTTACTTGCTGGTCTTTTATGTATGCAAATGGTAGTTTGATGGACCTTGAAAACCCTAAGACCTAATGGAAACCCTAACGGAATGAACTTCATGGTGAAATGACTGATAAGGTGATAAAAACTCATGAATGATGGACACTCAACATAGTGATGAAATGAGCTAGCAAGTGATGAAATTTTTTGAAAAGAGTGAAACTTGATTTAAATCTGTACCAAGTGACCAAGTTTTTGCATGACCTAGTGGAATGACAAAAATTTCAAAATGAGGCCCTAATATTATATGAAAAGAGATTTTTTTATCACTAGTGGCAGGATGCAAAAATTGACACTAACAGTGTCTAGACCCAGGGACAAGTGTATTTCACCTCAAAATGGCTTTACAAAATCAAACATGGAGTTGATGGGAGTGTTGAAACGTTCAAGGCCAGGTTCGTTGCCTGAGCCTTCTCTCAAAAGGAAAGTGTGTACTGTGTGAGATATTTGCACTAGTTGCTCGATATACCACCATCCGTTTGATTATTGCCCTTGTTGCCTCTCAGGGATAGAATCTACATCAAATGGATATCAAAACTACTTTCTTACATGGCTTGCTTAAGGAAGAATTCTATGTAGAGCAACATGTGGGGTTCGAAGTTGTGGATCGGGAGTCACATGTAAGCAAGTTGAAGAAATCCCTCTATGGGTTTAAGTAAGTCCCAAGGGCTTGGTATGAAAGGATCGACAACTATCTGATGAAGGTGGGTTTTACAAGAAGTGAAGTTGAGACGAACCTTTACTTCAAGGTTGGAAATGACAGGCCTCTCATTTTGGTGCTTTATGTGGACGATCCCTTTCTGACAGTTGGAAACCCTCTCATTCATAAATGCAATAAGGAGTTGTCTTCTGAATTCGAGATGAAGGACCTAGGGTTGATGCACTACTTCCTAGGCTTGGAGGTCTGGCAAAAGCTAGGTGAGATTTTCCTTTCTCAAGGAAAATACATTGTGAAGCTAGTTGAAAGATTTGGGATGGTGAACTGCAAGTTTGTGACTACTCCGATGGAACTCAACTTCAAGAAGCTATGCGGGAGTGTTGTTGGGCCTGATTTGGGAAATCGTTCCGAGTATCGTCGACTCGTGGAGGCCCTGATGTTCTTGGTGAACTCCCGTCTCGACATATGCTTCACAGTGAATACGTTGAGTCAATTTATGGTCGAGCCTCATCACATACACTAGATTGCTGCCAAGAATATTTGGAGATATCTTTGGGGCACAATCAACTATGGATTGAGATATTGATGCTGACTGAGCTGGCAGTGTGGTGGGTCGTAAGAGCACATATGGATGTTGCTTCTAACTAGGTTCTGCTTCGATATCCTGGATGAGCGGGAAGCAGAAGTTGATTGCTTTAAGCACCGCCGAGGCCAAATACATCGCTGTGAGTATGGCCTGTTGTGAAGTTATTTGGTTGAGGAAGCTCTTTAGTGAGCTATTTGAGCATGTGTTAGATACCACCGTGATCTACTGCAACAACCAAAGTGGGATTCGCCTTTCAGAAAATCTCATGTTCCACGATTGCTCCAAGCATATTGATATCAGGTACCACTTTATCTGGAATATGGTAAAACGAGGAGCAAAAAAGTTCCATCACATCAGGATTGATGAGTAGGTCTCAGATATTCTCACGAAGCCCCTGGGAAGGTCAAATTCTTACCCTTCTGTAAAAGACTTGGAGTAATAGAAAGATCCTCCTATGAGGGTCCTGCATGAGGTGGACACTGAGCTCTGGGAGCTCCTTGGGGATTGGGGTACTTCTTGGAGCTATGAGGGACCCTTAGGGTGAGTGGTTCACCTTCCCCTAGTGGTGTGTTGTGTACAGGGTGAGTGGTTCACCTTCCCTTGTGATACCCCGTGATGGTTGACATGTGTGTAGGGTGAGTGGTTCACCTTCCCCTACAATTGACATATGCATAGAATGAGTGGTTCACCTTCTCCTACTAATGCCCCAGCATACATCCTACCCATGTAGTCCGGGACTAATGGGAAGTACCTCTCATTTGGCCAATGAGTTGGGAAATGAGGATAGAGACCATAGCACTACCTATGGACGCATCGTGTACTCCCCATACATCCTACCCATGTAGTACGAGACCCTTGGGAAGTACCTCTCATCTGGCCAATGAATTAGGAAATGAGGATAGGGACCATAGCACTACCGATGAACGCATCGTGCACTGCCGCACTCCCTATGCTAGGATGCATGGTGTTCAAATATCTTGATTTGGAATCAATTGAGGATTTACATCTGGACTGACTTTGGGTCAGTGGAGAGTGACAAGGTCTTGTGACTCACTCTCGATCAAGTCTTCTTCATTATTTCTCCATGGTTCAATAGAGCAGAGTAGAGCAGAGCAGGGTCGATAGAGATGGTACATGTTGGCAAATGGATTGGCAGGTGGATTTCTCCCTAGTTGAGAGGGAGTGTTAAAATTGGCAACTAGGGCCAAATTCCACCTTGGAAAGCTCATATGATGGAGATGATATTTTTATTGGATTCCTCTTTTCGAGAGGTGCAAGATTGATCCAAAGATCATCTTCTTTGGATGAGCAAAAGTGTGATTTTGAATTTATTTCTCAACTCTCACACATGTGCAAATTGTCAAGGTCGGCCAGAAATCAAATGATCATGAAGCCCAACAGATGTGTCTCCACACCCTCAACGAATTGTATAAATAAGAGTGACATTTTCCTCATTTTGGACATCACTCACTCATCACATCTTTCTCTCCTCTCCTCATTGGTTCGTACAAGTCTGGGCAGCTCTCTCTACTTCACATGTGTGGCAAGAAACCGAAGTTTTCAGGGTCAAATTATAGGTCAGATTTCAGAATTCAAGACATCGTTGAGCAGCGTTGACCAAGGGTCAATCCTTCATCTTTGAATGCAGTTTTCAAGCAAAAAATCCAATTTTAGGAGGCCGCATTGATTAGCATAGATTTCGAGGCATTTGGAGCAGTTTGACTGAGGTTATCTTCAGCGTTTACTTCAGGTTTGACTGCAGATCCTACAGCAGCATTGACTGGGTTTGACTTGACTGTTTTGGATTGACTTTCACCCTCTTGGAAGGCTAAATTGGATTGTTGTTGACCGAGTTGCTTGGAAGATTTTTTGGAGTCACTTTTGACCAGCGTTGACTATTTGGTTAGGGTTGCAGTTGAGTGTCGTTGATTGCTGATTTTGACAGGACTTTATTGGACAAGTTATTTTGATATTTGTACTCTTTCTCTCTCTGTTGAACTATTGAAGAATAATAAAGAATTTGATCAAAGGGTTTTCCCCACATTGGGGTTCTTCCCTAGCATCCGCCAAATATTGTGTCCTCTTGTCTTGGCTCGTTTTCTGCTTATTGTTTATGTTATATCTGCATTTAATATCAATGTGATGAAGTTAATGTGATTGCTAATCTAGAAATTGATATTGGCGAATAAGGAAAATTGAAGTAAATTGCTCTTACGCATAGAACATACCATTGTTATCTAAAATTAACATATTTGTTATCTTGAGGTTGTTGTCTTCCCTCAACATTTGAAGTTGTCGTCGCAGCCCCACTTCCAATAGAGGGAACACTTGCAGACCCTGATGAAATTGGAACAGGAGAGGCATTCTTCCCCTTCCTTTGCCCCTTCCCTGCAGCCCTTGATTGAGCAATGAATGTTGTAAAAAAATAAACAAAAAATGGACAAATTTGTAAAAGAAATGCACATGCAAACAGTTGAAATAAAAAAGCAAAAATATAGAGACAAAATGCACTTACCTGTTGCTTGAATCGCCTCAAAAATGCTCCCACACCCTTTCCTCTTTCCTCTCACACACCCACAGCAAACCCACAGCCAGGAGAAAAGGTAAATGTGGAAATAGAATGGCCAAATCATCGTTTTAATGTCGTGCGGGAGTCCCTTTTTCGGGATTCATGTCCCAGAATCGGGACACGATCGTGTTCGATCGGGACACGATTGTATCCGATCGGAACACGATCGTGTCCTGATCAGACATGATCGGAAGGACACAAATCAGACCGAATCATGTATGATTCGCCCGATTTGGGACACAAGAGGGCAGGGGAACGAATATGGTTTCTTAGGTGCACATGGATCTCCACCTTTTCACATGATTTGAGGCTACTTCCTTGACATGAGGAGGTGGTTATAACTGCTATAATCTTCATTTGGTATATATCCCTATGCAGTCGTTGGTTCCTTGGAGAAAACAGTTTGGAGTTATTCCTATTTTGGGCATATGATAGTTATTTCACTTTGAACTGTCCACCATCCTATTGGAGCTTTCCCTCAGTACTTGCTTCATGCTACTTATTTTAACATTTTGGCTTCCACATATTGCAGATTTAATGGGGCCATCCCCTTTATGCTTGGATCTAGAACTTATTTTTACGATATTTGACTTGGACCTATGATGGATCATAGTCACTTACATTCCCCATCAATGGATCTTGGATTTAGACATGTTCCTTGATTGATTTACACCTTGGAGGCCGAATTTATGGAGGCAATTGAGGAGACATCCTATCAATTAGGACCATTTTGGCATGCACACTCATGGCATTTGATATAGCACTTTCCTTAGTGAGATCCTAGGAGGAATGTTGGAGTATTTTCTTGGTCAAACACTTGCTTGAGGAGGCATCCTAATTGGAGATCATGCCATGTGGTGTTCTCACTTATCATTTGTCGTAGCTTATAATTTGTTGACTTGTCATTAGGAGGCAGTTATGGAATATTAGTATTTTTGTTTTTTCCTTGACGAAAATATGGATATAGATGTTTTATTGTTATCCCTTTAAGAGATTAGTGGATCTAAATCCATCTAAATCATATTTTATTGTAAGGGTAGTTGAGCTAGACTCTATATAAATAGTAGCTCCTCCCATTTGTTTGTCATGGTTAAATTTGGATATTTTTCCCTTTGGAGCTTAGTTGAATATCTTGAAGGCACTAAAACTTAAGGGCTTCTCTTCTTGTGGAATATATGCTTGGATTTAAATTGCTGTTGACTAATATTGGAATTTGCTTGCATCAAATCTGTCATTAAGGGCTGAATATGGGTAACCTTGTTCCTTTCTTTAGAAGAGTTTAATTGTGGTTCATTCCCCCTTTGAAATCTTTGTGTTTATTGCCGGAAATATCAATGAGTATCTTTATTCCTAATTTATAATCGGCTGTGATTTACATTCTCTATTGGTAGGTAGAAGCACCCTCATGCATATTTGGAATTTCTCCTTAATTTGAGTTTTCACAAGTTATTTTCTGTACTAGTGGACAAATATATAGGGCTGTCTGTGGGTTATTAATTCCAAACATTCACACTCACTTCTGTTCTCATTTGAAAGAACCTCATAGTTACTGCTCTTCCTAGTTTGTCCTTTACTCCACTTGACCAATGGATTGACACTAATATTGCTCCGCCATCACCCTATTCATAAAACCATATTACAAATTCTGTTTTTCCAAATATTAACTCCTCATTTCACCTTGATCTTTTGTTGTATATCTTTGGCAATCCTACCCTAGGCGGAAACCCCTTCTGCTAGAGGAGAGCTGGCCTAAAGTGAGAGAGGATGCTACTGTGGTAATAATGAGTAGCACATCTTAGTTCCTCCATGGCCTTGAATTTTAGGACTTTATCACAAGAAATGGAGATTTTGGGTCATAACAAGACCTATATGAATTTGCTTTCCCCCATAGAACGACTAGTGAAAGTCTCCAAAGTCCATCTTTGTCTAAAGGCTGAGATAGAAAGCATTGTTCATAATTTGGGATTTTAGAAAGAATGATACAAAAGGCAATCTACTTAGCAGTAGGACAATCGACATCACAATCATGAGAGGATATGATGCTTTGAAAATATGCATAAAATGTCTTTTATTATGCCATGATCCTAAATCAAGCCCATTTGCATCTTTCAATACTAGAATTTTCTTTGAAGCCTACTTTATTTTCAAGAATTGAAAATACATCTCCATAGCATCATATCCATCTTTATCCCAGGTATTCCATGCCCCGATCTTGTTGATGTTTGTAGCTCGAGTAGCTACTTCCACTTAGATCCTAGTCTCTAGGTGTGTGGAAGTGGAAGTTGCCTAACTGACCTTAGCAATTACTTTAATTATTAAACTAATTGACTTGTATAAGATAAAGTGAGCTAATCTAATGAAATGTAAGGATTATTTGATTTAGTGAATTAGACGGATCTCAATCGTTGATATCAAGTGATGTTGAGATCTAATCTCAACCATCAATCACTTTGGAGATTAGAGTTGTGGATTTGGATCAATAACTCAAACTTATAGAGGGAAGGTTAGGTTTAGGGAGAAAAGACATCTTGAGCACAAGACACAGTGAGTGAGATCCCAGTGATTGGATTAAGGACTTTCATCCGAGTGTGCGGGGTTCACGGAAGAGTGCAAGGGGAAACAAGGGAAGGATCTAGATTAGCCAGTAGATCTAACGAAAGATCAAAGGTTTGATCAGCTAGATCAATTCCAAGTTTATTGTTGTATTTGTATTTTCCTCAAAAGACCATTATCCCAGGAAGGGAACCTTTGTGCATTGTACATTCTATTTAATGAAACAACAAATTTTGAAGGGAAAAAATCTTGTGTGCATGTGTATGAGATTGGTATGATCATTTTGCTTCCAATGTTATATTTGTTTTACGTGTTAAAATCTCAATTGTGTCTCTTATTCAGTAGATGTATATGTTGTTGCAAGGAATCTGCTAGGTAGTAATTGGCCAAGTTGTTGGGGTTAGAATTAACATGGTGTCAAAGCTACATCTCTAAAGACGAATCTCTAAGTATTGCACATAGGCACAGAAGCCAGGTCCTTACAAGAGTTGCAGGGGCCAAGTTCATAGACACATGAGAAACATGAGCATGGACCAGTGGCCATACACTGCAGCGCCATACAAACATCAGGTGAAGCGGTCGTACAAAGTAAGAATAATAATAAAAAATCTATACGTAGTCAAGTGAGGAAGGGTGCAAGGGAGCCAAGGTCGTACATGCAACTGAAAAGGTCGGTCGCACAAAAGCAATTTTTTTTGTATGGAGGTTGTACGACTGGAGATGGAAAAAAGGTGAATTAAAACAATTAAAAAAAGGGGCATGTGCACAAGCAGACAAAGTCTGAGATAAAAAAGTTAAAATAAAATAAAATATATAAAGTGAGTTGCTAACAAACACAGCAGCCAACAACCAAGGGACAACTGCAAAGTTTCCAGCTCAAGCAATCAAGCTACTAGAGCAAGCAGTCAGAAAAAAATACCAAACACTAGCCACCAGGAATGATTTGCAGGGTAATACAGGAACCATGGCCATCAACAACTGTCGGGAAAAGTAATGCAAGGGATCACACAAGCCACCGACATCACAAGGACATTTCGGGGCCATACAACAACCACCAGACAGCAGCCGTTATACAGATCGTACGTAGTCGCAGAGGTACAGAAACCACCATAGCTATCAAAAATCATACTGTCATACAACCAGCACAGGTGATGGATGAGTCATAGAGGATACGTGATAAGCAGGACAGTTGTTGTAGCAACATGGTGACAGCAAGTACAAAGGACAATACCATCAATTTGCAGATTGAATTGATTGGAAAAACTCCCTCTTCAAAGGAAGAGAGGGGGACCATACCACTCAGAAAACTACTTTTTGTCAGTGTTTCAAAGTACCAAAACACAGATCCATAGAAGATGCTTTAAATCTATAAACCAGTAACAATTTTTTTCTTATGGGTGCTAGAAGGAGTTAGCTCAAGGTAAAACAATTATCAGATCTAGAGATGGCAACAACCAATTTCAGATTTGAGGATAGGATATGTTGGATGCAGAATCTAACTTCCTACCTTGGAAGGCAAGGGTTACCTTGTTGCTAAAAGAAAATGAACTATGGAATATTATTGACAAAGTCTGAGATAAAAAAGTTAAAATAAAATAAAATATATAAAGTGAGTTGCTAACAAACACAGCAGCCAACAACCAAGGGACAACTGCAAAGTTTCCAGCTCAAGCAATCAAGCTACTAAAGCAAGCAGTCAGAAAAAAATCCCAAACACTAGCCGCCAGTAATGATTTGCAGGGTAATACAGGAACCATGGCCATCAACAACTGTCGGGAAAAGTAATGCAAGGGATCACACAAGCCACCGACATCACAAGGACATTTCGGGGCCATACAACAACCACCAGACAGCAGCCGTTATACAGATTGTACGTAGTCATAGAGGTACAGAAACCACCATAGCTATCAAAAATCATACAGTCATACAACCAGCACAGGTGATGGATGAGTCATAGAGTATATGTGATAAGCAGCACAGTTGTTGTAGCAACATGGTGACAGCAAGTACAAAGGACAATACCATCAATTTGCAGATTGAATTGATTGGAAAAACTCCCTCTTCAAAGGAAGAGAGGGAGAACATACCACTCAGAAAACTACTTTTTGTCGGTGTTTCAAAGTACCAAAACACAGATCCATAGAAGATGCTTTAAATCTATAAACCAGTAACAATTTTTTTCTCATGGGTGCTAGAAGGAGTTAGCTCAAGGTAAAACAATTATCAGATCTAGAGATGGCAACAACCAATTTTAGATTCGAGGATAGGATAGGTTGGATGCAGAATCTAACTTCCTACCTTGGAAGGCAAGGGTTACCTTGTTGCTAAAAGAAAATGAACTTTGGAAGATTATTGACAAAGTCTGAGATAAAAAAGTCAAAATAAAATAAAATATGTAAAGTGAGTTGCTAACAAACACAGCAGCCAACAACCAAGGGACAACTGCAAAGTTTCCAGCTCAAGCAATCAAGCTACTAGAGCAAGCAGTCAGAAAAAAAATCCCAAACACTAGCCGCCAGGAATGACTTGCAGGGTAATACAGGAACCATGGCCATCAACAACTGTCGGGAAAAGTCATGCAAGGGATCACACAAGCCACCGACATCACAAGGACATTTCAGGGCCATACAACAACCACCAGACAGCAGCTGTTATATAGATCGTACGTAGTCATAGAGGTACAGGAACCACCATAGCTATCAAAAATCATAGAGTCATACAACCAGCACCGGTGATGGATGAGTCATAGAGGATATGTGATAAGCAGGACAGTTGTTGTAGCAACATGGTGACAGCAAGTACAAAGGACAATACCATCAATTTGCAGATTGAATTGATTGGAAAAACTCCCTCTTCAAGGAAGAGAGGGAGACCATACCACTCAGAAAACTACTTTTTGTGGGTGTTTCGAAGTACCAAAACACAGATCCATAGAAGATGCTTTAAATCTATAAACCAGTAACAATTTTTTTCTTATGGGTGCTAGAAGGAGTTAGCTCAAGGTAAAACAATTATCAGATCTAGAGATGGCAACAACCAATTTCAGATTTGAGGATAGGATAGGTTGGATGGAGAATCTAACTTCCTACCTTGGAAGGCAAGGGTTACCTTGTTGCTAAAAGAAAATGAACTTTGGAAGATTATTGACTAGGAGATTCAATCGCCAACAAATCCAACATAGTTGGCAGCCCATGAAAAGGACATTAAAGTTCGACGTGTCATCATGGATGTTGTGAAGGTCCAAGGATCACCTAATCCCTCACTTGACTAGGGAGATGTTGAAAGCTCTAGTAGACCTATTTCAAAGTGACATGTAATATCTCCAATTTCCTAAGCCACATAGGAGAAATTCCAATTCGATGAATTTTGAGCTTGGAAGCAAATTTTGGCACTTTACTTAGGAACATGGGCAAAATTATAATTTTTGGTGGTTTGTGGGGGCCACCCACCAAAGAAACGCACCCCTTGGAGGCATTTCGCACTTATGGAGAGAGAATAATAAGAGGGAGGTCGAATTAGTGGAATGAGGGGCCCACAAGAGGGAAAGAGGACACAACAAGTATAAGTAGAAGGGGAAGGGCAACATTTGGGGTTTTTTGTCAATTTTACATTTTAACTTAGTTGTTTACTTGAGTTGCTCAACCAGGCGAACACCGTACTGCTTAGCACAAGGACATTTCTGGGCGGAGATCTCAGCTCCTACTTCAATGGACTTTGAGTGCCACCCAAGAGGAGTCCTTACACATTTTTGGAGCCATTCCAGAGTAGGAACAAGAAGCTTGCGTCCAGTTCTGCGTGTGGCCAGGATACTAGGGAAGAGTTCGCACCACTAGAGGGGGGCAATTTTGGAGCAAAACTATTTCCAGGAAATCTAGGGTTGATTTAGAGTGATAATTGTTGGAGATATTAGGTAGTTTGCAGTGTCGGCAGTGAGTGAATATTTCAGGCCAAGCATTTGCCTTCCAAGGCCTGCGCAGTGCTCCTTTGACAATGGCACGCCGAGTCAAGGTACAGGAGTAATTGGGGTTTCAAGACTGGAGCTTCAAAAAGAAAATTGAGGGGAATTTTGCAAGAAATTTTGGGGAAGTTTCTAGGAGATTGGAGGAGTACCCAACAGCTCGTTCTAGCAATGCATGTAGCCAATGAGACTCCGTAACTTGGACTTTTTGTGGGTTTCCGGGAGGTGCACTTGGGGCCCAATTCCTTTCTGGTTTTGGTGGAGTTGAATGAGAAAGGGCACCAGTTGCAATTTCAGCCTTTTCTTAGCACATTTGAAACTTGTACAGCCACTCTCCTACAAAAGCAACGTCCAGAATTCCAAGGGCAGTGCAAGGATTTTCGAGGTTCAGTCAGTGCAAGGTGTGGTCATCTCATTGCTACTTGGGTTCGTCATCACTTGCTATAGCAAGCCCAGGTGCCTCTCTTCCACTCATTTTGTACCCAATTTCATTCTGATTTAATAAAATGACTCAGTTTCCAGTTTATTTCTCTTGCACAAAATCGTAATTTGTGGGTGTGTGTAAATTTTACTTGTTGCTCATAGTGCATGCTTTTGTTTACACTTAATATTTCCATTTAGGAATATTACATGACAAATGAACAAGAAGATGATTGTAATATCCCAAATTGGGAATAAACAGCAATATAAATCACAAAAGACTAAAACTACAGCAAAACAAGAAATGTTATTAAAGACCCATAATATGAGCCAAAATCATCTGAGCCATTTTATTAATTTTCTGATGGGAAAAAGTACAATGAGGTGCTCAGAAAGATGGCACCTTGGCCTGCACAAGACAGGCTGAAATATCTCCTCAATCCCGAACAGAAACTCTGCTGCTCTGCGTGGCTCCTCCTCTACATTGCTAGTCCTGGAACTGTTGCTGCTAGCTGGGAATGAACTACGTGTTGAGCCTGATCCCTTGCTCAGAAAATTCCAGGAATTAGACACCGGACTCCCCTCAACAAACCCACAAAAACACGCCAAGGGTTTCCAGAAATCCCGATCCTGGAAATTTTCCCCCTTGGGCTTTGCACACTGCTCTACGAGGCAATCTGTTTCTCTGGCTGAACTGTTGGAAGATGCTATCTGCAATCTGCCCCCAAAACCCTGGTAGGAGGTGCCTAGCCTCCCCTCCAAACTCTGGAATGAAATCTGCTCTCTTTCCCTCTCTTCCAATGTTGCTCCTAAACTAGACTGTGCATTCCCTCTGCTACCTGTGTGGCCTCTGCGTGGCCTTGCAGGGACTGCGTATGCCTGGATGTTTACCTGCAAACCTTCTCTCAAAATCGGATGGAACTCCTCTCCTGAGCGAGCACTCGAAGTCCCCCAAGGTAGAGGTTGAGATCGTCGCTCGGAAATCTTTGCGTTAAACAGCACTTGCAAACTCGACTAAACACCTCAAGCGTGCTACAGTCTTTCAGACAAAAAATCAGTGATTGAATGAATGAGGAATGAGCTGCTCTCATCCTCTTTTACCTAGGTTGAGCCCCCAACGTTCCCTTGGGCCCACCTTGACTGCGCTGCCCTTCTGCCAGCCTATCCCTGCGCTACTGCCTCTCCCACGCTGCCACTGCGCTGCCTATGCTACTGCCTCTCCCACGCTGCCACTAAGACACTGTCTCCTTCAAGTGGTTGGCCTCATGGGCCCCACTTCAGCTTTAATATCTGCCTTAGTGACTTTAGGAAAGTGAATTAACTATATGGTTTATTTGTGGGTCCCCTCACCCAAATTATTCCTGTTGAACATTAGAGGGGCAAAAATTAACAAAATTTAATATTCCAATTAGTCAATTGCTAATTGGGAATATTACAGTCCTCTCAGCGAAAAAGTTGCTTGTCCTCAACCAACTACAAGGATGGATGTTGTAGGATCATCTCCCCCTCCCAAGTAGCATTTTCATCTTGGAGGTTTCTCCACCTGATCAAATACTCCTTCACTACCCTACTCCTCAAATGTCTCTCCCGGGTATCTAAGATGGCCTCCAGCTGTAGCACCAGATGCCCCTCATCATCAGTAGGCAGGAGTTCCATGGTTGCAATCACATGCTGCCCCAAAGCCTTCTTGAGGCATGAAACATGGAAGATGTTGTGTATCCATCTCCCTTGTGGCAGCTCCAACTCATATGCCACCTCTCCAACTCGCAGGATCACCCTGTATGGCCCATAAAAGCGCGGCTTGAACTTTTCAGCTCCCTTCTACTTCAGTGTGGACTACCGCTACGACTGAAGAAGGGAGTACACCAAGTTACCCACCTCAAACTGCCTCTCAATGCGGCCTCTCTCTGCGTGCATCATCTATTGGTTTTGGGTTGTGGCCAAGTAATCCTTGAGAGACCGGAGTATGTCTTGGCTCTCTTCGATCCAGTCTTTGGCCTTGGCGGCCTTGGTAGCTCCAAACATCACATCAACAAAAGTCAGAGCATTATAACCATACAAAGCATAAAATGGAGACATACCGATCGACATGTGGAAAGTCGTGTTGTAGCAGTATTCCCCCAAGTGAAGCCAGCGTAGCCAAGACTTTTGTTGCTCTGTGACATAGTTCCTCAAGTATCCCTCCAACCACTTGTTCACAATCTTGGTCTGCCCATCTATCTGTGGGTGGTAGCTGGTGTTGGGTGTTAACTCTGTGCTCACCAAACGAAACAGCTCCTGCCAAAAACCTCCCATGAACCGGCTGTCCCTGTCACTGACTATGGTCTTTGGAAGACCATGCAATCTGATGATGTCCCTAAAAAATAGCTCGACTACTTGTGAAGCAATGTACCGAGCTGAAATGGCGAAGAAATGGGCATACTTCGTTAACCAGTCAACCACCACAAATATGCAATCCTTGCCCTGTACCATGGGCAATCCCGTGATGAAGTCCATAGAAATGCTTTCCCACTTCCCCTCTCGAATGGGAAGCAGTTGCAACAACCCCGCCAGATGGTTCAGCTCCCCCTTGTTCTTCTGGAAAACTAACTCCCTGACATGCCGGAGTACGTCCTACTTGAGGCCCTTCCAAGAGAACCTCTCTCTGATGACCCCGTATGTCTTGGTGAATCCCTGGTGGCCTGAAAGCGGTGAGTCATGAGTTGCATGCAAAATCTTCTCCATTAGCTAAGAGTTGCCTGTCAAAAAGATCCGGTCACGGTAGTAGATGACCTCATCCATCACCCTATACCGGTCATCCGTCATCTTCCCATCCAGCACCTCGAATGCAAACCGGTCCTTGGAGTACTCCACCAACAGTTGAGCCCTCCAATCTGCGTCAATGCTCATCAAGGATAGAGACGCTGGTCTCCGGGATAACACATATGCTACTACATTGTTCTTCCCCTTGACATACTCGATGTCAAAATCATATGCCCAGATCTTGCTAACCCACTTCTATTGCCTCTCTTGTAGTTGCTTCTGCTCGAGGAAAAATCGAAGGTTGTTGTGATCTGCCCTCACCCGAAACCTATTCCCCACAAGATACTGCTGAAACTTGGCCAATGCATGCATGATGGCCACAATCTCCTTGTCATAGATGGGGTATAATCTCTCATGTGGCAGTAGCTTCCGGCTCTCGAAAGCTATCGAGTGACCCCCCTGCATCAGCACTGCGCCTACCGCTTCCCCTGAAGCATCACACTCCAGCACAAAGGGCTGCGTGAAGTCTAGAAGGGCGAATACCGGGCAGCTTCTCATCACCTCCTTGAGCATGTCAAAGGCCCTCTACGTAGTCTCAGTCCAGCAGAAAACCCCCATTTTGGTGAGGTATGTGAGGGGTGTTGCGAGCTGTGAAAACCCTTTGACGAACTTCCGGTAGTAGGTGCAAATACCCACAAACCCTCGGAGCTCCGTCACATTCTTCGGCTCTGGCCAATCCCGGATGGCCCTGATCTCCTCCCCGTGGACTCTCAATCCATCCAGTCCAATGATATGCCCCAAATAGAGCATCTTTGTCAAACTGAACTCGCATTTGGACAGCTTGCATAGAAGTGTTGCTCCTCCAAGATACGCAGCACCCTCTCTATGTGTTGCAAATGCTCCTCCCATGTGCAGTTGTATATGAGGATGTCGTCAAAGAACACCAGCACAAATTTCCTCAATTGACCACGGAAAATGTGGCTCATGCAAGAATGAAAAGTTGCCGGAGCATTGGTCAGCCCAAAGGGCATCACCAAGAACTCAAAATGGCCATAGTGGCATCGGAATGCAGTCTTGGGAACGTCTTGGTCCCTCACCTTGAACTGGTGGTACCCCTGCCTCAGATCAATCTTCGAGAAGAACTTTGCTTCCCTCAGCTCATCCATCAACTCATTGATCTTGGGAATAGGGTAGCCGTTCTTCATGGTCTTCTTGTTCAAAGCCCTGTAGTCTATGCACATCCGCATGCACTGCATGGTCCTAGCTCCTGGAACCAACATAGAGAACCCATCAAAGCCCTCTATTTGTATGCCTCTCCTCTGCACCAGCTGGGCATCAATAAAGTTGTTCGTGGCCCCGTTGTCCACCAACAGTGAGACATGCTGCCCCTGAACTATCCCTCAGACCCTCAATGTTAAGTACTTCGGTACTCCCCGCAAGGATGCAAGGACCCCTCCTGTTGGTGCAAATACTGACCCTCCTGCTTCTTGGGGAGGTAGTGGTGGATCATTCTCTCCTGGTGCTCTGGTGCCGGCATCTCCTCCTAACTCATCATATGTCTCCTCTTCTCCCTCACTGTCGGAGAAAACCTCAATGTAATGTGCCTTCCCTCTGGCACATCTGTGACCCGGTGCCCATGGCTCCTGACAGGTGAAGCAAAGCTTCCTCCGTCTCAAATCTCTCTGGGTGTCATTATCCAGAGGCTCTCGACCCTTGTTCCCTCTCGGAGGTGGGGCTCTCACGTCGTTCCCTCTTTGCTGGAATGCTGGTCTATTGGGCATGGGAGCCCTCATCCTCGGCAAAGTGTCCTACAAATCTCTAGTTCTCCCTACTTCGTCCTGCAGCGTAGTAGGCCGAGTAGACCTTGCTACCCCACACAAGGGTTCAATCAGTCTGTCAATGAACATATATATCCTCCCAGGCACGGACAAATCAGGAACCATCACTAAAAGTCTCAAGAACTCGGAAATGTAAGTTTTCGGGTTCCTTGTCTGTTTGAGCTTGGTTACCTCAACGAAATGCTCCTCCGAATCTTTCCGATCAAACCTCTCTATCAACCTCTGAGTGAACTCATCATACACTGTCACGCCCGACTCCTGAGTGACCCAGCATAGCCATCCCATGGAACCACCAGTCATGGGCTTCTCCCTCAAGATGCAGCGTAACCACCTTGATGTCCTCCACCTCTTCCATCTGATTAAGCTGGAAATAAATGTCCAACTTCTCCACCCAAGCATTGGCTGAACATTTCGATGATCCATCGAATGTAGGCAAGAAAAGTCTACCCACGATACGTTGCAGGTCATTTCCCTGCGTGTAACCTCCTCCTCTAGCCTGGCCTCGTGGTTCGCTGTTATTCTTCAACTGACATAACTCATTGAAGGTGAGGGCATCTCTGAACTCCGGCCCGTAAGACTGATACTCAACAAAGTACTCTCCATAGTGAGCCACCTCTGGCTCTTGCGACCCTCCTACCCCCTGCTCCCGAAGCCAGGAATGTGGACATGGTGGAACGTGGTGGAGTGCGTGGCACCACCTGTTACGTAGCGTTAAGCTCAAGAGGGTGATGGGAGGTGTCGGATCCTTCTCAGAATCTGGAATTCCCTTGGAATTTCCCTCCGTTTGTTATCTCCAGTGAACTTCTGCCCCATCTCTTCTATCCTCTTAGTGACCTCCTGCATTAACTTTAGAAGGAGGCTAGCAAACTCCTTTCCATTGTCTCTTTCCTCTGCCATCGGTGTCTTTCCTCTCTCTTCTTCTACTGAAACGCTATCTACTTAGTCCGATGTAATTTCAAGCCTCCTTTCTCTGCTTCTATATTGCTGCCTTCGGTATATGATGTTCTGCCTACCCTCCGGTGTCATAGACCGCGTGCTCCACAGGTTGAGCCAAGTCTATGAGCTCTGATGCCAGTGTAATATCCCAAATTGGGAATAAACGGCAATATAGAGCACAAAAGACTAAAACTATAGCAAAACAAGAAATGTTATTAAAACACCATAATATGAGCCAAAATCATCTAAGCCATTTTATTAATTTTCTGATGGGAAAAGGTACAATGAGGTGCTTAGAAAGATGGCACCTTGGCATGCACAAGATAGGCTGAAATATCTCCTCAATACCGAACAGAAACTCTATTGCTCTCTGTGGCTCCACCTTTACGTTGCCAGTGCTGGAACTGTTGCTGCTGGCTGGGAATGAACTGTGTATTGAGCCTGATCCCTTGCTCAGAAAATTATGGGAATTAGACACTGGACTCCCCTCAACAAACCCACAAAAACCCAAGAAGGGTTTCCAGAAATCTTGACCCAGTAAATTTGCCCCCTTGGGCTTGGCACGCTACACTGCTGGGCAATCTATTTCTCTGGCTGAACTGTTGGAAGATGCTATCTAAAATTTGCCCCAAAACCTTGGTAGGAGGTGCCTAGCCTCCCCTCCAAACTCTGGATTGAAATCTGCTCTCTTTCCCTCCCTTCCAATGTTGCTCCTAAACTAGATTGTGTATTCCCTCTGCTATCTGCGTGGCCTCTGCCTTGTCTTGGAGGGACTGCGTATGCCTGGATGTTTACCTGCAAACCTTCTCTCAAAATCGGATGGAACTCCTCTCTTGAGTGGGCACTCAAATTCCCCCGAGGTAGAGGCTGAGATCTCCGCTCAGAAATCTTTGCACTAAATAGCACTTGCAAACTCGGCGAAACACCTCAAGCGTGCTACAGTCTTTCAGACAAAAAACAGTGATTGAATGAATGAGGTATGAGTTGCTCTCATCCTCTTTTACCTAGGCTTAGCCCCCAACGTTCCCTTGGGCCCACCTTGACTACGCTGCCCTTCTACCAGCCTATCCCTGCGCTACTGCCTCTCCCATGCTGCCACTGTGTTGCCTGCGCTACTGCCTCTCCCACGCTGCCACTACGCTACTGCCTCTCCCATGCTGCCACTAGGACGCTATCTCCTTCGAGTGGTCGGCCTCATGGGCTCCACTTTAGCTTTAATATCTGCCTTAGTGACTTTAGGAAAGTGAATTAACTATATGGTTTATTTGTGGGTCCCCTCACCCACATTATTCCTGCTTAACATTAGAAAGGCAAAAATTAACAAAATTTAATATTCCAAGTAGTTGATTGCTAATTGGGAATATTACAATCCTCCCCGCCAAAACATTGTGTGTCCTCAAGCAACTGCAAGGTTGGATGCTGCAGGATCTTCTCCCCCTCCCAGGTAGCATCTTCATCTGGGAGGTTCGTCCACCTGATCAAATACTCCTTCACTACCCTTGTCCTTAAATGTCTCTCCCAGGTATCTAAGATGGCCTCCAGCAGTAGCACCAGATGCCCCTCATCATACGTAGGCGGGAGTTCCATGGTTGCAGTCACATGTTGCCCCAAATCCTTCTTGAGTCATGAAACATGGAACATGTTGTGTATCCAGCTCCCTTGTGGCAGCTCCAGCTCATATGCCACCTCTCCAACTCGCTGAATCACCCTATATGGCCCACAATAGCGTGGCTTGAATTTTTTAGCTCCATTCTGCTTCAGCGTGGACTGCCGGTATGGCTGGAGGCAGAGGTATAACAAGTCACCCACCTCAAACTGCCTCTCCACGAGGGCTCTATCTGCGTACATCTTCTGCTGGTTTTGGGTTGTGGCCAAGTTATCCTTGAGAGCCCGGAGTATGTCTTGGCTCTCTTGGCTCCAGTCATTGGCCCTGGGGACCTTGCTAGCTCCAAACATCACATCAGCAAAAGTCAGCGCATTATAACCATACAAAGCATAAAATGGAGACATACCGATTGACATGTGGAAATTTGTGTTGTAGCAATATTCACCCAAGTGAAGCCAGCGTAGCCAAGCCTTTTGCTACCCCGTGATATAGCTCCTCAAGTAGCCCTCCAACCACTTGTTCACGATCTCGGTCTGCCCATCTGTCTGTGGGTGGTAGCTAGTGTTGGGTGTTAACTTTGTGCCCACCAAATGGAACAGCTCCTACCAAAAACCTCCCATGAACCGACTGTCCCTGTCACTGACTAAGGTCTTTGGAAGACCATGGAGTTTGAAGATGTCCCAGAAAATAGCTCGACTACTTGTGAAGCAGTGTATCGAGTTGAAATGGCAAATAAATGGGCATACTTCACTAACCGGTCAACCACCACAAATATGCAATCCTTGCCCTGTACAATGGGCAATCCCGTGATGAAGTCCATAGAAATTCTTTCCCACTTCCCCTCCAGAATGGGAAGCGGCTACAACAACCCCGTTGGATGGTTTAGCTCCACCTTGTTCTTCTGGCAAACTACGCACTCCTTGACATGTCGGAGTACGTCCTCCTTGAGGCCCTTCCAAGAGAACCTCTCTCTAATGGCCCAGTATGTCTTGGTGAATCCCTGGTGGCCTGAAAGCGGTAAGTCATGAGTTGCATGCAAAATCTTCTCCCTTAGCTGAGAGTTGCCTGTCAAAAAGATCTGGTCACAGTAGTAGATAGTAGATGACCTCATCCATCACCCTATACCGGTCATTTGTCATCTGCCCATCCAGCACCTCTCATGCAAACCAGTCCTTGGAGCACTCCACCAGCAGTTGAACCCTCGAATCTACGTCAATGTTCATCAAGGATAGAGACGTTGGTCTCCGGGACAATGCATTTGCTACTACATTGTTCTTCCCCTTGACATACTCAATGTCAAAATCGTATGCCTGGATATTGTGGACCCACTTTTGTTGCCTCTCCTGCAACTGCTTCTGCTGGGAAGAATTGAAGGTTGTTGTGATCTGTCCTCGCCCGGAACATGTTCCCCACAAGATACTGCTAAAACTTGGCCAATGCATGCATGATGGTTAGCATCTCCTTGTCATAGATGGGGTATAGTCTCTCATGCAGCGGCAGCTTCCGACTCTCGAAAGCTATGGGGTGACCCCCTACATCAGGACTGCGCCTACCCCTTCCCCTGAAGAATCACACTCCAACACAAAGGGTTGCGTGAAGTCTGGTAGGGCTAATACTAGGCAACTGCTTATATCACCTCCTTGAGCCTGTCAACGGCCCTCTGCGCAATCTCAGTCCAGCTGAAAGCCCCCCTTTTGGTGAGGTTTGTGAGGGATGCTACAAGCTGTGAAAACCATTTGACGAACTTCCGATAGTAGGTGCAAATACCCACAAACACCCGGAGCTCTGTCGCGTTCTTTGGCTTTGGCCAATCCCAGATGGCTCTGATCTTCTCCTCATGGACTCTCACTCTGTCCACTCCAATGATATGCCCCAAATAGAGCATCTCTGTCAAACCAAACTCACATTTTGACATCTTGGCATAGAATTGTTGCTCCTCCAAGATACGTAGCACAATCCTTATGTGTTGCAAATGCTCCTCCCATGTGTGGTTGTATATGAGGATGTCATTAAAGAACACCAGCACAAATTTCCTCAATTGACCACGGAAAATGTGGTTCATGCAAGACTAAAAAGTAGTCGAAGCATTGGTCAGCCCAAAGGGCATCACCAAGAACTCAAAATGGCCATAGTGGCATCGGAATGCAGTCTTGGGAACATCCTGGTCCCTCACCTTGATTTGATGGTACCTCGACCTCAGATCAATCTTGGAGAAGAACTTTGCCCCCCTCAGAGCAATCTTGGAGAAGAACTTCTCCCACCTCAGCTCATCCAGCAACTCATCAATCCTGAGAATAGGGTAGCAGTTCTTCATGGTCTTCATGTTCAGGGCACTATAGTCTATGCACATCTGCAATGTGGCGTCCTACTTCTTTACCAAGACCACCGAAGAAGCCAATGGGCTTGTGTTGGGTCTAATGTACCCCAATGCTTAGAGCTCATGAATAGCTCTTTCAATCTCATCCCTATAGGCCTTGGGATGCCTGTAGGGGGTGGTGATCATGGCCTGAATGTCGGACTCTAGCTCAATAGTGTCCTCAAACCCCCGATTCGGTGGCTGTCCTGGTGGAATGTCCCCAAAAACCATAGAGTAATGGTGTAGGAGAGTCTGCACATCTGAGTGCGTAGGCTAGCCTGAGACACCTGCATCTGCAACCCTCAACTCCGCAACCCACGCTATGTCTCCCTTTCGGAAATTTGCTTCCATCCTATGCGTAGAAACTATCTAACGGGGGTACGTGTGCATGCCCCTGAGCATCACCTGCTTCCCGCTCTTCTTGTCCGCAAACTCCATTTCCAGTGTCTGCTAATAAATGGTGACCTTCCCAAGGGTGATGAGCCACTTGACTCCCAAAACTACGTTGGTGTCCGGAATATCAACCACGAAGAAATGATCTGTCATAGTGTATGTCCCCATGGTCACTGACAATGCTAGAACATAACGCATGCACTACATGGTCCTAGCTCCTGCAACCAACACAGAGAACCCATGAAAGCCCTTTATTTGTATGCCTCTCCTCTGCACCAGCTAGGCATCAATAAAGTTGTGTGTGGCCCCGTTGTCCACCAGCACTGAGACACGCTGCCCCTGAACTGTCCCTTGGACCCCTAGCGTCAAGCACTTGGGTACTCCCCGCAAGGATGCAAGGACCCCTCCTGTTGGTGCAAACATTGACCCTCCTGCTTCTGGGGGAGGTGGTGGTGGATGATTCTCTCCTAATGCTCCAGTGCCGACATCTCCTCCCAACTCATCATATGTCTCCTCTTCTCCCTCACTATCGGAGAAAACCTTAATGTAATGTGCCTTCCCTCCGACACATCTGTGACCCGGTACCCATGGCTCCTGACAGGTGAAGCAAAGCTTCCTCCATCTCAAATCTCTCCCAGTGTCATAATCCAGAGGCACTCGACCCTGGTTCCCTCTCGGAGGTGGGGCTTTCACATCCTACCCTCTCTGCTAGAACGTTGGTCTATTGGGCATGGGACCCCTCATCCTCGGCAAAGCATCCTGCAAATCTTTGGTTCTCCTTACTGTGTCCTACAACGTAATAGGTCGAGTAGACCTTGCTAGCCCACGCAAAGGTTCAGTCAGTACGTCAATGAACATATATATCCTCCTAGGCACGGACAAATCTGGAACCATCACTGAAAGTCTCAAAAACTCAGAAATGTAGGTTTCAGGGTTCCCTGTCTATTTAAGCTCGATTAGCTCAACAGAATGCTCCTCCGAATCTTTCCGATCAACTCTCTATCAGCCTCTGGGGGAGCTCATCATACGCTGTCACTCCTGAGTGACCCAATGTAGCCATCCCATGGAACCACCAGTCGTAGGCTTCTTCGTCAAGATGCAGCGCAACCACCTTGATGGCCTCCACCTCTGCCATCTAATTAAGCTAGAAATAAATGTCCATCTTCTCCACCCAAGCTTTGGCTGAACATTTCGATGATCCATCGAACATAGACAAGAAAAGTATGCCCACGGTACGTTGTAGGTCATTGCCCTGCCTGTACCCTCCTCCTTTGGTATGGCTTCGTGGTCTGCTGTTATTCTTCAAGTGATAGAACTCATTGAAGGTGAGGGCATCTCTGAACTCCGGCCCATAAGACTGATACTCAGCAAAGTACTCTCCATAGTGAGCCACCTCCGGCTCTTGTGGCCCTCCTGCTCCTGCTCCCGAAGCCAGGAATGTGGGCATGGTGGAACATGGTGGAGTGCGTGGCACCACCTGCTGCACAGCATTAGGCTCAAGTGGGTGATGGGAGGTGTCAGATCCTTCTCCGATCTGGAATTCCCTTGGAATTTCCCTCTACTTATTATCTCCAGCGAACTTCTACACCATCTCCTCTATCCTCTTAGTGAGCTCTTGCATTGACGTTAGAAGGAGGCTACCAAACTCCTTTCCATCGTCTCTTTCCTCTGCCATCAGTGTCTTTCCCCTCTCTTCTCCCACCGGAACACTATCTAGTTGGTCTGGTGTAATTTCAAGCCTCCTTTCTCTGCTTCTATATTGTTACCTTTGGTATGTAATGTTCTGCCTATCCTCCAGTATCATAGACAGCGTGCTCCACAGGCTAAGCCAAGTCTATGAGCTCTGATACCACTGTAATATCCAAAATTGGGAATAAATAGCAATATAAAGCACAAAAGACTAAAACTTCAGCAAATCAAGAAATGCTATTAAAACACCATAATATGAGCCAAAATCATCTGAGCCATTTTATTAATTTTCTTATGGGAAAAGGTACAATGAGGTGCTCAAAAAGATGGCACCTTGGCCTGCACAAGACAGGCTAAAAGATCTCCTCAATCTTGAAAAGAAACTCTGCTGCTCTGCGTGGCTCCTCCTCTACGATGCCAGTGTTGGAACTGTTGATGCTAGCTGGGAATGAACTGCGTGTTGAGCCTGGTCCCTTGCTCAGAAAATTCTGGGAATTAAACACCGGACTCCCCTGAACAAACCCACAAAAACCCGCGAAGGGTTTCTAGAAATCCTGACCCCGGAAATTTGCCCCCTTGGGCTTGGCATGCTGCTCTGCTGGGCAATTTGTTTCTCTGGCTGAACTGCTGGAAGATGCTATCTAAAATCTGCCCCAAAACCCTGGTAGGAGGTGCCTGGCCTCCACTCCAAACTCTGGATTGAAATTTGCTCTCTTTCCCTCTCTCCCAATGTTGCTCCTCAACTAGACTGTGTATTCCCTCTGCCACCTACGTGGCCTCTGCGCTGTCCTAGAGGGACTGTGTATGCCTGGATGTTTACCTGCAAACCTTCTCTCAAAACCGGATGGAACTCCTCTCCTCAACGGGCACTCGAAGTCCCCCGAGGTAGAGGTTGAGATCTCCACTCGTAAATCTCTATGCTAAACAACACTTGCAGACTCGACTAAACAACTCAAGCGTGCTACAGTCTTTCAAACAAAAAATCAGTGATTGAATGAATGAGGAATGAGTTGTTGTCATCCTCTTTTGCCTAGGTTGAGCGCCCAACGTTCCCTTGGGCCCACCTTGATTGCGCTGCCTTCTGCCAGCCTATCCTTGCGCTACCACTGCGTTGTTGCCTCTCCCACGTTGCCACTGCGCTGCCTACGCTACTACCTCTCCCACGTTGTCTCCTTCGAGTGCCTGGCCTCATGGACCCCACGTCTGCTTTAATATCTGCCTTAGTGACTTTAGGAAAGAGAATTAACTATATGGTTTATTTGTGGGTCCCCTCACCCACATTATTCCTGCTCAACATTAGAAAGGCAAAAATTAGCAAAATTTAATATTCCAATTAGTTGATTGCTAATTGTGAATATTACAATGATCTTAAGGAACAAGCTTAGATCCATGCAAATGTCAAGATCTTATAACTTTACTAGTTACTTCATGATGATCACACAAACACGGGATCAACTTGTACACTCTAGGGAGAAAGTGGAGGGCACAAAGCATGTTAATGTGGCACTGAATGGTTTCCCCCAATCATGGGAAGCATTTGTCAAGGGAAACTACACTCGAGAGAAACTTCCCAATTGGGAGAGGCTTTAGGGTGATTGCATCCAAGAAGAGACTCTAAAGGAGTCTAAGCTTAGCAGGCAAGGGGATGAAGAGGAGAACTTGGCTTTGGTCAATATGGCCAATAAGAGTAAACAAAAGGGTTCCAAGGGTAACAATGAGGGGGAAACCTCACAGCCAAGGAAGAAGGACTTGAGCAAACTCAAGTTCTTCATTTGCCACAAGAATGGACATTATGCATCACGACGTCTAGAGAAGAAGGGCAAGGGGAAGTCATAGCAAATAGAAACATCAACAAACGTTCAACTTGATGATTTTGCAGCAAAATTCGAGAAAGACTTCTCATTTGTCTCTTGTTGATCTATTAGATCACAAGGAATGCTTGGTACCTAGATAGTGGTGCATCACATCATATGACAAAGGCACGAGAGCTATTTAGCAATCTAACAGAGAGAGACTCATATTTACATCTGGAGCTTGCTCATGATGCTAAGTATCCAGTGAAGGGTTAGGGAACCATTAAGTTCCTGTTGTCCACAGATTTGCACACCCAAGACAAGTGGGAAAAAACCTCAACCCCACAAAGTGTGCTCTTTGTAGCAACACTCAGAGAAGGGGTTGTCATCTGATCCCAACTCTCTCCTAGCTAAGTCGAGGGGAGTGGTCTCTAAGGAAGATTTCTAATGAAAGGCTTGTTAGTTGTAATAAGTTCTAGGAGATAATTAGTGAATAATTAATTAGGCAAACTTGAAATATAACTTGAAATGCAATTTATAGGCAAGTTCAAATAATTATGAGCATATACACATGAACAATGTAAATAGATCCAATAGATTTAACAACATATCCTGCAAGACAAATTGTAAATAGACCAGTGTCGATAATTAACTTGCAAGAAATATATGCTCAAAGAAAAATCACAATACTTGCAATGGAATATAATTTTCAAGTGACAAAAAGTTGCAAAAATAGGAAAGTTGCAAAGCAAACGTTAGTAGATCAAGATAGAAGATTATATACAACTGTGAGATATGAGCATCAAAATAGAGCTAAAGCTTACAAGAGAATTAAACTTGTAATTAAAAGAGATATGCTCAAATTGTTGATTTTTGGTAGCATCGAAAGTGCTCTAAGTCTCAAATTTTGTGGAGAGGCTTAAGCACTGGTATTCGAAAGAACCCAAAAACCGTTTGTGAAAATTCCACTCGGATTATGTTTTATTGTAAAACTTAATTATTTTAATGGGGACCCTAAGTCTAAACTTAGGGAAATTAAATAATTAAAGGGTATTAATAAAACAAAGTGAGAATAATCTAGAAAGCGAAGATCAAGTCAAGTTATAATTTGGCCGTTGATTAGACATCTAATCTCGCTCATTGATTTTTGAACGAGAAGACTATTAAGGAAGGCTTGAGGGCCATTTGGAAAGACACACCGAGTGAATCAAGTGATCGAATTCTTTTGATAGAACAAGTGCTCGAACAAAGATCAGATCTAAGTGATTCCAATTGCAGTGAGGGGCAGAGACAGTTATTGGTCGGAGGATTTTCTCCAGGACCAAGAATACATAGCAGAGAGGCAGCAAAACTAGCAGAGGAAGCAACGAAGCCTCCAGAGGGTGTGATGCAGGCCCCAGGACGGGTGACGTAGGCCCACGTAGGGCCCACGCAGAGGCTGAGCAGTGTTTTCATGAGATAGTCTGAGATTTGTCAGGAGATCGGGGTTTTGATCCGAGAGGGTTGGAACTCAATCTTCCGAGGAGTAGATCGATCCCAGAGAGGAGGTGACGTTGTCCACAGAGGTTCCCACACGAGCCTACGCAGCTAATGCGTAGAGGCAACGTAGAGGGTGTTGGGGTTTCGTCACTTTAGCTACCAGATCAGCCGGGACTTGCAACGTGAGTTAAGACTCACTATATATTTGTCTATCATGATTTCTCTGTACTGGATAGCCAACAAGGCATCCAAAGATTGTATTAAGAAACTGCTGCTTAATAATAATAAACCCTCAGATCTGCTGCACCAGTTTTCCCGCATTCGGTTTTCCGAGGACTTTCGTCCAAAAATAATGGTGTCCTATGTGTGATCTATTCTTTGCTCAGTTTCCTTGTTTCATAATCATAAAGTATTAAGTGTAGACTGGTTAAGTAATTTACTTCAATATTTTCATGAAGAAATCTGAAAATAACTGTGTAATGTAATTTACAAGTACATGAAGTAGATTCAGTTAGTTGCAGTAGGATTCCTAAGATTGTCAGATCTAGGAATTTTCAAATGGTATTAGAGCATTTGATGTGAAACAAGAAGAGCAGATCTAGCACTGAAGTGAAGGCCAAATTGTTGCAACAACAGCAGATCGAATCCCTAGAGGGATTCTGCAGTTCTAGCCAGGAGGGCTAAATCTTCGAGGTCGTCTCTCTCTGAGTGAATCGACAGAGAGGAAAGACTTCCAGATCGAGATCTTGTCGAGGCAGAGGGATGCAGTTTTCTGCAAAGCAGTTGCTGGGCAGAGAAGCGTCAGAAGAACAAGAGGATCACATAGCAGGGAATTATTCCTTAGTGAGTTCCTTGCCGAGGAATTCAGCAATTTTTCCAAGATCTGAGCAGCAAATCCATGCAGCAGATCTACGAGCTCCACAAGGAGTGCGTAAGCCTGCCTAGTGTTGCGCGGTGGGGAAAGAAGAGGAGCAGATCGACAGTTTTCAGTTGACATGGCATCGCATGGTCTTAGAGATCAGGATCGGTTGGAGGGATCCTCCAACTACGTAATCTGGAAGGAAAGGATCAAATTCCTTCTGGATGAATATGATCTCAAGACGTTCGTGGACAACGTGGTTGTTATGCCTACAGATCCGGATCAAAACAAGAAGTACAAGTCTGATATGGCAAAGGCCAAGAAACTTATCCTTGATGGTGTCAAGGATCATATAGTCTCGCATATAGCTGGCAAGAACACAGCCAGAGAGATATGGGAGGCCTTGGCCCTGTTATTCGAAGGAACTTCTGAGCAACAGAAGATGTACTTGGAGTAGAAGCTCCAGATGATCCAAATGCAGAAAGGGGAGCGCATTAATCCATTCCTTGCGAGACTTCAGGGGATTCGAGACCAGTTGGTAGTCGTGGGATCCACCCCAACTACTACAACTATGGTGAAGCTATCCCTTAACGCAGTCATGGAGGAGTGGCAATTTTTTTTCCAAAGTATTTTGGGCAGGGCTACACTTCCTAGTTGGACGCAAATGTGGGCAGCACTTCAAGATGAGGAGCTGAGGAGAGATCTAGTCAAGTGCAAGCTTCATGGCAGCAGCGAGAGCAGATTGAAGAATCTAGAGGAGGAGGAGAATGCAGCCCTCGCATCGAAAGGACAGCAGGGGCAACGGTGATAGAAGAGAGATGTCTCAAAGGTGAAGTGTTTCAGATGGGGCGAGATGGGCCACTTTGCATCACAGTGTCCTTTGAAGAAAAAGGACAAGGATGAAAAACACAATCCTAAAGTTGTAGCCGCAAAGATCGAGCAGGATGAGTTTTCCATGAGTGCCCACGCTTCTCCAAGAGAGAAATGGGGCGACATCTAACTGTAGTTCACCTTGAATTTCAGTTGGGCAGGATCCTTGCGGAGCCTAGTTCTTGGATCACAACCTTGCTACGAGTGCCCTTGATCAGCAGTAGCAGGATGGAGGAGTTTTCAGTGGGAGCCGAGGAGTGATGGAGTAACAGTTGCAGTAAGTAGCAGTGCCTACTTCTGGAGCAGCGTTAAGCAGAGCAACAGCAACGCAGAGCATAGCAGGAGCAGTGCAGCACAGTGCAGAGCAGCAGTAGCGCAGTGCATCAGAGGGACAGCGCAGTAGCTATCAGTAGTCAGCGTCTTCAGCACCAAGGTGCATCAACTGAACGATTGTTCAATTTTGGCTGGTTTTCAGTTTCTTCTCTCAACCGCTGAGTTGCAGTGCAGATGCAGTGTTAGCAGTGGCAGTGCTAGCAGCATAGCATATGCAGCACTTGAGAGGGAGTTGTAGTACAGATGCAACAGTGGCAGTGGCAGTGTCATGGGCAACAACGCAGTGGTGGGTGAAAAGCTTGTCAGACATCAGCAGCACAAAGGATGCTTCAGGGTCAGTGCAGTATGCACCAAGCATGTTGCTAGAGCACTTTCCTCGCTAAGAGGGAGTGTTGATTTTCGGTAGCATCGAAAGTGCTCTAAGTCTCAAATTTTGTGGAGAGGATTAGGCACTCGTATTCCAAAGAACCCAGAAACCGTTTGTGAAAATTTCACTTGGATTATGTTTTATTGTAAAAAATATTTATTTTAATGGGGACCCTAAGCCTAAACTTAGGGAAATTAAATAATTAAAGGATATTAATAGAACAGAGTGAGAATAATCTAGAAAGCGAAAATCAAGTCAAGTTATAATCTTAGCCTTGGATTAGAGATCTAATCTCGGACGTTGATTTTTCTGAACGAGAAGACTATAAAGGAAGGCTTGAGGACCATTTGGAACAACACACCTAGTGAATCAAGTGATCGAATTCTTCTGATGGAGAAAATGCTCGAACGAAGATCAAATCTAAGTGATTCCAGTTGCAGCGAGGGGCAGAGACAATTATTGGTCGAAGGATCTTCCCCGGGACCAAGAATACATAATAGAGAGGCAGTAGAACCAGCAGAGGAAGCAGCGCAGCCTCCAGAGGGTGTGACGTAAGCCCCAGAAGGGGTGACGTAGGCCAACACAGGGCCCATGCAGAGGCTGCGCAGTGTTTTCGTGAGATAGTCCGAGATTTGTAAGGAGATCGGGGTTCTGAGCCTAGAGGGCTGGAACTTGACTTTCCAAGGAGCAGATCGATCCCGGAGAGGAGTTGACATAGTCCACAGAGGTCCCCACGCAGACCTACGCAGCTAATGCGCAGAGGGTGTTGGGGTGTCGTCAGTTCAGCTACCGGATCAGCCAGGACTTACAGTGTGAGGTAAAACTCACTATATTTTTGTCTGTCGTGATTTCTCTGTACTAGATAGCCAGCAAGGCATCCAGAGATTGTATTCAGAAACTGCTAATAATAAACCCTCAAATCTGCTGCACCAGTTTTCCCGCATTGGGTTTTTCCGGGGACTTTCGTCCAAAAATAATGGTGTCCTATGTGTGATTTATTATTTGCTTAGTTTCCTTGTTTCAGAATTATAAAGTATTAAGTATACGTTGCTTCAGTAATTTACTTCAATATTTTCATGAAGAAATCTGAAAATAATTGCGTAATGTAATTTACAAGTAGATGAAGTAGATTCAGTTAGTTGCAGTAGGATTCCTAAGATTGACAGATCTAGGAATTTTCACACAAATATGATATAATGACATCATATGACAATTAACATCAGCACGAAATATACAAGTGCAAGAAACAAAAATGAAATGCTTGCAAGTAAATGAGATGCTTACAGTCCAAATTGTACAATAACCAATTATATGCAAGATGAAAAAAAGATCTAGGTGTGTGAAGAAAAGTGATCTTGGTAAATTTAAAGAAATGTATATTCTGAGGTGTGACTTCCCCTCAATTTCTTCAACTTGCTAAGGACTAGAGGTGGTTGCAAGAAGGCTAGGATGATGAAGCGATGGCTTCATTAATGATACCCACCTAGTTCTTCAATAAAACCTGCATGCCTTCGTTCCTACAAGAGACCTGGCCACACAAGAGAACTACAAAGTCATGCATTTTTACCTTTCATCCAAACTCAAATTTAGGGAAATTGAATGACAATTGAGGAAGTTTTTCCTAGATGTATATCAACCAAGCTTATGCTTGGAGGTAAATTTTAGAGAAACTAAATGCTAAATGTGAATGAGATCTAAAGTTAGAACAAGTGCTTCAATGAAACAATAGCTTATGAATTTCTAATGTCAATTAGAGCCCAATTAAATGTGACACTTGCTTGAAATTATTAGATGTGAAATGCAAACTAATTAGACAATGAAGGGAACAATGAAATGAGCAATATACCAGCAGTAAAATGAGTTATATCAGTTGTAAATAGATCAAATTTCAGCTAGTAAATCAGCTATAAATAATTTAATATACTTCAATGTACTAACAAGCCCAATGAGAAATGCAATTTAGAGATTAGATCTAGCAATGCTAATGCAACTAGATGATGAAATAAACAAGAAACTAATCTAGCAAAGCAAATGTAAAAGTTAACCTCTAACAACCTACAAAATCCTCCTTCCAAAAGAGAAGATAGGGATACCAAGGGGAAAACCCCAAGCCCCCTCAAGAAGAAAAATAATTTTATTATTTAAAGAGAAACCCTCTTCTAGAGAAGTGAGGGTTTTAAATCTTGAGGATGATTTATCAATAGAGGGTTTTAAAGAAAGAATACCCTTCCTCAAAATACAAGATAAAAAGAGAAAAATATTTACAATACTCCGTTTTACAAAATTACAATGAAAGAATTCCTTAATGAGGAACTCGCTTATCCTCTAATAGATCTAACTTTTCCTTCAATAGATCTAGCTTTGATGGCTCAGTTTGCAAATTTTCAAGAGGAAAATCCATATCTGCGCGAAGGAGAGGGATATAAAACTTCTTCTCCACAGATTCGGGTATGAGAAGATCTCAAAAATATAGATCCATTAATCTTTCAAGCCTTCACTTGTAGATCACCTCAAAATGCCTTAAAAACCCCACATATTTGTGCAAGCAAAGAGAGGAAAATCAGATCTGATGTAAGAAAAATCGATCCACGAAATAGATAGAATATACAATAAAAAATAAAAATTGCAAGCCACAAGAGGATGAGGACACATTTGCTCTTGTACAAGCAATAAGGGATCAACCCTCTAATTAAGCTCTAAAAGCTATATCTGACAATAAGAGTGCATTAAATAAGTAGATCTGGAATTAAAAAATGAAATATCTTAGAGATATGGGTAGAGACTCCCTTCTAAATCTTTAGATAAGGTCTTTGAAGAAATAACTCAATGCGGGTCCTTGCTCCTTATGCTTCCTTGAGATTGAGTCCATTTAACCAAGAACTTACCTCACGCTTAAGATCTAATTCAAAACAAAAGATCTCTACACACTTGAAAGAAAATTTGTTAGATTCACAAGGGATTCGACTACACAATGAAAAAGGAGGCTAGAGGTTCAACCAAAAACCAACTAGTGTTGCAGCGCTCTGCAACCTGGTTTGCATCTGTGCACAGGGTTTTTGGTTGTTGCATCAGGGTGGTGCCAGATCGGGGTGCCCGCCCTGACTTGGGTCCGATCCAATGGATGAATCTCAGGCCCCTCCCCCTCCTCCTCCTCCTAAGGTCGAGGCTTTCAAGCAGCTGATCGCTTCCCAACGAAGAAGAAAAAACAACTTGCCTCCAAGTTCGTCAAGAGATTGGACGAGATCCCCTCAGTGGCTCTTCCGCCTGAGGGACCGATGAAGGTTGCCCTCTACCTTGCGGATCGTGCGTTGGTCGGGCAGTTCCCGGGCTTATGGCCTTCACCAAAAACTACGGAAGTCTAGATCAATACAAATTGGAGGCCCCTCATTGCAAACAATGTCACCTCTTACTTTCTGGGGCGGGGTTTCTTTCTGTTTGAATTCACCTCAAAGGAGGACAAGGACTTGATCTTCAGGAACAGACCCTATTTCATGGGCCCTCAAGGCCTGTATTTAAACAGATGGACCCCAGACTTCGACCCTTAAGAGGATGCTCCATCTGCTATCCCAATTTGGGCCAGACTCCCGAACTTGTCGGTTCACTGCTAGAACTGGGAATCAATGCAGCAAATCGACAACGCTCTTAGGAAGTTCATAGATAGGGCTAACAACAAAGATCAGTATGACTGCGCTAGAATCTGCGTGGAGGTTGACCTCGAAGTTGGGCTGCCAGAAGCTATTAAGCTTACGGTGGGAAACTGGTCCCATCTGCAGAAGTTAGATTACGAGCAACTGCCATTCAAATGCCGCGGATGCCATGAGTATGGCCACTTCGTCAAGAACTTCCCCAAAAATGCAAGCCCAGAAAAGGAGAAGGAAGAAAGATGGCAGCAAGCCAAGAAACCGAGAACGAGTCTTAGGCCAAGGCCAAATGGACAAGGAGATGGGAAAGGAAAAGGGAGTACAGCAATCCCGGGGAGCATTCCTAAAGCCAAACCCATCCAGAAATGTCAAGGGAACAGTTTCGCGGCCTTGAACTCAGAGACAGAGGAAGTCCAAGAAGTCGACCCAAGGGATTTGCAGAAGGATCTCCAAATGCAGGAAGCCCCCGCATCTCTGAAGAGTGGTGATCCTCCTGGAGAAACCCCAAAAGAGAAGGAGCTTGCCTCTGAGGGTGAAGATCTAGATTCGGAGGAGTTGGAGGAAGATGGAAAAATTGGGGATTCGCAATCCTCGGTCAAAAGATCCACTAGAGGAAGAAAAACCTCCAAGGAAAAAAGAGAACAAGAAACCTATATGGAGAAGCTGCAAGGTAGCTAGCCGACCCTGGAAAAGATGTTGGCAAGAAACCCTAAGACAAACAGAAATCAATGCCAGGGCTCTAAGGGAGCCCTCTCAGCCCAAAAACGGAAGTAATGAAGATCGTCTCCTGGAACTGTAGAGGGATGGGAAGCAATCTAAAAGAGGAAGCAATGAAAAGTCTAACAAGGTTGGAAAAGCCAGACATTCTTCTCATCCAGGAGACCAAACGGGAGGAAAGGGATTTTCTTCACAAAAGTAAGCAGTTTTGGGGAAAAGGAAGAGGTCTTGCTATCTCCTCTAGAGGCGCCTCAGGAGGGCTGGGAATTCTATGGAATGAGATATGCCTTGAGAAAATCTAGGTTAAACTCAACTCAAAGTGGATTTTTGCTTAGTTTATGCATCAGTCACTAAAGAGATAGTGAGTCTTTTCAACATTTATGCCCCGATCATCCTCGGAGACAAAAAGAATTGTTGGGAGTCCATTAGGGACCTAGCAAATGAGATTCCGATGGACAATGTCATTCTTGCCGGAGACATGAATATTACCTTAAGCCATGAGGAGAAGCGTGGGGGCAGCATCATGAGGGATCCAACCAGGGAATGGGTGGAAGAGCTCATACAAGACTAGGATCTGTTGGACATTAAGCCTGCCAAAGGCAAACATACATGGACCAACAAAAGAATGGGACTGGGCCACATTACTGCAAGGTTAGGTCGCTTTCTCATCCAAAGTTCCTTCTTGTTACTAGGTCTAGATGTCAGCTTTAATATTCTTTCTTCGTTGGTCTCCGGTCACAAGCCCATAAGGCTTGAGCTGAAGCCGCATAGGAATCTGGGTCCCATTCCCTTCTGGTTCAGCGCTCTTTGGGTGCAGCAACTTGACTTCTCGGACAGAGTCGAGGATGTCTGGAGACTCCATGTCAATGGATCCCCCTTCTTTGTGCGAGAAGAAAAATTGAGGAGAGTGAAGAGGGCCCTCAAAAGCTGGGCTAAAGCCCTCCCTTCCCCGGCTGAGGCAAGGAGGACTGCCCAGGCCTGCTTGGAGGGCCATCAAAAACAAATGGAGGATATGGACATCTCCAAGGACAGCGTAACCTTAGAAGAGGAGCTCCAGGTTAAATTCCATAAAGCTTGCATTCGGGAGGAGGAGTTCTGGAGACTTAAATCTCGCAGTCTGTGGCTTCAAGCTGGGGACAAGAACACCTCCTTCCATAAGCAGACTCAAACCACAAGAAGTTTCAATTCGATAGTGGAGATAACCTCAAGAGACCAAACTTTCTCCGACTTTGCCAGCATCAAAAAAGTTGCCCATCAGCACTTCAAAGATTTGTATACAGAGGATAAAAAGGTGAGACACAGTACTAATATGTTCGAGCTTGTTCCTTTAAAGGTCACTGCCCAGATGAACGCTATGTTGATTGCTCCTGTCACCATCAAATAAATTAAGCAGGCTCTTGACGAAATGGATTCGGACAAGGCACCTGGGCCGGATGGGTTCACAGCTCGTTTCATCAAAGCCTGTTGGAACATTGTCAAAAAGGATCTTCACAAAATGATTTAAAATCTCAGTCCTACCATAAGCTTGGGGGCAGCACAAACTCGGCCTTCTTGACCCTTATACCTAAAGCGAAGGGAGCCAGCACCTTTAATAGATTCAGGCCTATTTCCCTTTGCAACATTGGCTATAAGCTCATCACTAAAGTCATGGCAAACAGGCTGAAAGGCCTTCTCCCTGATCTCATTCCTGACAATCAAGGGGGATTTGTCAAAGGTAGGCAGCTAATTGATAATTTCATTCTTGTTCAAGAAGCGATCCAGTCGAGCATCCAAAGACGTGAAAAAGGCATGGCTGTCAAACTGGACCTGGCTAGCGCGTTTGACAGACTAAGGCACGATTTCCTCTTCGGGGTCATGAAAAAATTTGGATTTGATTGTCGTTTCATAAGCTAGGTCAAGGCCTGCATTGCGCAACCATGGATTGCCCCCCTTGTCAATGGGCATGCTGCTGATTTCTTCAAAGTTGGTCGAGGAATAAAGCAGGGATGCCCTCTCTCCCCTCTCCTCTTTGCCATTCAAGCCTCTGTCCTCAGTTTTATGCTGGAGAAAGATGTGTCGAGCAAGATCTTATGGGTTTCAGAATCGACAGAGGAATTAGAGACCACTGTCCATGTTTCATTTAAGTGAACACCTTCCCCTACTTGGGGTGTTTCCTCCAATACCCAACTCCTCCTCAGTTTCAAGCTGGACCTTGAACACTCACTGCAACATTCCGGAGTGGAACTTAATAATGAAAATGTCACTTAGTGTTTTTGAGATCCCCTTCTGAATCGAGTTAAGCACAATCACCAGGATCTTTTGGTCAGCACCTGTGGCTGGTAAGGTTCAAACATCTAGATCACCAACTTTCAAGAAGCCTCCCACTGAGGGACTGGATCCTCATGGACAAATTCAACACAAATGAAGTCTGGGCACGTCGTGGTTCGATCAAGGTGGTTGTCCTCATCAAATCGGGTCTCATCAGCTTCAATCTTCCGTAGTCTCCGTCCGCTGCTCCATCAGAAGATGGAGCAATCAATTCGTTCCTTTTTCTGGAAGGGAGGGAAGAACAACACTCAGAGAATCCCGTTGGTTAGCTGGGACAAGGTCGCCACGCAGCTACTGGAAGGAGGCCTTCACATAAAAGACCTCAGGGATCACAATATCGCGTTGGGAGCCAAGATTTTATGGCGACAGGTCGCACGGAATCCGAGATGGGCACAGATCGCCTTGTGAAAAAAATACAGTCATGGGAATATAGACTTCGCAGCCTGGAGCATTATCGAGCTAATCGCCATGGCTCCCCGATCCACCTGTTGTGTAAACACGCTCTCCCTCTGCTGCGTGACCACTTATTCTGGATTCCTGGCAATGTGAAGCGCATCAATTTGTGGGAGGACAAAATTATGAATGGAGATGTGATCGGGGATGATCCTGATCTGCAGGAACTAAAGGCGTGGATGATTGCAAAGGGTCGACTTACGTTGTGGGACATATCTGAGTGGGACAGCAACATATGGGCAGGGTGGAAGAAGATGGAGTTGCCTGCACATTTGGAACAAGCATGGGTTAAATTCATGACCGCGCGGACTGGGAAAGCACCTGTAAACACAAGAAAGAAAGACAGAAGGGGCTAGGGATCCATGACGGGCTATTACACTGTGGCACAGGGCTATAGGCGCCTTAAGGCCATCCCCACAGTCCCCAGCAATCCGGCGATTTGGAAAGGGATCTGGCATGTTAAAAGCATTCCTAAGATTGACATGTTCACATGGCAACTGGGTCACAGCAGTATACTTACTGCTGAGAACTTGCAACGACATGGATTCCACAACCCCTCTCGGTGCCCTCTCTATAAACAACAGGAGGAAACATCGATTCACATCTTCCTCGAGTGCCACTATGCTCGGGACATTTAGAAAGAAGTCATGCTTCTTTGGAGCAACAGCTACAATCTCCCAAACACCATCACGAGCCTGCTATCAAAGTGGGGAGCCTTGTTCCCTGCGTCCTTCCTCATGAAAGGCTGGCCTAGAGTGGGATGGATGATCATCCCAAAGCTCACCTGCTAGAAGATATGGCTTGAAAGAAACAATCGGATCTTTCAAGAGAAGGCTCTAAGGCAGCAACAAACCATGGTGAAAATAAGGAGTTTGTTCAAAGAAATAATGCAGGACAAGGTGAATCAGAAGCATGACTGTAGCTCCAATCAGCAAGAAAGGGATTGGTGCTTGCAGCTGGGTCTGCATCTTTCCACTGGGTGCAATGTGGAGAAGAGCGGAGAAGGCTGGAAAATTAGATTAAAGGATGAGGACTTCGACAAATGGAGAAGGAGCACTGAACTTCACTCTGTTTTTTAATGGTGCAGCAAAAGGAAATCCGGGGAAGGCTGGAGGTGGGGGAATTATTCGCTGTCCATTAGATAAAATCACCTCCCACTTCGCTTGGGGGTTGGGGCTTACCTCGAACAATCAAGTTGAAGCCCTGGCACTCTTCCAAGGCTTGAAACAGCTACAAAAATATGGAATTAAGGAGGCACGAGTCATTGGAGATTCAAAAGCCTCATTGGCTTGATTGTGTCAAAATCGGTCCCTAAAGACCTATGTCTGCAGAGGCTGTTCCCTCGCATCAATAATTTGATTGCGTCCTTTGCCTATCTCCAGTTCTTCCATGTCCTTAGGATAAATAATCAAGATGCGGACCTTGAAGCCAACATTGTTGTCTCACTACAATCGGGATATCTCCTCTGCGAAGAGGGGGAATTGTGGGATCCCCTGCCATAGTTGGGCGGGCCTTTCCTCCTTTGTCATGTTTTTTTGTCTTCTGCTGCAGCAGTTTGTTTGTATAAGAAGGTTTGCCAGCCTTTGGGAAATTGCTAGATTCACTGAAAACAGGGGCCTTACTAAGGTAAGAAGCAGCGTAGGTGAATTTTGCTTGGTCGAAAACCCCCTAAATCTCGGGTCTCCAGATGTAATTGCCTCGGGCCTTTTGAATCAATATAAAATAACCGTTTCTGTAACAAAACCAAAAAAAAAAAAAAAAAACCAACTAGTGCTCCTAGATCTAGAGTGGTCCTCCAATCCAGAAATTATACAAGATACCTTGCATAAATAAATCCAATAACTTGCCAAGTGAACCAACAAAATCAATTAGCACAAGTAGAGCATTAAGAACTGATTGAAACGAAGCTTTTTTATTATATCATGAAAAAATAAATTACAAATTTTGGCAGAGCCGCTAGCCCAGTAGCTCTAAGCATTACCATGGTAGCAAATGAGGATCCAAAGCCTCAATTTATAGAAAAATGGGAGAGATCTCAATCATAGATCCATCTCCAAGTGTCAAGTGATGATCCCAAGGGCAAACGTCTAGATCTCATGGAAAATGTTTAAATCCCCTTCAAATAAATCAAAATACTTGATGAGCCTACACAGATCCCCAAGACAAGTAGTTGTTTGCACTCGAGGAGTGGTTGGGTGGAGTGGCAATTAATTGTTGCAGTGGTAGAGACCCTTTAGAAAAATTCTCCTTATTTTTCCTCGAACAAATCCCAATCAAATCAAAAAACTAGGACCATCTCCTTAAAAAAATTGAATTTTTTTGGGACAATAGTTGTTTTCTTGGACCATCGAATTTTTTTTGGGTCATTGCTTCCTTGGTAAATGGAATCTTCATCATTTTTTACTCGACCTTTACCCCTTAGGAATTTCCTCTTCATTTTTTTAACATTTTCACTTGGAGAGATTTATTTTCTCCCAATTTTATTTTCCGACCAATTTATTTGCCAAGTTTTGTCAAAAAATAGAAAAATTAAGTTTTGAGGGGTGCATAATCACTTTTTGACCCTCAAAGTGTGTCTAAATAGAATGTTGAGGTGTAGAGGTCTAATTTTTAGTACTCGTACCCCCTACAACCTCTATAGACAAGACTTATTACATCTTACATCAAAAATTTATTAAAAATCTCGTCCAGTGGGAAATTTTTAACAATTAAAAACTGACACTTAGACTTAACCAAATTCCATGAAACTTTTGAGATGACCTAGTATGGTAATATACATTGACTCTAGACATTAGGACTCACCTAAGACTCTACCATCAGGCCGCACTCTAGCTTTGAGGTATATCTGGGAGAAAAAAATACTAATTATAAGTGTTAAAAGAAAACAAATAATTTGCTACGAAAAACTCCATAGAGTGAACTCACTTTCTAGTAAATTCCTAAGCTACCTAGGGCCTTTTACATGACCCTTTTTCAGCATACTAGAATCATTTTTACAGTGTTTAAGATATTCCGACACATAGGAAATAGTTAAGTATAATTTGGTCTAGTGTAGAGTTAGGTAAAGTGTGTTTCTTTACCATGTACATTTGTAACTTATAATCCGATGGCCACAATATGTAGTGATCCGACGGTTCAATCTCTCCTCAGTATTACCGACACTTGATCCGTGGCTTAACACCTGATTGGTACATGATATTTATTTAAAGAGCATGGAGGGTCGTTGGTCCTGTAACCGTTTATGAGAGAAATATATGTAAATTTTATTTTCTATATTAATAAATTGCCTGAAGTGGCCGCGTTGGCTCAGGTCGTGGACTATTTCCCTCTTCGAGGGTTTTAACCACGTGAAATACTGGTGTACTGATCTGTGATTTGTTTGTGAGCGGTGACCTTTGGTGTTTGATCTAAGGAACTTACCTTGTAATTTCCTACATGGTATCAAAGCCATTATGAGGGTCGCATCCATTGTTGATCCAAATCCGAAGTCGGTTTGACTGCATGCGACTCCCGTTTTCCAAATCTACTATTTCTGACCACTTTCGGGCCAGGAGAACTGCTCTGTTGTGTCCAGAGCATCTGTTACAGTGAGGAACCCCTTTCGTTTCATGCGAAAAGGTTTCCGATTGCTCGAGTTATGTCATTTTAGATCTGGAGGTATAAAGTATCTTTTTTGCAGTTATATTTATTAATCGGTCTGCTTATTTCAGTTCCCTCTATTTATTTCGGTTTATAGTTTTTTATTTGTCGGATCTATACCCTCTTCTCTGTGTATGCACTTTGCTCTGCGTTGTGTGCGATCTCGACAAATCAGAAACAGGAAGAGGGGATTTTTTTGCTACGTATGCTCTTTCCCCACATCTTTGTGCAATCTCAGGAAATCAGAAATAGCGGAAAAAGGATAGTTGTTGGTAAGGCTAACTGAAAATCTAACGTTCTGCCGTAAGGCTTGCATTTCGTTTTTTTTGTGCACGGATTTTGTGTTTTTTTTGCAGGAAAAGGCATGCACATCGAGGAGAAAAAAAAAAAAACCCCTTCCTCCTTTCAAATAATTACAGAATCCTTTTACTAGCTCACTTGGCGTAAAGTTAGTTTATGAGAATAGAGGTCTTGGGTTCAAGTCTCTCTCTTAAGCTTCTTTTTGTAAAAAGTTTTTTGTTAAGTTATTTTTTCTTATAAAGCCCTTTCGCAAGTTGTTGGTTTTAAAAAGAGGGTTTTATTTCAAAAGCACATGTAAAAGTAACATTGTAAAAGTGACTCTCACTGATTTATAAAAGTGGGTCACATAAAGTTTTTTTTAAAGTGAGCTTATTGTATTAAGTTTGAAAAGGGGGGGGGATTTTTTTTAAAAGTAGAACTTCACCATCAGCTTTCAACCTTTCACGTAAACTATTAGGCATCTACAACGCATTTTTTTTTCAAAAAGTCATAACTACTTCATCCGGAAGTCGTTTTCTGAGCCCTTTTTTGAACCAACCTTTTTTTTCGAGATCTTTTCATTGGAGCAGTTAGTTTCAGCCCTTTTAAGCTTCAGTTAAATTAACAAATATATATATATATATATATGGAAAGTGGATGCCTGATTATTCTTAACAGCACCAATTATTTCCAATGGCTATCCTACATGATAGATTTACTTAGAAGTAAAGGGCTTTATAGAATAGCCTCAGGACAAGAAACTAAACCTACCGATGGAGATAAAGCCGCTAAATGGTTAAATAAACAAGATCAAGCACGAGGGTTGATAGGAATGTCCATTGCTCAAGATCTTCGATTTCATATACAAGAAATTGACACCCCTGATGCAGCCATGAAAAAGCTAAATGTTGTTTTTGGCATTCAAAATGAAATCAGGGCCCACCAGCTGGAAAATGAGTTGCTTACTTTGGACCCCAATAATTTCTTCGTATCGGAGCATGCAGGTCCAAGCTTAGCAAGAATGGAATAGATAAGGCTACCATCTTCCTTTTTGACCTTACAACCTTCTAAAAGAAGTCTGAGGGTCTTGAATTTGGACAAAAAATCTTCAATAGAAGAGAAATTATTGGGGTCCAAAGTAAGCAACTCATTTTCAAGTTGGTGGGCCCTAATGATCGAAAGTCTACTGCAGAATATGTATTCACTCTTGGTTCAGGATCTATTACTTGGTCTTGTAAGAAACAAAGTGCCATCTCTCTTTCTTCGACAGAAGCAGAGTATCGTGGTGCAGTTGACGCCAGCAAGGAAGCCATGTGGCTTCGTCAGATCCTGTCTGAATTCGGTCTTCATCAGCAGCATCCAACTACACTTTGGTGTGATAATCAGAGTGTCATTCAGCTATGCAAAGATCCAGTTTAGCATCAGCATACAAAACACATTGAGCTTCATATACAATTCATCGGAAAGCTCATTCATGACCGTGTTCTTGAAGTACAATATTGTTCAACCAATGATCAAGTTGTCAATATCTTTACAAAGGCTCTCACAAAAGCGAAGTTTACCAAACTTCGATCTATGCTTGGAGTTCAAGAAAGTTATCATTAAGGGGGGATAGGCTCTAATGCCTCCTTCCTTCTCCTATTGTGTCACCTTTGTAAATCCTTCAATCCTATCCCAAGTTGTTCTTAAGGGGGGATGTTAGGATATTTTAACACATAGAAAATAGTCTCCTTTTGTGTCACCTCTATAAATTCTTCAATCCTATCCCAAGTTGTTCTTAAGGAGGGATGTTAGGATATTCTGACACATAGGAAATAGTTAAGTATAACTTGGTCTAGTGTAGAGTTAGGTAAAGTGTGTTTTTTTACTATGTACAATTGTAACTTATAATCCGACGGTCACGATATGTAGTGATCCGACGGTTCACTCTCTCTTCGGTATTACCGACACTTGATCTGTGGCTTAACACCCAATTGGTCCATGATCTCTATTTAAAGAGCATGGAGGGTCATTTGTCCTATAACGGATTATGACAGAAACATATGTAAATTTTATTTTTTATATTAATAAATTGCATGAAGTGGTCACGTTGGCTCGGGCCGTGGACTGTTTCCCTCTTCGAGGGTTTTAACCACATGATATACTGGTGTACTGATCTGTGATCTGTTTGTGAGCAGTGATCTTTGCTATTTGATCTAAGGAACTTACCTTGTAATTTCCTACATACAATGTCCCTGCAGGGTTGCAGAATCTGAACAATAGAATGATGAGAAGAAGAAGATGAAGCCTGGAATTCTAACATGATATGATTGTGCTGGAATTCTCTAAAAGTGCTTTGATCACGGAGTCTTTGACAAACCTTTAAATGCAATTTTGAATGGTTAACATCTGGCTCCACGTGGGGTCGCGTACTTTCATGAAAGCATGCGAGAAGCTAGAATCTGCATCTAAGTCAAACAAAGCACATAAGTAACATCCATTCAACTATATATCCAGAAATCATCATATAAAATCAAAAACTGAAATGAACAGACTACTCTAATATGTTGAAATAAAAATTGCTCTAATAACATGAAATAGAAATCTAAACTAAGAGATTAATGTTAGAGAAACAATACAAAGATGACCAATAGGCATCAGATGTTCTCGTTGAAGTCCACCTTGAGAACCTGTCGACTCACAGGCAGATCCATGTGTTCTTTCTCTGATGTGCCTTGTCCAAGTTTGATCATCTTGGGACACTGACTCATCCCAATGCTATGTTGTATATGGTCATTAGACTTATTTTGGTTTCTTCTTTTTCTTTTTCTTTTGAGTACATGTTATCTCTTAGAGAAACCATGGCTGCCCAAAAAACTCTAAGGTAACCTCGAACCTCTTTGAGATTGAAAGTTGGCCCTTCAACCTGGAGAGGGATCTCTCCTTGAACTCTACTACTCATTGTCACTAAGCAGTAGGCTTGTAAGTTTATTGGTCAAATTTAGTTTGTAGGATGATATTGGTTGGGAAAGAAGAGAACAAGGACCATTGGACATGGAGTCTAGTGAAGAAAGTGCTAACATCAATATACATAAATTGTTGATAATTTAGTAAGGCAGTGTTTAATTCAATTCTCTTCTTGATAATTACTTGTGAACTTATTTCTCTTACTTAGATCTTCTCTTCGTTAGCTTATTAGGTCTTTCATCAAGTCAATTATCAAAACACAAAAGACACAAGATTTTGGCTCTTCAAGCCAGGGCCAAAACCTCTCCCTCTTGGAGAGGAAAACCCGCAAGTAATTCTTCTTATAGACCTTCAATAGACAAGTACCATGACCTTGACTTGGACCTTTAATGTTATTATGCTTCCAAGACCTTATCACTGCTCATGTTGTGGCTTCTTTCTTTTCTGCATTGCTTTGCACCAGCTTTAGTAAGCTCAATCCCTTGCCCTTATGATGTGCTACCTTTCATTCCTTCTTTGATCTTACCTCAGCTTCCAAGAGAGTCCTTCTCAGCCCTCTTTTTGCACTCTTTATTACAAAGGACTATGATCTCTTTGTTGCAGTCATCCCCCTTCACGTTGTGCATATCCTTGGCGTCTTTGAAATATGCAAGACCCAAAACATAGATGTGTGAGATATTCTTTGATGGCACGCCTCCCAATCAAGGTCCCTTTCTTTATTGTGTAGCCTTCTCCTTCTCACATTGTTCTACGCACTGGATTACCGGCTTGTCTCTTACTGAAATAGCCTTCGGCCTTCTTGAAATGAACAAAGTATGTTAGACCCAAACTAGAGATAATATTGCCTTCTTTCTTCTTCGTTGATTGTCTTCTTTTCTCGCTCTAATTGCAAACCTCTATTTCAGACTTATTCGAGATACTTGTCTGAGTTGTTGTATATCAATGAGACCGCAGACTTCTCTATTTATAGGGATTTCATCCCTATTCTAGGCTGACATGTCTTCCTGTAGGTAAGCCGACTTGAACAACTGATTGTGAGCCGACTTGTCAAGGAATGTTTCCATCACATTTTAAGTTGACTTCGTGGAGCAAGGTGACAAGGTCTTGGCCATATAATTTGTCCTTTACACAAGTGTAACATGACTTCACATACATGACTCTATTTTATATATTTATGACAAGATGACAAATCCCTAAAAGACATCAAGAATTTGACCTATAATAAAAACTACTTGCTCATGAAACCCATGAGTCAAGCTTCACAAAATACATTTTATTATCTTTGTCTTCTTCATTACATAAATTCATAATTACAAGTCATCATGAAGATCAATCCTAGTTACACTTTCTAACACTCCTTCTTAACTAGGGAAATATTAATAATGGTACATGGTCACTTTCAATCTGAAGAATTTCTCATAAGAAGAATCGGATTGGTAACCCATCTGTATAGCATCACATTAACCATCAGCATTGTCATAGTGCAAGGCCTTGACTAATAGCTCCATCTCTCCACGAGATCGTAGCTACAATGCTAGCAAGACCAATGATGAGTAGACAGCTTCATCATTGTCTCTCTTGGATCATATCCCACCCGGGTTGACTCAAGATATATCCATTAGGACTATTCTTACTGTTGGATTCCCAATCCTCAAAGAATATCGGTCCTTTCACGACTACTCTTATCGAAACGTCTTATCGCATTCTCAAAGAGTATAGGATGCCAGATGATTACCCAATCCTTCATTTTGTCTCCCAGAATGATCTGTCTATCTCTCCCTCTCAACTAGGGAGGACATATTCCGAAGCTTTCTTCGTGGCTTAGGAGTCACTGAGTTTTCTTCCAAGTAAGAAACTCATTATCATGCTCCCTCTTGATCAGGGACCTCCAGCAGCAATGATGAAAACACCCAGCTGCTCATGAAGAGCTCCTTTCTTCGATGTCATGAATTTTTTTGTTGTTGAGGAGTCTTCATCTTTGGGATCTTTTCATAGGGCACATATCATCCATCACTTTCACAAAGAGCCATGTCTTCTATCAGAAAGTAACCCATCAATTTTCTCATCTGGTCTAGCTTCATGCCATGTTGTTTTCCTTCGAACCATACTTTTTCAAGGATCTTTCATCCTACCATATGGTTGTCAACCTGTGGAAGACATATACTTCCCTTTGGCAGCGCTGCATAAGCTCATTAGATATTAATTAGTTATAAATATGAACTTTTAAATCAAAATTTACCTTAGTGATGATTTTTCACGATGACATCTTCTTGTAGGCATCGACATCCTTTGTTTACAAATTGACACATCTCCTAAAGATATGTATTGTAAAGAATCTCCATATTTTCCAGACTTCTATCAAAGTCTACATATCTTCCCAGGAGATTTTCTAGTCAAGTCTTCTTGGCTTCCTTGGATGTTGACTGCTTCTTTTCATGGTTGTACTTCCCATGATCTCTTCCTTTTTTCTTTTTCCACAATTTTATTTCATTCCCAGGAACTTCCATAGTGCAGTTCCTTGATAATGTACAATCACCTCATATTCCATATGAGGATATATTATGTTGATTTCATCTAGTGTAGATCATGCCTTATGGAAACTTATGCATCAGAAGAGTTTATGCTTTCCATTTTGATCATACTTCTAAAGATAGAAATATGCTACCTGCAATCACATGACTTCATAGCATCTAGTGTCAACATATATATATGTACCTCATTCTTTTCCTTTTGAGTCATCCTGCAGCAGGTTTCCTTAGAATGAAGAGTTTCATTCCCTTGACCCACTTCATCAATATGTCGTCATATCCTAATCCTAGAATTCTGCAACTTGGAATTTCTCAAGGAAGCCTAATGCTTTCTTTCTAATCGGTGAGTCCAAAAAGGATTCCATTAGAGAATGTCAGCATCTGTTTCCATATTGATTATTGAATGATGAAATTTGATCTTGATGACTGCCTTTTATAGATGTTTGTTTTTTAGTGAGGTTCCCAAGAGCCTTTTATAGCACAGACATCCTCCTTCAATGCTTCCATCATGATGCCCATCTTAACGATATGCATCAACCTAAATACAATGCTTCCTATCATACTATTTTACAACCTGACATATACGACTTAAAAATGAAGATGATCTCAATCACAATAGAGATCTTTCACTTCTTCTTTCTTCGGCTTCTTTGCATCAGGTTCTTCTACTTCTCCAGCAACATGGGCTTCCTCCTTTTTCCTATTGTCCTTGTTGGATTTGGGACAATCCCTTTTATAGTGCCCAAGTTCGTTACATCCATAGCATCGAATCTTATTCATGTTCCTTCCTTTGTTTTTATGACTAGATTTACCAAGTTTTCCTTTCCTTCTTGACATGGCAGCATAGGCTTGATCTTCCTCATTTGTTCCAGTATCAATTTTGGATTTTAGTCTAGTCTCTTCTATCTTACATAGAGACCACAGATCTTGGAATGGTGTTGTTTCTTTCTTCCCAGAGATACTAGAAGTGAAGTTTCCCCATCCCTCTGGTAGAGCATTCAAAACCATTGTAGTCATTTCTTTTTCAGACATTATTTCTCCCATTTCCTACAGTTGATCTCGCATTTCGGAAATCTTCATAAAATATGAAGTTATACCTTCTTCTCTTGACATCTTTAATTTATATAGTTGTTGTCTTAGAGATATTACTTCTCCTGCAATACTTACAGAGAATAGCTCCACCAATTTCTCATATATTTCCTTTGATGATTCTAATTTGGATACATAGGGAATAAGAGAGTCTTTAATGGATTCTATAAGAATCCTTTGGGCCCTTACGTCTCCCTTCATGTATTTGGCATAAGCTTAAGTGTCTTCCTTTGAGGGTTTAGTCAGAGACCCAGACCCTTTAATGTAATCCTAAACTTCATTTTCAATCAAATTTAAATTTGTCCTTTTCTTCCATGCAAGAAAGTTTGTAGTCCCGGACAATTTGTTGTTTTCTTTGCAAAAATTCATTTTGACAGATTCAAATAAGGACATTAAGATACTTACTTGAGTATATGCTTCTTCTTCTTTTTCTATCAACTTCCTTGTTGATGATGATGTAAAAGGTAGAAGGAGCTTCCTCCTTGATTGGCTTCCTCAAGAGAGCTAAATTTACCTTCAATCCTTGATGATGATGGCTTGATGGTGACTCCAACAATGTTGATTTGATTTCAACACCAAAAGTTATTGATAGTGATGGTGTTCTTGATCTCCTTGAGATGGCTTTCCAATTTACAAACTGCTTCTTTTAGAATTTGAGGATTGATTCTTCAATGTAGACTTTTGCCTTCTAGAAAATGATCTTTGATCTTCTTCTTACTTAAGTGTCTTCTTGTCAAATAGCCCTTTCTAGCACCTTAGCTCTGAAACCATGTTTAGAATTTGGTAGGACAGTGTTTAATTCAATTCTCTACTTGAAAATTACGTGTGAACTTATTTCTCTTACTTAGATCTTCTCTTCATTAGCTTATTAGGTCTTTCATCAAGTCAATTATCAAAACACAAAAGACGCAAGATTTTGGCTCTTCAAGCCAGGGCCAAAACATCTCCCTCTTGGAGAGGAAAACCCGCAAGTAATTCTTCTTATAGACCTTCAACAGACAAGTACCATGACCTTCACTTGGACCGTTAATGCTATTATGCTTCCAAGACCTTGTCACTGCTCCTATTGTGGCTACTTTCTTTTCTGCACTGTTCTACACAAGATTTAGTAAGCTCGATCCCTTGTCCTTATGATGTGCTACCTTTCATTCCTTCCTTGATCTTACCTTGGCTTCCAAGAGAGTCCTTCTCAGCCCTCTTTGTGCACTCTTTATGACCAAGGACTGTGATCTCTTTTTTACAGTGATCCTCCTTCACGCTGTGTATATCCTTGGCCTCTTTGAAATATGCGAGACCCAAAACATAGATGTGTGAGGTCTTCTTTGATGGCACACCTCCTAATCAAGGTCCCTTTCTTTGCTGTGTAACCTTCTCCTTCTCGCATTGTTCTACACATTGGATTATAGACTTGTCTCTTACTGAAATAGCCTTCGGCCTTCCTAAAATGAGCAAAGTATGTTAGACCCAAACCAGAGATAATATTGCCTTCTTTCTTCTTCGTTGATTGTCTTCTTTTCTCACTCCAATTGCAAACCTCTATTTCAGACTTATTCGAGATACTTGTCCGAGTCGTTGTATATCAATGAGACCACAGACTTCTCTATTTATAGGGACTTCATCCCTCTTCTAGGCCAACATTTCTTCCTGTAGGTAAGCCGACTTGAACAATTGATTGTGAGCCGACTTGTCAAGGAATGTTTTCATCACATTTTGAGCCAACTTCGTGGAACAAGGTGACAAGGTCTTAAGCATATAATTTGTCCTTTACACAAGTGTAACATGACTTCACATACATGACTCTATTTTATATATTTATGACAAGATGACAAATCCCTGAAAGACATCAAGGAGAAGTCTTTGACCTATAATAAAAACTACTTGGTCATGAAACCTATGAGTCAAGCTTTATAAAATACATTTTATTATCTTTGTCTTCTTCATTACATAAATTCATAATTACAAGTCATTATGAAGACCGGACATAGTCACACTTTCTAACATAAATAACTCGAACAGAGGCAAAAAAGGATATGATTTCTTAGAGAAAATTACCATAAAGTTGTGGAGACAAAGTACAAAAAATAAATATTTAAAACAGAGCAAAGAGATTTATGTTGTAAATATTTAAGTAGGCAAACATGGAAAATATCTAGATAAGTTGAATTTGAGCATTCAGAAGGAATTCAAATTCATATCCTTTTATCCAAAATACTGAAGACTTGGTGATTAATATATGCAGCATAAAGAAAAACTAAAGACCATAAGGAAAATGGACTGGAAGTCATACACACATGAATCTCTACAAATTGTCTATGCAAAACCGCATATAGCAATATATTTATATTTTGAACCAAACACAGAGTTCTATCCCTTTCAAAGTTTTCCAACCCTGTTTCATTATACAGAAACTCTCTTTATAATAAAATTACAAACTAAAACAAGTTTCTCCTCCATACTTAATTACAAATTGCTAAAAATAAAAGAGATAAAGTGTATCTCTCAAATACATGCACGTGAACATATTTCCAAACCTATCTACATCTAAAGATCATGTTGTTGTTGGAGTCATGGCCGGAGATAAGGATCAGCAAGTCAAATTTGATGAGGTGGCATCCAAGTCAACAACTGTTCATGAGCTTTTTCCTCGCGAATTACTAAAAAATAGGGTCCAAAGATCCTTTTGAAACTCCAAAACATTGATAGTTGTTAGAAAACCGAGAGAGGTTTTTTTTAAATGGGTCTATTATGGACAAAAACCTCTTTCGGTTTTGAAAAATTCGTTCTCATTTGTTTGGAAAGTGTTCCTAAAATTACTGTGTTGTACAGGAAAAAACATATTTTTAAACTAACCATTTTGACAAAAAGGAGTTGCTACTCTGGTTGTCAGCACAATTTCTATTTTTTATTTTCAGACACACGATAACGCTGACACTCCAGTTGTCAGTGCATATTTTTAATTTTCAAAAATTCAGTAACACTGACACTCTCGTTGTCAGCATTTTAAACTTGTTTATTACAAATTTGCGCTGACACTCCCGTTGTCAGCACTTTAAAAAATTATAAACTAAAAAATGTGATAATAGCTGGCTTCACAAGGATACTGTCGATCATTGATGGCAGCAAGAACCCCTATAGACCAGAGGCTTGATCCCAATTGAACCCAACTGAACAACTGCAACTGTACACTGAAACTGGAACTGTACATGCTGCAAACTGAAATTTGAAAAACTCACAGCTGAAAAACCAAACTAAAATTCATGCTTGCCCCAGCAAGCTTATTGAATTCCTTTCCTACTCTAACTTACTCAAGATCTTGCTAAAATCAGGTCATACAAAAATGCCAATGCAACCAATCAAGCAGTTGGAGTCTTGATTGAAGCATACATTCGGCTTCTTCAAGCATAAACACAAATTTGAAACATGAAAACTCATCATAATCGCTGAAAATAATCCCTGTGTTCATGAATAAAACAAACCCCACCTTCACTGAAAATTACAACAGATTTGCCAACAGATCTTCGAAATTATAAAAGATTTGTTCTTGTTGATCAGTAAAAAGAAAATGACAACTTGCCTCTAAAACTGCTTCTTGCTCTAAAATTTCAAACTGATCATTTTCAAATGGAAATACAACCAATTTCTCATATTTCCTATTATCATTATCAGTGAAAACATTCTCACCTCCATGAACATTTTCAAATAGAACGGTGGCAACTTGTATCTATGAAGTTTCATTATGATTTTCAAAAGGATGAAGAACTATCTCTTCATCATTACATTTCTCAAATCCTAAATCATGGTTAAGACATGGAAGCAGTAACTCTTCATTTGAAATCAACTTAGTCTTCTCTTGGATAAATGGCTCATGAACAACTTGAAAAGTTTTAATGCACACAGTCTCAAAATTCTGATTTTCACCAGTTCCCTCATGAGACAAAGACTCAGAAAAAGACTGATTTGAAGAACAAATTGATTGGGTATCCTCATATATTTCCTAGTCATCTGAAAACTGAAAACATTGTTGAATGTCTTCATAAAAGTCAGGAGAATAAACATGAATGTTAACATTAAGATGCAGATCTATTTCATCTTCAAGCAAGGGAGAAGCTGAAGTTTGTTGGGACTGATCTTGTATATCTAGGCAACTAGTCTCTACTAGTTCTTCCTGATGAGAAGACAGCTCATACAAAGCTTCAATACATTTGATGTCAAAACCTTGATTTTCACATAAGGATTCTGAAAACGAATGAGCTGAAAAAAATTTGAATGGTTGTCCTCACACTCATGGTCACAAGAAAATTGATCAATTTGTTGCATGTATTTATCACCCACAGAAAAAGGAACATGAGTGTGTTCAACAAGAACTTTATCAGTTTTGTTTTCATCCAAGGGAGAAAATGTTAGTTGCTAAAACCTCTTGTGCGTATGACAATTAACTTTTAGATTCTGTTCATGATGTTGAAAAGGGGTTTCATGCAGAACTTCTAGAATCTCTTTATCCATCAACTCCTCATCACCATACATGTTTTCCAGATATTCAATGAAGTTTTCAACACGTGCACAACAACTTTTAACTAGCAGTAAGGAAGCATAATGCTCTCTAAAATGCTCATAAAACATGTGTGAAAATCTCTAAGGGAATACAAGCTACCATTTGGTAACTTTTCATACCAAGGTCGTTCATTTCCCTCCAAAGTAGCCATGAACATTTTCATTAAACAATCCTCATGCAGCTCAACATCTAGCTTTCGTGTATGTATATGAAATTTAATCAGCTGCAGAGCAGCATAATTTCCTTCTTCATCTTTAAATCTTCGCAGATATGTCTACCAATCTAGGCGAGGAATACGATTTGGAAAGCCAGGAATATGAGCACGATTCATAGGAGCATACCTTGCAAATTGTGGATCCATCTCGCCACAATGGAGTCGCCAAACAGTTCTTCAGACAACTGATTCTTTGGCCAGTGGAGTCATCATGAAAGTTTTGAGCTCTAGATTCAGTTGAGAATGGAGTCGCCAGGTGAATGATGCACAACCTTTCTGTGTTTCTGTGTTTTTCCTTTGTTCACCATAAGAGAGCAGATCCGATCATCGTCATTCTTTCGGGATATTTGCTTGAAGCTTTCGCGTCCCCGGCAACGGTGCCAAAATGTTATCTCTTAGAGAAAACCTTGGCTACGGGAAAAAATCTAAGGAAACCTCGAACCTCTTTGAGATTGAAAGTTGGCCCTTCAACCTAGAGAGGGATCTCTCCTTGAACTCTACTACTCACTGTCACTAAGCAGTAGGCTTGTAATTTTATTGGCCATATTTAGTTTGTAGGATGAAATCGATTGGGAAAGAAGAGAACAAGGACCATTGGGCATGGAGTCTAGTGAAGAAAGTGCTAACATCAATATACATAAACAACTCGGACAGAGGCAAAAAAGGATATGATTTCTTAAAAAATCACAATAAAGATGTGGAGACAGAGTATAGAAAATAAATATCTAAAACAGAGAAAAGAGAATTATGTTGTAAATATTTAAGTAGACAAACATGGAAAATATCCAGATAAGTTGAATTTGAGGAATTCAAATTCAGGTCCTTTTATCCAAAACACTGAAGACTTGGTGATTAAGATATGCAGCATAAACAAAAACTAAAGACCATAAGGAAAATGGATTGGAAGTCATACACACCTGAATCTATGCAAATTCTCTATGTAAAACCGCATATAGCAATATATTTATATTTCGAACAACACAAAGTTGTCCCTTTCAAAGTTTTCCAACCTTGTTTCATTTTACAAAAATTGCCCTTATAATAAAATTACAAACTAAAACAAGTTTCTCCTTCATACTTAATTACAAATTGTTAAAACTAAAAGACATAAACTGTATCTCTCAAATACATGCACATGAACATATTTCCAAACCTATCTGCATCAAAATATCATGTTTTTGTTGGAGTCATGGTTGGAGATAAGGATCAACAAGTCGAATTTGATGAGGTGGCATCCATATCAACACCTGTCCATGAGATTTTTGCTCGCGAATTTCTAAAAAATAAGGTCAAGGGATCCCTTTGAAACTCCAAAACCGTGATAGTTGTTAGAAAATTAAAAGATGATTTTTTAAATGGGTTTGTTACGGACAAAAACCTCTTTCGGTTTTGAGAAATTTGTTCTCATTTCTTTGGAAAGCGTTCCTAAAATTACAATGTTGTACAAGGAAAAACAGATTTTAAAATTGACCATTTTTACAAAAATGCGTTGCTCCTCTGGTTGTCAGCGCAATTTCCATTTTTCATTTTCAAACACACGATAACGTTGGCACTCCCATTGTCAATGCATTTTTTTAATTTTCAAAAATTTAGTAACGTTGACACTCCCGTTGTCAACGTTTTAAACCTGTTTATTACAAATTTGTGCTGACACTCCCGTTGTCAGCGCTTTAAAAAATTACAAACTAAAAAATGTGATAACAATACCAACTCTGTCTGAAGTTGGTGGCTTATTTTTAACTTCTTTTTTCTTTTTTTGCTTTTTAATTATTTCCGTAGTAGGTTGTGATGATGATGATGATGCGACCAATGTAGACCCCTCTACCTTGTCATCAAAAGGTATCGATGCAAAATATGACGTATCCAAGTATTCTGTGGGATGCCCAACTTTTTCATTTTTAACCTCTTTTGTCATGGGTGCTAAAAAATTTGTTAATACTACATAACTCCCTAACGTAGATGATCCACTTATAATTTTTTTGTTGGGCTTCCTTAGATTTTCCACATGATATCTTCATTCTAATTCTCGATCAAGCCAAACCAAGGTTTTTTGGGCATAGGAATGGTAGCATAAGATAAGTCCATCTGAATACTTCCTCCAAGATCTGTTGTCCATTCCCAAGATAGAAGCATGCCCCATGCATCAGGAACATCTATCACAACAATGTCCATAGTGATCATAATATCAAGATATGTTGCTACATGTACTTGTAAACCTTTGAACAATCAATGGACTTCAATTTGTTGAGACTTCATAGCACAAATGTTGTGATAGGGTCTTGATATCCTCAAATTAAGTTGTTCCATGACCTTCTTGGTCATGACATTAGCTGAAGCCCCTGAGTGAAGCATGCAATTGTGTAAAAGGTGATCATTCACAAGAACAGAAATAAAGAAAGGTTGATTATCTTCATTTCCTATATTCCTATCCATATTTTGAAAATTATTGGGGCAACCTATTGACCATCCTCAAATATTCTTTCATCCACTTCTCCTTGAAATACTTATATGGCTTCTACCAATTTTGACCTCTTAGATGGAACCTTTAATAACTCAGATACTAGAACCGAGGCCTTTGCATGGCTAATCCAATCCCCTAAGTCAAAATCCAAATCTGAAGTAGGAGGGGAAAATTTTCTAGGATTACTTTGATCCTAATTATTCCTCCTCAGATAAGTCATTCCTTTATATTTTTCCATAGCAAGAATTTGTCTTGGTGTAGGTTATTCCCCAAAAATCTTAGTGACTATCAAAATTTGCAATCATATTATCAACCTTACAAACATTAGGCCTATGATCAATCTCCTGATTTCTTTCAATAGTCCTAACTTGATTTTCCATAGAGAACATATTGATTTGACCACTTGTCCCCACATGTTCACCTCCCATCATGCTTATTTGCATGATTCTCCTTACAATGGGGCATGTGGATTTTTCATGAAATTTGTCACATGGCCTACAACATGGGGGAATTTGATCTACCATGTTGGTGGATTCCAATGGATTGGGAGGCCTATGATCTTGTGAAGGCCCTTTATTCTTCTACCATCTATCATTTGGCCTAGGTTGGAACTTTTGTACCTGTGATCTTTCCATTTCCACCAACCTATTATGCGTGGCACTTATTTCCTTGGCATGGTTTGCTATTAATTTCACTTGATTGACCTCAGTGTTCTTAATCATTTGCATCAATTCCTTGTTGGGGTCATTATCCAATTCTTTAACTTTTTTCCCTTAGATTCTCATGACTTATTTGGACCCTTACCAAATCCCAAAATCTCCAACTTTCGAGACGCCTTTTTACATTTCTCCAATTCTTCAGCCAAAGTCTGAGCAGCCTTTAAAGTATTTGGCTCAATGCGCCTTAGCTCATAAGAAGTATCAGCTCCATATGCATCAACATAATAAATCAAAAGAGACTTTTTTGGAGGTTTAACATCCTAAGGCAAACTCTTCACAATATCATTAAATCTCTTATTAAATTCTTCCACTGACTCACTCTCATTCTTCTTTATATGGATAATAGCATTGAGCAAATGTTTGTCTTCTCTTTTATCTCCATATTTCTCATTGAAGGCATTAATAATAGATCTTAAAGAATCGAAAGTGTTAACAGGAAACTCTATGAACCAATCCAAAACATCCTCATCCAAAGAGAGGACCAAAAGCCTCATCTTAACATCCTTATGGTTAGCATTGTTACACAACTTGCTCACACAAAGGTTGAAGTTCCTAAGGTGAGTCTTAGCACTAATAGCATTGTTACCTTGGAATGAAGGAAACTTTTCGATGGCTTTATCCGAAATAGCATTCGGATAGTCATCAATGTTAGAGATATCACAAGGGAAAAAAAAGTCATCCATGATGTCTTTCTCAACTTGACCTTGAAAAAGCAAATGGATATCAGAAATAGCCTCCTGCCCAATATTAGTAAAAAATCTATGAGAAGAGAGTTTGTTTAATCTCACTCTAAAAACATTTTTAGGATCAAGAGTGGGACTAACCAAGCTACTTGGATTCCTTCTAGTAGAAACTCTTGTAGAAAATGAACCAAGTGGAGTTGCCACTTGAACAAGAACCTAACTATAAAAATCCAAAATACAAAATCAAAAGTTAGTCGTATTCTGGATCAAAGTTTAGTCTCACTCTAAAAACATTTTTAGGATCAAGAGTGGGACTAACCAAGCTACTTGGATTCCTTCTAGTAGAAACTCTTACAGAAAATGAACCAAGTGGAGTTGCAACTTGAACAGGAATCTAACTATAAAAATCCAAAATACAAAATCAAAAGTTAGTCGTATTCTGGGTCAAAGAGGACTTATCCCCGACAACGGCGCCAAAAGATGTTGTCCACACATTTTCACACCCAAGACAAGTGGGAAAAATCCTCAACCCCACAAGGCGTGCTCTTGGTGGCAACGCTCAAAGAAGGAGTTGTCACTTGGTCCCAACTCTCTTCGTTTAGACACTCTCCTAGCTAAGTCGAGGGGGGTGGTCCCTAAGCAAGATTTTTAATGAAAGGCTTGTTGGTTCTAACAAGTTCTAGCAGATAATTAATGAATTAATTAGGTGGACTTGAAATATAACTTGAAATTAAATTTATGGGCAAGTTCAAATAACTACAAGCATATAAACATCAACAATTTAAATAGATCCAATAGATTTAACAAGATATCCTACAAGACAAATTGTAAATAGACTAGTGCCAATAATAAACTTGCAAGAAATATATGCTCAAAGCAAAATCGCCATACTTGCAATGGAATATAATTTTCAAGCTACAACAATTTGCAAAAATAGGAAAGTTTTAAGGCGAACATTAGTAGATCAAGATAGAAGATTATATACAATTGTGAGATATGAGCAACAAAATAGAGATAAAGCTTGCAAGAGAATAAAACTTGCACTTAAAAGAGATATGCTCAAATATGATATAATGACATCATATGACAATTAACATGAGCAAGAAAATAGACAGGTACAAGAAACAAAATGAAATGCTCGCAAGTAAATGAGATGCTCACAGTCCAAATTGTACAATAACCAATTATATGCAAGATGAAACAAAGATGTAGGTGAGTGTGTGAAGAAAAGTGGTCTTGGTAAAATTTATTAAATGCCTATTCTAAGGTGTGACTTCCCCTCAATTTCTTCAACTTGCTAAGGACTAGAAGTGGTTGCAAGAGGGTTAGGATGAGGAAGCAATGGTTTCATTAACGATACCCGCCTAGTTCTTCAATACAACATGCATGCATTTGTTCCTACAAGGGACCTAGCAACGCAAGAGAGCTGAGAGGTCATGTGTTTTTACCTTTCATCCAAAACTCAAATTTAGGGAAATTGAATGACAGTTGAGGAAGATTTTCTTAGATGTCTATCAGCCAAGTTTATGCTTGGAGGTAAATTTTAGAGAAACTAAATGCTAAATGTGAATGAGATCTAAAGTTAGAACAAGTACTTCAACAACAAGATAGCTTATGAATTTATAATCTCAATTAGAACCCAATTAAATGTCACATTTGCTTGAAATTATAAGATATGAAATGCAAACTAATTAGACAATGAAGTGAACAATGAGATGAGCAATATACCAGCATTAAGATGAGTTATATCAACTGTAAATAGATCAGATTTAAGCTAGTAAATCAGCTATAAAAAATTTAATATACTTCAATGTGCTAACTAGCCCAATGAAAAATGCAATTTAGAGATTAGATCTAGCAATCCTAATGCAACTAGATGATGAAATAAACAAGAAACTAATCTAGCAAAGCAAATGCAAAAGCTAGCCTCTAACGACCTACAAAATCTTCCTTCCAAACAAGGAGATAGGGATACCAAGGGGAAAACCCCAAGCTCCCACAAGAAGAAAAATAATTTTATTATTTAGAGAGAAACCCTCTTATAGAGAAGTGAGGGTTTTAAATCTTGAGGAGGGAGGGTTTCAAAGAAAGAATACCCTTCCTCAAAAGACAAGATAAGAAGAGAAAAATATTTGCAATACTCTTTTTTACAGAATTACAATGAAAGAGTTCCTCATTTCAAAAGACTTGGCTTTTGAAATGATCTAGCTAGATCTAGCTTTTACAGAATTACAATCCTCTAATAGATCTAGCTTTTCCTTCAAAAGACTTAGCTTTGATGGCTCCGTTTCCAAATTTTCAAGGGGAAAATCCAAATATTCGCATAGGAGGGATAGAAGGTTTCTTCTCTACAGATCCAGGTGTGAGGAGATCTCAAACATATAGATCTATTAATATTTCAAGCCTTCACTTGTAGATCTCCTCAAAATACCTTCAAAACCCCACGGATTTACGCAAGCACGAAGAGGAAAATCAAATCTGATGTAAGAAAAATTGATCCACGAAATAGAGAGAATATACAATTAAAAATACAAATTGCAAGCCACAAGAGGATGAGGACACCTCTGCTCTTGTGCAAACAATAAGGGAATAACCCTCTAATTAAGCTCTAAAAGCTAGATCTGACAATAAGAGTGCATTAAATCCAGAAATTATTTATGCTACAAAATAAGTTAAGTAATTGTAGATAGAACATAAACCATATAAACCATATGCACAATAGAAGACAACCAAGAACTCAATGAGACACAGAGAAGTTACGTCAATGACCAGGGCAAAATCCACAAGGGGAAAACCCAACCAAATTCTTCTTCTATTAGAAATCAATTGTTCAACAGAGATACAAAGTACAATGAGAGAATAAAGAAGTTCACCCAAAATCTGAAGATCTCTGACAGCAGTAGCTGATGCAAACACTGAATCACTTTGGCTCTCCAAGATCTGCTCTTGCTCTTCAAGACTCTCTCTCTCTCAATCTTCCTCTAGACTCTCCAACTCTCTCTTTCTCAAGTTTGAATTCTCCTCTCACAAGCACAAGTAAGTGTGTCAAGTGAAGATGAGGCAGAAATATATAGGAAGAGCAAGGAGGTGGAATTCATGAGGGAGTAACACCTATGCCTTGAGGAGGAGTTACATATGTCAAAATAGGTGTAACTTGTGCCATAAAAGAGAGGAGTGTAACTTATGAATTTAGGAGAGAAGTGTAACTTACGCATTAAAGAGGTGTAAGAGGAATCTTTTTATGACGAGTCAATCAAAGTATGTAAGAGAGTGTAAGAGGTGCATAAGAGCATTAAAGAGAGAGGAATGAATCCATTAAGAGAGAGAGAGAGAATAACATATGCATTAATTGAGGGGAGTTACATATGACATGATTAAGAGTCTTGAATTTCTTTTAATAATAATATAATAATATCATAAAGAGGATAATAGTAATAATAATAATAATATTGATGATTAAGTTGAAAATTAAACAATTGAGATTGATTAAGGACAAGTTAAATGATTTTTCCATCATATATATATATATATATATATATATATATATAAGTACGAATTGATGGAGAGTGATTTACTATTTTTGGAAAGTCATGGTTGCAAAGAGAGACATGACTTTCTATTTTTAAAAAGTCACTTTAGAAAGGTCAAAAATGAAATTTTATTCAAGGAATTCATCCCATAACTGTCAATTTTCAACACTCCCTCTCAGTTAGGGAGGAATTTCTTTATGATACAAGGATCTTTGCTATCTCTTCTTTGGAACAATGATGTTAAAATCTAATGAAGAAGAATCATCATAGGCGAGATACATCCATCACCCTATACACACTTGGGGGGATCCACTTGTCAACACATGACAAGGATCTCGCTCATCCAAGGTTCATCACTACTTGGGGGATCCACTTGCCAACACATGACAAGGATCTCGCACATCCAAGGTTCATCACTGCTTGGGGGAATCCACTTGCCAACACATGACAAGGATCTCGCTCATCCAAGGTTCATCACTACTTGGGAGGATCCACTTTCCAACACATGACAAGGATCTCGCTCATCCAAGTTTCATCACTGCTTGGGGGGATCCACTTGTCAACACATGACAAGGATCTCGCTCATCCAAGGTTCATCACTGCTTGGGGGGATCCACTTGTCAACACATGACAAGGATCTCGCACATCCAAGGCTTATCATCCATGACCACCCTCTCTAGGAAGGGTCACATCTATCAGTCCAAGTTGCACTCTGAAAACCGAGAACTTTCTTTTGGAAAAGGCCTGGTAGGAATGTCAGTGATCTAGTCATCCAAGGTTCATCACTGCTAGGGGGGATCCACTTTCCAACACATGACAAGGATCTCGCTCATCCAAGATTCATCACTGCTTGGGGGGATCCACTTGTCAACACATGACAAGTATCTCGCTCATCCAAGATTCATCATTGCTTGGGGGGATCCACTTCTCAACACATGACAAGAATCTCGCACATCCAAGGCTTATCATCCATGACCACCCTCTCTAGGAAGGGTCACATCTATCAGTCCAAGTTGGTCCCTGAAAACCGAGAACTTTCCTTTTGGCAAAGGCTTGGTAAGAATGTCAGTGATCTAGTCATCAGTCGATATATGATGAAGTCTTACTGCTCATCTTTGCACCATATCCCAAATATAGTGATATTTGATCTTAATGTGTTTGGACTTGTCATGGAACACGGGATTTTCTGCAAGTCGAATCCCACTCTTATTGTCACAATAAATTACTGTAGTATCCAATACTTGCTCAAACAGCTCTCCAAAGAGCTTCCTTAGCCATACTGCCTCACAGCTAGCCATGCTAGCAACAATGTATTCTACTTCAGCCGTGCTAAGAGCAACAAACTTTTACTTTCTGCTCATCCAAGATATCATGGTAGATCCTAAGCTGAAGCAACACCCTGATGTGCTCTTTCTGTCAGTCGAGTTACCAGCCCAATCAACATCAGCATATATATGTAGCCTTACATCTTCGACAGTATATCTCAATCCAAGATTGATGGTCCCATGCAGGTACCTCAACACATGCTTTGCAGAAACCCAGTGTGCATGAGCAAACTTAATCATGTATTGACTCAGAGTATTGACTACAAAGCATTTATCTGGTCTAGTGTTCACTAAGAACATCAGTGCCCCAATCAGTTGACGGTACTCAAAAGGATTAGCCAAATCACGTCCTGTAGCTTTACCACAAAGCTTCTTGAAATTCATTTCCATTGGAGTATTCATAGACTTACACTCAGTCATGCCAAACCTTTCTAGTAGTTTGACAACATATTTTCCTTGAGAAAGGAAAATCTCACCAGATTTCTACCATACCTGCAGGCCTAGAAAGTAGTGCATCAAACCATGATCTTTCATTTCAAATTCGGAAGCTAACTCCCTCTTACACTAGAGAATAAGAGGTTCACTACCGGTAAAAAATAAATCATCAACATACAATACCAAAATCAAAGGCATACCTTAGACTGTCTTAAAGTAAAGATTTGGATCTGCATTGCTTCTGGTAAAACCAAGCTTCATCAAGAAGTTATCTATGCGAGCATACCAAGCTCTTGGAGCTTGTTTCAAACCATAGAGGGCTTTCTTCAGACTACACACATGAGTTTTTGGATAATATACTTCAAAGCCTTGTGGTTGCTCCACAAATACTTCTTCATTAATGAAGCCATGCAGAAAAGTAGTCTTCACATCCATTTGGTGAAGAGACCATCCTTGGCTAGCAGCTAGAGTTACAATAGATCGGATGGTGGTGTAACGGGAAACAGGTGCAAAAATTTCGTCATAGTCTATTCCCTTTTTCTGAGAGAAACCTCTAGCCACAAATCTAGCTTTATATTTTTCAATACTGCCATACAGCCATTTAGAGGATACAACAGATTTACCTTGGGGTCTTGGAACCACTTCCCATACATCATTATGAATGATGGATTCATATTCTTCAGCCATTGCATCTTTCCACACTTGGGCCTTTACAATTTCTTCAAAAGTGCACGGTTCAACTTGAATAATGTTGCTCATGGCTACAACATATCCTTGGAACTAGCAAGGTTTCTTGCTTTCTTTGAAAGTTCCTCTAGGGGCAGCATGTTTATCGGCATCTTGAAGAGTGTCACGAAGCCATAAAGGTCTCCTTTTAGGAGGAGGATCACATGGAGGAGGATCCAAAGGATCCATGGGCTCCATGCGTTCATCCTCTAGATTAGTTTTAGCTTCAAGGTCTTCTTGTATTTCAAATACATCATCTTGACTATCAACATTAGCAGGAGGAAGAGGAGTGTCTCTTTCTTTTCCAAGAGCTACATCTTCATCAAATGTTACATCCCTGCTAAATTCTATATTTCTTTGACCAGGTACATATATTCTGTAAGCTTTAGAATTCTCACAATAACCAACAAACTTACCTTTCTTGCCTGAAGCTCCCAACTTGTTCCTTTTCTCTTTTAGGACATGAAAGTAGGCAGGACAGCCAAAGATCCTTGGGTGCCCAACTTCAAGTTTCTCGCCAGTGAAGACCTCTTCGGGAGTCTTGTTGTTTAGGACACGATGAGATCTGTTTTGAACATAGACAGTTGTGTCCGCAGCTTCTCCCCATAGAAACTTTGGCAATTTCTGATCATGCAACATAGCTTTGGTTGCTTCCATGATAGTTCTATTCTTTCTCTCGGCCACACCATTCTGTTCTGGGTTATATGGTACAGTGGTCTCTTTTCTGATTCCAACTTCTTTGCAGAAGTCAATGAAATCACTGGAAGTGAACTCTTCTCCATTGTCAGATCTGAAAATTTTAATCTGCTTTCCAGTTTGTTTTTCTACTAGAGCTTTGTAATCTTTGAACATGTTAAAAGCTTGACTTTTATTTTTCAGAAAATAAATCCATGTTTGCGAGAAAAATCATCCACAAAGATAATACAATACAAGTAACCACCAAGAGAAGTTATAGGCATTGGTCCACATAAATCAGAATGTACAAGATGCAATACCTGATTAGTTCTACTTTTGCTTGAAGGGAATGGTCCCTTCACTTGCTTTCGGCTTGCACATCCTTGGCAAACATCATCATGATCAGATTTGATTTCTGGCATTCCGGAAACCATCTTTCTCACATGAGGTAATGCTTCGTAGTGCAAGTGAGTGAACCTTCGGTGCCAAAGTTCACTTTGATGATTGATGTCATGGATTAGAGCATGAATAGGTCTTCCATTGATTTTGTATAGACCTTCACATCTAGATCCTAGAGTAAGAGCATCTCTCCTGTTGGATCTCGATGGCCAAGTGCGAACTTTACCATTTATGAAAGCAACTTTCATTCCTTCATCTTTTAAAGCTGATATGGAAACAAGACTCTTCTTTAAACCAGGAACATATAAAACTTCTTTAAGAGTCAAAGTTTTACCTTAATCCAGATGGAAAGAAACGGAACCAGATCCCTTTATGGGATATGTAGAGTTATCTCCAAGAATGATCTTCAAATTTGTCTCCCTCTCAACCAATTTAGAGAGTACTTCTTTGTAACCAGTAAAGTGCCCCGAAGCACCACTATCAACCAACCAGTTATAACAAGAATCTGCAGGAGATGAACTTGAAAGAGCAGAAACAAGAACGTACTCTGATTGAGTCTCAGCTGCATTATTATCATACCTTTGGTTCCTTGAGGAACGATAGTTTCCTTTGTGAGTAGAAGGAGCTTCTCTTCTTCTTTTGTAATCAGATTTGTTGGAGCGATTGTTGAAGTTCGATTTTGATGCTCTTTTGTTTTTTGAACAATCACGAGCATAGTGGCCATGCTTGTGACAATTGTAGCATTGGACTTTTGATAAGTCTCTGGTCCATTGAGAGGAGTTGTTGGGAGCAAACTTTCTCGAATAGTGCATTCCTCTTCTTCCTTTCTTCTTTTTGCCTTGTACAACAAAGGCAGTAGGTTCTCCCTCATGCTTGGGAATTCTCCCTCTGGAAATCATTTTGGCTTCTTCTTGGCTGCACTTTCCCAGGAGCTCATCAAATGTAGGAAACTTGTCATTATTACTGATGGTAGTAATAAAACTTTCCCCAAAAGAAGGAAGACCTCCAAGCAAAATCAATACTAGTTCTTTATCATAAACAACTTCACCAGAAGTTGACAATTGATCTTTGATTTTTGATATCCTCATGAAGTATGCTTGAATGGTTTCTCCTCTGTTCATCTTAACATCCTTGAGTTGATTCTTCAAAGCAAAAATTTGACTCAATTTGTTCACTTGATACATTCTAATCAGCTTGTCATACATTTCTTTGGTTTTCTTCAAATTGGAAACATAAGTGATGAGGTGGTCTCCAAGAGAGTCGAGGATAATATTTTTAGCCTTGACTTCTCCTTTCTTGTATCTGGCCTTGATAGTAGCATTGGAGTTTTCAGCTAGTTCTACTACCCCTCCTTCAACATACTCTAGAACATCATGTTCCTCAAGAGTAATATCCAATCTGGCCTTCCAAGGGAAGAAATTTGAAGCATCAACTAGCTTCTCTTCATTCTTATAGTAGGAGGAAGACATCTTGATCTGCTTAAAAATTTCAGCAGCAAATAGAAAGGGACACGAGATATTTCAGTTGTAAATGAAATATTTCAGCAGCAAAATGGAAGAGAAATTTCAGCAGAAAATTAGCAGTAAGTAGCAAGAACGACAAGAGATATTTCAGCAAAAAAAGAGTTGCAAATGGAGCGGATAGCAAGCTATATTTCAGCAGAAAATGAGTTCCAAATGGAGCAGACAACAAACCATATTTCAGCAGAAAATAGGTTGCAAATGGAGCGGACAGGAAGCTATATTTCAGCAGAAAATGGCCTTCAACTCTGCACTCCACACCAAATGTTGCAATGCAAGGTAGAGACTCCGCCATGGGGAGAAATAGCAACAATACTCTTCGTTACACCTCACATTCTAGGAGGTTCCGCTTTGTGATTTTTAGCAAAATGATGTAAATTTGTTGTTGGTTCCTTAGAGCTATTGGACCAACTTGTGGGGATTCATCTTCATGAAGCCCCTTATCTTCATGGCATCATATCATTTGATGGAGGTCTTTGGTTGGGGGAATCTCACTTCTCCTTAGTTGGATGATTACGCTTGCGATTTGGTGGTCTTATATTCCCACATGTGCTTGCCTTGCTGATCACCTCTTGTTTGCACTTTTTATGGATGTGAAACATACTATTTCATTATGGTGGTTTGGTATATATGCTTATCTTGGATGATGATGGTGGCAGGAGGTAGATGTTTTATGTCATTGTTATTGATATTTCCCAAGACTTGGTGGGTTATTGTATGATGTTGGTGTCACTAGGATGGGGTGTTCTACATGGTCCTTTTGGATTGGATGTGTGATGGGGAACATACTAGATGATTCGACAGGTTAGGAATTCTTTATGTCCCCTTCTAAATGATGTTGCTATGGTGGGATGATTCATGTTACCTTTGTGGGATTTCCCTAGGTTGTTTAACTTTATGCTGTAATATTTGCTAGACATCACACATAGGGAAATATGTTTCATGATGTTAGTACCCTCGTTGATGTGTTACTTGCTAAGTTTGAGTTAGATGGGAGGGTACTAATTACTTTTGATGTCATAATCCATTAGTGGTGGTTCAACTTAGGTTGGGATTAATAATTTGTTGTTATCATTGTGGAGTTTTTCTCTAGAGAACAACTTTTATTTACATGGTTAAATACTTCATTGGACACATGTTCATGGTGATTTATTTTGTTGTGACTAATTGGAGGTTGATTGTGGTTATGTTTGAGCATTAACCTTTATGCATAAATGTTGAGGTTGATTTAATTGTTCAATGATTAACTTCATTAGCTTCCTTTTCACACTTGAAGGGGAAAGGTGGCACATTGCATGCATTTACTTGGTCATCTTCTATATCTGGCCATATCCTTGGAGGACAAACTTGTGGAGACACTTCTTGCTATTCTTGGAGATGTATATTTATTTATTTCATGGAGTTTTAGCATGGGCAAAACCCCAATTCTCTCTTATCTCCTTAGATTTTTTTTGTTGGAGGTTGCTCACTTATTTTATGAGGTTTGACTACTTCATCTTGCACATTCATCCATGGAGTTGGTTGCCTTGGGATTTAATTGTGTAGAGTTGGTTGGAGATTAAAAAATCTATTCTAGTTGACTCCTTCATTACACAAATCTTGGGGAGATGTATCTACCATGGAGATTATTTATTTATTTATTAAGATGACCGCGCATAAGTTGTTGAAGGCTTGACCAAGCCTTTCATGTGAAGCACTCCATCAAGATGGTATCCATCACACTTGCTTATGCATCTTGTAGACCACTTGTCATTTTAGGATGGTGATTATGGAGCATTATCTCATGTCAAGCATATTTTATTGTATTTGCATGCATGCATCTTGGAGGGGCACAATATTGAGGAATTATTTACCATCTGATGGAGCACTTGACATGGTCAACCACTCATTTCGAAGAGGCACCCCATCTTTTTGTGTTATTTTTAGAGGATCTTTCTTTAACTACTCCATTATTTTATTATTGTTTGACTCTTCATGGAATGAGTTAGCAAATGTTGTATTTTATTGTAAGAGAGGTAAATTTCCCTCTATATAAAGAGGAGTTTCTCTCCATTTCATTTGGAATAGCAATCAGAGGCTTGTGAAAGAGACATGTGATTGAAGATTGTAGAACTTGAAGATGATTGATGAGGAGCTCCCTTGTACATCAAATTCTTTAAAACTAATGAAGAAATGAGGTATTGATCTACTTTGTTGTATGGCTATGTACATGCTCTTCAATTTTGTTGTTAATTATGTGTAGAAAACCACTTGATATTATTTTAATTTGAAGGCATATTAATGAAATAATTTTCTTTTAGGAGTAATGCAATGTGAGGAGAGTCCCCCTCTTGCTTTTCTTGCTATTATAATGATGTTTTAGTTCCTTCACCTAATGAACTAGTTGTTGAAATGGAATTATAATTCAACCTAATATGACGACACCTTCAAATTTCTTTGGTGAGTAGCACCTCTAGCTCCCCAAGATTAAGTTGTCTCACATTAATTTCCAGCAAACACTTAAGGTTGAATAGCATCAAATTAGTACCTTTTACCTTAAGTACACACCCAAATGATGAATGTATCCACAAGTTCTTTCATCCCAAAGGTTGAACGTGGCAAACTAGCCCTTTCTACAATATAGCCATCCAAAGTAGTTGATTGTGACACACCAGTTCCTTCATTCATGCAATATTTCATGACTCCGTTAGCTAATAGATTGATAGACACTAGCCCCATATGATCCCACTTCCTTGTTCCCTATTCTTCCTTTCTTTTCAATCCCATATCCTTTTCCCTGTTTCCATCTTTTTTATATACTACAACCTATGTTTTGTTAAGTCCTACTCCATGCATCACCTAGAGACTCTACTCCATAGCCTTAGCAATCCTACTTCGAGATACCCCTTGTGTTGGAGAAGTGCCAACCTAAACGAAAAGGAAGAATTATTAAGGTGACAATGGGTACTCTTCCCAAGTTACATAAAGCTAACACCTTGGTGCTTAAAACTTTACATGTTTGTAGATGCTAGGTTTTGTTGTAATGCTCTCTGGACTTGGCATTCTACATGTGGAAATGTGGAAGCATAGAAAAGGAAAGTAAAAACAACTTTTGTTATATTCCCACTGTTATATTTAAATCTCATATACTAGAAAAATAAACTTGTATTAGCCCCAAGAGTTAGCTCAAGTGGTCTATAGCCAAATGTGAAAGTTCTTTGATATTGTTGCTAGTTGTTGTTGATCACGGGTTCATCTCTCTTTGATTCCCTTGGGACGAGGCCCCGTAATCAGGGCAGAAAGTTTACCCGGTTTAGCATCCACGAAATGTGGGGACGTACTCTAGGGTTTCCCGTACTTTCATTCCCAGTATAACAAAAAAAACTAGTATCACGAATAAATTTGTTAATATTGGGAACCAACACAAGTACAATCATCAAAGATTCGATACATAGCCTAGCAAAAATTTCCTTTTTGTATACTAATTAATATATTACTGTCTAAATTTACAAAAAAAATCAATTATATTATAATGTGAAAATTCGCTTTTTTTAAGAGTATTAAGTGTCATAGTACAATTTAGGAGATATTTTTGTGTTAATTTTACCATTGTTCTATGTTGTTTCAACTACTTTAGCCCCATTCAATTCTTCATTTAACAATCTTTCAACAATAATTAATATTTTCAAACATCAACAGTAAATGCAATGATAATAGGAGACAATCAACTCATCAACAAGAGACATCGATTTGGTCAAAGACCAAGGAAAAACACCACAAGGGGGAAAACCTTTGAAATTATTCTTCTATTAGATTGTCATAAAATGTTCATTAGAGAGTACAATGAGCCAATACAAAACTATCCTTCAAAATTCACCAAACAATATCTAGAAATATGATCCCAGCAATAAAAATGATTAGAGTTAACTTTCCCAATCTGCGGTCAATTGTGGTCAATTGCAGTCACCTGTAAAAATGAAACACTAAGTCTCAGTCGCACGAAGCAAGTGTTCATGCGTGTGTCTAAAGCATTCCAGCAGAATAGGCCTGTATGCATGCGGCTACAGTCGAAAAACTGTTGTGTCAACCCTGCAAATGCAAACCAAAACCCTAATCCACACGAGCGAACTTCAGACCCTGCAATTTTGGACATGTACGAACCAAATTACGCGAACTCACTTCAGACCTGTGTGAACCAATCCAAAGAAGAGAGGAAAAGAAGATGTTTCATGATGATGTCCAAATGAGGGTCACTTGACTTGTATTTATAGGCTTCCAAGGGTGTCCAATTTCCTTTTAGGGTCAACCTATCCTTTTCTGCACATGTGGGCTTCACTTCAAAAATACACTTTCCCTTATCCAAATCAAGTGCTTCAAAAGTCAAAATTGGTCCTCTCAAACAGAGTTATCTGGTCCCATGATTGGAATTTGTCACTAAGCTGCCAAATTAACACTCCCTCTCAGCTAGGGAGAAATTCCAACTATATCATGAAATCATCATAAGTATCATGTCATCAGATCAGGTCCCATCTCTGCTCAACTCTATCTGCTGAAACATTCTCCAATCTAAAGAAGAAGAATCAGCGAGGAGCTACAGCTACCACCCTCTCGGGACAATGAGGAAGGTCCTATGGGACACTCTCACCTCATGTTTGTGATAGTGGGGAAGGTCTTGTTACACAGCGTTTGTCAAAGTTCCAAGGAAGCAGAAGTGCCAAATTTTTTCAACAAGATCGAATCATATGTTAGTAGTCCATGTGTCATTGTTAACCCATTTTGCAAGTTATATAATGTAAATGATGCTAGTAAGACCTTTAAATGTATGTAACAACCTAGGTAAGCCTATTATTTTGGTGGAAAGCTTCATCCTAGGAGGTTTTTCGTCTCACTGACTCATTTGTGTTTCTAAACACGAATGGTCGGCGGAGTTTTTCCCTCCAACCTCACCCCAAAGCTAGGGTGGAATTCTTCGTCAAAGTCTTAGGTGAGTCCTAGTGTTTTAGTCGAGTTTGATGTAAAAGTGAATTGGGAATAATTTAAGCTAGTTGGCTAAATTATTTGATTACAAATCACTTGGTCTACTAGATCATGTTGTGTCACATAATTGGGTATGTGTCTTGAGGGTCTAAGCAAAATGTGTATTCGCCCTTTAAGAGTTGTAAATGTAAAAATATTATGTATTAGAAGGTGGAAAAATATTAAATCCCTTAATGTGTAAATTAATTAATTTTTCAAGCAAAATAAAATTAAATCTTAAGCCAAAAAATTAATTACTTAAGAGTCAAATTAAATTGTCTTAGGAAAATTAATTCTCCAAGTGGAAAAATACGTGGGTCTTAAAAGAATTAATTTTTGAAGGTCCACCAAAGGAATATCGTATATTTCAAGAAAATTTGGACCCTTGAACCTTGATGGTTAAGTCAAAGTCACATTTTTTTGGAAATTAGCTCAATATAATTAATTGAGCTAATAAAAATGGAATTAAATGATAAATTCAAAAATTCTTCAAAAATAAATAAATCAATGGCTAAGATTAAAAGATCTTCAAGTATTTATCAACGACCGAGATTATTTTGACAAGGATCAAAGAAACTAGCCGTTCTTTTTCCACTTGGAGGATTTATCTATAAATTAGAGTCATTTGAGTATCTATCACATTTATCTCTGGCTAGAAATTTGTTGTTGGAGCATCTTTGTAAACTATTGTCCTACTGGGAACTATTTTTTCTATCATAATAAAGACTTTGGGGTGCAACTCAAGATGTTCCAAGCTTATTGATTTGTGGTACATATTGACTGCGGGATTTCCTATGTTGTGTTGAATAATGGTAAGATATGTTTTCATTAGATAGAGATAAAATCCTGCTATTGATAGTTTTGGGTTAATCTTAGGTGGTTTGATTCTCTATATGATTAACAGATTATTTGGAGATAAATACATTGTGTTTGCAGGTACTTCAGTCCTTAGCATCCAAATTCACAAACTTGGGCAGGAATCATTTTGCTTGGATCCCAAATATTTTTGTGGTGGATTAAATATTCGCTAAGGCTAAGTGTGAATTGGGGTTTCTAAAGTGTTTTTAGTCATTCATCAAAGAAAAAGCGATAAAAATATTCTCTCAAAAATTTAAATTTTCAAAACCCATGTATAGTTGTAGATCTTGTAAATAATTTTGTAAATATAATTTGTAAATTATTTTTGCTGACTTGGGTTTTGGGGTTTTAAGATTTTTGTATATATTTGGGATTTGGGTGTTTTATTTTCATTTTTGCAGGTTGAATCAAGGGATCAAGTGGAGGACAAGTTAGATCTAGGCCCTTGAGGGCAAGATCTAGTCTCCAGTAAATTTTGCAAGGCTACCCACTGTAGATTTTGCGGCAGAATTCAGATCCGGAGGATCCGACCTCCTCTAGCCCTGCATCAGCCTCTACGACCCCTGCGTCATTCTTTTCGACCCTTCTAGGGTAAGCTGTGAGCCCTAGAGGCCTCAGCCTCCCCTCCTAGCCCCTGCGCAAAGGGTTAAAGGCCTTAAGTGGCCTGGTCGTGGGCTTAAGGAGCCTCATCCTCCCTCTGAGACCCTAGACGACTGCCTTAGGGCAAGCCGTGGGCTTTTCAGCCCATAAACCCTAGCCATTTGCCCTAAAAACCCCAACGTCAAACCTTTGGTGGCCGTCCTCCTCCAGCGTTGCCTCCTTTTTGGCCTCCTCTTGCCTCTTTGACCCCTGATCTGTCATCCTAGCCCCCTTAGCCCTCAACATCGTCCTTGCTTGGCCTAGCATTGGCCTTCCTTGGCCTTTTCTGCCCTAGTTTACCCTAGTTCCAGATCAGAAATTTTTTAGGATTGATTCCTTGGTCGTTTTGCAGGTTTTTGGGCTCTAAAAACTTGATTTTCAGGTGGCATTTTCATCCTAAAATTTTGGGCCACTTGGGCAAGTGCATCTACAAGGCCTTGGGCCTAGGGTTTGAACTCTAAACCTTCATTTTACCTCAGTTTTATTATATCAGTGATTATAGTAATAATTAGGCCCTAAAATCACATACAAATTGGTCAAAAATAGTTCAAAATTGCAAAATTTCAATTTTCCTAGATTTTGGCCACTTGGGCATCTTAGATCTAGCCTAGATCTGATTTTCTATTTGCTGGAATTTACTGCATAAATTACTGAATCAGATCTGCAATTTCTGAATCACACATCTTAAAAAGGGGTAAAATTTTGATTTTTTTCAATTTCGGTGAATTTTTCCTATTTTTAGGCATATTGGGCATTAGTTGTAGCATCACTACATTGTTGATCTGTTGGTTTATTTACTGTTGTAATAACTTACTTCAGATCTGATATATCACTAAATACATCATCAAAAAGTGGGCAAAACAAGTAAATTTACAATTTGCTGGTTATTGGGAAATTTTATGTTTCATGTGTTGGGAAAATTTCATAGTTTGAAGTGATTTTCTTACTGTTGTCATAACACTAATAAATTCTGAAAATTTTGAAGTATTATTGTTGATCTATGTTGTCAGAAATCTGAAATTTGTTTATCTCATCTTGGTCTCAAAAGTTGTCTAAGTTTGCATTCGAAAACACTCAAAAAACCTGAGGCTAATCTCGTTGATGAATAGAGTTAACTTGAGCATCTAAGATTCAATTGGCATTGTGGCTCTAGCATAAGAATATTTTTTATTTACATCTTGTGATGATAATCATTGGTGTATAAGTGCTCTAGTTTCTCTGAATTGGTTAAACATCTTGTGAATTGATCTATAGTTGAAGCTTGCACTTGTATCTTTTGGCATTTATCTTGTTTAAGATTGTTATCTCATTGTTAAGTACTCTTTTAGCAACATAATTCACACTAAGTACTTGAATAGCTTAAACAATCTTAACTCAAGTGATTTCACTCAATATCGTTGCATTATCCTAGGTCTAGCTTGCATTAAAACTTACCTTCGAGTATAAGCTATATTGATATAGATCTAAGGCAACCCTTCTCCCCTAGCTTGAGGGGCTTGGAAACTCTTCGGTGGTTAACACAGTGACCTTGCAGTCGTCAGAGCCACGGTCTCTTCAACGCCGGAGGCACCGGGTGATAGGAGCACAACAAAAGGTATCGTTAATCAAGCCCTAGCCTGCTTCCTATTGGCCTCCTTCCCACAACCTACCTTGGAGCTCAGCTTCAGAACAGTTAAGGGAAGGTTACATGTAGACTAGGCATATAATTAAAAATAACCAAGATCATTGCATCACACGGATTCTAAGACTTGCACATCATATAAGCTAGTAAATCATCTAAGCAAAGAGTGTCCATCCGGTTACTTGGTATTAATTTACATTAAGCAAGAATTATGACTCCATAAGGCATTGGTCTCATACTTAGGAAATCTAATCTAATCATTAATCTTGCTAAATTTAACCAAGTAGCTAAGCCACTCATATGTGTCTCCCAAACAAGTTGGTTCCCAACTTGTTTTCCTTCACCTCATTCGAGAGGGGCTACCCCCCATAGCCTGTTGTTGGGAGACAGCTAGAACGGAGTGACAACCCCCACCCTAAGCGATTGTCGCAGTGCCTCTACAATCTGAGCGACAAGAGGTCCTATGGGACACTCTCCCCCAAGTCATCTCATCGAGAAATAAGCGAGATACAACTTACCAAGGAAGGATCACAACCATCCCATGATGCAATCAATAGGCAAGATACCACTTGCTATATGAGAGGTTAGGATCACATCCATCCTATTGTCTGTCAATCTTCCATACAATGACCCTCGAGTCATGTGGTGGAACACCTGCTTCATATCCGAGCTTGGGTGAGATACCTGACTTACCAAAGGTAAGGATCATACACCCCCAAGCCTCCTCAACCCATTGACCAGACGGGGAGGGGCAATCCCAACAAGACCGGCTTGTGGGTATGATGCCAACTAGGGTATACTTTGCATATACCAAGATAGGGGGAGATACCCAACTTGTCAAAACAGACAAGGATCACACACACCGTATGGGTGACAAATAGGGGAGATACCCGATTTTCCAGAGATCCCTCAACCCCAAGAGCCCTCAATGCTCCATTCCCACCTTAGCAGCTCAACCAAGGGGGAAAGAGTTATGCTCAGTGTTCTCGATCAGTGAAGTCACTCATTTGGAGGGATCACTTCTTTCAGTCCAAGCTACCCTTTGAAGACCAAGAACTTCCCTTTCGGCAAAGCCTTGGTTAGAATATTTGCAATCTGCTCATCCGTCGATATGTGATTGTGTAGCAGCTCCTCTCTATACCATGTCTCGAATATAATGATATTTGATCTATATGTGCTTGGACTTGTCATGAAATACAGGATTGTCTGCCAATCGAATTCCACTCTTGTTGACGCAATATATCATTATAATGTCCAGAACCTGCTCAAACAACTCTCCAAAGAGCTTACTCAACCAAACTACTTCGCAGCTAGCCATACTAGCGGCAATGTACTATGCCTCGACAGTACTCAAAGCTATGGAATTTTGTTTCCTGCGCATCCAAGATATCATGGCAGATCCAAGGCTTAAACAACATCCAGAAGTGCTCTTCCTGTCAACAACATTTCATGCCCAGTTAACATTGGTGTATCCATGTAGTCAAACATCTCTAGTAGAATATCTTAGACCAAGGGTGATTGTCCCATGCAAATATCTCAAACTATGTTTGGCAACAATCCAATGTGCATGGAGAGGCTTAGTCATGAATTGACTCAACATGTTCACTACATAGCATATGTCCAGATGAGTGTTCACTAAGAATATCAGAGTGCCAATCAACTGCCTATACTCGAAAGGATTCACCAAATCAAGTCATGCAACTTCTCCACATAGCTTCTTGAAATTCATTTCCATCGATGTGGGCAAGGACTTGCATTCTATCATTCCCAATCTCTCCAACACCGTCACGACATATTTTCCTTGTCAAAAGAAAATCTCACCAGGCCTTTTCTACACCTCAAGGCTTAGGAAGTAGTGCGTGAGTACAAGGTCCTTCATCTCAAATTCAGAGGCTAGCTCCCTCTTACACTCGATCATCAAGGGCTCAATACCTGTCAAAAATAGATCGTCAACATACAAAACTAAAATCAATGGCATACCTTGGACCACCTTGGAGTAGAGGTTGGGATCAGCGCTACTTCTTGTGAATCCAAGCTTCATCAGGTAGTTATCTATGTCGGCATACCATGCTCTTGGGGCTTGCTTCAAGCCATACAATTCCCTCTTCAACCTACAAACATGTGTCTTTCGATCCTCTACTTCAAATCTTTGTGGCTGCTCAACGTAAAATTCTTCCTGTAACATGTCGTGTAGGAATGTTGTTTTTACATCCATCTGATGAAGGAACAATCCTTGACTTGCGGCAAGGGCAACTATTGAACAAATGGTGGTGTATCAGGCCACAAGAGCAAATATATCATCATAATCCTCCTGCCACGAACCTTGCCTTATATTTCTCAATACTCCCATCGATTCCATGTTTGACCTTGAATAGCCATTTTGAAGTCAGGACAGATTTCCCCTTTGGTCTCGGCACAACATCCCATACATCATTCTTCATAATTGATCTGTACTCTTCGGCCATAGCATCCTTCCAGACTTGTTCTCTCACAGATTCTTCAAAGGTGGGAGGCTCAGCTTGAATCATATTGCTCATTGCTTCAACATATCCTTGGTACCTACGTGGTTTCTTACTTTCTCTAAAATTCCTTATGGCGGGAATGAGTCTCTCGACATCCTGTAATGTGTCACGAAGCCAAAGTGACCTCTTCCTAGCAGGGAGATCACATGGAGGAGGAGGCGGAGGGAGGTCCCTTGCTTTCCCAAGGGCAGCATCTTTATCGAATGTCACATCCTGCTAATTTCAACCTTCCTTTGACCAGGAACATATATTCTAAATGCTTTGGAATCTTCGCAATATCCAACAAACGTACATTTTCTACTAGTGGCTTCCAGCTTGTTTCTTTTGACTTTCAGCACATGGAAATATACGAGGCAGCCAAATACACAGAGGTGACCAATGTCAGGCTTGATACATGTGAATACTTTTTCGGGAGCCTTGTTGTCCTATGCTTGATGAGGCATCTTGTTTTGAACGTATACCGCTATATTTGTTGCTTCTCCCTAAAGGAACTTTGGTAGCTTTTGATCATGGAGCATGGCTCGAGCAACTTCTACAATAGACTTGTTCTTTCTCTCAGCCACTCCATTTTGTTCGGGATTATAGAGCACAATCGTCTCTTTCTTGATTCCTTCCTTCTTGCAAAAATCTATAAATTCATTTGAAATGTACTCTCCACCGTTGTCAGACCTGAATATTTTAATTTTCTTCCTTGTTTGATTTTCAACCAAAGCCTTTAAGTCTTTGAACAAATCAAAGGACTCATCCTTGTGCTTCAAGTAATATATCCATGTCTTTGTTGAGAAATCATCGATGAAGGTAATGTAGTAGAGATGTCCACCAAGTGAATGTACGGGCATCAGACCACATATGTCAGAATGAATGAGTTGGAGGATGCCATTTGTCTTATTCTCGCTAGAGGGGAATGGTCCCCTTGTCTTCTTTCCACTGGCACATCCAGAACATACTCCATCGTGTTGGGCTTGAACATCGAAAAATCCAAAGACCAATTTCTTCAATTTCGAAAGAGCGTCATAATGTAGATGAGCTAATCTTCGGTGCCATTAATTTCTTTGATGATTAGTATCATGGACCATCGCTAGAAGAGGTTTTTCAGTGACTCTATAGAGTCCTGTTAGAAAATTAAATATTACAGAGCAATGAAACACATAAAATATGCGGAAAACACAAGCACACAAAACACATAAAACCAAAGGGAGCAATTACGTGGTTCACGGTTGGAGCTCATCCACACCCCAACGACAGTCCTTCCTTTCTATTATCCGGCAAAAATGAAAGAGACACAACCTCGGCCAGTCCCGTTGTAATATCCTGTTGTTTCTCTCTCTGATCTCCAACTATCACATTTCTCGCTACGAGAATACACATACAATACGTATGATACAATACCCTCATACAAGCGGGGTTGCATAGGGCAAAAAACCCTAAACTAAACATAACTTCTACCGTCAGATCATCCGCCTAATGAGCGGCCCAAATTGACTAGAAATTACTATACTTTTACAAGGCAATTTTACATCTGTTTTTAGCTTCGGGGGCGCTGCCCCCGAAAACCCCCGCCAAGGGGGGACTCCATAAAGTCGCAGCCGCCCCCCCTGGACCCCCCAGGCAGCGTTTAATTATCCAGCAAAAATGAAGAGACACAACCTACAGCAGATCCGTTGTAATATCCTTTGTTCTCTCTCACAGTCTCACTATCTGTTTCTCGCTCTGAGAATACACATACAATACACAGTCACAATACAATACCCTCATACAAGCGAGGGGTTGCCTTCTAGGACAAAAAACCCTAAACTAAACATAACTTCTACCGTCAGATCATCCGCCTAATGAGCGGCCCAAATTGACTAGAAATTACTATACTTTTACAAGGCAATTTTACATCTGTTTTTAGCTTCGAGGGCGCTGCCCCCGAAAACCCCCGCCAAGGGGGGACTCCATAAAGTCACAGCCGCCCCCCCTGGACCCCCCAGGCAGCGTTTAATTACGGGTGGCGTTGCTGCCCCCATTAAGATACAAGGGTCCAACGCTGTGATACAAAATAAACAAGATAATCAAGCTCCACACCCAACAATCTCCCACTTGGAGACTGATTGTAGCAATTCCACCGCTGCTTCATTTGTTGGACAATGACTCCTCTTTGGACCTGGTTGTTTCTCATCTTCATTGTCATCCTTGAAGACCAATTGAAACTGAGCATGTTCTCAGTTTCCCCCTGGTTACAACTTTTGTGAGCATATCTGCAAGATTCTAGCTAGTGTGTATCTTTTCCAGCTTCAACTGTCCATCTTCCAATACTGACCGTATGAAATGGTACTTGAGCTATATGTGTTTAGTCCTGGAATGAAATGTTGAGTTCTTTGCAAGATGAATGGCACTTTGGCTATCACTGTATAACGTGCCCATATCATGCGTCTTACCCAATTCATCCATAAACCTTTGTAACCAAATCATTTCCTTACTAGACTCTGTAGTAGCAACATATTCTGCTTCTGTTGTTGAGAGTGCAACAACACTTTAGATTTTTGAAACCCAATTAACAGCTATTCCACCTACAGTAAATACATATCCTGTAGTGCTCCTCCTGTTATCTCTGTCACCTACCATATCTGCGTCAACATATCCTTGTAGATCAATGTTTGAACCACCAAAGCATAATGCTTGATTTGTGGTACCTCTCAAATATCTGAGAATCCATTTCACTGCCATCCAATGTTCTTTTCTGGATTGTTCATGTACTTGCTTACAACTCCCACTGCATGTGCAATATCAGGCCTTGTGCAGACCATTGCATGCATTAAGCTTCCAACTGCTGATGCATATGGAACTTTAGACATGTAGTCCATTTCTTCTTGGGTCTTGGGGCACATCTCCTTACTAAGTTTGAAATGGCTAGCAAAAGGTGTACTAATTGGTTTTGCATTTTGCATATTAAATCTTTTCAACACCTTTTGTATGTACTCATTCTGAGACAGTGTTAATTTGCGATTTTCCCTGTCTCTAGTTATTCTCATACCAAGGATTTGTTTTGCAGCTCCCAAATCCTTCATTGCAAAGGAATTTGCCAATTTTCTTTTGAGAACATTTATTTCCTGCATGTTAGACCCTGCAACAAGCATGTCATCTACATACAATAACAATATAATATAGCTGCCATCATTTTTCCTTTTTAGATAAACACAATGATCAGAGTGACATCTAGTATAACCTTGTTCATACATAAACTTGTCAAATTTTAGATACCACTGCCTTGGAGCCTGTTTTAAGCCATACAAGCTCTTCTTTAACCTGCACACCAATTTTTCTTTCCCTTTGACCTCATATCCTTTTGGTTGTTGCATGTATATCTCTTCCTCCAAATCTCCATGGAGAAATGTTGTCTTTACATCTAACTGTTCAAGATGTAAATCTTCCGCTGCTACAAGACTTAAAATAGTTATGATTGAATTCATTTTAACAACAGGAGAAAATATTTCATCAAAATCAATACCTTTCTTCTGTGCAAACCCCTTCACCACAAGTCTAGCTTTGTACCTCTTTTTTCCTCCATCTTCTTCCTTCAGCCTGTAAACCCATTTATTCTGCAATGTAGTTTTACCTGCAGGCAACCTGACTAAGTCCCAAGTCTGGTTATGCATTAAGGAGTCCATCTCTTCTTCCATGGCTAGCTCCCACTTCTTCCTGCTTTCAACCTGCATTACTTCTTCATAACATTCGGGTTCACCAGAATCAGTCAACAATAAATAATATAATGAAGGAGAGTATCGTTCAGGGGGTCTACTTATCCTGGTAGATCTTCTAACACCACTTTCAGGTGTTTGAGGTGCCTGTTGCTGTTGTGGTGGTTGTTGTTGTTGTGGCTCTTGATTATTATTATTTTCAGGCACCTTTACCTTTTCTGTTATCTCATCAAGAACTGTGTATTCTTTGTTTTCTTTTTCTTGTTTCTTTTCCTGCAACTGATTCTTATACAATACCTTTTCATTGAATATTAAATCTCTGCCCCTAATGATTTGTGATTTTCATAATCATATAAGCGATAACCAAAATCATTAACACCATATCCAATAAAGGTACATTTCTTTGATTTTGCCTCAAGCTTTGTTCTCTTTTCTTTATTAATATGGACAAAGGCCTCACAACCAAAAGGCTTTAAAAAAGAGTAGTTTACCTTTTTACCTGTCCATGCTTCCTCTGGAATACCATCATCCAAGGAACTTGAAGGCCCTCTGTTTATTAGATAAACAATGATGTCCCAATGTCGCCCAAAATTGTAAAGAGCAATCTTTTGCGATCTCATGCATATGCACGCTCCATGATTGTCCTATTCATCCTTTCTGAAGCACCATTTTCTTGTGGTGTTCTTGGAACTGTCTTCTCTCCATGAATTCCATGCTCTGAACAACGCCTATCAAACTCTTTTTTGCAATATTCACCTCCATTATCTGATCTCAAACACTTCAACTTATTTCCTATCTCAATCTCAACCAAATATTTCCATTTCTTGAAAGTGTCAAATACATTATATTTATTATGAATACGATAAATCTAGTTTTTCTAGTTGCATCATCAATAAAAGTAACATAATAATGAGAGCCACCAAGAGATGATACGAACTTGATCTATAAAAATGGATTCGATTGTCTTACTCTTTAGCTGATTTACTGAATCGTGACTCTCTGCATTTGAATAAATGCAATTCTCATAGAAATCCAAATCAACATTCTTCAAACCCGACAACAAATTTCTTGAGTGAAGAATCTTCATCCCCTTCTCACTCATGTGTCCGAGCCTATGATGCCATAATGCTGCATCTGCTCCTTTGGAAGTTAAAGCATTAACAGAGTTAGAAATACCATTGCATAAATACAATGTACCAACCTTTTTGCCTTTTGCTATTACCAGGCTCCTTTGGTGACCTTCCAAGTTTTATCCGTGAAAGTTGTCACACAACCTTCACTGCCTAACTGCCCTGTTGAAATCAGATTTTTCTTCAGATATGGAACATGCCTTACCTCTTTTAGTATCCATTGGTTTCCATTATGTTCTTTCACAAGAACTTTACCCATTCCAACAATTTTACAGGGTTTATCGTCACCTAAAAAAAATTGTCAAAAATCTCCTTGAACATAGTCATGAAAATATTTCTTATCAGGTGTGGCATGGAATGAAGCCCCTGAATCTACAACCCAAGAATCAGTAACATTTTCGAAAGAAAGAATCAAAGCATCTTGTAACACATCACCCATCACATTTTCTTCATGATTGCTTTCTTGTTTATTGTATGTGCTTCTCTTTTTTCCTTAGAGATCCTGAATTAACCTTGGTGTCAACTTTCTTCTGCATTTCATTTTTATCATACAGTCTAGAATTGGAAAAGTCTTTCCTTGATTCAGAATAATAAAGCTCCCTCTCCTCTGTCAATTCTTCTTCCCCTAGACTCTGCACTCAAAGCATTACCTGATGTCTCACCGGAGCTTTTCCATTGCATTTTCTCGCTAAGGATAGCACCAACAACATCATCAAACTTTAAAGTACTAGATCCAGAGACAGAGTTACTAATGGCCATTACTAAACCATTCCAACTCTCTGGCAATGAGCACAAGAATAACAGAGCTCTAACTTCATCATCAAAGTTTACCTACGAACTCTTAGTGATAATTGTGTTAAAATCAAATTTAAGTAGTGCCTTGTGGAATCTACCTTGAACATCTTCATATTAAATAAACGTTTCATAAGAAATACCTTGTTTGAGGCTGAGGGTTTTTCATATAATTTCACCAACGCCTTAATCAAACCCTCTGTTGTTGCTTCCTTCGAAATATTGAAGGCTACCGACGCCGCAAGGCACAACCGTACTGTTCCGAGTGCCTTTCTATCAAGAATATCCCATTTTGCGTCTGTCATAGTCGTCGGCTTCTTTGTTTTTCAGCTCAATGGTAGGTACAGATCTTTCTGATACAGATAATCTTCCATCTGCATCTTCCATAGCGGGAATTTTTGGCCGTTAAATTTCTCGACCCTAAACTTACCATCTTTCGCCATTGCTCCCACTCGAACCAAGAACCCTTCTTTCCTGCGAGTTTAACAGCGAAATAGACCTTCGGCTCTAATACCAGTTGTTAGAAAAATAAATATTACAGAGCAATGAAACACATAAAATATGCAGAAAACACAAGCACACAAAACACATAAAACCAGAGAGACACAGATATACGTGGTTCACCCAGTTTGGGCTACGTCCACCCGGAACAGCCAATCCTTCCTTTCTATTATCCAGCAAAAATGAAGAGACACAACCTACAGCAGCTCCGCTGTAATATCCTCTGTTCTCTCTCACAGTCTCACTATCTATTTCTCGCTCCGAGAATACACATACAATACACAGCCGCAATCCAATACCCTCATACAAGCGAGGGGTTGCCTTCTAGGGCAAAAAACCCTAAACTAAACATAACTTCTACCGTCAGATCATCCGCCTAATGAGCGACCCAGATTGACTAGAAATTACTATACTTTTACAAGGCAATTTTACATCTGTATTTAGCTTCAGGGGCGCTGCCCCCGAAACCCCCGGCCAGGGGGGGCTCCATAAAGTTGCAACCCCCCCCTGGACCCCCCAGGCAGCGTTTAATTATGGACGGCATTGCCGCCCCCATTAAGATACAGGAGTCCAACGTTGTGATACAAAATAAACAAGATAATCAGGCTCCACACCCAACAAGTCCTTCAAATCTCGATCCCAATGTGAATGCATCTCTCATAGGGCATCCCAGCGGACAAGTAAGCACTTTTCCCTTGATGAAGGCAACCCTCATTCCTTTCTCTTCCAAAGCGGATATAGAAACCAAATTCTTCTTCAACCCCGGCACATACATCACATCATGGAGCAAAACAGATTCCCCAAAGTCCAAATGAAATTTAACAGACCCAAGCCCTTACCAGGATGAGTGGAGTTGTCTCCAAGAATAATCTTTAAACTTGACTCCCTCTCCACCAAATTAGAGAGAACTTCCTTATACCCAGAGAAATGATGATAGGCCCCACTATCAACCAACCAACTGTCCCAAGTATCCGAAGGAGAGGAACTAGAAAGTATAGAAATATGAATATATTTAGATTGATTTGCAACATTACTTTCATACCTGGTATTTCTTGACTTCTTTTGAGGATGGTGGTCTTCTTCATGATCACTCGAAGCATCTCTTCTTCTTTCATCTCTTCCAATACGATCATTCCTTCGATCATCTCCTCTTCTTCTATTATTAAACTTGTTATTGTTGCTTGTTGTTGAGAATTTGGAGGGTCGGTGATTAATTCAAATTCTCTACTTGATAATCACTTGTGAACTTACTTCTTTTACTTATGTCTTATCTTCTTAGCTTATTAAGTCTTTCATCAAGTCAATTGCCAAAAATACAAGAGACACAAAATTAGGCTCTTCAAGCCAGGGCAAAACCTCTCCCTCTTGGAGAGGAAAACCCGCAAGGAATTCTTCTTATAAACTTTCAAATGACAAGTAGCATGACCAAGACTCGAACCCTTGACCTATGTATGCCTCCAGGACCTTTTCACTCCTTCTTTGCATTGTATTGCACCATTACTAAACTCGGTTTCTAACTGATGTATAGCATTATATCAACCAGCTATACATCAATTAGGAACCTTTTTCTTTACCAGACTTCTATCAGAGTCTACATATCCTCCCAGGAGATCTCCTAGTCACATCTGCTTGACTTCCAAATGATAACCGCCTCTTGACATGGTTGCACTTCTTGATCTCTTCCTTTATTTCTCCACACATCTTCATTCCCAGGAACTTCCAATTTCTAGTTCCTTGTTTGTATACAACCACCTGATATTCCATATGAGGACACATTATGTTGATTTCATCTAATAATGACAACTTGTGTAAAGGAAGAGATCCTATTTCTCTGATCATACTTCTAAAGATAGAAGTTCATTACCTGCAACCATATGACATGACTTCACAGCATCCGTATCAACATATAAATATATATACCTCATACCTTTTTTCTTTGAGTCATCATGTAGCAATTTTACTAGAATGAAGAACTTCATTCCATTGACCTGCTTCATCAATATGTCATCACATCCTAATCCCAAAATTATGTAGCATAGGATTCTCGATGATACCTTTCTGCTTTCTTTCTAATCAGTGAATCCATAGAGAACTCCATTAGAAAATGTCAGCACCTGTTTCCATGATGACCCTTGCTTGATGACTGCCTTCCATCAATGTTGTTTATCAGTGAGGGTTTTCCAGGAGTTGTTTCACCAAGAGCTCCTACCATGCTTCTATCATGATGTTATTAATATACATTGCTTCCTGTCATGCTATTTTACAACCAACAGAAATCACTTAAAGAGGGAGATGATCTCAATCATAATAAAGATCTCTCGCTTCTTCTTTCTTAGATTTCTTTATATTAGGTTCTTTCCTTATATCTGTGACATGGGCTTCTTCCTTTTTCCTCTTGTCCTTTCCAGATTTAGGACAATCTCTTTTATAATGCCCAAGTTCATTACATCTGAAGCATCGTACTTTGTCCATATTTCTTCTTTTATTCTAAGGACCAAATTTTCCGAATCTTCCTTTCTTCCTGGATATGGCTGCAAAGGCTTGATTCCCTTCACTTGATCATGTATTAGCTTTGGCTTTTAATCTTGTTTCCTCTATTTTACATAGAGACCATAAATCGTGGAATGGTGTTGCTTCTTTCTTCCCGTATAAGCTTGAAGTGAAGTTTCCCCATTCTTCCAGTAGAGCATTCAGCACCACTGTAGTCATCTCTGTATCAGACATTACTTCTCCCAATTCCTGCAGTTGGTCTCTTATTTCAGAATTCCTCATAAAGTATGAAGTGATTCCTTCTTCTCTTGAAAATTTCATTTTGTATAGTTCTTGCCTCAGAGAGATTGCTTCTCTTGCAGTACTCACAGAGAATAGCTCCGCCAGTTTCTCATATATTTCTTTTGCAGATTTTAGTTTTGACACATAGGGTATGAGTGAGTCCTTAATGGATTCTATGAGGATCCTTTGGTCTCTAAGTTCTCCTTTCATGTACTTGGCATGAGCTAGAGCATTTTCTTTTGAGGGTTGAATTGTAGATCCTTCAATGTAGTCCATAACTTCGTCTTCAATTAGATTCGAATATGTCCTCTTCTTCCATGCACTAAAGTTTGATGACCCAAACAATTTGTTGCTCTCTTTACAATAAGTCATCTTGACAGATTTAAATAAGGTCAGAGATACTTAATTGAGTAGAGTGACTTGCAGCTTCCTTGATGATGATGAAGATGAAGTCAGGAGTTTCTTCTTAGATTGAATTCTCCAATGTAGGTGTTCTTGGATGTCTCCAAAATATGATGTCTCTTCCAACAATGTCTTGAATATAAATCTTTGATGGCAAAGATTATTTTCTTGATGATTTGATCCTTTGAATGAGATTGAAGATTTTTCTTGAAATAGCTTGCGAATCTTCCTTCCAAACTGATTTGACATTTCAACGCAAACTATGACCTTGACTTTGATTCTTGCTTCCTTGAGTGCCTCCTTGCTAAGTAGCCCTTGTCTTTTAGCACCTTAGCTCTGATACCATGTTGAGAATTTGGAGGGTTGGTGATTAATTCAAATTCTCTACTTGATAATCACTTGTGAACTGACTTCTTTTACTTATGTCTTCTCTTCTTAGCTTATTAAGTATTTCATCAAGTCAATTACCAAAAATACAAGAGACACAAAATTCGACTCTTCGAGCTAGGGCAAAACCTCTCCCTCTTGGAGAGGAAAACCCACAAGGAATTCTTCTTATAGACTTTCAAATGACAAGTACCATGACCAAGACTCAGACCCTTGACCTATGTATGCCTCTAGGACCTTGTCACTCCTTCTCTGCACTGTATTACACCACTACTGAACTCGGTTCCTAGCTGATGTATTTTTGTTTGCTCCTTCCTCGGCCTTCTCCTAGAATCTCCTTCTCTATCTACTATCTATACCTTTGATACTCAAGACATAGTCCTTGTACTTGTTGGTATATTCCTCCTGAACATTGAGCTTATCCGAGAGTATATTGGTCTCCTTAACAGTTGAGATATACTTCTCTACACTGTCAATATACCTGAACTATATCATTTTCTTCCACGCTAATCCATCTCTTTACTGGCTTGATAACGGTCTTGTATCTTCACACTTAATCTCAGATTTTTGACGTGGCAGATTGGACCTGAAACAAAGGTAAGATCTCCTTCCTTTCTTTTGTTGTTTTGGCTTCCTTTCAACGCATCAACTGAACCCTGAACTCTTCGTTATATTTCCTAGAACTTTCGCACTGTGATTCGCATATATTATTGCAGAGATGTCTGAGATTCTTCCTGTAATCTTGTCCGAAAAACTCGGAGTAATGCAAACATCTATGTTGACTTTTTTGCGCAGCATAGGTAGGTATATATAGTTGTTCCAACATGTATTTGAGCCGACCTGTCCATGTGTACTGAGGCCGACTTGAATACTTGAATATAAGCCGACTTATAGAGAGTATCTTCCTACGTGATGAAGGTTGACTTTAAGGGTTTTCCAATGTTGTTTTTGATCATCTTTTAAGTGCAATCTTCAAGGCTTACGTGACATAGTCCGGAGGCATACAAATTAGACTTTGACTCTTCATAAACATGACACTTTAATTAATACAATTTATGACTAGAAGACAAATCCCTACTAGACATCAAGAAGAAGTCTATTGACCTATAATAAAACCTTGCTCATGAAACCCATGAGTCAAGCATACCAAACATATATATATTATTATCTTTTTTCTTCTTCTTTACATAAATACATAATTACATAGTCAATAAGAAGACCAATCCTAGTTACACTTTCCAACACTAGACTGATCCTAGTTACACTTTCCAACACTTCTAGTGTTGTAGTGTGGACCATTGTTTTTCTCGGTGCAATCTCAAACATAATGACCTTTCTTGTGACAATTGTAGCATTCAATGTGCGACGATTCCTTGTCTTTTCCATTCCTTCTATTTGAATTTCGAGGAGGCTTTCTTGAATTTGATGGACCTCTATTTCCTTTCTTCTTCTTCTTATGAGTGACGAAAGCAGCGTGCTCTTCTTCACCATGCTTTTGTATCCTACCTCTTAAGATCATCCTTGATTCTTCTTGAGTAAATTTTCCAATGAACTCAACAAATGATGGGAAAACATCATTATTGTTTATAGTGGTAATGAAGGTTTCCCAAATAGGAGGGAGACCTCTGAGGGTTACCACCACCAACTCCCTGTCAAGTACGGTTTCCCCAACTCTCTGCAATTGATCTCGAAGACAAGATATCCTCATAATGAAGGATTGCACAGAATCTCCTTTATTCATCTTCATATCTTTAAGTTGATCTTTCAAGGAGATGATTTCATTCAAATTGTTGACTTCATACATACCAGCTAGCTTATCATACATATCCTTAGACTTTTTCAAATTTCCAACATATGCAACTAAATGATCTTATAAACCATCAACCATAATTTTCTTTGCTTTTAACTCACTTTTCTTATACTTGTTCTTCACGGCAACGAAAGCATTTTCTGGAGGCTCAAGTACTTTTCCTTCTATGTATTCCCAAACATCATTGTCATCAACTATGATTTCCAGCCTGATCTTCCAAGCAGCAAACTTGGATGAGTCACTATGCTTCTCATTTTCCTTGAAGTAAGAGGTTGACATCTTGACTTGATTAGATAGGCTCCTTCAACTTTTCCAAAGATGATTGCTTCAACTCTTGTCTCCTTTGGGCATGTCTTTCACCTTAGCTCTGATACCATGTTAATTTTACCATTGTTCTATGTTGTTTCAATTACTTTAGCCCAATTCAATTCTTCAATTAGCAATCTTTCAACAATAATTAATATTTTCAATCATCAACAGTTATTGAAGATAGAACAATAAATGCAATGACAATAGGAGACAATCAACACATCAACAAGAGACACCGATTTGGTCAAAGACCAGGGAAGAACCCCACAAGGGGGAAAACCCTTTGAAATTCTTCTTCTATTAGATTGACATAAAATGTTCAACGGAGAGTACATGAGCCAATACAAAACTATCCATCAAAATTCAACAAACAATATCCAAAAGTATGATCCCAACAACAATATTGATCAGATTTAACTTTACCAAACTGCAGTCACCTATAAAAATGAAACCCTATGTCTCGGTCGCACGAAGCAAGTGTTCATGCGCACGGCTAAAGCATTATGGCTGCACGGATAGGCTTGTCTACATGTGGCTACAGTCGAAAAATTCATGTGTCAACAACCCTGCGGCTGCAAACCAAAACCCTATTCCACACAAGCGAACTTCAGACCCTACAATTTCGGACCTGTACAAACCAAATTCCGCGAACCCACTTCAAACCTATGCGAACCAATCCAAAGAAGAGAGAAGAAGAAGATGGTTCATGATGATGTCCAAATGAGGGTCACTTGACTTGTATCTATAGGCTTCCAAGTGTGTCCAATTTCCTTTTAGGGCTGACCTGTCATTTTTTGCAAATGTGGGTTTCACTTCAAAAATACACTTTCCCTTGTCCAAATCAAGTGCTTCAAAAGTCAAAATTGGTCCTCTCGGAGAGAGAAATCTAGTCTCATGATTGAAATTTGTCACTGAGCTGCCAAACTAACATTTTCAATGATTTGTTCAGGCGATGATACAACATGTATTTAGGATCTTCAGAGAGAATAGTATGCTCTTTGCCGATATCAGGAAATGCTATTTAGCATCTGCAGAATGCAATATCTTTTTTTATTGATGCAAACACAAAAATTCCACGGAATTAAAACATTAAAACTGAAAATAATGTCTGATTAACATTATTCAGGAATCAGAATTAATGTAATTTTGAATTATGTGTTCATTATCATGGTATTAATTAGTTCATGGTGCATACTTTGCAAGGAAAGGGAATAGAAAATGGATGCACTGGAGCATAGATGCAAGCATATGAACATTCCAACAAAATATATGTAAGCACACAAGCAAGAAAGGGAAACAAAGCAAGCATGAATATAAGCAATCAAGCATTCTAAAGTTCAATGTATTTCTGCAGTTGATTATCTATGTGTGATATGGTGAGACAACTCAATTCCTTGATATTTTCCAAGATTTGAAACTTGCCTTAAAATGGTGAATCTTTAACCTAGACAGAAAGGCTCCTTAGAAGGCTTTCCATCCATTAAAGATGTGAAATGGGGATGGATAATGGTATAGTATAAACATTCTACTCAGGGCATTTCAAAATACAGAAAAACTGTAACTAACCTTGTTTAAATAATTCAGTTGCATTACAACACATGTAATTGCCATCATAGTAAAGAACCATGTTGCGGGGTAAACTAGTTGATTTGTTCCCTCTATGGTAAGCTTTATGGCAATTCCCATGGCTTTTATACTCATGACCTGCAAAAAAACATCACAGCATTTTATGGCAGCATAATACTGAAGGAATCAATCCAACGAGAGTGTTTTAGTTTGCCCGAATTTACCTTTCCTTTGGACATGACAAAGCTGAAAGAAAGACTGGTTTGAATTTGAATAGGAAGAAAAAATAGAAGCTGAGAATATAAAGTATTTTTACCGTTATTGAGCCCATTAGAGAACAAATGCCCGTATACACTAATATGTTTGTGTGTCCATAGCGTGGCACAAAGTGCAAGATTAGCACCAGAACTACAGCTATCACGGCTACCATGTATAACAAAAATGCTGGCAAATGAAAGGAAGAATAAATAAGATGTCTATTCAAAACAGCAAAGATGTGTCCCTTTTCATCTTGAAGCAATCTAAGCTCCAGAAAACACACAGAAAAAAAGAGTGATATTTGAGAAGGATGTCATCTCAAGAGAATGTAGGAGCAGATGGTTACCAGGTTGAGTAGCCAGATGCCAAATTTCTGTGACTGAATCAATAGAACGCTCCTGGGGTGAATGAATTACAATAACTGTAGAACCAACTATGCACATGAGGCATCCTAGCATACCCATCTTATGCAAGGTCTCTTTCAAGATAAAGTGCGCCAATACAGCACTGTATTACAATAGCACAAGTAATTCTTAGAGTCTAGCATGCAAGTTGCGGTCTTACAAAATTGATAGAGGTGCAGTGCTGGACTTTACTCACCTGACAATGATAGTCATGGCACCTAGAGGTGTAACCAGAACAGCCGGAGCAAAGACATAAGCTACAAAGTTCGCAGCCTCACCCATAATCACTGTTATCATGTCACCAAACACATTATCTAATTGCTTCAACAAAATAAAATGATGCCAAGTACCCACGACAGGTCAAATTCTTTGTGTTATGCATATGTCACATGTTGATATCTGACAACATTCAACGTAACGCAAAAGGGTTACAAACTTACTTGTGATCATTCCTGCCCACCAAAGAGGTTCTAGAAGATATGTGTAACCACCTACACCTGTACAAAGAGCAGGAAATCATAATCAAACTTGAACCTATCCCAATATAAAAGTCTTGCCCGCCTGTGTCAACAGACAACCATGTACATGAATGCACCAGGAGCATAGTCATTCTTAGGTATGCCTAAGTACTTGAACCTATCCCAATATAGAACTTACCCGCTCGAGCTCCCGTTGCTCCAGCACGCTTCAGGCCTTTCTTCTTGATTATAAAGCTTGCCCCTATGAAAGCACTGGATACAAGGGCAAGCAGACATCCTTTAAGATTGCTTGACGACAATCCGCTCTCGATTCCTCTTAGTCTTTGCACTAGGACTCCCATCTTGGCAAAAATTGAACTGAAAATTGCACTCTGAATTAGTATGTCACCTGCAAAATCTCAGCCTTGAATCGAAATCAAAAGATTGTACATCCAATACCTACCGCTGACTGTTCATGGATCCCTACTAATCTAAGAAGTCTGCAATCCAAGCAGCAGCCAATTGGTTGGACTCAATTTTTTTCTGTCGTAACCATTACAAAAATCAAACTTTGTAATTTGACCTCCCACCGTCTATTTCTGAGTCGTAGTTTTCAGGGCCATATCAGACTTTAGTCTTCAATTAGGGCTGGATTCTTTCTACCTGGGTCAATAATCAATCTCCGCGTTGCATGCCACTAAACTCCGAGGCCTCTGATACCTAGTTCTGCGTTTTCTCTGATACCCAAGGTTCAGAATGGAAATACAATCAATACCTTATCAAACTCTGCATCAACTGAACATATTGACTGTATACACACCATTATTGTACCCAAAGCAAGCCACATATGTTACAATCTCATTCATACAAAATATTAAATTGGGTATCTCTATTTCCATCGGGCAGGCACGTCCACATCCGAGTTTCATCCAGAAGCTATCCATCAGATCGAATCAGAATTCCCAATGGTCCATAGTAATCAATTAGTAAGTTTCATTCATAGGTCTTCAGAATGGACAAAATTTCCCAGAACCAAATCAAAAAAGATCACTTAATGAGCGCCAGATCGATGAACAAACTACCCACAATTCGAAATCGAAAAGTGTACCGTCCCCAAAAACTTGGGCAGTACTTAATATTTAATGAACACATTCAAGCAAGCCAGTAAGGAGGTCATTAACATGTAATCACTGTTACTTGTTATGTAGAGAGGGAACGAGGGATTGGATCTTACCTGCCAGTCCAAGGGAGAGGGGGGAAGGCAGGCAAGGCTAGCCCAAGCCAAGGTCAGAACTACCTAATGCCACCACCCACCAAACAGGTTGGCTATGGAAGCAGTGTGTTTGTGTTGAGCTGGACTCGGTCCATGTGCTCTCCAATCTTCGGACGCGTCTGCGATGGTTCCTTTCTTCAAAAACCCGGCAAAAGATATCCACGTAGAGGAACGGAAAACACCAAAAATAGTGGCTGGGTAGCGTCTTTAATTAGAATAAATAAGTCTATTTGTTTCATATCATTGCACATTGGTTAGGCTTCTCCCATTTTATTTGGAGTTAGGACTCGAAAATTTAAAAATTTGGAGTGTTTGAATTGTATTTTTATGGCGGAAATAGATTCAGCACAATCAAAATTTTAGATCACCTAAAATACTAAAGTTTAACGACTATAATTTATATTTTCAAAAAATTTTGTCTAACCAAAATTTATGACTTATTTTGTAAATTTTTTTAGACTACAACATTTTATTTTATTAATAATTATTATAATTTTTTTATTATACAGTGAGATAATTGTGTTTTTTAAAGAGTTTGTTTTCTTTAATAATGCAAAAAGAAATAGGTTAATCATCTAAGACATGTGTGATAAGAGTTAAAGTTTGTTCTTTGGTGGTAAGAGTTTTTTTTTTTTAAATTTGATAGTACTTCCCTATTAATTCATTAAATCAAAATAGCAGGTTACAATCAGAGTATTTACTTGATTGCCTCAACCTGCGCGTAGGAAACCAATTATGTTGGCCACCTCAAAGAGTTATAGGCCAACCAAAATTGATAAAGTTTAAATCATCCTCTAGCTACCTTAACCTTAACAGGTCTATCTCTAATGACTAAATGATATTCATACTTTTCATCTCAAAACGAAAACAAGGAACCATAAAACTTAGTCATCTGATGATTCGTAGGGCATCGAGTCCTTGACACTTGACCCACGCATGTCAACTTGGTTCATGCTCTGAAGTTGCCATTCCATTCGGCCAAGTCAAACATTCTGATGGTGTTGCAGGGGATGAATTTCCTGGATATCTCTGTGCATTTCTGCTAAAATAGAGGCTGCCTTCGGATCTCCGCCTATTTCTTGAACATTAACAATGGCCATTAAGCACTTCATTGTCAAGTATATATGGATGGACTCTTTAAATAGTGACAGCCTGCCCCCTAGTGTTTTTAGGATCTGTCAGCATGTTTCTTCCACTTTTAATTTTAGATCTTGCTCCCATCTTGAAATCAAAGATTTCACGTGACCATGTGTTCCCACTCCATAGGCGTGGAAAAGATTATGCATTATTTGCATCATTTCCTTCTAGACTTCCTTCCCCTCTTGCTTGGCCCCACTTTTGACTTTCCTTTATCCTTATCCTCTTTTTTGGCATATTGAGCTTTCACCATTTTTGGTTGATGGTATTCTTCCAGCGACTGAACCACACCGGGGTTCTCCCTCTACGTGCATTAGGTAGAGAGTGAGGAATACTAACAAGACTTGTAGAAGGCAACAAAATTGCAGTATTGAATTTAGTAAGATTACAGAAGATAATATCCTGCTTATTGAGGGTCACCACCCCAACCATTTTCGTTTTCTCTTAAGAATTACTAGTGAGTAATTTCAATTCCAGGTGATATGGTTTTTTATAATAGTGATGAGTTAGCATGCATTTGGTAATAACAGTGAATAATGATTGTGTTCACTATTGGTTAGACAATTAAATGTATATTTAATGATTAAATATACATACATATATATATATATATATACATGGTTTAATTTAAATGTCACTTTAAAATTAAATATCCAGTTTTCGATCTATGATAAAGTAGATATGGATTACAAAAGTTTACACTCTCAAATATTATTTATATTTATATAAATTTCATCTTTATATATATATAATATTATGTTTTATTTATTTTATTAAAAATTTGATAAATATATTTACAAAGTTTGAAAATTTTCTTTTTTGACATGTTTGATAATTTTTTAATATGAAATGCATATCATTGATTATTTTAATACATGGAGAAAGTATTATTTGAAAAAAAAAATTATTATAGATATTAAGTGTTTATATGCTTGTTACTTAAATTTAAATATGAAATTTTGAAATATAACAGTTTCAAATATGAATTATTATTTCCATTTATATGATACAATGAATTTTAATTTATAGCTATTATTTATATTTTATATATGTTTTATATCTTTGTATATAAAAATATTTTTATTTCTAATTATAAGGTTATTAATTAAATATTGTTTTGGATTTAGGTGACCAAGTGGCAAGGGATGGCATTAAATGCCTACATGTTTTCGAAAGCCAAGGCAATTAAGATGAAAGAATGACAACACTTCAGGTCAGCCATCTCCGCAGATCCAAAGCAATACATGGACTGTGATGGCATGATGACAAGGACCTGGCATTTATGGCCAGCTTAGGAGCTGTACATTTGTTTAACAAGGTGAAGGTTTAATCATTTGCTCGTATGTACTAGGGAAGCTAGTGGGAAGATTGGAGGAACTAGTTGTACAAGGTTGGGTGATACAAGTTGTCAAAGACCTGCAACAATGGTGAGAGAGCACAACCGCCCTAGAAGAGAGACCAAAGGCAGAGGTTGATCGCCTCGTCCTCCTTGGCATGGTCATGGAGCAAAGAACTACAATGAGGATCTCCCAATATGTTATCAACGCTTGGTCGCAGACATGGAGACTCAAGAGTTGGGCAATATTGGAGACAACTTGTGGGCATTATGAAATATGTTGGGTCGACACCTCCAAGACTAGGAAGAAGAAGTGATCGTCATTGAAATATGGGTCATTGACCTTGATTTCCACCTATTTCATACCTGGTTAGCACTGAGAGTCATTGTTGCAACTTTGGATTCACAATTCCCCCCCTCCCCTCCCTGCCTCCAAAATCATTCCACAATGTTGATAACTCTGCCTCTTAGAGCCCTTTGAATGTTATATCACAAGGAACCAAACCCCATAGTCCCAAGAATCAAAATCCACCGAGTAAGGGGAGTTTGGCTATGGAGAAAACACCAAGGGAGTCTAAGGCCTTCAAGCGATAAGGGAGAAGAACCAATGGCCAATAACCAAGGTGCAGCAACCAATCTATAGTCATATGTGCAACCTTAGCAGGATGATGATGCTTAATATGGCCCGACATTAGTGCATTGGTGGTGTTCTCCATGGCTAAAGAAAGGCAAGGAGAACCCCTACAAGTAGCTCTCGACGGGTACATATCACAAATGAGAATCGAGAAATGATCCCCTTACTATTGTTATTCTTTTGTTGTTCCTCTCTTTTTGGATGACACAAATGTTTTCAAAACATTATGGGAGGCCATCTTGTTTCCCTCACATGGGAAAATCGTCCCACTTGTAATAGTTATGGGCTAGCTAGTCTTTTTGTTTTTTTCTCAAACCAAACATCATCTCGCCAATTGTAAATTGTGTAAACTTTTGTAATGCAGTGAATTGCATATATATAATGTTTTAAATGTTTTCAATTTAACTAACGATGACCATGTAAATGAAGTATTATGTGAGAGGATGTTTGTGATTCAAATCCCCCTAATTCACCTATGCATGCAAAAGGGGCATACGTACATGCCTAGAGGTTATAGTGGTAACGGTTGGAATCGAACAAATTGTGAGTACGAGACTAGCCGAGTTGTTAATTTTTCCGCATTACCAAACACCTTTCTCGCTTCATGAGAGATCAAAATATCATTTTTCTTTCGCGGAAGAAAGTATTTACGAGGTGATAGTATCTACCCATAGTTATTGGATCTTGGCAATATGAAGCAATGAGTTAGTCTCTAGTTTTTTTATAAAGACCAATACGTTCTTATTTCGAGTTTTCCATAACTCCATAAAAGAATGAAAAGCTCGATTCCAACGAGTCGCACACTAAGCATAGCATGGTTCCAAAATGGTATATATATATATATATGAATCAAAATTATTTTTATTTGATATGTATATTATGATATTTTTTATTGACAATTTTGTTTATAATTTTATTAATAATAAAAAAATTATACAATATAAAAAATTGAATTGAATCAATTTAATATTTGTATTACTTTTTATATTTCTTATTACTTTTCTAATTGAGTGGATATTATGTTTAATTATTATTATTTTTTCATTTAACATACAACATTTCCCTAATACTAAGTTGTAAAGCGACCCAATAAAATAAAATAATATAATATTTAAATCTTAAGTATATGTTTTGCATTTTATATAGTATTGTTAGTGTAATTATAATAATGAGAAAATATTTCTTTTTATTTAAATATTATTTAATTTTTTTATCACTCTATGTCTATTATGTTATCCTGTGGAAACCGTAGCACTCTATCCTTGACTCCTCTTAGCTAATGGTCATCGCCTCTGCATAGGGAGGTCATCTAGATCTAACAAATTTTCAGGATTTTGCGACTACATTAAACATGACTACAAAACATAATCTAACATGTTTCATCAAAAAAATTGTTGAGCTTCCTGTCATCCCGTCACCATTGAAATCATGTCAAATGGCCATAGCTCTAGCAAACAAGGGACTGATCGATTATTCACCGAACTATGTCCCTCCCCAAATTCCATGGTCGTCTAGGTCCAAAAGAATCAGGAACCTCTCATGCAAGAAAAAATATCATTTCATATATGTGGCCATGGATATTTTGCCTTTTTATTCCAACAAAAGAGAACCACAACATGATCTTTCGCAACAAACCTTATTTTCATAGCACCCAACAAATGTATCTAAACCAATGGACCACTAATTTTAACATACCTTTTGCAATGATGGTTTGGGTTGTCTTTCCCACCTTACCCTCCATTTTTGGGATGAGAGAACTCGGAAAACCATTGGAAATTCTCTAGGCAAATATATTAACTATGTTATCCTCGAAGATCATATATTCTCATGCACCTGAATCTATGTAGAAGTGGATATAGAGAAAGGCCTCCAAGAAGCTATCCAATTAGCCATGGGTGATTGGAAGTAGGACCATAAAGTTGATTATGAATAATGTTCGTTCAATGCAGACACTTCAATGAATACGAACACTTCACACAATCATGCCCCAGGCTCAATCCTTTAGAGAAGGGCCCTCCTCCAAACCCTTATTAGTGGAAAGTAGCTAAGTGAAGAAGGGAAAACACCAAGAAAAAGAGCAAAGTAAATGGCCTCAAGCCTTAAGAGAAAAACCCTTCATCAAATAATGTTGTCTCTAATCTCATTAGAACAACTCAGGAAGACAATCATTCCTCTTATTTTAACCCGAACACTTCAGAAAACAATGGATACCACAAATCGAATAGATTTGAGATTTCAAAAGGAAATTGTGGCCATCCTCAGTCCAATAATAGCTTCGTTGTATTACCAAATCAAGACGATCCACTTCTTGCCTCCTCTTTCCAAGGCATCCTTCCTATCACCCAAATTGTTCCCTATCCAAATACCGGACAAGAATATCTCGAATATTATGTATAAGCTACTTCTCAACCCTCTCCCTCCCTTGAAAGCTTAGCATCTTTAATTTCTCACAAGGAATTAGATCTAAACAACCCTCGCTTCTCTTCTGATTCTAGGGTCGACTCTTCCACCATGTCCAAGAGAAGAGGTTTCCCTTCATCCAGAGTTAATAGGGAACACTCGGCAAAATAAGAGAAGTATATAGGTAAGCAGAGCACTCTAGACACCTTTAGATATGGAACCAAATCGAAGACCCAAACCAACAGGACCTCCTCTGAGGGAGGATCTTGAACCACCCATGAGATTTAATACAAATTGTCTCCTAGAATGGGCAGGGATCAGGATCAAAAGAAAAAGAAAAGGTCTTTAAAAAATCTCATCCAGATGGAGAACCCTATGATCCTGCTCATCCAAGAGACAAAATCAAGTGTTGAGGATGTCCTTGACCTTTGCACCAACATTTGGAGAAATAACTTGAGAATAACAATTGACTCCATAGGTGCGTCAAGAGTCATATGTACCTTATGGAACTAAGCCATTTTTTGTTAGAAAAGGAAATCAAGAGTCAACATTGGGTCATGATATCCCTGAGGCATCTTCAGTTAGGTGAAGTCCTATATATCTATAACATTTGCATCCTAGTTATCTCTAAGGAAAATTAAATGTGTTGGAACTCCCTAAATTCCTCATTCGAACACTCACCTTTTGAGAGGAAAACCATTGGAGGTCACTTCAAAACAACTCTACATCAATTATAAAAGCGGTGGTTCCAAAGTCCATGACCCTTTCAACGAATAAATGGAAGACATCATATCCAATTGGGTTCTTCTTGATGTCAATCCTCATGCTCGGAAGTACATGTGGTATAATAAAAGGCTCAACTCGATAAATATTGTAAATAGGTTGGACTAATTTCTTGTTCATCAATCCTTCCTCCTCGATTCGATTGTTGCTTCATCTGATATTATCCCTTGGTAGTCTTTAATCTTTGATCCATCACTCTAGAAATTTTATAGAAACAAAATCATGGGCAAATCCCCTTCCATTTTAACCCTCTCTAGCTTCAAAGCGAGGAAGTGATAAGTGTGATAAAACAGGTTTGATCCACCTACATCAAAGGATCCCCCACCTATATATGGGAGCAAAAGAACAAACTCACCAAAATCAACCTCAAACCATGGGAAAAGCCTTGCCACCCGCGCCCCCCCCCCCCCCCCCCCCCTCTGAAAAGGAATTAATGTCCTACAAGGAATCCTTAAAATACATTCAAATTCAAATTTAAATTGATCAACTCACCCCCCATATGATCCATCAAGAAAGAGAGGCATACTTCATGCACAAAAAAGTGATACACAACCAAGAAGTTGAGTGGAGACTCAAATCAAGATTTCCATGGCTATGAGTTGGGGAGAAAAACCTTTCCTTTTTCCATAAAGTAGGCAAGAATCAAACAATGGAAAAATTCACTCTAATTCCATAAAATCTATGGAGGGCCAAACATTGTTCACCTTTGAAGATGTTAAAGAGGAAGTATATGCCATTTTGAGACTTTATATTCAGCCTCTCTAGAACAGACAAATAATTAGGCCAATGAAATTTTGGAACACATCCCTTCGATAGTCTCAATAACGAATAATGCCTCTCTCACAGCGAAAATTAGGGAGGACGAAGTCCATGTTACAATCTAGCAGCCCCCACCCTAGATGGATTCACTATAAGATTTTACATATCTTGCTATTAATTGATCAAATTTGGTAGGGTGAGAACGATCGCATATGTTTAGTAATCCCCAATAATGGGAGGTCAATTAATGCCACCTTCTCAACATTAATTCCGAAAGAATCTAATCCTTCATCCTTTATCTATTTTATCCCATCTCTTCATACAATGCTTCATATAATAGCCTTCCCAAAGTTCCTATTAATTTTTTAAAACCCTTGCTTCCAAAACTCATATCTTAGAACCAAGGAGGATTTATATCTAATAGACAAATTATGGATAATATCATGATATTCCAGGAAGCTATCCACTCAAGAAAGGTCAGGGGAGATAGAGATGTGGCCATTAAACTAGGCACGGCCAATGCTTTTGACCAAATCAACCACTCCCCCCTCTTCCAAGTTCTTCGTAAATTTTGTTTTAGCCAACCCTTTGTTAATTTCATTAATGCATGTATTGGAGCCATAGGGATTTTTTCTCTTGTTGATGGTAGGTCCTCCTCCTTTTTCTCAACTAAAATAGGACTAAGACAAGACTGCCCCCAATCTCCCCTTCTCTATCTTTTAGTGGCAGACTAATTAACTAGAAAATTAAAATATGAAAGAATCTACGACCAAATCCCATGAATCAAGATAGTGCATGGAGGAAAAAGATTCGACCATTCTCAATTTGCAGGTGACACCATCCTTCTCGATGGATCCTCAGTAATTATGGCCTCCAGGTTCAAAGTTGTTTTAGACACTTTTTTAAGAGCTTTGAGAGGGAAGATGAACAATAAAAAATCACAAGTTAATGGATGGAACATCAACAAGAAAACTATAAATGCTATAGAAAAAATTAGATCCCTCCCCTCCTTGGGTGAATGGCATTATTTTACCTAGGAATCCCCATAAGTTTCCACTCCCTCTCTTTCACTCATTGGAAAAAAGTGGTCTCTAAAATTAATATCCAAATAAACACATAGGGGTCTCCATGGCTAAACTCAGTTAGCCATCTAGTCCTTCTGGAAGTTGTCTAATCAATCATCCCCATTTATCAATACTCTTCCATCCTAGCTCCCTTAAGTGTAAAGCTTTGAATTTCAAAAGAAGTTCAAAGATTCTTGTGGGAATGGGGGAAAACATCCACTAAAAATTAACATTTGGTTAACTAGACTACAATTATGGTGCCTTTCTTTTCCAATGGATTTCAAATTCACCCAAGAAAATATGCATTAATTCACCAACACGAGAGAGAGAAAGTTCGCATGTCTAGAAATCATTACAAGCAGTCATCCCCTCATCAAAGCCAAGTTATCATGGATCCCAGGCAATGGAAAACATGTCAATATATGGATTGATAATATTAAGGGCCATCCTCCATTCACAAATAATTATTCCTGGGCTCCATTAAGGCAATCATTTGACAAAAAAGGACTCTTAAAGACATCTCTCTTTGGGATACATATGGTCTATGGACTAGATTGAATCTTGATAATTACCTAAGTTAGATAGCTCCCATGGTCCTGATCCTCAAATCCTCTCTTTTTGGATGTGCACTGAAGGTAATCCATAAGCAATATAGGAGATGTTGGGGAACAAGAGACTACATTGTTGAGCAAGGAGATGTTTAGCAATTAGTGCATCAAATCACTCTAATGAATTATGTGATTTGGAAAAAAATTGGGCCAACAATTCCCCTTCAAGGATAAAAAAAAAATGTTGGACATTCGCACAAAGGAGGAGCTTAACAATTGATACACTAGCAAGAAGAGGGATCTATGTGGGCTCTCTAGATGTGATATATTCCTAGCTTCTAGGAAACAATAAAACAACTCCTCCTCAAATACCACTACACCAAGTAGGTATGGAATTTCCCTTTTAAAGATATTCATCCTCGCATCACCTCTCCAATCACATGGCAAGATCTATTTTCAAACTAATAGAAGCATTGTGGCGATTCCTTTGACTCCATCCAAATGTAAAATAAGTTAGGATGGCCATTTCAAAGTTGTTCTATGGAAGATATGGTTGGCTCGAAACAAAGCCATATTTAAGAAAATTGTTGTTGTTCTTAAATATGTTGCTAAAAGTCTTGGTTTTCCCTCCACAAATTCTTCTACCACACTTCCTCATGCAAACCAAGCCCTTGTTAGATGAATCAAAGAAAGCATGGTGGTTTGGACAATCCCAAAGAGAAAAATATCCTCAAAATTCCTACAAAATCATGCTAGCAACTTTAGTTAGATCTAGAGAAGTTCCATAAATGGTGGAATATTTTATTCTTTAATGGAGCTTCAAAAGGAAATCTAGGGGAGGCAAATGCAAGGGTGATGGGGTTATATTTCACCCTAGAGAAACAAACAAAGGAAAATTCGCTTGGAAACATAGAATGCGGACAAACAACTCAACAAAATCCTATGCACTTCTCAAAGGCATTTATTTAGTCAGATCTCTCCATCCAAAGTGATTAATTGTGTTTGGTGTTTCATAGCTGATAAAAAATTACTTGGTTAAAGGAACAAACTCAAAAGACAAAATATTTACATCCATCATTAATTAAATACAATACCAAGCCTCCCACTTAGCATGCAAGGTCAAGTGGTTTCATGTTAAATGGGAAAATAATTATATGATGACACCCAGGCCAATCAGGCCATATCTATGGATCAAAAGGGAGGTTTTTCATTTAAATAAACATATGTCATCCATCCTATCACATAGCACAATGAATAACCAAGTGTTAAGTCATAATCTTACTAATTGAAACCACTGCAAATCTCCTTGCATCACTCATACCACTCATCCACCTCTCTCCATGATGAATGAGACGTATGCATTGTTGGATATCACTACCTACATCCTTTCCCACTCTTCTACCATGTGATAACTATGGAAACAAAAGTGGCATTGGATGTAGGCATTTGGTTTATTGCTCAAATTGTGGTCTAGTTGAGTGCTCCTTGTCAATAATTGACCTTGATATCAACCCACTACTAGTTTTTCCTTTCTTCTCCCTTGCTACCATAAAAACCATGGATTTCAAGGTGCTACAAGCCACTCATAGCTCTCTCTGACAACATGAAATGACTATTGAAGAGTTATGACTTGGACTAAATATGGTCTCAAGCAGGTTTGCAACAATGGAGAACTCTTCAGGAAAATATATGGACATGTATTTGAGCATTTTGTTGCACCTCAAACAAAGGATTGACTCTTTGGAGGAAAGGTTTTATAGCATGGAAAATTGGATTTCGGCTGTGGCTCCTCGTCATCAAGAAATAACAACTCATAAATTTGGTGTCTCTAATGGTTCCTCCCCTCAATAGTGAATATATTGGTGTCCCATTCAGATGTTCACGGTGGGTTTCTTGCTTACACTCCTAATTGATGTTATATTTGTATCAAGATCAATCTTTGGTTTTTTAATTCCTAAAAGTTTAGTACATAGGAGGAATTATGGTTTTTTGGTCAATGTAAAGACTCAATCCTACCCATGTAGATCTAGTTTACCTATTCTCTCCATTATTTGTTATCTATTGTCTTTATGTTTTGCAATCTATCTGTTACACAGTAATTTGTCACCATCCCTGAAATCCCCATCTCGCCCATTGGAGGGTCGTTTATGTGACCAATAAGTAGTGTCATGCCTTGCAAATACCATTATTGCATCCCTTTCCATGAGGAAAACATTCCTTCTGTTGATCATTTCTTGAGCAGACCCCTAAAAACACCTGTTTTTGCCTTGGCGCTGGTAGCCTGTTATGTCCTCGCGCCAATGAGGAAAATTAACACTGAGCCCGTGCTAGGTGGCGCTCTGTCCCAGTTAAGCACCCACGCCAATATGCTTATGGAATTTTTTTTAAAAAAAGAGGCGAAGTTTCGATTACAACAACTTCATGGATGATTCATGAGGAGTGGTTTCGACTGAATAACCACAGCCTTCCTCCTTTGGCCTCTTGTTTCCACCTTATGGGGAACCTCCCAAGGGATAAGGCCTCCCTTCCACTATTGTAGGGATCCCAACCTCCTCCTCTCCTTTATAAATATAGCCATATTCCATTGATGAGGGGGTTGAATGGTTGAGCCTTAGTAGTCTTGGTAGCCTGGATAGAGCTGAATCAATTGTAAGGAGATTATCGTTAGACAGGCGAAGAGAGAGACTTGTCCCATTCCCGACGAGCTTTACCAAGACGTACTCCTCTGTCGACCCACCGAAGGAAGATCCAGCGTCAGAACTCAGGTTGTATCTTTCTTTGTTCTGATTAATAATAAACGACTTCGATTATGGTTCCACTCAAATGTTTATGTTTTATGTTATGAGTTGTATCTTCTCTGAATGATACATAATTGCATGTATTAGGTTTTACGCTTGTGTGTTTATTGTTTCTTCTCGTATGTGCAGGTGTTCAATTGCGTCGAGCGGGAGAATTGTGGTCTGCCAAAGCAAGGGACGGAAGCGCCATCTTCTCCACAAACGACAACGGTGTAGAACTTAAGGTAGGCCTCTTGTCACATCTTGGTCTTTTGCAATTAGGAACTTGCGTCTTAGCGTGACTCAGTTGTTGCTAGAACTGATCGAGGCTGGTAGGGATTGCCTCTATTCGCAGAGGGGATTTACCTCTCCAACAAACTAGCGACTCAGCTGGGGACACATTGATTGGAGTTTGTCTTGTCTTTTTGGTTGATTTTGGTCTTTGCTTGCTTGATCAACTCTTGTGGTTCGCTCTTTTTCAGTGTTAAACTTTTGTTTAGTCTCACCATCCCTGATCTGCTTCTTGATTGCTCTTTTTCATCTTTTCCATTAGTAAACTCGACTGGTGCGATTTTTGCCCTGACAGTCGCGCCAACTGGCGCATGTTGCTAGTTTATCACCCGCGCCAATCATGTTCTGGCGCTAGTTGCAACCCGACAGTCCCGCCAATCCTGTAAAGTGCTAGGGTTTGCTTCTTTTTGGGCTTTCTAAGCTTGGTCCATGGTTTTGGTGTCACTTTTTCGACTGCCTGAGTGTTCTGGAGCCTTGTTTGACTGACTAAGACCTTCATCCTCTTGTTGTTTGCCCTCTTCTATCGATTTTACATTCTAGCCCTAGGGCATCTAGGTGCTATAGTGTGTCAAGCCTCCCGTGGGAGTTTTTGGTCCTCGTTTGATCAGTTAATTTTGTTATTGCTTCTCTCCATTCGTTTGGTGGTTGTCCACTATTTTATTGCGTTATTTGAGTGATTGGCTTTTTCTTCATTCGGATTTCACTTTGTCTCACTTTGGGCCTAGATTACACGGTTCATTTGAGTCTTTGGGATTTCTTTTTGATTTGAGGAACTTCTTTGTCAATTTGAGGTCTGATTGTATGTTTGGCGTTGAGTGAACTTTCTTGTCTTTGCTCTTTTGCTATCACTTCTCAAATTGTTCTTTTCATTAGTTTTCATTTTGTTAGGTGCACTTTTCTCTTAAACATTGAAAATACAAAAAATCTCTTTTGCTTTTGATCAGTTAATGTAAATTGAATCTTTTCTGTGTTATTAATGATTTGTAACTCTGAAAGAAAAGCTTTTAGTTTTCATTAGCATGCATTAGAGACACTAGTGGTTGTTTTGTGATCATTTTGTTATTGTGTGAAAGCTCTCAACCTTCCCGTAGTTATCTATTCATCGAATGAAATGATACATTGTGGCATGTAGTGCGCATTTAGGAGATTTAGAGACATGACATTCGGTAGGGCCTAGAAATTGAAACATAATTGAAGATCAACATTAAAATTTATTCAATTTACCTTATGGCAGCATTGAAACATTAACGAAATATTTAGAGGTCTAGGTTAGTGACGTGTTCTGGTGTCGTTAAACCTAGTAGCTGTCGCTCGCCTCTTGGCTTTAGACAGCACTAGTACGGACTTGTGCTCCCCGTACCGTCGCGTATATAAAGGGAGACCCCACTAGGTTGCTATCCTTTATCCGTAGGAAGCCGAGTCTGCCGCCTTATACCCGTGATACACCAGACACAACATTTGGGGAGATTTCCTGCACGTACGTCAAGTCCTTGGTTGATTTCTCTTTCATTTTTTAACCAAGGTGTATATTGCAGTTCACGAATATCTGGTACACCCTTTGCCTAGAGTTCCAGAGTATTAATTTTGATCTTTTTTTACTCATTAAATTTGAAAGGATCATCAAGCGCTTGTCCTTTCATGCTTGTTTCCAATCTAAAAGTGATAAAGTCACCTTTTGCCTGTTTCTCGACTCTTAAAAGATGAAACGGTAGAGTTTTGTTTCAGTGTTTTAAAAATTAACTACCCACGAAATATTCATGGTTAAATTTAGTTTCCTTAGGGTGTTGTTTTGGGTTGTTTCTAATGGCAACTTTTCCGGAGTTCCCCAACCAAGGAATCCCCTCCGATGGGAATCCTGGTCCTTTTCCTCCTTTTGGAAATGTTGGCGCTCCTTATATGGCAACGTTGTCCCTTCCTGGGTTAACTGTTGGGTTGCCTGTTTCGTTGTTCTCAACCTCTGTGGTCCCGAATGTCTTGGCTATTGTTCAATCAGTTCCTCTGCCTGAACAACATCATGTTGATTCCAAGGTGGACTCTCCCCTTCTTCGCTTGTTTCTGCGTCCTCCTCTTCTACTTCGCCTGGTGAAAGTATGGATTCAAGTAACCAGGTGGCTAAGAAGAAGAAGAAGAAGTTAGATAAGAGAGAGGCTAAGGCTGCAGCTACTGCTTCCGAAACATCTCCTCTTGATAAACCTTCCGACCCTCCATGAAAAGTCAAGTTCCCTTGCATGTTGTGCACAAAAGACCATCTTCTTCGAGACTGCCCTAGAATTCCCAAGGTGCTTAAAGCATGGTCCAACAGTCGTCAGCCGTTGCCTTTGGCTTCCGGGAGTTAGGTTGGGGGCACGTCTTCAGCTGGCACTGGTAAGGCTCCTAAGAAGTAGGGTAAGATTACCAATCCCTGTAAGTTGTGTGAAGGGCACCATGCCATTCACCTTTGTCTGTATATGGATGAAGCTATGAGAGTTTTGGACAACTCAAATGTTTCTACACCATGCCTCTCGGCTGGTTATAAACATCTTTCTTTGAGTCCTCCACCTGCTGATCCTACGATTGGTCAAGAATCATCCTTGGTCGATCCCGCTCCCCCGGAAATTCAAATTCATGAATCCATCCCTGACCAACCATTGTTCGTGGGATCGGTTGAACTGGTCCCGTCTGTGGTGCACCAGGTCTTTTCTGTTGAGAGTGGATCTCACATCCCTCAGGTTCTTCTTGTCTCTTCAAATTCCTCAGATTTGGAGAAAGATTCTCCTGTCCCCATATCTCAAGAAGCTGCTCCTCCGCCTCTCGTGATGGAGGTCCCAGAGGATAATCCTACCACCTTCGAGATGGAGGTCGTGGAGGATGCTCCTTCTTCTTCCGTAACATCAGCGGAAGACCATCTTGGTTCGATGGTAGCCCCTCTGAGTAGTTTGGTCGCTTCCTTTGATTGGAGTCGATTTGCAGGATACCGCCTTCCGTCTTATGTGCCTTTTGAGATAACAGTACAAACCTCTAGTCTGGTCGTTCCTAGCACCATTATAGATGAAGGCACGTCTGTTAGTGTTCTATCCTCAACTACTTGGCAAGCTTTCGGTTCGCCACAGCTTGTGCCTGTTACACAGAATCTGTTGGCATTTAACAGAAGAACTAGTCAACCGTTAGGGATCCTTCCAAGGTTACCGGTTACTTTGGGAGGTAAAACCGTCCATATGGATGTGATGGTTGTTCCAAGCCCCTTGGAATTTAATTTACTTTTGGGGTGCAATTACACCTATGCCATGGGAGTGCTTGTCTCCTCCCTTTTTCATGTGGTCTGTTTTCCACATGAAGGACGGATCGTGACCATTGATTAGCTTTCGTTCTTTGGTCCTGATGTGGCAGATGGTCCGCCATCATCCCTTCTTGATTTTTATCCACCCGTTGTATCTGCCCCACCGCAGGTCAATTATGTGCCTACCTACCCCATGCTTGTACTCAATGACAGTGTCGTTGTGCATCAGGTGCTGGGGGAATTGGGTCCTGACTTCCAAGATGTTTTCCTTCCATCGGGAGTGGAACTCTTGGAAGCGATGACTTCTTGTTCATTATGATGAGGTCGGTAGGAGCAGGGTTCATTTTCATGTGTCAAGCTCCTTAAAAAATGAAACAAGGTGTCTTGAGGATAGTTCTTTTAATGTGTCAACCTCGTTAAAAAATGAAACACGTTCCCGTTGAATTCGAGTCTTTGATCAGATCTCGTAAAATCCCAGTCGAGTCTCTCTCTTAATCTCGTCATTTGAACCTTCACTCCATCTGCCTTTCATATGGATTGAAGCTTGGGGGGCATGTACCTCGAATTGAGTCACCATGCTGGGGGCATTCTCACTTTTTCAAGCATAGTTTATTTCCGTTTCAAGCTTGTGTAAAAATGAAACCGGTTTCAAGCATAGTTTATCTTTGTTTCAAGCTTGTGTAAAAATGAAACCAACTTCAAGCAGAGTTTTCTGATTTCAAGCTTGTGTAAAAATGAAACCATTCCCATTTTACCTCTTGTGATTGCCATCTTATCAGCCTGTTTTTGCCAGATGAACCTTGGTTTTCTCACTCCATCGTCACTATCTGCTTGGCCGATCATATGCCTTCACTTGGTTGTTTTATCCATTCCTGAGGAACTGTTGCGATGAGTGGTTTTGTTAGCCAGCCTCTTAACCTTTACTTGTTATGAGCAGTTCCACCATCACCGGAACCAGTAGCTACCCTTTATACCACTCATTCCTCCAGGAGGAGTCATCTTTCAGCTCTTTTCTAACTCTCTAAACATGAAAAGATTGCCAAGTCGCTTGTCGTTTTGATCTCGTTAAATTGGCTGCGAAATGACATCTACCCAGTATACATTTACCCCTTTTTCGGGCTGGGATAGATTATTTACGAAAAAGGAATACCCTAGCCTATCGCGACTAGGAGGTTTTCTTAGACATAGTTTTCTACCTTTTCGGATCTAAGGAACTATTTACGAAAAGGGACTATTGGAGTTTACTTTTCCGTTGTATTTTCAAACTCTCTAAACATGAAAAGACGCTGAGTTTTACCTTTTTCAGACTCGTTAAACCTTGATGACATCGGATTCAGTCGTGATGACGATATTCGAGTTTCTCCTTCCTGGGGCTCGTTAAATGTACTAGGATGGATTCATACGAAGGATTAACTTATATGACAAGAATATGGTATCCTCTTCAAGCTTGTGTAAAAATAAAGAGGTACTCGCTAGAAATGGTGGGGGAAAATGGAACCAGTATTGTCGTCGTGTCAGCAGTATGTCGCTCTTGAACATGGCACTTGTCTGCATTCATATCGGGTTGGGGACATCTCATCTCACTCTCTGTTTGCCTCCATGGGTTTGGGTAATCCTTTTTGACCTCTCATCTACTCTTCGCCTCGTCATCATGACCTCTGATCTTTTGATGTCAAATACTGCCAAATCCACTGTCGTGCCGCCGATATGTTCAAGAGAAGTTGACCTCTGCAGTTTCAACCTTCCTATGATTCTCATCTGATCCTGATTCACAAACATTATTTTCCTCTGTCTCGCGTCGATGATGTGGGAAACACTATGGCCCACCTTCGATCAAGGTCACTTCCTGTCTACTTCAGCTCATTATCCAGGAAGCTGATCTAGAGACTCCCTTCCGGTACCTTGGAGCTTGCGTGCCTCAATGGCAGGTTCTTCGCATTCGACGTTAGGTTTTCATCATTGGCCTTCGATCGGATTATTTTGTGGGTGTTCGATGCCAGCTCACTGTTCACATTCCGTGGACTGTACCTATAGTACCTCGAGGGCCATTGACATTATTGGTGGTTCCTCTCACGTCTATTAACAACTTTCATCATTGGCTGGTAATCAGATGATGTTCTTGCATGTTCGACTTCAGTTCACTTATTCACATGCTAGAACTTGTACTCTCTTCGGGTTGAGATGGAGTGCAAGACCCTGGATTTTGTCTGTTGGAATCCAGGCTGCGGATTTTGTGGATTATCATGATTGGTTACATGACTCATTGATTGGATGGCTGCGACCATGCCTGAGTCTATTTATCGATCCTTATTGGATGGCTGCGTCCATGCCTTGGATCTGGATTATTGTATACTCTGTTATGGATGGCTGTGCCCATACCACATATCATGCATTTGAGATATAAGTTGTACTTGTCTATGCAGGTTTTCCGACGACAGTGTTTTCAGTTGGACACGTTCTCGTAAAGCATTTCACCCCTCTCTCTCTCTCTCTCTCGAGCCTCATGCTTTAAGGGGCATCTGTTACAGAAAGAATTTTCTCACCACCCCCGTGTCCCCCTGTCTCTACTTATCGGAGGGTCTATTTCTCAGACTCCACAAGTAGTATCCTGTGTCATGCCTTGCAAATACCATCATTGCATCCCTTGCCATGAGGACAACATTCCTTTTGTTGATCATTTCCTGAGCAGACCCCTAAAAACACCTGTTTTTGCCTTGGCGCTGGTAGCCCGTTATGTCCTCGCGCTAATGAGGAAAATTAACACTGAGCCCGCGCCAGTTGGCACTCTGTCCTAGTTAAGCACCCGCGCCAATCTGCTTATGGATTTTTTTTTTTAAAGGAGGCGAAGTTTCGATTACAACAACTTCGTGGATGAGTCATGAGGAGTGGTTTCGACTGAATAACCACGACCTTCCTCCTTTGGCCTCTTGTTTCCACCTTATGGGGAACCTCCCAAGGGATAAGGCCTCCCTTCCACTATTGTTGGGATCCCAACCTCCTCCTCTCCTCTATAAATATAGCCATCTTCCATTGATGAGGGGGCTAAATGGTTGAGTCTTAGTAGTCTTGGTAGCTTGGATAGAGCTGAATCAATTGTAAGGAGATTATCATCAGACAGGCGAAGAGAGAGACTTGTCCTATTCTAATGCAGCTGACTATAGACATTCCTCTGTCCAACCTACTGACCACAAGAAGATTCCAACAATGTGAGTCAGTTAGATTTTCTTTGTCTAATTATTAATAAACACTTCATTTATGGTTCTACCTATAATAGTTTGTTACACTGTATGTGCTAGTCTGTTTTTGGTTTTCCATACCACTGACACGGGAATTTGTTGGCTCTACACCTTTGTATACTTTGTAGCTCATGTCTTCCTGTCTAAATCTACATTACTTTCTACATTACTTTGCCTATTAATTCTGCTGATTTCCTGTAACAAACAGCTGAAGAAACCATCATTTTTCCCCTTTTCTCCCACTCATAACTAACCTTCATTTACTCCCCCTTTTCTCCATATTATTTCCCTATTTTTCATAAGTTCTCCCTCCATTTATGAAAAATTCCCCTTTCATAGTTAAAGACTCACTTTTTAACTATTTCGGAACCCCCACACCCATTTTTATCCTTGAAATTTCTCATAAAAAATCAAGGTTTTATTGCTATGGACCTAAGCCCCTTGGGCTAAGTCCTAAAACCACTTCCCCACATATGCCCGTCCCCCAAGACCAAGAACTTAAGCATTAGGGGCCAATCGCAATCGAAGGCCGGGCGGGATACAAATTCCTTTGTAATATTTTAAAAACCCCGATGCGATTAGTTTATATTGTTAAGTCTTGCGATGTTTTCTCCACCGTTGATCTTCCCGTCAGATCAACGGTCAGCGCTCAATCGCTCTGTCCCTCCGATCGCAATCGCAAGTCCTTCTATTCGCCTCCCAATTGCATGCCCCGATTAAGTCTGGACCGTCCATTCTTCCCGCAGATCAACGGTCTGCGCTCAATCGCAAACCCATGCCCGATCGCAATCGCAAGTCGCATTGGCGCTGCCCCGATTGGAGCCTTCCGATTTAATCTCAGCCGTCCGTTTTCATGTTGATCCAACGGTCCTCATTCCCTCCGATCGCAAGTCCTACCGCCATTTCAAAGCCCGCCGATTCGTTTTCCGCCGTCGATCTGATCTGCAGATCAACGGCCAGCGCTTAATCGCACTGGAAGTTCAATCGCATCCCCTTTTGTGCCACCTCCGATTGAGACCCTCCGATTAAATCTGGACCGTCCACGTGTCCAGATCGGACGTTCCAAAACTGCTCCTCCTTATTCTTCTCCCGCTATCCTTTTTGCCTTTCTTTGCAGATCTCCACCGTTGGTTGCCTTCATCCGACGGCTATGCTCCTCCCCCGCCATCCGAAGCAGTTTTAACCTATTCCCGCAGGATTTCTTAACTGTTGTTGTGTTTTGCAGGTGTTTTAATGGTTTTCCATTATAGAATGAAGGAAAGCCGAGGGATGGGAAAGACGTTTCCTGTGCCTTATGGCTATCTTAAAGAGGCCATTCATGGGGCTCTATTCCACGTCTCGTCAGTACTCTATGAGTATTGATGCCGTAAAGCCCAGTGCGGGTCTGCACATCGACAAGACACTGTTTTTAATCAAACACAGTTAAAGAGTATCAGTTTTGAGAATAAAGCACATCAGATGAAGATTGAAGACAATTTTTATGGGGATTACGGCTAAGACAGTTATCAAAAGCCTAATCCCCAAACTAAAACACAGTTTAAATGAAAAAACCTAAAGTGTTTTATCAGACAAAAAGCCTCCACCGCCACATCTGAGGCGAATTGATTCCTCAGCTACCACCGAGCCACCTGGTGCCTCAAACCATTCAAACGAAAGGCTGAGTTATTGAAGAAAATCAGATATCCGCCTCCAGCACAGCCAGGGAGTTACTTCTGCAAGGAAACCAATGAATAAATATCTGCAGAGTTACTCCAAAACGCAGCATATGAGCCTCAAAGTCAAATAAAACTCACTTCGAGTTTTAAATCATAAATGTAAAAGTTAATGCAGCACTTCCACCTGTAATTTTTCCAATCGATGCCTCTCAAAGGGCCGAGAAGTCTTCACTTTGCATTAACTGTCCTTGAGATATTTTGTTAAAATCTCACCTCCTCATCTTCCTATAAATACTTCTACAGAAGAGGAGAAATTGTTGGTTGCAGAACTTTGAAATACACTTGAGCTTGAGACTTCTATTTGTACATAGTATTCACTAGCCCTTGAAGCTCTGTTTGTGCTAGAGTAGTTAGGTTGAATAGTGAAGATGATTGTTGAACTGAAACATTGGACTTGAAGTTTGTAGCTAGTTTGACATCAATATAAAAGTTGTTTCATGGGATCCTGATCTATATTGATGGTGATGTTATTCTCATTTGTAACTTGTTGTTTTATTTCTGTTTTCATGTTGTTTCATTCTCCACTGTAAAGAACAGTTTAAACAGGGTTAGGACCTGCTGTATATCAGTAACCTTCTCTGGCTGAGAAATCTTTATTTGAATGTTTTCTTCCAATCTGTGTTATTTAGGAATGACTTAATTCAGCTTTAGGCATGAGAATGCTGGTGTTCCCTCATTTTATCGTCCTAGCTGAATATTATTCCTGAATGTTACTTTCAGTATGTGTTATGTGATGATGAACTGAAGGAAGATATGGTTAGCCCTGGTCCCAGACTTGTCTGCATAACTAATAGATTGTTTCCCTTGGAATGTGTTAAAAGCTGGCTAGTTTAGAAGCACTTGCTAGATCTTAGACCATTCTGTGTTATCTTTGTGTCTCCCCTTGTTTTGTATGTTTTCTATTGGAAGTGTGTCAAAGGCTGGTTGGTTTAAAAGCACTTACCAGATCCTAGTCCGCTTTCGTGTCCTCCTTAAGTGTTTGCCAAAGGCTGACTGGTTTAAAAGTACTTATCAGATCCTAGGCTGCTCTTCGTTCTGCATCTGTTTAATTCCCCTTCTTAGTGTATCACTCCATTCCATAAATCAAAATTTAAAGAAATCCTTAGACATAGATGACTTGCCCCTTGGATCACGCTTGATGTTGTTGTTCAATTAAAGCCCAGATATGACTCCATAGCCCAATGGACTAAAAACCAGCGTTATATCTATCTGTCTGCCAAATCTGTTCTATTTACTTGCAACTTCTCACTTTTGAAACTTTTTGCATTTAGGATTTTCCCCTCAAGTAACATTTCATGCTCAACCATCCAAAACAAAACAAAACCCGTGGCCTTCATAACTAGCCTAATATCATCACCCTAAACTTCAAAGACAATATCCATCTTTGTACATATTGGAGAGATCCCTCTCCGGATTCAGGAGGGCTAGATCCTAGAATCCCAAAGTTGGTTGAAATGATGTTAACTCTGTGATTGGATTCTCCCAATCTTGCTAATAAATTACAGAGACCTAACATTTCTGGCGACTCCACTGGGGAACCCTTACCCAGAATCTTCATAACATCTTATGAGTCAAAAGCAGCCTTTTCAAGCATTATCGAGAAATGGTAATTAAGATGAAGCTCAATTCAATCGGTGACAAACTAGGTCAACCCTAGGATTCTTTTAAGTTTTTTATCTAACCTTGGAAAATCAGCTGGCTTAGCCGTAAGAGTAGACTGCCTTTGTCTCGCGACCTTAGCTAAGTTTTGAAACAAAGTTAGCATATTCTTAACAACCATAAAACTGAAAAATGACTTAGAAAAACCTAAAAATATTTCAGATTGGAATTAAATAAACATGGTGGTGGACCATACGACCTTTTACCTCTGAAAGGAGCTAAAAATTTCCACTTGGCGACTCCACAATCCTAGCAGACCTTAAGACTCCTCTGGGAAGAACCCTTATTATTATAAAATCATTTAAACTCGTTAGAGGACTGTGGGATTTAAAAATTGTAAAAACAGATTGGTTAACCTCTCCAAGATTGTCATATCTGGTTGAACTTTTCTTGTTTTAGGTCTAAAAAACACAGCATAGTGGCTTCTAAAAAGATTCACACTAGAGCCCACCCAGACCCTAACCCACCTGAGATAGTTGATAATCCAGAAAGTATCCTTTGGAAGCCTCCTAAGGTTGAATTATTAACTGTTTTCAGATCACCCTTGAGAGCTAAATCAGTCCCTGAAAATCTTTCAGCTCTGCAAAAATCACAAACTGACTTAGTGAACCCATTTAGGACTAGGTCATTTGATAATATAATCCAGTTAGACTCTGAATCTTCACTTTCATCTCCTGAAACAAGTGAACATCCTGGTAGCAGGGAAACAACACCTCCTGATTCATCACAATTTAGGTATCTCCCATCCAAGATCATCTCAACAGTCTACTCCTGGTCCATCCACTTCTACTCACCTTACATCCACTGTCCAAACCACTTCACCTCAGCCCACTTTCCCTTCTGTAAATCCACCTCCACCTCCTGCCATGGCAACATGGTATGCTCCCTTAGCCCTTAATATACCACTAGTCAATCTTCCACCGGACTATCAGTCCAAAATTCCATTATATGATGCTAATAATGCTACAACTGCATCACAACATTTGGATAAGATGAATGACTATTTTGATCGAAATGAAATTGATGATGATTCTATCAAGCTCAAACTGTTTGCTTAGAGCTTAGGGGGAGAAGTAAGAAAATGGTTTAAAGGTTTAGCCCCCCGTAGTATAAATGACCTCCAAGGCTTCCATCAGACATTCTTAAATAAGTGGGAAGTGAGAAAGAATCCTCTCCAAGTCCTTGCCGACTATAACAATCTCCGTAGGAACCCTGGGGAAAGTGTACAATCTTATTGTACCAGATTTAACAGCGTCTATAATGCACTTTTCCCCGAACTAAAACCTCCTCAGGGCTCAGCTTTAAACAAATTTCCTGAAGGGTTTGATCCAGACATGACATATTCACTTAGAGAAAGAGTTTTTGCAACCCTTGAAGACATGCAAAGGGGTGCTCTTTCTGTGGAAGTAAACTTGATGGAGAAAAGAGCAAGAATGAAGAGCGAGAAGAGAGTATCTTTTAGAGAGGAATCAACCCCTTCCACTTCAAGCTCAAAGATAGAGAGAATGATGGAAGAAATGATGAAAGAGATGAGCATAATTAAGAGAGCACAAGCAAATCAAAATCAAACTGCTCCTCAAAATAGGAACCAAAATCAGAATGTTAGAAGGAACCAACCTCCAAACAGACCCAGGGATGATGATCAACAAATCACCCTCCCTTTCATCAGAACTATGTAAGTGAGGTTGAAGAAACAGAAGACATAGCAGAGGAAGAGGATATCAACATGTTTGGGGAATAGGATGATGTCTTTGAGGTTCATTATGATAATAAACAAGGTCTTTACACACCTTGCGACGACAAAAGAGATGATAATGAAAATTATTACCAGGACATGGAAAATGTCGTCATAGAACCTCAAAGAGAATATGACCTTAGAAGCAAGACCAGTCAACAAGCCCCCAACACCAAAACCTCTGACAAATACTCTCAAAGCAGCACCGCAGCTAAACCCAAAACAACCAAACAAAAAGACAAAACAATGGTTGTTAATTCTGATAAGGATAAGGAGAAAAACACTCAAAATTCTGAAAAACAGAGTGAAGACATCAGTAGTACTAACACTTCAGCTAGTACTCCTTCTACAACAGTTGTGTCAAGTAAAACGAATCATCAAGCTGTGATTGTTGATAGAATGGCAGCTAATAAGGTTGAAACAAGTGCTTCAAAGAGTCAAACCCCTTTCAGCCTCGAACAGGAAATCTTAAAGATCAAGATCTCTGTTCCATTAACTGAGTTAGCTGCCCAACATGTATATAGGAACCAAATTTTGAAGGTTTTAAATTTAGAGGAAAATGGAGATATAGTTAATCTTAGTGACGACCTACCAGAGTTGATTTTTGGCCCTAAGATTGAAGGGAGGTTTCAAGAAGGACCAGTTCCTCCCTTTTATGTGAGTTTGAACATCCATGACAAAATTCTACACAACGCTATGCATGATTCCGGGGCTTCTCATAATTTAATGCCTAAAGCTATGATGGAGAGCCTTGGTTTAGAAATCACCAGACCCTACAAAGACCTATACTCCTTTGACTCAAATAGAGTAAAATGTCTAGGATTGATCAAAGACCTCTGTGTTAACCTAGCCCAGATTCCGGCCAAATGTTTACTCATGGACATTGTTGTGGCTGATGTCCCCCCAAAGTATGGAATGCTATTATCAAGATCCTGGGGAGCTAAGTTACAGGGGACTATGCGGATGGACATGACATATGCGACCATCCCGGTTTTCAATCAGACCAGAAGACTTTACAGGGAGTCTCATATGCAATACACGGTTACAAGTCAAGACAGACCACGAAACTCTCCTATATATTCTGTCAATACAGGCCTTGATTCTTTTATCATGTTTAACAATGAAACTCCTAGTGAACAAGTCACTTTAACAGAATTAAAGGCTGACAGGGAAGAAGAGTATAATAACGCCGAAGTGTCCAAACAGTTTGCCGCATGTGAAAACATTAGTAAACAAAGCATAGGTCTTGATTTACCGGTTATGAGTCCATTGTTTTTAGCACTTAACAACCCAGATAATACCCCTAACGTTTCTGGCATCATCCCTCAATCTATTGAAGAATTTGAGGAGTCAAAACAAATTCAATTGGGTGCTACTAACCATGAACAATCAGAAGGCACCATAGTTAAAAAGGACAATGGCCAAACAGACGAAACCAAAGACAGTCCTTTATGGAGTATGTATTTTGATGGGTCATGTACTAGAAATAATGCTGGTGCAGGGGTTTGGATCATTAACACTGAGAACAACCACACAGAATGCATCTCTTGCAAATGAAACTTTCAGTGTTCCAACAACATAGCAGAATATGAATCCCTTCTCTTAGGCTTGCATCTCTTGAAGAAATTAGGAGCCAGAAGAATTAATGTGTACGGGGATTCTGAGTTAATCATTAGGCAAATCAATGGGGAGTATAATGCGAATCATCCCAGACTTAGAGCCTATCGGAATAATGTCATGGATCTGTTGACAACATTTAAGGAGTCAAACCTGAGTTTCATCCCAAGGAAAAACAACATTATGGCCCACAATTTAGCTTTTGCGGCCAGAACATGTCTAACGCCATATGAGACTGGAGACAACACAACTCCGATAAAATTTAGACCGGCAGTGCCTGATAACGAAAAATATTGGCAAGTGTTTGACAATGACAAACAAATAGAAGACTTTATGCAATTCAGAAATGAGTTCGAACTCCACAGTTCAGATTCAGATGATGATACAGACTGCAGTGAAGAAAACTTTCTTGGTGAAGAAGAATCGTCTCCTCAACCTGCCAATAGTAACCTATTGTCTAGCGAACTTAGGAGCAAAACAGAATTAAGTGCAGAGTTAGAAACGGAAGAATTACAAACTCTGCATTCTAAAGATGAAAATCTGCCAAGTGGTCTAACGCCTTTAGAGGAGTTGTTCGATTTTAACGATGTGGCCAATAAACCAAAACTGGAACCTGTAGAGACTGAAGTAGAGGAGTGCAATATAGGCAGTGAGGAAAAACCGAAAATAATCAAACTGTCCAAAACTTTGCCAGCTCACATTAAACTCAAATACATAGAGTTGTTCCAAGAATTTTTTGATGTTTTTGCTTGGAGTTACGAAGATCTCAAATCCTATGACACTGAAATAATACAGCATAAAATCCCTCTTAAAGAAAACCAAAAACCATTTAAACAGAAACTGCGCAGAATAAACCATGTCCAGTTGCCATTGGTTCAGAAGGAGATCATGAAAATGTATGATGCTGGCATTATTGTCCCTATTAGATATTCTGAGTGGGTATCTAATCTGGTGTCCGTTAGGAAGAAGACTGGAGAAATCAGACTTTGTATAGACTTTAGAGACTTAAACAAAGCTTCGTTAAAAGACAACTACCCTTTACCAAAAATGGATCACATTTTACAAAGGGTGGTGGGGTCTAAAAGGATTTCGTTGCTTGATGGCTATTCAGGGTATAATCAGATTTTAGTTCACCCTGCTGATCAATTAAAGACAACTTTCACTACTCCATGGGGCACTTTCATGTATGTGAAGATGCCTTTTGGTCTAATGAACGTTGGAGCAACCTTTCAGAGAGCCATGGACATAGCATTCTCGGAAGAATTGGGTTTCTTCATCATTATCTATCTGGATGATGTCACTGTGTTTTCAAAAACAGATGAAGAACATTTAGAACATTTGAGAAATGTTTTCGAGAAGTGCAAAAGGTTTGGAATATCTTTAAACCCTAAGAAGACACTATTTGGTCTCCAAGAAGGTAAGCTTCTTGGACACATTATTTCAGAAGAAGGTATAAAGATAGATCCAAAGAGGATTGAGGCTATATTGCAAATCTCTCATCCTCGAAATATCAAAGAGTTGCAGTCTTTCATTGGAAAGATTAACTTTTTGAGAAGGTTCATTCCTAACTTGGCAAAGCTCCTTAGAAATATCACAAACATGTTGAAAAAGGAGCAAGGGATAAAATGGACCTTAGAAGCAAAGACATCCTTTGAGCTGGTGAAACAAGCATTAACCAAAACACCGGTTCTCATAAGCCCTGATTTTTCAAAAGATTTTTATATCTTCTCGTTTGCATCAGAACATACCATTGCTGCTGTCCTTTTACAGAAAAATCCACAAGGACAAAAGCAGCCTATTGCATTCTTTAGCAAGGCATTGAGGGATGCCCCTTTGAAGTATAATATTATGGAAAAGCAAGCTTTTGCTTTGGTTAAAGCATTGAAAGACTTCAGAGTATACATCCTTCACTCACACATCATTGCCTTTGTCCCTAATTCGGTTGTTAAAGACATTCTAACACAGGACCTAGATGGTAAGAGAGGTAAGTGGATTGCTGTTATTCTCGAATATGATTTAGAGATAAAACCCACTAAACTCATCAAAGGCCAAGGTCTAGCTAGATTAATGGCTGAATCCAATTTTGAAGTTCTTGATATTAATATGATTAATGCTTTGGACAGCCAAGAAGAATTCTCAACTCCTATTATTGAAAACCATTTTATGAATTCTCCTTGGTATGCTGATATCGTTTATGTTTTGCTTAATTTAAATACACCTCCTGGTTTGTCGAAAACAAAGGCAAGGTTCTTAAAACTGAAAGCAGTAAACTATTGCATTTTAGATAGGTGTCTTTATTGGAAAAATGCTAGTGGTATATTGCTTAAATGTTTGCCTGAGTTTGATGCAGAGAAGGTTAAGCAGGAATTTCATGAAGGAGAGTGTGGAGGCCATTTGTACTGGAAGTCAACAGCCAACAAAATTTTGAGGGTTGGTTTCTATTGGCCAACCCTTTTTCCGGATGTTCACAAAATGACAACTACTTGCCACAAATGCCAATTGTTTGAGGGCAAGAGAAAATTATTACCCCTTCCTCTGCATCCAATCACTGTTGAAGCTCATTTTCAACAGTGGGGACTTGACTTCATAGGTGAAATCCATCCCTCATCTTCTGCCCAGCATAGATGGATCCTTACTGCCACAGACTATTTCACTAAGTGGATAGAAGCCATTCCTTGTAGGCAAGCTAATGATTCAGTTATTATAAAGTTCATAGAAACCAATATCCTTTCCAGATTTGGCTGCCCTACCAAGATCATCACAGATAATGCAGCAGCATTTGGATCAAAGAAAATGGTGGAATTCTGTCGCAAATATCAGATAACGTTGGGGCACTCCACAGCCTATTACCCTCAAGGTAATGGACTTTCAGAGTCTTCCAACAAAAGCTTAGTGAACATAATAAAGAAACTGTTGGAGGACAACAAGAAGTCTTGGCACACAAAGCTTATCCATGCACTTTGGGCTGACAGATTAACTTTGAAGAAATCTATTGGTATGTCACCTTTTCAGCTTGTGTATGGTACAGATGCAATCTTTCCTAATAGCCTTGGTGTACCAGTTATGAATTTTATCCAAGAATTGCAGAGTGAAGATAATGACATGATCAGAAGAATAAATCAGACCATTCATCTTCAGCAAATCAGAGAGGAAGTGTACAACAAAACATTGCAGAAACAGGACAGCATTAAGAAGCTTTTTGACGGAAGAACAAAGGCCAGCAATTTCAAGATTGGGGACAAAGTTTTAAAGTGGGACTCAAAGAGGGAAGACAAGGGAAAGCATGGTAAATTTGACAATCTATGGCTTGGCCCTTACTCTATTCATTCAGTTGCTGGAAACAATGCATTCTTCTTACAAGAGTTGGATGGAACAGATTTGTTTGGGGGTCCTGTCAATGGCAGGATGCTCAAGCATTACTTCTCTTGATTCATGATATGTTTTTAAGCCTTTTTTTTTCTTTTTCATTATGAATATTTCATCCACCATTGCATTCAAAGTTATGAAAAATAAAAAAAATACAAAAACAAAGAAAGAAAGAGAAGAGGGCAGAAATGAAGAACAAGGAAGGCACAGCCCCATGCCAAAAAGAGAAATAAATCTGAAAGTGTGCAAGCTTAAAATGCCACTCCTGCAAAACACACTTCTAGTTAGTCAAACTGTTTAATTTTGACTAATTAGCTTTCAATTTTCTGCTGATAGGGTAGTGAATTTGATTTGCCAAACTGTTTAACCTTGGCTTATAAGTAGATAGATTAGGATAGAAATTAAAGGTTCAAACATGTTCAAAATCTGAACCAAAGTCTCCAAAGAGAGATGACTCAAAACTGTGTTATTTTTCTGAGTCATAAAAAAGAAAAACTGGTTCTAATTTGCCCAAAATCTGAATCAGATATCAAGAAAGAGACAGCTCAAAACAAAATTAAAAACAGAGCTGTAAAGAAAAGAAGGCCATAATGAGAAACTTTCAGATCTTTAGCCTTCCATTTTTGATTTAATTTTCTGCAAATAATAATCTATGTGCAGTTTGTTTTTATGCCATAGATCATAGCAAGTCAAACAGCTCAATCTTGACTTGACTATTTTTAAATCTCTGTTCTAGAATTTAGAGAATGAAAGTTTGTTGGACTGTTTAATCCCAACAAACAGTAGACTAGGTAGAAAAATATCTGAGCTCAACTGTTTAATCTGAGTTCAGGGAGAAATAAGGATTAGAGATAGATTAGATTTCCTGCTTTCAAAAGAATAAAATGTTGTGAATAGAGTTTGCCAATCCAAGTGCACTCTGATGAAGAAAAAATGTTAGATCTGTAGGATTGGGTAGGTAGCAAGCTTGTTGATAAAGGTCCATTGCTTTCATGGATGCCAAATATGTTTTTAGAGAAGATCATTCAATCACAGAAGGACAGCCCAATGGATGAGGCAACTAGACAGCCTCCCAGAAGTCAAGTCTGAATTCTTGATGCCTTCAAGAAGGCACCATCCCTAAGTGGAGCCACTGTTAGCCACCTATAATATTTTGTTATACCAAAAGGTGGCTAAATCTGTTTTGAGCCTTCAAGGAACAATTTTTCATTACTAAAATCTGTTGGCTCTTGAAGACTCCTTGTAGGCCTCATGCCTCTGTCCAAAATCTACATTACTTTGCCTATTAATTCTGCTGATTTCCTGTAAAAAACTGCTGAAGAAACCATCATTTTTCCCCTTTCTCCCACTCATAACTAACCTTCATTTACTCCCCCTTTTCTCCATATTATTTCCCTACTTTTCATAAGTTCTCCCTCCATTTATGAAAAATTCCCCTTTCATAGTTAAAGACTCACTTTTTAACTATTTCGGAACCTCCACACCCATTTTTATCCTTGAAATTTCTCATAAAAAATCAAGGTTTTATTGCTATGGACCTAAGCCCCTTGGGCTAAGTCCTAAAACCACTTCCCCACATATGCCCGTCACCCAAGACCAAGAGCTTAAGCATTAGGGGCAAATCGCAATCGAAGGCCGGGCGGGATACAAATTCCTTTGTAATATTTTAAAAACCCCGATGCGATTAGTTTATATTGTTAAGTCTTGCGATGTTTTCTCCACCGTTGATCTTCCCGTCAGATCAACGGTCAGCGCTCAATCGCTCTGTCCCTCCGATCGCAATCGCAAGTCCTTGTATTCGCCTCCCGATTGCGTGCCCCGATTAAGTCTGGACCGTCCATTCTTCCCGCAGATCAACGGTCTGCGCTCAATCGCAAACCCATGCCCGATCGAAATCGCAAGTCGCATTGGCGCTGCCCCGATTGGAGCCTTCCGATTTAATCTCAGCCGTCCGTTTTCATGTTGATCCGACGGTCCTCATTCCCTCCGATCGCAAGTCCTACCGCCATTTCAAAGCCCGCCGATTCATTTTCCGCCGTCGATCTGATCTGCAGATCAAAGGCCAGCGCTTAATCGCACTGGAAGTTCAATCGCATCCCCTTTTGTGCCACCTCCGATTGAGACCCTCCGATTAAATCTGGACCGTCCACGTGTCCAGATCGGACTTGATCAAGCTTTCCTTCCTTATTTACTCCGCTATCATTACTAGTGATTTTGCCAGTCTCCATCGTTGGTTGCCTTCATCAGAGCGGCTATGCTCCTCATGCATCGGCAGTTTTAACCTATTCCGCCGGGATTTCTTAGCGATTGTTGTGTTTTAAGTGTTTTAATTGTTTTTCCATTATAGAACGAAGAGCGAGGATGGGAAGAGCGTTTTCTGTGCCTTGGATATCTTAAAGAGGCCATCCTGGCCATTGCAGGGGAGCTCTTCCCCGCGTCTCGTCGGTACTCTATGAGTATTGATGCGTAAAGCCCAGTGCGGGAGGTTCTGCACGTAATGAGGAACATTTTAATCAACAGTTAAAAATCTCAGTTTGAAATCATACAATGATGAAAAAAAAAAAAAAAAAGAAGATTGAAGACAGTTTTTATGGGGATTACGGCTAAGACAGTTATCAAAAGCCTAATCCCCAAACTAAAACACAGTTTAAATGAAAAAACCTAAAGTGTTTTATCAGACAAAAAGCCTCCACCGCCACATCTGAGGCGACTTGATTCCTCAGCTACCACCGAGCCACCTGGTGCCTCAAACCATTCAAACAAAGGCTGAGTTATTGAAGAAAATCAAATATCCGCCTCCAGCACAGCCAGGGAGTTACTTATGCAAGGAAACCAATGAATAAATATCTGCAGAGTTACTCCAAAACGTAGCATATGAGCCTCAAAGTCAAATGAAACTCACTTCGAGTTTTAAATCATAAATGTAAAAGTTAATGCCGCACTTCCACCTGTAATTTCTCCAATCGATGCCTCTCAAAGGGCCGAGAAGTCTTCACTCTGCATTAACTGTCTTTGAGATATTTTGTTAAAATCTCACCTCCTCATCTTCCTATAAATAATTCTACAGAAGAGGGAAAAAGGGTTGCTTGCAGAACTTTGAAATACCCTTCAGCTTGAGACCTCTATTTGTACATAGTATTCACTGGCCCTTGAAGCTCTATTTGTGCTAGAGTAGTTAGGTTGAATAGTAAAGATGATTGCTGAACTGAAACATTGGATTTGAAGTTTGTAGCTTGTTTGACATCAATATAAAAGCTGTTTCATGGGATCCTGATCTATATTGACGGTGATGTTATTCTCATTTGAAACTTGTTGTTTTATTTCTGTTTTCATGTTGTTTCATTTTCCACTGTAAAGAACAGTTTAAACAGGGTTAGGACCTGCTGTATATCAGTAACCTTCTCTGGCTGAGAAATCTTTATTTGAATGTTTTCTTCCAATCTGTGTTATTTAGGAATGACTTAATTCAGTTTTAGGTATGAGAATGCTGGTGTTCCCTCATTTTATCGTCCTAGCTTAATATTATTTCTTAATGTTACTTTCAGTATGTGTTATGTGATGATGAACTGAAGGAAGATATGGTTAGCCCTAGTCCCAAACTTGTCTGCATAACTAACAGATTGTTTCCCTTGGAATGTGTTAAAAGCTGGCTAGTTTAGAAGCACTTGCTGGATCTTAGACCATTCTGTGTTATCTTCGTGTCTCCCCTTGTTTTGTATGTTTTCTATTGGAAGTGTGTCAAAGGCTGGTTGGTTTAAAAGCACTTACCAGATCCTAGTCTGCTTTCGTGTCCTCCTTAAGTGTTTTCCAAAGGCTGACTGGTTTAAAAGTACTTATCAAATCCTAGGCTGCTCTTCGTTCTGCATCCGTCTAATTCCCCTTCTTAGTGTATCACTCCATTCCATAAATCAAAATTTAAAGAAATCCTTAGACATAGATGACTTGCCCCTTGGATCACGCTTGATGTTGTTGTTCAATTAAAGCCCAGATATGACTCCATAGCCCAATGGACTAAAAACCAGCGTTATATCTATATGTCTGCCAAATCTGTTCTATTTACTTGCAACTTCTCACTTTTGAAACTTTTTGCATTTAGGATTTTCCCCTCAAGTAACATTTCATGCTCAAGCATCCAAAACAAAACAAAACCTGTGGCCTTCATAACTAGCATAATATCATCACCCTAAACTTCAAAGACAATATCCATCTTTGTACATATTGGAGAGATCCCTCTCCGGATTCAGGAGGGATAGATCCTAGAATCCCAAAGTTGGTTGAAATGATGTTAACTCTGTGATTGGACTCTCCCAATCTTGCTAATAAATTACAAAGACCTAACAGGTTCCACTCAAATGTTTATGTTTTATGTTATGAGTTGTATCTTCTCTGACTGATACATAATTGCATGTATTAGGTTTTACGCTTGTGTGTTTGTTGTTTATTCTTGTACGTGCAGGTGTTCAATCGCGTCGAGCAGGAGAATTGTGATCTGCCAAAGCAAGGGACGGAAGCGCCATCTTCTCCACAAACGGCAACGACGTAGGACTTAAGGTAGGCCTCTTGTCAGATATTGGTCTTTTGCAATTAGGAACTTGCGTCTTAGCGTGACTCAGTTGTTGCTAGACCCGATCTGGGCTAGTAGGGATCGCCTCTGTCCGTAGAGGGGATTTACCTCTCTAACACTATCCCTTATAGGAAATTTTGAAGATTGGAGTTAGACTACATAAGAATTGTTGATACATATGTACTTGAAGAACTATAGCCTCAAATGGATAAATTTTATAACACCCTTGTGATCTTTAGTGACAACCTTTTATAATATACACATTTTCGAATGTTTGTGAAAAAAAGATTCTCTAATGATTTTGAAAATTTTGATTTTGTATATATTTATTATAATTAATTTGTTTTTTTTTCCATATCTAAATTGATTTATCTATAATATTTATTATGTATATTTCAATTAATTTATAAATGTTTAAAGTAAAATTGCTTATTAAATTCAATATTTCCTCGCAATTTAAGCTAAATTTAGACTAATTAAATTTAAGTTACAATCACAAACACAAACACGTGATTAAATCACTTGTTATTCAACTTTATCATCTTTTTATAATGAATGGGGAGGATGTGCCACATCATCCCTCACCCATTTAAATTGATAGTCAAACCTCGAAGTAAGCTTGATATGTAGGAACAATTAACTTTAGTGAGTTTTCACTCATGCATTCAATGCCATGATTTTTTCCTACCTTATACCATTATACACCTTTATTCATTTTCGACATTCACTTTGATGTGGGTTTATTCCCTTTATGCACTCATTATTGCAAAGAGGAAATATTGCTTCTAATTTCTTCCTCCTTGAATTTTTTTCTTTTTTTGCTAGTTGTTTCCTTTGCTTCTTCAATCTGTTAGAGTGAATCCAAGTCTAGCCACTGAAGACTCCTCCTTGAGAAATATTGCCTTGCACTCCTCACTTCTCCTTCATGGCCCATGTGCTCATATGCTCCAACATTGTCTCCCTTTTTCTCCATGTATCACTCTTATTTATCCCTCCCCACCTACGAATCCCTCCTCGTCTCAACAATGACTCATCATCGTGGCTAGAGTCATTAAGGAGGTGGTTCTTATGGAAGACACGGTGGCTCACGTACTCATTTCAGAGAAAAATCTTATATTTTTCTATTTCACAATCAAATTCTGACTTAGAAATTGGAGATGTCGTTGCATGGATTAATGATAGAAGGCACACCATAGGGCGCTAGAATTATTATTTGCGCACAATATACCTCTTTGGAAAATGAAAATGATACTCGACAAGGTTCTCCTAGAAAGGAACAACACCAAGGACAAGATCCTTCTCATGCTCAATGAAATGTAATTACAAATGAATACCATGAACAACAAATTAAAGCACTTGAAAGCTCACTTGGTCCCAATGTTGGTCCTAAGGTCAACTACTAAAACAACTACAAATCCTAATGAGGTGGAACCCTTAACTTCTTCCTATTTTCCATGATAGTTTCGAAGCCTATGGTTATTTGGTTCTTTAGTCTTCATAGATACTCTCTATAATACACCATCCCATCTCATTGAGGTCATTCTAGGATAGTGTAATGACAAGATTAACCCCATCTCCAAGGTATATAATGAAGACGAGGTTCTAAAAATCCTCGAATTTCAACTTCTTCGAAACCTAAAACAAACACCACCGTCGCGACCGACTCGTCGAGATCTTATAGTTTTAATTTTTTATGGTTGGGATTGTTTGTATTTGTATGAAGCTCCACAAATTCACAAATTTGAGTTGGCTTTTAAAAACCTCCAACTAGGTCCATCTTCGTTGATATATTTTTGGTGATCTAAATTTTGTCTTGATCTGACATCCGGATCAAAAGTTACGACCATATAAAGTTTGGTCAATAACCTTTTCCATGTTGGCATGTCTTGCCACATGGCATTATCATTTGGTTTTCGTGGCTTTGTCACATTGGTTTCCAAACCCACGTGAACTGCTACTTCATCATGCCCTACCTATTCACACTGAAATACAAGAAGAGTAATGTCTGCAAGGAGCCTGGGGTGCAAATTATACATTAAACGACAGGAATATTTTTCTTCTCACGACTTTCATCTATCGGGACCACAACAAAGTGACACTTACTCTCTACTCGCCAGGGCGTGACTAGAAATTTTCACGTCAACTTCCATCCACTTAGAACCTGTGACCACAATGACGTGCCTCTCTCAGCCATGTGTATGTGCCTTGTTAGCACCTCCCATGCCAGGTGGAACCATTATGAACTATCACATAACATCCTATTCCAAGTTAGCTTAGCATTCCACATCACCAACCCTATGGCTGTATGCTGACATCATGCAAACATCATGATGATGTCATCCTACCCCATGGCCCGCTCCGAGGATGGCATGTGTCAACCAAAACAAGGCCACTTGGCTCTCCAAAAAGGCCACTTGTGTCTACCATGTGTCATGTTTTATGCATGTCATGTCATTGTCCTCTCCACATAACTTTGCTAGCTAGGCCCCATCTCGAGTCCTACTGGGGTCTTGCCTCAATGTGCAAACAACATTTCATTGTTATAAGAATTCTCACAGTTGTTGTGGAACCCATCCTATGGGCCCCCATACACTTGCACCCTTGCTCACTCACATCGTAACACCACAGGGGAAACTTCGCAGGGCTCATGACCACAGACAAGATTTAATCACGTCACTTTATGGATGTAAAGTTTGTCTTGCAACTTCCGTCTCCCGAGAATGCAACAAAATGGCAAGCTTTCCCTGCTCCCAAGACGCGAATGGAAAAATCTTCTATTAAGCAATGGGAAACTCCTTGTCAAGCGATATAGAACACTTAAACAATTTTGTAAAGTCTTATTTCCCTTGCATTGTGATTATGATGTAGTAGCAAGCCTGTGGGAATTTCCAAGGTGAAGGAAAGAAGCCTGTGTCTTTGTTACACATACAATGAATGGGTCTGTGATGAGGATCACTATACTAAAGAGTGTCCACATCGATCCGAGGTATTCAAATTTTTCAAAGGTTCATCCACACCCGTTGTCTTGAAGGATCCTTTTCCCACGCAAGATAGTAAAATTATTGGATCTTCTTCCAATTCATTGGCAGATATTTTAATGATGTCTCAGGTCATGGTTGTGGTACGATCTCAAGACTATGGAACTAAGAATCCTGTAACTGTTAAAGAGACTGAAAATTCTATTCAAACACCATCCATACCTCCTTTAGTTTTCGAACCACTTCAAATTGAGAAACCTAATCCTGATATAGTGATTAAACTGCCTGCTAAAGGTGTACTTCGAAAGTTAACTTTATATCCACATGCAAGAGCTGCTCAAAATTACAACATTGTTGAAGATTTGGCGATATCCCCTTCAAAAATGTCAGCCTTAGAAGTGCTACAATCATGTCCAACACAAAGGAAATTACTATTATCATCTATCAGAGCTATAGATCCTCAGGAATCGAACCTCACAGTCTTTGATCTTGAAAATTTTGTACCTAGACTCCCTCATCAAATGGTTTTTTAGATTCCAGTATTAGTCAAATCAAGATGAGTTTTTCATACTGTAATTGATGAAGGGGCATCTACGTGTATAATGTCGTTAAATTGTTGGAAAAAATCTGGGTTCTCCAGCTTTGAACCAATCACCGACTATCCTTAAAGCCTTTGATGGAAGAGGATTTCATCCATACAGAATACTCCAGGATCCGCCTATAGAAGTAGAAGGAAAAATCGTTAATCTAGAGGTGGAATTTGTTGGTGCCCCTTTTTATTACAACCTTCTTTTGGGTCGTAATTGGTCTTATGCCATGACTGTTGTTGTTTCATTAGTCTTTCGGGTAATCATGTTTCCTCATAAAGGAAAGATTGTTAAAATCGATCACTTGTCATACTTTTCATCAGACCCTACTTCTATGGATAGCATCCAGCATGTCGAAAATTTGGTTATCCAATACGAAGATGTTGGTATAGGATTAATAAAGGATTCCGCTCTCCTGGGAACTTTCGCTATACCTCCACCCAATGTACCGCGAACAATTGCCAATATCAATATGATCTCATCAAGCACTATACCATTTGATGACACATGGACTGTGTTTTCAGAATCAGAATTGGACTCTTTCAACAACGAGATGCCTTTTAGTCCTTTTGAATCGGCATATGTAGTAGTACAATTGTATTTTGACACCCCATCAACTATTCCTGATCAAATGAATGTGATCAGCAAAGAATCATCTTCTCTATCAAGCTCAACATTGACACCATTTTCGGATCCCTTTCAACATGTATTTGAAACTGATGAAAGTATTCAAGAAATTTTGTCATCGGATGAATTACCATGAGATGATGTACATCATAGATCTTATTTTTTACCTGATCTTAATAATCTGGAAAATTAGTTTTCATCTATTTTTACAATTTATTATGTCAAGGAACCACAGAATCCCACATCAATTACATATTTGGATTATGAGACAAATTTGGGAAATATTTCTACAACAGTTCCTATTGACATATCAATTAAACCTGTAATTATTGAAAACATTCATATAGGTGCTTCTTGTTCGATGGAAGATATTAACACTAACAAAGCCCTATTTCTAAAATTCCGAGACATTTTTGCCTGGTCTTACGAAGAGATGCCAGGTATGGATCCTAAGATTGTGGTTCATGAAATTAAGACATACCCAGATGCTAAGCCTATTAGACAAAGATTACGTCCAATACACCTGCGGAAAGCTGCAACAATCAAAGCTGAAGTTGAGAAGCTATTACGTGCATGACTTATTTATCCAATTCCTTTGACAGATTGGGTATCTAACATAGTTCCCGTCATGAAGAAACAAGGGACTATAAGAGTATGTGTCGATTATCGGGACATTAAAAAGGCGTGTCCAAAAGACAACTATCCTACGCCCTATATCGACCAAATTGTTGATTATTGTGCTGGAAACGAAATATTCTAATTTATGGATGGTTTTTCTGGCTACAATAAAATCAACATACTGCCTGCAGATCAACCAAAAATAACGTTTATATGTCCTTGGGGCACATTTGCTTATTGCAAGCTACCTTTGGGACTAAAAAATGCTGGTGAAACTTTTCAAAGAGCTATGTCTAATGTTTTTCATGATATCAAACATATTGGACAACCTTATCTGGATGATTTACCTGCTCATTCTTTACGCAGAGAAGATCATCCTATACACTTACAAGCTATCTTCGTGAGATGTAGGCAGAGAAGATCATCCTATACACTTACAAATGTGTTTTTTCTGTACAATCAGGACAATTACTTGGATTGATCATTTCGAAAGATGGAATTCGTATGGATCCTTCGAAGGTAGAGGCTATCATTAATTAACCTCCTCTTTCCACTCTTCGCCAACTCCAAAGTTTGCAATGGAAAGCAAAATTTTTACGTAGGTTTATCCCGAACTATGGCGAGTTAACAAAAGGTTTTACCCAGTTGTTGAAACAAAGTGTTCCTTTTATTTGGGATGACATTGCCGATAAATCTTTTGATGCACTTAAAAACGTGTTGACCCATACACCATTATTGCATCCACCCAATTACCACTAGGATTACTTTTTATACTTAGTTGTCTCTGATTCCATGATTGGAATGGTTGTGGTTTAGGAGGATGAATCTCACAACGAACATGTGATCTATTATCTAAGTCGGAATCTCAACCCGACAGAAATCAAGTATTCGCATGTGGAGAAATTGGCCTTGGCAACAGTTCAATCTATCCAACGATTCTGTCACTACATATTGTTACGTAAAACAACAATGATATCTAATTGCAAATCGATGATGTATATATTGACATAACAATTACTCAGGGGAAAATACTCCAAATGGATTCTCATCCTATAAGAGTTTGATTTGGAATTCGAGAAGTCCAAGTCAAAGAAATCACTAGTGTTTGCCGAGCTTATGTGTGATTTTCCCAATACTGAGTCAGAAACGGTGGCAGAGAATCCTATCGTGAATGAATCTCTATTTATTATCATTACTTTAGACCCTTGGTATGGAGATATCATTATATATCTTCAGACCCAAACCTTTCATCCAGAGATTTCACGTTCAGATCGATGAAGAATCCGGTATCAATCCTAGAAATACAATATTGTTAGGGACACTCTTTATCATCGTGGTGCAGATTCTGTTTTTCGACGTTGTATAACTCACGAAGAGGCTGAAAGGGTTTTGAATGATTTCCACTCTAGAGCATGTGGTGGTCATATGTTTGGGTTTGCCATAGCTCAACATATATTGCGCGCTGGTTATTTTTGGCCATATTTATTCAAAGATTGTATCATCGCAGTCTGAAAATGCCACAACTGCCAAATTTTTTATCGAAAGATGCGTGCAACTCCAACTCATCTTTACCCAATAATTGTTGTCGGTCCTGTTGCGAAATGGGGCATCGATTTCATTACATGTAACCCTCACTCGGTCGGGGGGCATGGGTATATTATTCTCGGCATAGATTACTTTACCAAATGGGCCGAGGCGATGCCTATATTCGTGGTTGATGGAAAAAATACAACTATTTTCATATTCAATCATGTGATTGCTCGATTCGGTGTCCCTCAAACTATTGTTACGGACCATGGGAACCATTTTCAAAATATTATGATGACCGAAATTTCTGATCAACTTGGCCTACACCATGATAATTATACTCCATATTACCCATAGGCTAATGGTCAATTTGAGGCTGTCAACAAGGTTTTAACCACCATGATTAAACTGATTGTCAAGACTCATAAATCGAATTGGCATACCATGCTTTTTTCTGCATTATGGGCATACCATACCTCCGCAAAAACTGCTACAGGGTTCACTCATTTTCAACTTTTCTATGGTTTAGAAGTTGTGTTACCCATTGAATGTGAAATACCATCACTCAAATTAGACATTGAGTTGTTACCATTTACCTATGAAGAGGAGAAACACTTTCTATACTTAACACAATTAGATGAGACTCGACGCACCGCTGCATTGGCTATCAAAGCTTAGAAAAAACGTGTGAAATCTCAGTATGATAAAAGTGTTAACCATCACATTCATTCAGAAGGTGACCTAGTTTTAGTATATGATCAAGCTAACGACAAGCTAGGCACTGGTAAATTTGAACCGATGTGGAATGGTCCCTATATTGTCAAGTGTGTGCTTGCAAAAGGAACCTACGAATTAATTGATTATGACGGGGTCTCTTTATATAAACCCATAAATGGTATTTATCTTAAGAGATATTATGCTTGACTTTTGTGTGAAGATCTCTCTTGTACAATAGTTAATTTTTATAATAATGTGCCTTAGATTATACAAGTGTGCCTGGATTAGTTTTTGCTATTACTACTATCGCTGCTTATCTTGATTACTCTTGATATTGCAGATGTCAACATCCCTTCAAACATACATTGGTTTTGTTGATGGCGCCTGTCGTAGTACACAGAACATCTCTTCCGTGGCTTGGGTTATCAATTCACCCACTGATGAGTTAGTTTCTATTCATGGGATATGGCTTGGTCAAACAACGAACAATATTGCAGAATATAGCGCAGTCATTGAGTTATTATTTGATGCCATTAAATTTGGTATTTGACATTTGATCATTAGGTTGGATTCACAACTCATTGTATTACATTTAAGTAGAGTTTATGCAATTAGAAATCTAGTGTTGTTAAGATTATTTTTGAAGGTTCGTCTCTTGGAACGACAATTTGATTATATCGAATATCAACATATTTCAAGAAATTTAAACACATTGGTTGATGCATTAGCTAATCGAGTTTTAAATAGACATTTGCAACATTAACAAAGTAAATCAAAACAAAATTCAATCCATGTTGAAAAATATACTCAAAGAACGAAAGTAGTAATATCATAAGGATAGATAAGTTTGTGTCTAAAAAAATATTACATTGTCTATGATCATAGGTTCAAACATCTTATGATCTAAAATATACTGGTACAAAAAACAAAAATGTCAATATACATTGACCATCAACTATCCATGAGGATGATCATGATAATAAACTATAGCACACGCCACCTTGCGCAAAAATCTCCTGAATAGACCTGGAACACCTATTATGTGTCTCTAGAGCCTAAGAGGGATATCATCGGTTCCTGTCTCAGGAATATCAATGGTCAAAATCTCAAGGTTGTGCTCCATGTCTATCAGAATCTCTGCTGCATTATCCTGTGGAGGTGCTACAGGTTGTGCCTCTCGCCTATCAAAGCGACGAAGCGTTGCTGGTCGTCTTGGACCGACACCTGCATTTTAAATTTTTGTCAGTATTGGATGATAAAAAAATAAAATAAAAATGATATTAAAAACTTCAAAATGATTCACTAACATGTCTTGTCCCACTGTGCCCTTGGAGGCAAGGATGTTTCAGGATCACCTCTATAGTCCATTCCCGCATAAGGAAATTCTTCAATGGTGAAGACTTGGTTCCTGAGCCACATGAAATAAGCCAGAGTAAACCAAACTACTGAACCACCCTCGCCACCATGGTGAGTCATCAGTGCTACCCATCGCACCATCCGAGGTTCCTGAGGATTCCCAAGATCTACTGGAATCAGTTGAGGAGCGAGAAGTGGAATTCTCTCTAGAGAAAATGAGATAAGAATGGCACAGTATCCAAATTTTTTCAACTTCCCATTTTTTGCTCTAGTCAATTGGCCTTTCATATTGTCCAATACTCCTTCACTCCAGTTGAATATTGTCCCTCTGAAACACTCAACTGCAGTTTTCATTTGTGATTTAGTATCCACATGAGGAGATACACTCCCGCATAACCTGGTCACTGTGAATGCTATGACTTTAAGCTCTAGTCGCAAGATGGTTTTGATGTTTATGCGACTGTCCTTCAACTCTGCACTATTGCTACAATACTGATCTTTGTAGCCGGCAGTGGGAAGACCTCCTTGTTTAGTCCCAAATAAGGAAATGTTTCTCCCTGTCCAAGATAATCTGGTAAGGAAGTATATGTCTGTTGGCTCAATCTTGAGCCGATGGTCACCAATTATGAAACATTGGTCTTGCACGTCCCATGCATTCATAAGCCAAGTCATTAACTCCACTTGTGCCTTCATTCCCTGAAAAGACTAGAACTTGTACAACCCATAGTTTTTCAATGCATGCATTGTTGCATGGTCATGCATGGCTTCATTATCTATGAGCTTGTGTTCTCGTTCCAAACATTCCAACATGGTTAAAAGGCCTACAAATCAACAAATTAAACAATTAAAATTAGTTGTAGGAAACTTGAACCATTTTTTATGATGAAAGGTTAGTTTTCAAAAAGTTCACAGTGCTTGCGCAGGTTATGTATGCAGACAATGCAATTGTCCGCATGCACTCCATGTAGAACCCGCGGTAGCCTGACGATTTTTCTTTTAAAAAATTGTCGGGGTGCGCGATTATCACATGGAAAACCCGCGCACCCCCGAGGGCATATTTTGAAACATAATTATCTCCTAAAAAATGAAATAAAAGCTCAAAACAAAAAATGAAATAGATGAAATGGTAGCTAAGGATGATGTGGATTACCTAGTTCTAACAGCTTGAGAAATGAACGGTTGGTTCTCCTAATATCAGCTCCGGAAGTTTTTTGGCCAAAAGCTCTCTATGCACTATTCTGAAAACAAAAGGTGAAAATGACTTATTTTAACTCCTTTTTATAGTTTTTAATGAATAAAATATTATTATTTTATTTATTTTTCACTTTTAAAAGGTCAAATTTAAATATTTTTACTTTTTGAAAGTAGATATTTATAATATTTTGAGTTTTTGTGTAGGATACAGGATTTTTGGTGAAAAGAATTATTTTGACATTAAGTAAACTTTTATCACTTTTTTGGGCTTTGTAAAAATACGAAAAGGTGAAACCCTGGAGTCCTCTTTTAAGCCCTTTTCAGACTCTCGAAACATGAAAAGATCACCGAGTACTTGACTATTCGAACTCGTTAAAGTAAATGAATAGTCATCCATTCAATATAAGTTTATCCCTTTTCCGAACTGAACTGGACTAATTACGAAAAAGGTATATGTTGAATAATCATGGTCAATAGAGTTCTCTCCTACATTATTTTATCTTTTTTCAGGCTAGAGAGACTAAATTAACGAAAAAAAACAACCATGGAGTTTACTTATGTTTTTCTTCCGACTCCCTAAAACTGAAAAATGTCGAGTTATTCCTATACTGGACTCGTTAAAATTTAACAGTAAAGGACCTGTCGAACACAACAGGACCAAACCACTCCTTCTTAGGGTTTGATTTTAATACTAAGATGGACTCATCCGAAGGATGAGCTTACACAAACAAGCAAATGTTATCCTCCTCAAGCTTGACAAAAATAAAGAGGTACTTGCCAGTAATGGTGGGGAAAAAGAGAGAAAAAGATTCCAGTTGTCATCCTTATTTAGAAAGAAGCATGCCACTCTTGAACATGACACTTTCTCACACTTGTACCTAGGTTGGGAAATCCTTTGTCTAACAGTTAATCGAACCACATTGAAAGTCTTCAGCCAGTTTACGGGTATTAGCTTTAGGTCAAATGTCGCCAAGCCATCTACAGTGTCATTTTGTGTTCAAAATAAAGTTCAATAAACCATTCATTGCAAACATTTGTCTCCATTCACGTTGACCATCCCTGAGTCATTCCTTGCAAAATATTTCTTCAAAACTTTATCTAATGGTTTTGTGTTGTAGGATTTCCTGCGACTGATCACTTTCTATCGACATCAGCTCATTATCTAGAAAGTTGATCTAGAATCCTATCAGTACCTTGGGATCTGCATGCCCTAATGGTAGGTTTCTCGCCTTCGACTATAGTTTACATCGTTGACCTTCGATTGAATGATTCTATGAATGTACTGGAGTACTTTGAGATCCATTGCCATTATTGGTGGTTTCTCTCACACTTGTTAAAGATTCACATCATTGAACGGTAATCAAGTGGTTTCTACCATGTTTGACTTCGACACAATCAATCGCATGGATATATTCGTACCAGTTCAGGAAGCGGAAAAGAAGACCCTGGATCAAGTTTCCACCATCCAGGCTACGAGGAGTTTTATTATTCATGATCCAATAGACTACTTATGACATATGGTTGCGTCCATACTGTGTCTACTTTTGATGTAATATTGAAAACCTATTTGTACCAGAACATTTAGTTAGTTTTGATCTGAGTATGGGAATGCCTACCTCAACGATGATATATATATATATATATACATTGAATTTTTTTACAGGTTTTTGATCGTTGTCTCCAATCCAATTCTTGGAATGATAAAGCACTTCACTCTTCAGAATAACCTCAGACTTTTCACTTTAGGGGGAAATCTGTTACATGTCATTTTGTCACCATGACATTTGACTGTTCATATGGGTCTATCACAATCCATATCATGTTCCCTTAGAAGTAAAAAACACTAATTTTCCTGAATCAAGTATTGGAATTGGAGAGAAGCTCTTTAAAACCCTTAAAATTATACCTGCACGATTTTTATAGCCTTTCCTTACGCATGAGTTGATGTTTTGTCCATAAGCTGCGGTAAATCCTGCACTTTTTGCCACTATAACCTGCGCACCCCCTGAAAAGCAAATAAAAGAAAAAAGTAAATTCTAGAAGCCTAGTTAGTCGAATATTCTCCCAACTAGAAGCTTCTAGAGTCGCGATCAGTTCGAGATTTATTCCTCCATTCATGGAGCTTATCCCTTGGTCCATGGAGCTCAAATACCTTCATGAGAGGAATCCATCTCCCTCTTCATGGAACTGAAACTACCTCCATTTCCATATAAAATTAGCTCAAGTTTCAGGTTGAAGGGTAGATACATGTAGATACCAATGTAATTAGAGACTAATCTATAGAGTTTCTAAGCTTAAGAGAGTTCATAAGAGTGCATACTTTATACACTAGTGAGTTTTTGTTGGCATAAGAATGGTCACACCCTTGTGTTTATAACTCCATGCTGATATTCAGAGAGGAAGGCTTATCAGACTAAAGGAGAACGATTGTTCAAGACCCCGAGAGAAATCTGTACAACATCAAGGCATCAGGTTGTAAGATTACTCTTTCTATTCAAGATAATACATATGGATATCTTTTTATCATAGCTTTGTTTCTATGCTTATTGGAATAATGTCAATACTTAGACTCCTTGATCACTAAGTTGGATTAGCTTTTTATTATTATTATATGTTGCAGATTCTTTGATTATAGGTTCTACTTGTTGGAGAACCACTTTGGAGTGACGAGACAAAGGGCTACATCAAATGTTTGGATTTCAAGGTAGGGGCATGTCCTCTCTACTTTAATATTACAATAATCTTGAAATGCAATTAATCCAGAGGAAAAGGTTTTCAAATGGATATTTGTTGCTAGTTACGCGTTAAGTTATAGGGAGACCACTCTTGTCCGCAAGAGGGATTATTCCACGTAACAGGGTCCTTGCCCATCATGACAGTTCCATGAAGAAGTCCTTAATAAAACGTCCCAACATTATATTAACTGGCCTTCCTAGCCTAAAAACCTAAAAATGCTCCCACTGTGAAGTGAAGAATCACTTAACCATTTAGGTAAAACAACTTAAAAATTTGCCACAACAACAATAGTGGCTCATAAACAAAGTTTCATTACAATTTTGATCAATATTGTGAGTCTTAAAACTCATCAACAAGCCAAATAGTAAGATAGAGAATTTCATGTATCCAGGCAACAATCACCAGTGCACACTAACCAAGACATTGATCAAAACATCCACACTATATTGCCACAATTGGGCCACAATAAAGCCACTTAGTATCCAAACATAGCTTCATAAGCATAATATCCTACCAAGACATGCAATGATTAATATAATAATGAAACAAAATCTCTCAAAACCATTCATGCATTTGTTGCATATCAAAGTAAGTTTTAAATCCAAGTCCATTACACAAAAGCATGGTACTTATCTGAATGGTTAACACAGGTTGGGAATTGAATATGGGACTTCAAATCTCCATCCAACCTTAGACAATTTGTATCCAATCTTTCTTGCAGTTGTCATTCACGAGCCATATCCACGATTCGAGGGAATTTTCAGTTAGTCTTAGTTGGGATTCATGCTCATCTCTAGGAGAAAGAGATCATTCTATCAGGTGGTTTATCAATTGTCACTCCTCAAGGTAACCACTGTAGGTTTCTTATAACTAACAGTTCTAGGTGGTTTATTAGCTTACTTAACAATCTTTGAGTGGTTTATCTGCCCTCTTGCGAAGCATTCAAGGGTTTATCAGTTCTTTTAGTAAGTACCCTATGAATGCTACCCTTCCTAGTGGTTTCTCAGCCTTCTTAGTGTACACTGAGGGGTTTATCAACTTTCTCAACAAGCCCTTAATGGTTTATCAACCTCCTTTGTAAGCACTAAGGGGTTATGCAGCCTCCTTGGCAAGTCCTTAATGGTTTATCAACCACACAATAAGCACCATCACCCATGGGTCTCCTATGATATTTCTAGAAAATTCTCCAAGTTAGGACACTCAATGACCTGTAAAATGTCATGGATAGTACAGTAGATAGTTTGTCACAATAAATATGATGAAACTATAATTAAAAAATATAGGATCTACACTATGACCATTTTATTTCTCTTTATATTTGTAGATTTGTAGATTATTTTTAATATCATATGCATCCAAATTAAAATCATATAGAAAATAGAGAAAAATAAAATAAAATCTCACGCACACATTTGATAAAAGATGTGACCCAGGAAACCCTTTCGAGAGAAAAATCCAGCTGGAAGGTGAGGCCACTCTACTTTATTTCTTTGAATAGAAAATGTCTTCAAGTACACAGAAGTATGGCTTATGACACGTGGGCTACTACAATGCACAAATCCTCTCTGTGTGCTCTATCCCCTATCCCTCTTGGCTAATTTTTCTCAGCTATGGAACAAATTCACTCGAAAGAATGGAACCCCTTTTCCTCCAAGTGGCCCGATTATAAAACAACCCGATAGCCTACTAGTGGTTAGGTTTGAATACCTCAACTCTCAACCAGAGTTACAATATAGACTCTTCTAGAGTCTTATGCATCATAATCACATGGCTAGCTCTTTTTCCGTGAATAATGGTGGCTGACGTGGCATCCTCACAATTATGGTGGTGAAAATAGGAAGGCTGACTTATGAGTGGCATAATTTTCACATACAAAATTTGATTGTCACGATTATTGTACCATTGGAAAGGTCTTTGTGTGTAGAGTAGAAAAAAAAGGTGTGGCGCTAATGTGGGAAAAAAATTCCCTGGAAAAATGTTGTTTTATGTCTCAAATTGCTCCCGAAAGGTTTTAGACCCCAATTTACCAAACTCAGTCCCGACGGTAAAAATGTTCCTAAGATATTATTAATCCACATTTTTCACTTTGAAAGTATAAAGATGGATGAAAAACAATATAATGATCTAATATAAATCATTCACAATCCATTTCTTCACAATTTCATACATGGAATTTCCATTCCCTTAACCTTAGCGACTCGTCCAACGCTCAATATGCACTCATGCATTCCATTCCTCTAACGTTCTCCACACATTGTGTGCTATATGGCCTGCCTTTCTTGATCAATGGAATCCCACATTGTTTTGCTTGCCTCCCCTTTTCCATCATGGAGTCATTCGCTTACCATGTTGCTATGATTCCCGTAGGCATGGGAAACGTGGGGTTTCTTAGGGATTCTTCCTTGCCAGATGTTGGGTGAGGTGTGTGGGAAGTTATGCCAACACAACGCCACTCCACCCTCCCCTTAGATCGTGGATCGATGTCCCTTTTCCATTAGTTCTAACCAATAGAAAAATTATTTTGATTTTTACACATTGAAAATATTAGGGGCATATGTTAGGGGTGTTACAAACCCAACCCCCTTAAGGGGAACACCGTCCTCAGTATTCTCTATAACAGAAAACAAAATCACAAAATTCAAGCTTTATATACAACTCTTACATACACTTACGCATCCAACAAAAATTGGTACAACGCCCTCATTTGTTCTTCCATCTCCTAGGTGGCTTCATCGGGTCCAGAGTTCCTCCACTACACCTTAACATGCTCTATTACTCAATTTCGAAGCATGGTATACCTCCAGACCAAAACACACAGTGGTCGGGGTTGGAAATATCCCTTGGGTTCCACTTGTATCACATACCAATCAACAACATGGTTAGCATCATGAACACATTTATTAAGAAAAGAGGCATGAATGACATTGTGTGCATTCATTATGGGTGGCAAGTCCAATCTATAGGTCATTGGCCCCACTCTTTCCAAGATCTAAAATAGTCCGCAATATATAGGTGCCAACTTAGCACAATATCTAGGTGCCAACTTAGCACATGATCCACTTTCGATGATCTCTTCTTTGGTATTATGTAATGATACACATGTTTTCCCACTTTGAACTATTTATGCATTCCTTGATGGTTTGCATAGCTCTTCTAATTATCCTATTCTATCTATAAATTTTGTTTGATATTTGATCATTTCCTGCTCCATTTCCTTTAGCATGTTTAGTCCAAGGACTTCTCTATTCACTGGATCGCCCCAACTAATGATATTATTGAATTTATAACCATATAGTGCCTCAAATGAGCTCATTACCAATGAATCCTGATAATCATTGTTATATGAAAACTCCAACGGTGAAAGGTACTCTTCCCACTTCCTTCGCTAATGCATTACATACAACCTTAACATGTTTTCCAAGACTCTGTTTAATCTCTCTTTTTGACCATCTATTTGAGGATGGTAGGAAATGCTAAAGGCTAGTTGGGTTCCAAAACCAACAAACAATGATTTCCAAAAGTTTATGAAGTGAAATTGGCATATCTGTCTAATATTATCCTTTTAGGTACTCCATGCAACCTAAATATCCCTTTGATGAATATTTGGGCTATATCAATATCCTTGTGAGTGGACTTGATAGTGATGATGTGAGTTTCTTTACTCAACTTGTCCACCACCACCATATTGGCATTGTGTTGCCTCGCTATCTTGGATAATCCCATGATGAAGTCTATGGATATGAATTGCCATTTCTACTCAAGGATTGGAATTAGTTGCAATAATATAGTTGGATGTCTGCATTCTACCTTTACTTATTGGCACTCCAAACACTTAGTGATGTATTCGATAATATCCTTCTTCATTCCTGGATAATATCATGTTTTCTTCATGGAATTCATCATCTTTTGGTAACCAGAATGACCTGAGTAAGGTATATTATGGAACTCATCCATAACAAGCTTCCTTAAGACAACTGTGTCATTCACATATTTTCTATTTTTAAACAACATAATGTTGTTATCATTGAGTTGGAAACTTTTGCACACAAATCCCTCTAGTTTTTTATGCCAACATTTTTTTTTTAATAGAATCGGTTATGATATTTATATATCAGAAAAAGGAGGAGGTTTAATTCATCATTAGATGTCCGCAATTTGAGGCCAAAATTTAGAGTTGTCTAATGTGCATCTTGCCTTCCTATTACATATCTTTCTCTACTGAACCTTTGCTTATCTACTGCATTCAACTTTAAAAAGTTTACATATTTTTGTAGTAGCAGAATATATTTCATTTTCATTATATGAAATGACTATATAACTAAATATTGAATACTGGCTTGATGCTGGAAATTGTCTCTAGAAGCCAAAAGGAGCTAGGAGTGCAGCGATTTGTTAACTGCATTTTCACTATCTCGATGTCTACTCCCCTAATCGAGGGAGTTAGACCCTTCCTCATACTTCTTTGTTGTGATTTCTATGTGATAGGTGATGGAGTTTTCCAAATGGGCACATTTATTTTGACCTCCAAAAGCTCTTTTGTGGTGTTTGTCCATTGATGTCGCAGAAATGCAATCTCTTCTTTTGACTGATTTCTCATCTCGTTCACTTGTACATTGATTTGGTTTATTACTACCTTGTGCGCTGTAATATTCCAAAATGGAAAAGACAGGAATATAGAACAATTACAACATTCCAAATAAGAAAAATAGGAATATAACACTAAAATATGGAAAAATGTCGGAAATATGCTGCAACATCAAGACATTATAACCATGAGAAGAAACAACTGAGTCATATCATTATAAACAACAACAAATATAAAGTACACAGTGCTCCAAAGAAGATGCACTCAAGCCAACAAGAAGTGGCTGAAATACACTAATGAAAACTAGCACTGGAAATATTGTGCTGCAATTGTTACTAGGAAGAAGAACCATGTGCGAGAGGCTTCTATAGTACCTAGAATGATCTGGGATTTTAACCACGGATTCTACTAAAAAAACCCAGAAATGGTTTTTCCAAATTTTAAATTTGGATTTTCGACCCTTTTTGGGTGGCACACTGCACCCCTGTTGGCTGAGTTATGCACTCCCTGGAGACAATTGTTGATATGGGGGTGAAAGAATGATCTATCAGCTGAAATAGCACCCAATCAGCTCACTAACTGAAGGGCTGATCCCTTATCTCGATCTCCAAGCTAGAAGCTTGAGATCTATCTCCTCCTTTCTCTGCTCAAGTTTCAACTACAAACTACACAACCACTGGACTAGAATGGGCTGTCAAGGAGGCTGGAGCTATAGCCTACTGCTGGATTATGAAATAATTCTCGCAAATCATGTAAATGATATCTCCAAAGTGAGGGAAAGACCCCTCACATGATTCCAAGCTGAAATACTTGGAACTTCCTTCCTCCCTTAGATCTGCCTGGCTGGACTGTTCAATTCCTGATGGAACTACTGCTGCATGGAGCTGTAAAATGATGGCCTGATGCCAGATATCAAAATGCTGCTCCTGGAAGAGTGAAATGAATGCACAAGGTGAAAGGATGAACCCTCCACAGGTTTCCTAGCTGAAATGCTAGAAACTACCTTCCTCCTCTAAAACCCTAAGACAAGAATGCATAATTCTTGAAGCTGTATATGCATAAGAGAGGGTTTGAATGTGGCACTGATGTCGAATGATGAATGGTTGCTCAAAATAACCTTCCTAGAGTTGGCACTCGAAGTCCACCGTGGTTAAGGGTAGGATTTCCGCTCGGGAACACCCATGTGCTAAACAACACAACAGACTTAGCTAAACAGCTGAAGCATGCAAAGAAATGTCAAACGAAAATACAATATCAAATTCCAGAACAATTTGCTTTTCACCCCTCATATTCCTTATATGGTCGTGAGCCTTCCCTAGCCTTTTCCCACCTCATAACTGCGCTGCACATGTGGCCACTAGTCTCCATGAAGACTACGTTGTCTCTCCATGATCTCCATGATATCTGCATTTACTTTCCACTCCTCCATCATGTTTGCATTCAATGCACCACTTCCTCCATCACTGCATCATTAATGCTCTATGATCTTACTTTTATTCCTCCACTATATCCATCATCTTCCTCATTATTCTCCATAATCTCCACCCTTCCTTCATTAATGAGCTACTCCACTACTCCATGATGTTGATCTACTATCTACTAACCCACATTCACAAAACAAAAGTGGATTTTATTCATCTATGGGTTTATGAGTCCCTCCACCCTTTTATTTAATTAACTAAGTAAGAAAAGTAAGAACTCTAATATTCCAATTAGCTGATGGAAAATTGGGAATATTCCAGTCCTCCCCGTCAAAATGTTGCTTGTCCTCAAGCAACTGCAAAAGTGAATGCTACAACAATCCTCCTCCCTCCAAATGGCATCCTCATATGGAAGGTCTCCCCATCTGCTCTAATGTGTAATGAATGCCCAAATCCATAATTGTCTCTCTAGAATGTCTAGAATGACTTCCAATTGTATAGCTAGATGCCTCTCCTCATCACTGAACCTTCAAGTGGAAACCACCTGTTGTTCCAGAGCCTTTTCTTTGCATGAGACATATGAAGTGAAGTGGTCCTCCCACCACCCCCCCCGAAAGGAAAGTCCCAACTCATGAACTATCTCTCCAACCCATGCTACATGGAGTAGGATGTACCTCTCCATGCTCCCATCATTGGCCTTGATTGCTCCAAGCATCATCTCAACACTGTGCAAAATAGGAAACATAGACATATGGGTTGACGTGTGAAATGTCGAACCATACTCTCTCAATAACATCCACCATGTTATCACTCTAGTAATTCTAAAGTTATGAGATTTTGCTTTAAATTCTAAGAACACTAGAGGTAACCACAAACCTACTTTTAAACTCTAGGATCTAGCCTTCCTAGGGTTGAAAGAGGGCTCTCTTTGTAAGATTTAACTTTGTTCTGATTACAAGATATTAGGCTAGTTATGATTGTGCAATTTGGTTTTTATTTGGTTTGGTTTGGTGGGAAAAATCACTTAATGAGATGGATAGTGGGAAATTTGTTTGTCCATTGGGCTAAGGAGTCAAAATTCAAGTAGACAAAACTAGGATCAAGGTCAAAAAGTCAAATTTTTTCAAGGCAATATAGATAAGTCTTTGAAGATCTTTGAAGGCTGTTTTGGTGAAGTGGTTTGATCGAGATAAAGAGCAATGAAGGGTTCTTTGATCCGGAAAAAGGAAGGAGTAGATGGAGGTCAAACAAAAGAGGGAGAAATTAAGGATTCCCTACTCTAGAGATCAGCAGAAAACATAGAAATGATAAACAGTAAAGACAGGGTACTTTTAACAAATCCTGAAATAATACTCCTGTTTATTCATTCAAATTTAGAACACATAATGGATGCATGAAAACATGATAAGATAAACAATGACAAGTAGAAAGTACTTCACTTCAATGGCTCATCACATGAATCCTGAAATATGATGCTAGTTGATTTGATCCAGTCTGCTACTCGAAATTTGTAACAAAAAGCTTCCAAGTCCAACAAAAATGACTATAGAAATCTTCAGCAATTTATTACACAATATTACTTCAAAGAGTGAAGTATTTATACAAAATTGTTTACAAAATATCCTAGAATGCTTCTAGGAATTATATAAGGAAAATTAAAATATATTGACAACAAAATAGAGACAACTGCTTAACAAATCAACAAGTTTTCCTATTTATCCAAAAAAAATAGAAAATTCTTTGTGGATTAGGTGCAGCTGGTTGCCTTGGTGTCCTCTTTGCTGGCATAGATATTTCAAATATGTTTTGAAATATTATCTTCATTATCTTATACTCTTTAACTCCGATTTATCTTTATTCTTTGATACTTTTTAACTCGGATACTCTTTAACCTCTGTAAAAACTGCCTTTCTGCTGTAATAAATTCTATTTTGACTGAAAAATCAACAAACAATTTTTGTCTTTCTTTCTATAATTTGACTTTTATAGTAAGTCAGTGAGTGATTGCCAAGCTTCATCATCAGGAATTTGTATCTTTTTTAGCCTCCTGAAATTTTCATTTGCCTCAGTATATCTAGTAAATGTGGGTTTTATGAAAAATAAATGTCTTATCTCATGCTGCAGATAAAATAAGTCTTCAAAGCTTCTGAGTAAGACCTTCCTTGTAGGAATACGTTGCCATCCTGTTTTTTCAACCTGCTCTTTTGCATACTCTTTGATTTTCTTATTATAATCTTCCTGTGGCATAAGTTTGTCATTAATGACCAAAATGTTAGGCAAACTTCTTTGCCTCAAATTTTCAAATTTAACCATAAACATGGTTATGGCTATGTTCATGTTTTCAAATTTCTCTTCAAGTTGTTTCATCAGATTATTTTTTGAAATGACTTTCCTTATTTCAAGGATTGTCTATGTCCTATCAGTGATTACAAATAAATGGCCCCACCTAATTCTTTAACTTAAACTGGGTCTTTTTCTTGGCTGCTAGGAAGTTGATAGAATCAGAATTTAAGATTTGCCTAATATACTCCAAGGCAAAGATTCTCATTGGTACATATTTAGGTAGTTTGTAGGACAACGGATTAGACCCAAAAACCCTAATTTTAGTATGTTTTTCATATAAATACCAATCACCAGTTCTAGTGTGCTTTGATAGCTGTAGAATTTTCTTCATTTCATCACTAATCCTTAGCTATTCTGTGTTGGTCAACATATTGATCAATGGATGGACAAAATTATCTGTAAACTTTGAAAAAGTGAATTCTAAGGACTATTTTCTGATCAATGAAGTCCAAAAGATGACTGAAAGTGGATTTTCTTCTATATCAAGCTTCTAGAGGGTTACTAGAAACTTGTCTGCTTGAAAATACAAAAACATATGGAAGAGAAAATATGTGTATCTAAACACTCCTTCAGTTGGCAATTTAACCAACCGATCATGGATATTGTCAGCAATGTACTCAACATAATTGAAGATGACAGAAGGAGGTTGTCTCGGTGTAAAAGTAGATAGGAAACCTAGGATTGATTAATCAGTATTCTCATCTGTAAAGTATCTTAGGATATATGACAGCATGGAAATGACATGCCTAGACCCTTCTGGAAATTTTGAAGTAGAATATGGAGGGTTGATTTGTGGAATTTCAACATGTAAAGGCACGAACACTTGAAAAATATAAAACCTTTTGGGAAAATCAAGACCAATGTACAACTTTGTAAGTGCCTCTATTGACAAAGGAACTGCTTTAGGATCATGTTTGAGTTGTAATATCTCGTTTATGGACTCAGCAGTAATTGTAAACAATACCTCTTTGTTTGCATTCATCATTGCTCTATTTTCAGGTGAATAATAACTCTGACACAACCTAATAACCTCTGGGCATTTATGAGTGACCGGAACAACATATTTGGGTAGGTTTGATTCCCAAATTTGGACCTCTTCAAACCGATCTAAGGACTTTTCATAGCTCCAGCAGTGGAGGTCTAACAGATTAAATTCAACAACTGGATCTGCTATCTTATAGTCTACATCTGCTAAAGGTATGTGTTAGATGTCTACAACAGGAGGTTATAGAGGATTCACAATGATTGCAGTTTTGGAGGACATAACTGGATTGGATTTTGACATTTTTAAGCTTTGATAACTGAAACTCTATTTTTTAGGGCTTTCTGAATTCTTCTGTAAGATTAAATGGTTTATAGAAGTGTTTCTTAACTTTGACAGAGGTTCTTGGATAAAAATGGGTACAACTTGGCTCTTTCCTTAGATTTTAACCTTCAATTTTTGTTTTCAAACTGTATTTCAGACTCTCATAGGTCTATAAAATAAGAAACAGGGGTTTCTTATACTTTTTTCAGTGGATATTGGGCTGAAAATTGTTTGAAATCAGGTGCAGAGGATTGGGTTACCCGCAGAGGATTTATGGGCTTGATTGGAGTTTTATATAGTCTGCAAAACCTAGAATAAACTCAAGTTTTCCTTTAAAACTGAACGCAGTATTTAAAACAAGGTTTTATCAAAATTTTGACAGGGTTTTGACTCTTTTTGGGCAACTAAAAGCTTTCTTGGAGAAATTAAGCTCGTACTGGTTTTAATTCTTTTAGAAATGTCCTTTCAAATATGATAAAGGGTTTGATTTTCTTGAAAAACACCTTTTTACGTAGGTATAAGTCTTTGGAAAAAGGTTCTGAGGCGTTTTAACTGGTCTCTAGTATCTTTTCAGGTTTCTTCAGCAGTTTTGACAGCAAAATGCGGGTGTTTTTCACTGGTTTTGGGTATAAAACAAAGCACAGGCTTCATTTTCTTTAATCGAGAGCATAAATACAGTGAGATAGCATAGAAAAAGGGATTGATGGCGCATTTCAGAATTTATTAGGCGTTTTTAGGTTTAAAACACCTTCAAATAATGATGGTCACATTAGGTGAAATAATGGTTTTCGGGCTTCAAAGGCGAAAACCACAAGTGGTTATCGCGCAGGAAATAGGTGGTAAGTGGTATTAGTTCGATTGGATGTGATCCAATATATGTTTGCCACGTGGAGGAGAGATAAGATGGTGAAACCACCTATTTCACGTTGTTAGGAATTTTGTTATGGTCGCGCAACTAAAAATGCGATATTGCATTTCGTTCGTTAGATCTGAGAGTTTTGATGCGAACGGATAAGATTGGCTGTGGAAGCTACTCGATATTGGGGCATGGGGCCCAAGGTTTTATTACGCGGCGAGGTTAATGAAAATGCATTTAAACAAAGTTTAAAATGCATAAACTTAATGTTTTATTTTTTTGATATGGCGGGGTCATGTTATATAGTGTATAAACCTTTTAACAAGTGTTTAAAGACCATAGGGGGTGGGATTATAATATTGATATGTTTAAACCTATATATGAAAAGGGTTGGGGTTTATTTTTAACATGTGGGATAAATAAACATAGGTTTTAAACTTAAAATAAGTGGGTTTGGGGAATTAATATATAAAGAAATTAATATATACAGGAGGGTTTATTCTAAGGATTTAATACTTAGGTTAGAAATTAACATGAAATGGAGAATGTAATGAAATGATTTAAAATACATAATTTTAAACTAAGTAAAGTGTAATTAGGTCATTTAAGCATCATCTCTCTCATTCTGATTTTTTACACATAGACTTAGGATAAAATGCATTTTGCAGGTTTTTGAATGAAAATGAAATTAATCAAGAGTGGGTTTTACTTTTCACTTAGCAAAAAATGTGTTTTACTTGGGAAAAGGGATCATAGTTTTGGAAAAGGGTGGATATGCTGATGAAATGGGTTTTATGTAGGGAATCCAATATTTTTAAGCAATCAGTTACTAAGCCTCGGGTCTGGTCCCAACAGAAGTCAGAGAAATGCTCTGAGCCTCTTTAATTGAAGGTTTAGAATACTGGATCATTGTGGGGGAGGAGAAATTAGTAATTTCTGCCCGATGATGCTTTATTACATGTCCTGTACAACTGCTTTCTACCTACCCATCATTATTTCTAGCATTTTTTACTTCATTTTCATGGGTGCATTTAAGCTTGCAACCCTAAATCCATTTTTATTTCAAAGCATAAAAACTATCTAAGTCTAACCTTATTTCATCCGAGGGCTCAGATTAAACTGTTGAGCTCCTCATTAATTCTCTAACTATCTACTGATTTTTCAAGTTTAAACTGTTTGACATATCTTTATTCTCTATCTAAAACATGAAATTCAAAGCATGAAAGTTAAGATTAAACTGTTTAACTGATCATGGATTATGACATTTATTGACAATCTGCACATAATCATTATTCTTGCAGTAAAAGTAAATAGCAATGGAATTTTGACTTGCTCACTTTCAGGTCTTATTTTATTTCTTTTTTCTCTTTTGGGGTCTATTTTTATTCTTTTTTGATCTTTTCTTTTCTAAGTCCTTTGATATTAATTTTAGGACTTTTTACCCTCTTTTCATTTTTTATTTTTCAAATATGGGAAAACAACTTGCAGAAAGGAAAGTATGTACATATTTACAAGACTATCAATGTCAATTAAAAAATTATGAACCCTATTATTATAGGACCCTAACAGTGGCTCCACATGGGGATGGCATTTCCTGGTGAAATGTCAAGAACTTTTAAGACTAGTAGCCTTTGAATTTTGATTGTGATGACCCTGTAACTGTCTTCTGATGTCTGCAATTATTCATATTTATGATATTTTACCTCTCATAGCTTAGGGCCTTCTCTCCGGGCTTGAAATTTGTTAGGAAAACATCCAATCCAATCTAAAATCTTTAATGTATATGTACAATGATCAAAGTAAATGAAACTAACTATCTGTTATATCTGAGGAGTAGTAGTGCTTCAAAATTCTGCCATTTACTAGTCCATCTAACATATTTGATCCATCCATTTCTTTCAGATAGAAAGCATTATTACCTCTGTAACCATAAATAAGATAAGGTCATTTCCATAGAAAATCAAATTTTCCATGTTTACCCTTGTCTTCTCTTCTTGAATCCCACTTTAACACTTTGTCTCCAATGTAGAAACCATCTTCTTTACTCTTTTTATCAATTTATCTTATCCTGGATAACTTGAGACTTAATGTAAACCTCTTCTCTTGTTTGTTGTAAGTGAATGGTTTGATTTATCCTTCTTTGAATGTCATTTGGCTCAACTTGTAATTCTTGGATAATTTTCATTACTGGTACTCCTAAGGAAGATGGAAAAACAACATTCATTCCATATACAAGATGGTAAGGAGATGTACCAATAGATTTTTTGGTTGTAAGTCTATCTACCCATAAGGCATTGACTAACTTCTTGTTCCAAGACTTTTTGTTATCTTCAAGTAACTTTTTGACGATGTTTACAAGGCTCTTATTTGAAGATTCAGCTAGACCATTACCTTGTGGGTAATATGCAGTAGAATGGCCTAGGGTAATGTGATATTTATGGAAAAAGTAAATCATATTTTTAGATGTGAATGCAGATTCATTGTCAGTAATTATATTTTGAGGACATCCAAATCTTGAAAGTATGTTGCTTTCTAAAAAGGAGATAATAATAGTGTCTGTGGCTTGCCTAGAGGGTATGGCTTCAATCCACTTGGTAAAATAGTCAGTGGCTGTCAGAATCCACTTGTGTTGGACTGATGATGGGGGGGTGAATTTCTCCAATGAAGTCAAGATCCCATTGTTGAAATGGCATTTCAGTTGAAATGGGCTTTAAGGGCAGGGGTAACAAATTTTCCTTACGCTCAAATATTTGACACTTGTGACAGGAGGTCACATACCTTTTAACATTTGCAAACAAAGTAGGCCAGCAAAAATCAGATCTCAGGATTTTATCTGCAGTAGTCTTCCAGTAGAGATGTCCTCCACAATCACCTGCATGAAATTCTTGTAATAATTTGTTAGCTTCTTATTTTAACAAAAAATTTAACAAAATTCCACTATGATCTTTCCAAAAAAGTACATTGTCTAATATACAAAATCTTACTGCCTTAAGCTTTAAGTATCTAGTTTTTGTTCTTGATAATCCAGGAGGAGCTTGTAAGTTTAGTAATACAAATATGATATATGCATACCATGGTGAGTCTAAAAAGGCTTCACTGATCTCTGGAGTCACCATCTCTTCCTGATCATCTACTTGGGCAATAAAATTTATGTCTGAGGCATGACAATTTGATTAAGCCATAAGTTTGGAAAAACCTTGACCTTTTATCAATTTAGTGGGTTTTATCTCTATGTCATATTCTAAAATTGTGGCAATCCACTTACCTCTTCTACCATCAGGACCATCCTGAGTTAGAATGTCTTTTACTACTGTATTTGGGACATAGGCATAATGTGAGAATAGAGACTGTATACTCTGAAATCTTTAATGGCCATTACCAAAGCTAGGGCCCGTTTTTCCATGATATTGTATTTCAAAGTTGCATCTCTAAGTGTTCTGCAAAAGAAAGCTATGGGCTGTTCATAACCCTTGTCATTTTTCTGCTATAAAACTGCAGCAATGGTGTGTTCTGAAGCAAATGAAAAAATGATGAAATCCTTTTTAAAGTCAGGACTTATAAGGACTGAAGTTTTGGTTAAGGCCTGTTTGATGGATTCAAATGATTGTTTGGCCTCAATAGTCCATTTAAGAACTTAATCTATTTTAATCATGTTGTTTAATTCTCTAATTATTTTAGCTGAATTGGAAATGAATCTTCTTAAAAAGTTAATTTTTCCTAGAAAATCTTGTAACTCTTTTATGTTTCTCGGAAGACTGATGTTAAGAATTGCTTCTATTCTTGCAGGATCTATTATAATTCATTCCTTAGAAATTATGTGTCCTAGTAACTTGCCTTCTCCTAGTCCAAATAAGGTTTTATTATGGTTTAATGAGATGCCAAACTTTATGTATTTAATAAATACTTGTCTACGATGATCCAAGTGTTCATAATCAGTCTTAGAAAATACAATTATGTCATCTAAGTAAATCACTAAAAATTCATGAATTTCCTTTGCAAAGGCTATATCCATAGCTCTTTGAAAGGTAGCCTCTGCATTCATTAAACCAAAAGGCATTTTTACATACATAAAAGTGCCCCAAGGAGTAGTAAAAGCTGTTTTGGCTTGATCCTCTGGTTGGACTAAAATTTTGTTATATCCTGAAAATCCATCTAAAAGTGAAATCATAGAAGAACCAACTACCCTTTGTAAAATGTGATCCATTTTTGGTAAAGGATAATTATCTTTTAAGGATATTTTGTTTAGGTTCCTAAAATTAACACATAATGTAATCTCTCTTATCTTTTTTCTAGTTGGAACTAGGTTCGAAACCCAATTAGAATATCTGATTGGTGCAATTATCTGTGCATCATACATTCTTTTTACCTCTTTTTCTATCAAAGGCATCAACACAAGGTTGATCCTTCGTAACTTTTGTTTAAAAGGCTTTTGATCTTCTTTTATAGGGATTTTATGTTGAATTATGTTGGTGTCATAGGATTTTAATTCCTCATAACTCCAAGCAAAAACATCTTGAAATTCCTTAAAAAGAGCAATATATTTCTCTTTTTCTTGTTGAGGTAAGGCTTTGGAAAGTTTGATCATTTTGGGTTTTAACTCCGTGCCTATGTTGCATTCCTCATTGTCAGATCTAAGTGGCTCCATTTTAGGTTTTCTAGAAACATCATTTGAGTCAAATAAATCTTCTAAAGGAGTTAAACCTTTTGGTAAGAAATTATCTTTGAGATTTAATATTTCGGATTCATCATCAATTATCTCATCAATTTCTACTCTCTCTAAGTTATATATATATCTGATTGACTAAACTTAGTTGGTATAACAAACTTTACTTTGTTTACATCTATATTATTTAAATCAGTTTCACTATCTAAATCTTGATCTATGGTACAATCAATGTCTATTTTACAGTTATGAATTCACCTTCATTATTCATAAAATGGTAAATTTGTTGGTCTTGTGAAAAAATCTGCCAATATTTGAGGTTATCTGGAATTATTGGTCTGTGTTTTATTTCTACAGTATATTTGTGATTGGGCTGAAAAGGTAAATTACAAGTACTAGCAAAAGTTGCTAAGGAATGTGCTTGTAAATTTTGCTTTCTTGGTATTGCAGAGAAATTACATTACAATAAATCATCAATCAAATCTAATATAGTCTCTCTATATTGGCCTAGTCTAGGGTTGTAAACATATTATTCACCATTAATTTGTTTTACAATCAACTATGATTCTCCCATTATTGCTATTCTTTTGCCTCCTAAGTGCTTGATTATCTGGAGTCCTAAAATGAGGGCTTCATACTCAGCCATATTGTTGGTGCATTTAAAATTCAGCCTGAAAGCATGGCCTTCTGCATGATTCTTTTCAGTGTTAGTTATCCAAACTCCTGCTCCTGCTTCTAACTTGTTTACCGAGCCATCAAAATCTAAATGTCATAAATATTCATGAAATATATTATCATTGTTTTGTGTTTTATTTTTGTCTTTTAGTTCAGTTTTGATTTCATTATCAGTTTCAAAGTTACATAAGATGAAAGAATTTAAATCAGTAGGTGTAACATAAATTGGGTAATTTATTGATCTTGCTGCACTACTTACCATATATTACATCAATGTTTCCCTATAAAGCTTCTTTGGTTGACCAAAGACTGATATAGTAGCATATGACATGTCCAATTGTAGAGATCCCTGTAATTTTCCTCTTCATGAGCGAGATAGTAACATTCCATATTTGGGTGGGATATCAACTACTACAATGTCCATTAGTATACTCTTACCTGGATATTGAACTAATGTAACACACAAATCTTTAATTAAACCTAAGCATTTAGCTTTGCTTGAAGCAAATGAAAATAAATCTTTGTAAGGCCTTGTAATATCTAAATTCAGAGTTTCTATTATTGCTTTGGGCATTAGATTGTGTGAAGCTCCTGAATCTAACATTGCATTGTGTAAAATTTGGTCATGTACAGTTAAACTGATGTAAAATGGAGGAACTGCTCCATCTTGATGCTTTCCATTCACATTAGGGCCAAAAATAAACTCTAGTTGATGATCATTCAAGTTTACAGAGTCTTTTCCATCATTCATGTTTAATGTTTCAGTGATTGTTGTTTTATACAAATCATGTTTTACCAATTCTGTCAAAGGAATTGGTATTTTTAACTTTGCAATTTCAGTTTGTATATTGAATGAAGGTTGTGATTTACTTATTTGAATTAACTCTTCCTTAGTAACTGTAGTTTGAGTGGGTTTATCTTGTTTTTCTACAGTTATGTTTTCATTTTCTGTTTGAGTTTCTTGTGTCTTACTGCTCCTAGTTTTCTTTTCAGGAATGGTTTGAGAAGCAGTAGATGGTTTTTTAGATTTCGAGTTGTCAGAAGCTATTTTTTCAGTGGCAGGTTTTGGATCTACTGATTTTGGATTAGCAGTGGATGTTTTGGACTCTAAGTTTGTTGTTTTAGCAGAATTAGTTGTTTTAATAGTAAAAAAATTTTGTGAATCTTTTGTTGTTTGATCAACTTCATCTGTTATGTCAACAATCTTTGGACTTGGTGAAATTTTAGAGCTGGATACGTTTTGGGAAAAACTAGAGTTTTGCTTATTTTCCCTAGGGAGAATTTGCAGAACTTTTGTTGTTGGGACTTCTACTATTTTTTATTTTCACTTTGAGGAGATTTCTTAGTAGAAGGTTCAGTGTTTTTCTTACTTCTAAGGTTATATTTCTTATGTACTTCATTTATAGCAAAATCATAACCATGTTTGTAGTCAAATGATTCACCTGAATCTAATCACAGTTGTTGCATTTCAAATAATTCTTGGTCTTCCTGAGTGAGAAAGATAGTGTTATCTTCATTTATACCCATTAGATTTATGGTATCCTCATCATCTACATTGTTTTGAGCACTTTCAGCATAGTTCTCCTGAAATGGGGGTCTTATTGTCTGATTTGAAGCTGATTCTTTTAATTTTCCTGAATTTGCATTTTTCCTAAATTGGGATTTCTGATTTGCTGTTGATTATCCCATTGAGGTCTTCTTTCTATGTTGTCTAATCTATCCATCATTCTCTCTAAAGTTTTAGCTAATTGATCTGTTTTTCCATCTGAACTAAAGGCTTCTTCTTTCATGGTTACTCTCCTCTCATTCCTCAATCTAGATTTTCAAGCTAAAATGTTTACTTCTACACCAACAACATTTGTTTGCATTCTTTCTAATCTTTCAACATTTCTCTCCCTCAACTGATAAGCCATGTTTGTGTCAAATCCATCAGAGAATTTGAGTAGGACATAGTCAGTTGTGGGTTTAAGATTGGTTAGGATTGAGTTGTAAACACTATTATATCTAGTGCAGTAGTTTTAAACTGATTCATTAGGAGCTCTTTTCATTGCATTAAATTCAGAAAGTATTTGGAGTGGATTTTTCTTCTTTTCCCATTTATTTAAAAATACTCTATGAAAAATTGCTAAGTCAGCTATACTACCAGCAGTAAGACCTTTAAACCATTTTTTGACTTCCCCTGTTAATGTTTGTGCAAACAGTCTCATTTGTATATCAGAATCATCTATTTCATGGAGTTCAAAGTAATCTGTCATTTTATTTATATGTTGTTGTGCAGTGTACTGTGTAGTAGCATCAAATTGTGGTAGCTTACTTTGGTAATCCTGAGGCATGTCATGTAACTGTCCTAGAAGAACTAGGGGAGCATACCTAGCAGCCATAGCTTGAATTTTAGCTTGGCTAGGAGGTAGATTGGAAGTGCTTGGGGTTGAACTAGTAGTACTAGCTAATGTAGTAACAGAAGTAACTGATGAAACTGGAATATAGGATGGTGAACTATAAAAAGTAGTAGATGAATTAAATGATGAAGTGGAGGTACTATGAAATGAAACTAGAATATATAAGGAACTAGTAGGAAATGAGAATGATGTATTTGAAATAGTAGAAGGTAAACTAGTGGATGATGGAAATAATATTCTAGGTTGTAAGGGTTGTCTAGGGATAAATGGATCTATAGATTGGATGGTAGATGAAACTATATATGATGTAGTGGTATCTAAATGAGAAATAGAGGGTTTAGATGTGTAAGCTAACAATTGGGCCAATTCAATAGCTTCATCTATTTTTTTGAGAATAGTAGCATTTATCTCTTCAAGTTTATCTTGATTTTTAACTTTCTTTAATTCAAAATATAATTAAATATTTTCCTGTTTTGCTTCAAATCATGAAATAAAAACAGGGTCTATAACAACAGTACTTAAATTACTTTTAGATTTACTTCTGAATAAAGAATGTTCAAATTTCAAATCAAACTGTATATCTTGTAAACTTACTAATTCTTGTGGTAATGAATTGGCTCTGATTAATGAAACTTCAACATCTAAATCTTCTATCTGTTTATTCTTTTTTCTAATTCTGTCCAGATTGTCTACTATAATAGCAGGTTTAGGATCTGGGTTAGACCTGGTATAGTAAATTTTTCTAGAAGCCAAATTACAATTTTTTATAAAATGATACTCACAACTTTTAAAACAGCCTTGAAGGAAAAAAGATAATGAAAAAGATTTCCTTAAGACCTATTTTAAGAATGAGGATTGGTTAGTTTCCCAAAGGAGTCACCAATATGTTATCACTCTAGTAATTCTAAAGTTGTGAGATTTTGCTTTAAAGTCTAAGAACACTAGAGGTAACCACAAACCTACTTTTAAACTCTAGGATTTAGCCTTCCTAGGGTTCAAAGAGGGCTCTCTTTGTAATATTTAACTTTGTTTTGATTATAAGATATTAGGCTAGTTATGATTGTGCAATTTTGTTTTGATTTGGTTTGGTTTGGTGGGAAAAATCACTTAATGAGATGGATAGTGGGAAATTTTCTTGTCCATTGGGCTAAGGAGTCAAAGTCAAGCAGATAGAACTAGGATCAAGGTCAAAAAGTTAAATGTTTTTAGGGCAAGATAGATAAGTCTTTGAAGATCTTGGAATGTTGTTTTAGTGAAGTGGTTTGATCGGGATAAAGAGCAATGAAGGGTTCTTTGATCCGGAAAAATGAAGGAGTAAACGGAGGTCAAACGAAAGAGGGAGAAATTAAGGGTTCCCTACTATGGAAATCAGCAGAAAACATAGAAATGATAAACAATAAAGACAAGGTGCTTTTAACAAATCCTGAAATAATACTCCTATTTATTCATTTAAATTTAGAACACATAATGGATGCATGAAAACATGATAAGATAAACAATGACTAATAAAAAGTATTTCACTTTAATGGCTCATCACATGAATCTTGAAATATGACGCTAGTTGATTTGATCCAGTCTGCTACTCGAAATTTGCAACAAAAAGCTTTCAAGTCCAACAAAAATGACTATAGAAATCTTTAGAAATTTATTCCACAATATTACTTCAAAGAGTGAAGTATTTATACAAAATTATTTACAAAATATCCTAGAATGCTTCTAGGAATTATCTAAGGAAAAATAAAATATCTTTACAAAAAAATATAGACAGCTGCTTAACAAATCAACAAGCTGTCCTATTTATCCAAAAAAAATAGAAAACTATTTGTGGATTAGGTGCAGTTGGCTGCCTTGGTGTCCTCTTTGCTGGCATAGATATTTCAAATCTGTTTTGAAATATTATCTTCATTATCTTATACTATTTAAATCTGATTTATCTTTATTATTTGATACTCTTTAATTCATATACTCTTTAACCTCTGTAAAAACTGCCTTTCTACTGTAATAAATATTGTTTTGACTGAAAAATCAACAAACATTTTTTGTCTTTCTTTCTGCAATTTGAATTTTATAGTAAGTCAGTGAGTGATTGCCAAGCTTCATCATTAGGAATTTGTATCTTTTTTAGCCTCCTGAAATTTTCATCTGCCTCAATATATCTAGCAAATGTGGGTTTTATGAAAAATAAATGTCTTATCTCATGCTACAGATAAAATAAGTCTTCAAAGCTTCTGAGTAAGACCTTCCCTATAGGAATACCTTACCATCCTATTTTTTCAACCTGCTCTTTTGCATACTCTTTGATTTTCTTATTATAATATTCCGGTGGCATAAGTTTGTCATTAATGACCAAAATGTTAGGCAAACTTCTTTGCCTCAAATTTTCAAATTTAACCATAAACTTGGTTATGGCTATGTTCATGTTTTCACATTTCTCTTCAAGTTGTTTCATCAAATTCTTTTTTGAAATGACTTTCCTTCTTTCAAGGATTGTCTCTGTCCTATCAGTGATTACAAATAAATGGCCCCACCTGATTCTTTAACTTAAACTCGGTCTTTTTCTTGGCTGCTAGGAAGTTGATAGAATCAAAATTTAAGATTTTCTTGATATACTCCAAGGCAAAGATTCTCATTGGTACATATTTAGGTAGTTTGTAGGGCAATAGATTAGACCCAAAAACTCTAATTTTAGTATGTTTTTCATATAAATACCAATCACCAGTTCTAGTGTGTTCTGATAGCTGTAGAATTTTCTTCATTTCATCACTGATCCTTGGTTGTTCTGTGTTGGTCAACATATTGATCAATGTATGGAAAAAATTATATTTAAACTCCGCAAAAGTGAATTCTGACGACTCTTTTATGACCAATGAAGTCCAAAAGATGACTGCAAGTAGATTTTCTTCTATATAAAGCTTCTGGAGGGTTACTGGAAACTTGTCTGCTTGAAAATACAAAAACATATGGAAGATAAAATATGTGTATCTAAACACTCCTTCAGTTGGAAATTTAACCAGCTGATCATGGATATTGTCAGCAATGTAATCAGCATAATTGAAGATGACAGAAGGAGGCTGTCCTGGTGTAAAAGTAGATAGGAAACCTAGGATTGATTCATCGGTATACTCATCTGTAAAGTATCCGAGGATAAATGACAGCATGGAAATGACATGCCTATACCCTTCTGGAAATTTTGAAGTAGAATATGGAGGGTTGATTTGTGGAATTTCAACTTGTAAAGGCATGAACACTTGAAAAATCTGAAACCTTTTGGGAAAATCAAGACCAATGTACAACTTTGTAAGTGCCTTTATTGACAAAGGAACTACTTTAGGATCATGTTTGAGTTGTAACATCTCGTTTATGGACTCAATAGTAATTGTAAACAATACCTCTTTGTTTGCATTCATCATTGCTCTATTTTCAGGTGAATAATAACTTTGACACAACCTAATAACCTCTGGGCATTGATGAGTGACTGGAACAACATATTTGGGTAGGTTTGATTCCCAAATTTGGAATTCTTCAACCTGATCTAAGGACTTTTCATAGCTCCAGCAGTGGAGGTCTAACAAATTAAATTCAACAGCTGGATCTGCTATCTTATAGTCTACATCTGCTAAAGGTATGTGTTCAATTTCTACAACAACAGGTTATAGAGGATTCACAATGATTGTAGTTTTGGAGGACATAGATGGATTTGATTTTGACATTTTTAAGCTTTGATAACTGAAACTCTGTTTTTTAGGGCTTTTTGAATTCTTCTGTAACATTAAATGTTTTACAGAAGTGTTTCTTAACTTTGACAGAGGTTCTTGGATAAAAATGGGTACAGCTTGGCTCTTTCCTTAGATTTTAACCTTCAATTTTGGTTTTCAAACTGTATTTCAGACTCTCATAGGTCTATAAAATAAGAAACAGGGGTTTCTTATACTTTTTTCAGTGGATATTGGGCTGAAAATTGTTTGAAATCGGGCGCAGAGGATTAGGTTACCTGCAGAGGATTTATGGGCTTGATTGGATTTTTATACAGTCTACAAAAACTAGAATAAACTCAGGTTTTCCTTTAAAAATGAACGCAGTATTTAAAACAGGGTTTTATCAAAATTTTGACAAGGTTTTGACTCTTTTTGGGCAACTAAAAGCTTTATTGGAGAAATTAAGCTCTTACTAGTTTTAATTCTTTTATTAATGTCCTTTCAAATATGATAACAGGTTTGATTTTCTCGAAAAATACCTGTTTATGCAGGTATAAGTCTTTGGAAAAAGGTTCTGAGGCGTTTTAATTGGTCTCTGGTATCTTTTCAGGTTTCTTCAGCAGTCTTGACAGCAAAATGCGTGCGTTTTTCACTGGTTCTGGGTATAAAGCAAAACACAGGCTTCGTTTTCTTTAATCAGGAGGATAAATACAGTGAGATAGCACAAAAAAAGGATTAATGGCGCTTTTCGAAATTTATTAAGCGCTTTTAGGTTTAAAACACCTACAATTAATGGCGGTCACATTGGGCGAAATAGTCGTTTTCGGGCTTCAAAGGCGAAAACCGCAAGTGGTTTTCACGCAGGAAATAGGTGGTAAGTGGTATTAGTTGGATCAGATGTGATCCAATAGATATTTGCTAGGTGGAGGAGAGATAAGATGGTGAAACCACCTATTTCGCGTGGTTAGGAATTTTGTTGTGGTCACGCAACTAAAAATGCGATATCGCATTTCGTTCGTCAGATCTGAGAGCTTTGATGCGAACGGCTAAGATTGGGTGTGGAAGCTGCTCGATATTGGGGCATGGGGCCCAAGGTTTTATTACGCGGCGGGGTTAATGAAAATGCATAAAATTAATGTTTTATTTTTTTGATATGGCGGGGTCATGTTATATAGTGTATAAACCTTTTAACAAGTGTTTAAAGACCATAGGGGGTGGGATTATAATATTGATATGTTTAAACCTATGTGGGAAAAGGGCGGGGGTTTATTATTAACATGTGGGATAAATAAACATAGGTTTTAAACTTAAAATAAGTGGGTTTTGGGATATTAATATATAAAGAAATTAATATATTAGGGAGGATTTATTCTAAGGATTTAATACTTAGGTTAGAAATTAATATGAAATGGAGAATGTAATGAAATGATTTAAAATACATAATTTTAAACTAAGTAAAGTGTAAATAGGTCATTTAAGCATAATCTGTCTCATTCTGATTTTTTACACATAGACTTAGGATAAAATGCATTTTGTAGGTTGTTGAGTGTTTTTGAATGAAAATGAAATTAATCAAGGGTGGGTTTTACTTTTCACCGAGCAAAAAATGTGTTTTACTTGGGAAAATGGATCATAGTTTTGGAAAAGGGTGGATATGCTAATGAAATGGGTTTTATGTAGGGAATCCAATATTTTTAACCAATCAGTTATCAAGCCTTGGGTTGGGTCCCAACAGAAGTCCGAGAAATGCTCTGAGCCTCTTTAATTGAAGGTTTAGAATACTGGATCATTGTGGGGGAGGGGAAATTAGTAATTTCTGCTCGATGATGCTTTATTACATGTCTTGTACAACTGCTTTCTACCTACTCATCATTATTTCTAACATTTTTTACTTCATTTTCATGGGTGCATTTAAGCTTGCAACCCTAAATCCATTTTTCTTTCAAAGCATAAAAACTATCTAAGTCTAACCTTATTTCATCCGAGGGCTCAGATTAAACTGTTGAGCTCCTCATTAATTCTCTAACTATCTACTGATTTTTCAATTTTAATCTGTTTGACATATCTTTATTCTCTATCTAAAACATGAAAAGTTAAGATTAAACTATCTAATTGATCATGGATTATGACATTTATTGACAATCTGCACATAATTATTATTCTTGCAGTAAAAGTAAATAATAGTGGCATTTTGACTTGCTCACTTTTAGGTCTTATTTTATCTCTTTTTTCACTTTTGGGGTCTATTTTTATTCTTTTTTGATCTTTTCTTTTCTAAGTCCTTTGATATTTCTTTTAGGACTTTTTACCCTCTTTTCATTTTTTTATTTTTCAAATATGGGAAAACAACTTGTAGAAAGCAAGGTATGTACATATTTACAAGACTATCAAAGTAAATTTAAAAATTATGAACCCTATTATTATAGGACCCTAACACACCACAACAATGTCTCTTGCTGCCATACCACCCCATCATCATGCAAGGTATGGGAGAAAGTCAGCCCATACTCTCCCAAGAGTAACCAAAGCATCAATGACTCTTGCTGCCACCTCAAATCATCATCACGCAAGCCATGGAGAAACAACATACTGATTGACATGTAGAATGTCACATCAACCCAACATAACCAAGCTCCCTGCTGCCACATCATGTGAGTGCCATGTAATGTTCCAAACAATAAGATACCCATTGACATAGGATATGTCATGTGATGGCCAAATTATCTCAAAAGTAGGCAGCACAACCATACCTCCTGCTACTTCATTACCTCATTACAGTGCAAGGCATGGAACATACCAATCTGAAATGTCTGGTGGTAACCATACTCACCCAAGAGAAGCTAGCGCAACCATGCTTCTTGCTACCGCATGTCATAGATCAGAAAGTAGCTCACCAACCACTTGCTCATCATCCTCACCCATCCATCCAACTATGGGTGATGACTCATATCATGCTCCAACTTGGTATCCACCCAATGGAGAATACCATCCTCCCCAATCTAATGATCTTTGCACTCCATATTATGTTGAAGTGCATCCTCCTTGAGGTTACTGCACGAGAACCTCTCATCGATGACCCAGTAGAATCCATAAGATTCTGAATATGCTGTAGGTAGAAACTTCTCTTTGAGCTGTGAGATGCTCATTAAGAAGGCTTCATCCTGATAATGGAGAATGTTATCCATCATAAGATGTCTACCAACTATCATATGTCCATCCAATGTTTCATGCATGAAGTGGTCATCGTAATTCTCCAAGAATAGTTGGGCCCCCAACTCATCACTACTCCTTAGTGGCAGCGCTGCTGATCTCCATGATGGTGCATCTGCTGTCTCATGGCCATACATAATGCTGAACTCATAGGCTTGCATTGTACTGATTAGGAATATTCTCATCGCATCCTCCGAAACTCCACACTTCAACACAAAGTGTTGTGTGTAGCTCAATACTAAGCAACTGGGATGGCTATACATCTCCTCCTTGAACAAATCAAGGGTGCTCTACGCAGTGATAATTTTTTGCTCCAAATCAGCAAGGTGCTCTAACCCTTGGTTATGCAATTGCCCTGATGGCATGATCCCACAAATCTCAAACTGATTGTTGAAATAACATGGGATGAAAATGTTTGCAAACCTTGGATCAATTGAAACTTGGGAACATATTACAAAGATACAAGAGTTCCTCCAACTGGTGCAATGGCTTCTCCAATTGCTAGTGATGGTGATGGATGCTCCTCTACTATTGCACCAGCGCTGGTATCTGCCTCATCCTCCTCATGCATCTCCTGAATCATACATGGGACTCTCAATTTCAAGTAATCAAGACCACCTTGAAAAGATGCAAGTTATCCTTCATCTTATGCAAGTACTTCTGCAGCTGGTGGTGGTGGAAGTTCCTCCTCTTCCGGAGTGATAGTGCTGACATCCTCCCTTCGTTCTTCATGTGCTATCTCATCAATTTTGGGAAATGTTTCTATGGAAATTACCTCCGGTTTCCTTCTATCAAACTTATTAATCAACCTTTGAGGGAAGTTTGCATAAGTAGTCACTCTTGCATGTTTTATATGGCTGAACCACCAATCCTTTGCTCCACCCTCAAGGTGTAGTGTTGCAATCTCAACAACCTCTCTTTTCGCTATTGGGTGTAGTTGGAAGAAATGACCTAACTCCTTCATCCAAGCTTTTACTGTGCATGTGGACGATCCATCGAATGTAGGCAAGAAGAACCTATTCTGTATATGCCTTCTTCTTCTATTGGTGCTACGGGATCTTCAGTTTTCTTTGATTTGGATAAACTGTTGGAGAGTTAGATTCTCCATGAATGCTCTTGATTGAGATTTGTACTCTACAAGATAATTACTCAAAGTATCATGCTATAAGTATCCTCCATCTCCATGCCATTCATCTACTTCTACAAGGAAAGTGGACATAGAAAAGTGTTGTGGAGCTCTTTACATTGCCGGTTGTTTATGCTACTGATAGGAAGTGCTTGGACCTTTTTCATTTTGAAACCCTCTTGAGGTTTCTCTTTGCCTTCCCCTTCTCATTTCTTTAGTCTCTATGGAGATATCCTGCATAGATCTAAAGAGAAGTGTGGAAAAACTTAATCTGTCCACCATGGAAGACTTCTTTTTTTGCTTCTTCTTCTAATTCTTCTGATGTCATGAAGTGCACACAAGCTGAGCCAAAGATCATGCTATGTTACCACTATATTATTCCAAAATTTAAAAGACAAGAATATAGAACATTTACAACATTCCAAATAAACAAAACAGGAATATAACACTAAAATCTAGAAAATGTCGGAAATATGCTACAACATCAAGACATTATAAACATGAGCATAAACAACTGAGTCATATCATTATTAAAAACAACAAATATAAAGTACACAATGCTCCAAAGAAGATGCACTCAAGCCAACAGGAAGTGGCTGAAATACACTAATGAAAACTAGCAGTGGAAATGTTGTGCTGCTACTGCTACTAGGAATAAGAAACATGTGCGGGAGGCTGTTGTAGTACTCAGAATGATCCAGAATTTTAACCACAGATTCTACTCAAAAAACCCAGAATTGTTTTCGCCATATTTTAACTTTGTATTGTTCAACCCTTTTTGGGTTGCACATTGCACCCCTGCTAGCCGCGTTACGCAATCCCTGGAGAAAAATGATGATATGGGGCTGAAATAATGATCTATCAGCTGCAATATCACCCACTTAGCTCACTAAATGAGTGCAGGACTTGTTAGCCCCCTAATTTTCTCTTTTTTTACCATTTTCCCCTTCCTAAATCATAACCATTTACCTCTGTTTTACCTCCTTTATGCACCCTCATCTTGCACCAGTCCAAGCACGGTGACATATTTCGTATAAACCTTTATTCTTCATGTTTTAATTTAGTTTAACATTAATTAAATATTTATTACATTTTAATCACTTTTGTAACTTATCGATATCTCCAAAGGTTAGTTGATGGTTAGAGTGCTTACCGTGACCGCTGATCTTAGTGCAGGACCAGATCTTGCACCATTCCCAGCACAACAGATCTTCGCAGCAAATTTGACCTCCTCGATCATCGCCTCGTCTTGAGCCACTTTAGCCACGACAACGAATGATTCAAAGGCAAGCCAAGACTAATCCGTGAAGGGCGAAAGCTGGTTAGCTACGGCCAGTTTTGCAAAACCGTCTTATCTTGAAGGCTGAAACTAAATTCTGCATTTTGTTATGAATCAATTGAACGATCTATTTTGGCCTTCGGCCAACAGATATATATAATGTAAAGTGTAAATAGGACCTGGAGGAGAATTAGGGAGCAAAGTTTTTAGAGTGAAGTTGATAGGCGGTAACCGATTGTTTTGTTATGGCCCGAATCTGGGCTGGACATTGTATTAATGCATGTATTCGTCTCAATGAATTAATAAAAAAAAATTTCTGCCTCATGTTTTAGAAATTGTGTTTCTGTTTTTAAGCTGATGAATTGACTAGTTTACTGAGTAGCGTTTTAACTTAAAAAGGGAAACGCGCTGGTTGGCTAGGGCTCAGCCAACCCAGCACGTTTACCCCAATTTCCATTTCTTGTAATTTGTGTTCATATTATTAAAGTGTGATTTAACTTTCAGCACATGTATTCCTATCTGCATGAAAATGGATTCGTCGTGTGAAGTAGTTACATTTTCTTTCCTTGCAATTTAATTTCCTACACTTGATTTCAGATTGGTTTTCATCCGCCTGGTACAAGCAGGAGAAACAAACCTGCACCAGTGCACGTTGGTGTGATATTTCCCTTTCCTGCAATTCTGTTTAATTGGTTTTTTTTCCGCCTGGTCTAAGCAGGAGAAATGAACCTGCACCAGTGCACGTTGGTGTGATGCAACAAGTTTTATTAATCTACTCTCCACAACCTTTCTTTCTTTCTTTAAAATATTATAACAAGATAAATGATTGTTTCTTTATTTCCGCATTTTATTAAGATCAGAAACATTCACTTTTACGTGTGCCATTTGATTTGATAGAAAACTAGCACTTGCAATAATTGAACACTTGTTTTAAAGATTAAAAGCTAAGTGCAGGAAGCTCTGATCCGGTGCAGAAACCAGTTTCTTGCCACAAGATCTGAGTGCTCTGAACGTTGAAAAGTTCGATCCCTTGCATGAAGTAAAAATCCTTTAGTAAAGACACTATTTATACCTTCTACATAAATCTCTGATCCCGCAATAGTGCAGGACAGATTAATGCAAGAAGGAAATCTCTAAGGAAGCAGGTTTAAGGGCCCATCTAACGAGACTGCTAAAGTGCTAAGGGAAAACACACATTCAGTAGATTAAACAACCATTAGTTGGAGTGATTGCCTTTTATCTTTAATTCTCTCTTGCAAATGCATATTTCCTCATTCAAGTCTTAGATTATTTATGATGGTTCAAGTTGCCTTCTTCTCTTTTGATTTGATTCTGCAATATTTCCTTTAAAGAAAGTAGTTATTTACATTGGGAAGATTCATACCATCTCTGGCATTGCCTGTGCTTCGTCTCTAAGTTTACGAATCCCCCGGGTTGAAAAATTAAGTGTTGAGGAGTTTGCTTAAGTGTAATTCGTACACCCAACATTTTGGCGCTGTTGCCGGGGAGGCGATTTGATTTGGTAAGAATTTTCTGATTATACAATAGAGATAATTTATTTATTTATTTTAATTTTTAAATTTTTAAATTTTATTTAATTATATTTAATTTTTATTTTTTTTAATTTTTTTTCAGTGTTGTTTTTTTGAAGGAATTTTACTAGTGTTAATTGATTTCTGACAACATTTTTTAGAAGTTGTTTGTTATTTTTCTTTTTTCTTTCCTTTTGAAATGAATGCCTAGGAAAGGTAAGGGTTCGAAGCCCACTAAGGGCCGAAAGAATTCTAAAAAAAAATTTCATATTGGGTCTCCTTCTGCTAGCAGGAAGCCCAATCCAATTCAAACCCATCACGCAGGAACAATCCACTTGGATTCTGGTAATAACAACTCATGTGTGGATCAACCTGTTGATAGTGGTACAAGTAAAAGGGGAACAATGGTGGACAAAGAAGATCATTTGGAAGGGACTGGTGACAACCAGGTATGTGAAGAACAATCCAGTTTTGTGTTTCCAATTGTGGATCCTGATACTGTGTCGCAAATGAAGAATATTCCACCATCAACTCTCCCTCATTTCCATGGTAAAGTTCATGAAGATACTGACTCTTTTCTATTTGAGTTTGATATTCTGTGTAGAAGTTATGATTATGCAACTGAGGCTCAGAAGTTAACATTATTTCCTGTTACCCTCAAGGACTCAACTCTCCGCTGGTTTATGGGGTTAGGAGGAAACACCATAACCTCTTGGGATCAGATGAAGAGAATGTTTTTGTCTAAATATCAAGAATATTGCAAAACCCGGGACATGCAGGATGAAATTTTTACAATCATACAAGATGATGATGAAATTCTTGAAGATTATTTGGAAAGATTTATCTATATTTTACAAAGGTAAAAACTTAAGCTTGATCCCAACACTATTAGAACCTTGTTCTTAAGAGGACTTACTGATAATGCTAGAAATAATTTGAATCTGTTAGGACAAGGTGATATTTCTCAGCAAAATTTTGATCAAATTTGTAAATTATGCAGGAAAATTTCAAGAAACCAGTACAGATCTGGTAGAGGAACTCGAAATAGAAATAGAAAAATTGAATCTACTGATGCTATGATTATTGGACTAGAAAATAAAATGGAAAACATGAAAATTGATATAATGAACACTGTTACCAAACATTTAGACTCCTTAAAATTTCAGCAGAAACTCATGAAGGAACAAGAGTCATTATGTATTTTCTGTCCTAAATGTAGAGACAAGCATCCTCCTAAAGATTGTCCTCTTAATTTGAAATAAACTAATAAGTGTGCTATTTGTACAAAAGACCATATCACAGAAAAATGTCCCTCTATACCAAGACTTAAAGCTATATTTATAGGGGGAAAGCCTGAAGCTGAATACTTGAATGTTATGGGAGCAAGAAGGGATTGGCCTCAGGTAGGTATAGGTATGGCTTCTAAATTTTCTCCACAATTCAGATGCATATTCTTATCCTAACTCTCATCAGCAGTGGCAGTATGGGAATCAATATGGGAGATCTTCTCAACCATGACAACAAGGTTGGAGAGGGCCAGCTCATTCTCCATATTCCTACCAGCCACCTATGCAGTCATATCCATCTACACATGCACCTTATTCAATGCCTCAACTTCCGAATCAGTCCACTCCACCATTGCCTTTACCTCCACCCTTTCGACCTCCTCAGTTTCCTACTCAACCTATGCCCAATCCTAATAATAATAAAGTAGTGCAAATGATCCATGTAATAAATCCACCTTTACCATTCGAATACCAGTTTATTTCAGTTAGGGTTCATGATATTCAATTAGGATCGAGAAGGACTGTAACATCAGAAAATTAGAAGCAACCTATGGTGATCGTTGAAGTGAAAGGAGAAGAGGAAACTCTTAACCATTCTCCGAAAGATGTCACTAAGCAGCCCTTACCCTCTGAATCCTTACCATCTTCTTCCAATCAGCCTCCTTTCCCAGAGAGGCTAGTAATGGAAAGAAGTGAGCCGATTTCTGAGACTAGTTTGGCATCTGAGCTTCAGAATCTTTTCATTAAGATACCTTTGATTCAAGCCATCAAAGAGATCCCCATTTATACCAAGATTATTAAGGAACTCTATCTCAAGAAACCCGGGAGGAAGAGATTGGAACCCCAAACCATTCAATTTGTTAGTAGGGTAGCAGAGTTGATGATGGGATGTGTGTCTGTGGAAAAATATACTGATCTCGGAAACCCTGTTGTCTCAGTTCATATTTGTAATGTCATTGTCTCTAATGTTCTTATAGACCTGGGGGCAGCCATTAATGTCATGAATAAGCAAACCATGGATAAAATTCGGTTATCTCATCTTCGCCCTACTCCCACTGTGATTGGACGATGTGATCATCTCATTAGATTCTTGGGAATATCCTGCTGATTTCATTGTGCTTCAGCCAAAGAACCCAGTAGGAGGACATCCCTTGATCTTAGGTCGACCATGGCTTGCTACGGCCGATGCATATATTGGATGTCGTTCCGGTGATATGTATATTTCACATGGAGATTCTAGGAAGAAAGTTACCTTATACCCCCCTGCCAGATCCATTCAGGACCTTTGAGATACTTTATGGTTGGATCAAAGTAGTGATGAGGAAACACCGTCTATTTACCTTATCCATCATTTTATTGGTCTTCACAAGAAGATGAGATTCAAGATTTTTTGAATAATCTAGACACTATGCCTAATTATGAGCCTTTGAGCCAAATTTTCAGCCTAGATTTTCAAGAAAATCATGATTCTCATTCTTCTGTACCACTGCATTTTACCACTCCCTTGAGTACTCCTGAGCCTGATACCACTCTTGTCGAGATTAGCCCTGGTAAATCCTTGCATATTAGTTCAGATTTGGACTCATCTCAGCAAGAGCAGCTTGTGAATTTGTTGCGAAACCATCTTAGTTCCTTTGCTTGGGGCTATGAAGATATGAAGGTATCCCTCCTGAAACTTGTACATATCATATCTATATTAAGGAAGGAACCCAACCTATATGACAACCCCAAAGGCGAATGAATCTAGCTCTAAGAGATATTGTGAAGGAAGAAGTACATAAACTCTTAGATGCCAGTTTTATCTATTCTATTTCCGACAGTCAGTGGGTCTCTCCATTAGTACTGGTACCTAAGAAATATGGAAGATGGCGTATTTGTATTGATTATCGAGAATTGAATAAAGCCACTCTTAAAGGTTACTTCCCTCTCCCTTTCATTGATTAGGTGCTTGATACCCTTGTAGGAAAGAAATATTTCTCCTTTTTGGATGGCTTCAGTGGCTATAACCAGATACAGATTGCACCTGAAGATCAGGATAAAACTACTTTTACATGTCCATGGGGGACATTTGCTTACAAAGTGCTTCCCTTTGGTTTATGTAATGCCCCATATACCTTTCAAAGAGCAGTCCTGGCTATTTTTTCTGATCTGGAATTTGTAGAAATTTATATGGATGACTTTTCTGTGTTTGGTGATTCTTTTCAGGAAGCTCTCAAAAATCTCGAGAAAGTACTTCTTCATTTTCAGGAAGCCCATCTCACTTTGAGTGACAAGAAATGTAGATTAATGTGCAAAGCGGGAGTGGTACTTGGCCATTTGATTTCTGACAAAGGTATCCAGGTTGATTCGGCAAAGATTAAAATCATTCTGCATCTTCCTGCATCCAAAAATCAAAGGGAAGTAAGAGGTCTTTTAGAACATGCTGGTTACTATAGAAGATTCATTGAAAATTTTTCGAAGATAACTGCTCCTCTTTTCCGACTTCTAGCTAAGGATAGTGAATTTTCTTGGTCCACAACTTGCCAACAGTCTTTTGAAACATTGAAGGAAAAGTTGGTGCAGGCACCAGTTTTGCGAGGTCCTAACTGGTCCCTGCCTTTTCACATTTCCTCTGATGCTTCAGATTTGGCTATTGGCGCAGCTTTAGGACAAGAGGAAAATAAGCAATCCTATGCTATTTATTATATTAGTAAGAATTTGTCTTCCGCTGAATTGAATTATACAGTTACAGAGAAAGAGTTTTTAGCTATGATTTTTGCAATTAATAAGTTCAAGCACTATATTACAAGATATGAAGTATTTGTACATACTGATCATTCCGCGATTAAATATTTGATGAAAAAACCATTGACAAGCGGCATAGTGATTAGGTGGTTGCTATTGTTGCAGGAGTTTAATGTTACTATTGTTGATAGATTAGGGAAATCTAATGTTGTAGTAGATTTTCTTTCTAGATTAGATAATCCTGGTGAAGTAACTCCTATTAATGATGATTTTCCAGATGAACATCTTTTTGCTATGTCAACATATTCTTCGTGGTTTGCTAACATTGCTAATTATTTGGTCACCGGAAAAACACCACCTCACTTGTCCACTCGTGAAAAGCGGAATATTATTCAGAAAACTGCTGCATATTCCTGGATTCAAGGAGATCTCTTTTACACTGGTCCAGATCTGATTATCCGTAGATGTGTAAGAGAGGAGGAAGTGTTTGACATATTGAAATCTGCTCATGATGAACCTTGTGGAGGCCACTTCGCTGATAAGCGGACTGCATATAAAGTATTGCATGCTAGTTACTTTTGGCCTTCCTTGTTTAAGGATGCCAAACAGTATGTCAGGCGATGTGATAGCTGTCAACGAATGGGCCAGCCTAATCAAACCAATGAAATGCCTTTATGTCCCCAAGTTATGATTGAGCCATTTGAAAAATGGGCTATTGATTTTATAGGGCCAATAAATCCAACATCATTAAGTAAAAATCATATTTTGGTTTGTACATATTTTGTTACAAAATGGGTAGAAGCTAAAGCTGTTTATTTTTCTTCAGAAAAAGTTGTCGTTGATTTTCTTTTTACTGAAATCTTTACTAGATTTGGTGTTCCTATAGAAATTGTTTCTGAAAATGGTCCACAATTTATTTCTAATCTGGTACAGGGTGTGATGGAGCAATACAAGATCCAGCACAGGAAATGCACGCCGTATCACCTGCAAGAAAATGGCCAGGTGGAATCTACAAACAAAGTGATCGAGTCCATTCTTACAAAGACAATGAATATGCATCGGAAAGATTGGGCTAAAATATTACTAGAAGCTTTGTGGGCATACAAAACCACTTGGAGAAATAGCACGGGACATACACCATATGAGATGGTATATGGAAAACAGGTTCTGTTACCAATTGAGTTCCAAATCAAAAATTTTAGAACTGCAGTTTAGTTAGGACTAGATCTCTCTGAGGCACAAAAATATCGTCTTCTCTAATTAAATGAGTTAGATGAATTTTGTATGGATGTTGTTCAGCAGAACATACTAATTCAGTAGCAACGCAAAAGGTGGCATGACAAGTTTATTAAAAAAAAACAATTCCAACCAGGTGATTGGGTACTCCTTTATGATTCTAGATTTAAAATTTTTAAAGGGAAGTTCCATACACGTTGGATGGGACCTTATGAAGTGATCCGAGTATTCAAGAATGGAGCAGTAGAAGTTAAAACTATTGATGGACAAAATTCAATATTCTTGGTAAATGGACATAGATTAAAGAAGTATTTTCAGCCACTTGCCAAGAAAGATTTTACACAGCAAGTCCAACAGCAATTCGGGCCGGTAGTGGTGAATGGTAATACCAACCTTTTGAAGACATGAATCCTTCTTTCTCTTGAAATTTTTTTAAAAATACAAAGAAAATAATTTAATAAAAAAAAGTAAAGAAAAAATATTTTCCTGTAATTGTGAAAATCAGTTCGTTGACATGATTGCAGAAGAGTCAACCTGAAAACCAGCTTGCTGGCAGGAAGATCAAAAATTTCTAATAAAAAGAGAATGTTGCTTGATCTTTAGATATGCTAGCGACCACCGAGTAAAAGCAGGTTCAACAAGACCAACCTTTATAAATTGGGGTAATTAGCATGGATATTTTTATTCAAGTAACACTTAATTCTCGCTGTAGTTATTTTTCTTGCACCAGTGCAGGTAGACCTTCCAGAAAATTTTCTGCCTTTCTTCATATCCCATTTCATAATATTCCCTAAATTTTCTTCTTTAAATCCCAGAATGATTAACCTTCCCACATTCTTCTGAATTTACCCTACCCGCTTCGTAAAAATCCCACTTCACCCTTGAATTTTTTCCCTGTCCCACTTCTGTTTATCCCCTCTTGTGGTACTATTCCTGGAATCCCTGTAACAAAATTCCTTCCCATTCTGAAATTTTCCCCTTTCCCACTTCTTTGTTCCCTCATGAATTCATTGCAGGATCTCATACACAAAGAGCAAAAAGATGCTCTGAAGCATCAAGAAAGGGTGAAGCAAATTTCCAGTATCAGTTGAGGAAGCCATGCTAGAAGTCCAGTCTATATTTTACTTAAATTCCCTGTTCTTTTTTCATACAATATGCTTGCACTAGTGCAAGCATATCATCCTATATAATAATACAAGCAGAATGGTACCATCAGAACATCATAGTAAGCAGTGTAAACAGATCTGTGCAAGCATGCACATTGATAGAAGCAGAGTACAATTTGTTCTTTTCATAAATATATGTCATAGGAAAGTGGTCATCATGAAAGCTTACAAGAATCCTTTTCACTTGTTTAAGGAGTACTTGTGCTATCATATTAACTAGGAGAAAATTATTTAAAGTACAAAGTGTTTTTTAGTTAAGAATCATGATCATTTTTTAATAAATGCTAAAGTTTTTTTTTTTTGAATTATGAAGGAGTGTGGAAATGTTTAACCATTGCTTGGATATAATTACCCTTTCCGCCATGATCCTAAACGTCCTTCACTTATAATGATTACCTCACTTAGCCGTTAAAAATGCCGCCGCAAGTACCAATCCCGCACGATTCTAAACATACCATGCATCTACGGCTATTTTGGTGGGATGGATCAGTGATAAGACAAAAGGGATGGCGGACGGTTGGATCCCTATCTATAAAGAGCCAAATTTTCCGGTATTGCATGCAATTTTTGGACTAGACTGGGCTGTCAAGGAGGCTGGAGTTGTAGCTACTACTGGATGATGAAGAATACTCACAACTCATGTAAATGATCTCTCCGAAGTGAGGAAAAGACCCCTCACGTGATTCCAAGCTGAAATACTTGGAACTTCCTTCCTCCCTTAGATCTTCCTGGCTGGACTACGCAATTCCTGATGGAACTGCTACTGCATGGAGGTGTAAAATTATGGCCTGATGCCAGATGTCAAAATGCTACTCCTGGAAGACTGAAATGAATGCACAAGGTGAAAGGATGAACGCTCCACAGGTTTCCTAGTTGAAATGCTAGAAAATACCTTCCTCCTCTCAAACCCTTAGACAAGAATGCGTAATTCCTGAAGATGTATATGCAGAAGAGAGGGGTTGAATGTGGCACCAATGTCAGATGATGAATGGGTGTTCAAAATAACCTTCTCAGATAAGGCACTCGAAGTCCCCTGTGGGTAAGGATGGGATTCCCGCTCGGAAACACCTATGTGTTAAACAACACAACAGACTTAGCTAAACATCTGAAGTGGGCAAAGAAATGTCAAATGACAATACAATATCCAATTCCAGACTGATTTTCTTTGCTGTCATCATCTTCCTTATATGGTTGTGAGCCTTCCCTAGCCTTGGCCCACCTCATAACTACGCTGCACATGTGGTCACTAGTCTCCATGAAGACTGCGCTGTCTCTCCATGATCTTCATGATCTCTGCATTTAATTTCCGCTCCTCCATCATGTGTGCATTTAATGCACCACTTCCTCCATCACTGCATCATTAATTCTCTATGATCTTACTGTTATTCCTCCACTATCTCCATTATCTTCCTCATTATTCTCCATAATATCCACTCTTCCTTCATTAATGAGCTACTCCACTACTCCATGATGCTGATCTACTATTTACTAACCCACATTCACACAAAAAAAGTGGATTTTATTCATCTATGGGGTTTATGGGTCCCTCCACCCTTTTATTTACTTAACTAAGTAAGAAAATTAAGAACTCTAATATCCCAATTAACTGATGGAAAATTGGGAATATTACATGCGCACAATAGTGAGCGTAGGACTTGTTAGCCCCCTAATTTGCTCTTTTTTTACCATTTTCCCTTTCCTAAATCATAACCATTTACCTCTGTTTTACCTCCTTTATGCACCCTCATCTTGCACCAGTCCAAGCACGGTGACATATTTCGTATAAACTTTTATTCTTCATGTTTTAATTCAATTTAGAATTAATTAAATATTTATTACATGATTTATTACTTTTAAATCACTTTTGTAACTTATCAATATCTCCAAGGTTATTTGATGGTTAGAGTGCTTATCGTGACCGCTGATCTTAGTGCAGGACCGGATCTTGCACCATTGCCAGCACAATAGATATTCACGGCAGATCTGACCTCCTCGATCACTGCCTTGCCTTGAGCCACTTCAGCCACGACAACGAATGATTCAAAGGCAGTTGAGACTAATCCGTGAAGGGTGAAAGCTGGTTAGCTATGGTCAGTTTTGCAAAACCATCTTATCTTGAAGGCCGAAACTAAATTATGCATTTTGTTATGAATTAGTTGAACGATCTGTTTTGGCCTTCGGCCAACAGATCTATATAATGTAAAGTGTAAATAGGACCAAAGGGAGGAATTTTGGAGCAGAGTTTTTAGAGCAAAGTTGATAGGCGGTAACCAGTTGATTTGTTATCGCTCGAATCTGGGCTGGACATTGTATTAAACGCATGTATTTTCCTCAATGAATCAATAAAAAGGTTTTTTCGCCTCAAGTTTTAGAAATTGTGTTTCTGTTTTTAAGCTGATGAATTGACTATTTTACTTAGAATCATTTTAACTTAAAAGGAAAATGCGCTGGTTGTCTAGGGCCCAGCCAACCTAGCATGTTTACCCCAATTTCTATTTCTTGTAATTTGTGTTCATATTATTAAAGTGTGATTTAACTTTCAGCACATGTATTCCTGTCTCCGTGAAAATGGATCTGTCGTGTGAAGTAGTTACATTTTCTTTCCTTGCAATTTAATTTCCTGCACTTGTTAGATTGGTTTTCATCCGCCTGGTACAAGCAGGAGAAACAAACCTGCACTAGTGCATGTTGGTGTGATATTTCGCTTTCTCGCAATATGTTTAATTGGTTTTTTTTTTTCGCCTGGTCCAAGCAGGATAAATGAACCTGCACCAGTGCACATTGGTGTGATGCAACAAGTTTCCTTAATCTACTTTCCGCAACCTTTCTTTATTTCTTTCTTTAAAAGCTTATGACATGTTAAATGATTGTTTCTTTATTTCCACATTTTATTAAGATCAGAAACATTCACTTTTACGTGTGCCATTTGATTCGATAGAAAACTAGCACTTGCAATAATTGAACACTTGTTTTAAAGATTAAAAGCTAAGTGCATGAAGCTCTGATTTGGTACATGAACCAGTTTCTTGCCACAAGATCTCAGTGCTCTGAACCTTGAAAAGTTTGAGCCCTTGCATGAAGTAAAAAGCCTTTAGTAAAGACACTATTTATAACTTCTACATAAATCTCTGATCCTGGACTAGTGCAGGACAGATTAATGAAAGAAGGAAATCTCTAAGGAAGTAGGTTTAAGGGCCCATCTAACGAGACTACTAAAGTGTCTCTGCTAAGGGAAAACACACACTCAGTAGATTAAACAACCATTAGTTGGAGTGATTTCCTTTTATATTTAATTCTCTCTTGCAAATGCATATTTCCTCATTCCAGTCTTAGATTATTTATGATGGTTCAAGTTGACTTCTTCTCTTTTGATTTGATTCTGCAGTATTTCCTTTAAATAAAGTAGGGATTTACATTAGGAAGATTCATACCATCTCTAGCATTGCCTGTGCTTCGCCTCTAAGTTTACGAATCCCTCGGGTTGACAAATTAAGCGTTGAGGATTTTGCTTAAGTGTACTTCCTGCACCCAACAGGACTGAGACTTAGAATCCCTGGAGTCCATACCTTTCTTTGCTATTGTAGAACTGAGATGGATCTAGAGGCTCTGAGTGGTTAACTGTAGAGAAGAGCTGCAAATAGATAGTGGTCTATGGGTAGCAAATGGAGAGAGAACTGGGGGTGCTGCTATAGAGTGGCTAAGATAAGTCAAAATATTATGCTATTTTGATAGAGATGAAACCAAAGGTCTGCTGAGAGCGTCAGAGGTCGATATTGAAGGCATTAAATAAGAGAAAAATGAGTGTTGTGAGAGGCTAGTGAGATAGGCAAATGAAAGAGTCGTAAATGAGAGTGAGGGAACGAAGGAGTAAATAGACGCCTAGGGAAGGCGCAAGGAGATGGAACAGGGTAGGGATTAGAGGAGGAATGAAGATGTAGAAAAAGAATAGAGACAACGTACAATTGAGAGTTAAGACCGCGAGGAGCAAGGCCGAAGATTAGATATTGGGAGCCACAGAAAATCAAGCAAATCGAAAGAGATCACAATCTAAGCGAAGAGAGTGACGCAAATGAGAAGATAAATAAAAGAAAAAATGTATGAGAGCAGAGGAGTCATGAGAATGAGAGGGGATAGTGGAAATATCCAAGGAGGATTGGGCAAAATATTAGTAGCGCAAGAAAATATTTCTTCTCCAGGCAGGACAAGGAGAACATAAATTTTTAGAGAGATTCCTTCCTGTACTATTGATTTTTGACAGATCTTCAATATCATGGGATTGATATTTCGAAAAGATCACTGTCAATTTTGGCTTCACCTGAGATTCTTTCAACTGCCTTGTTTTTCCTGCAAATCTGCCTTTTTATTATTATTCCTCAGAATATGGTAGTATGTAATTTGGCCAAGTTGTTGTAGATGTTGGTTGATCATATCCGTTACGTGGAGCAATGTTGCATTCTTTAGCCTTGTGCCACTTACCATTGCCTAAATAATTATTGAGGAGTCTCCCAGTATAACATGGTTCATTATGTTCCGATATTTTATGATCTTGGCTTCCATAAGAGTCCTGTAAGCTTCAACCCTTTTGTGATTATAATGGATTATCCCTCTAGCAAAAGCTTTTCTAGGATTCAATTTTGAGGCTCCATCGAAGAAGAGATAGGGCCTATTAAGGGTGATTGACCAAGAATTGAATTCATCTGCTCGGAGTCTTATTTTCTAGTTCTGATTTTCCTTTCTGAGCTTGGTCACAACTGCTATGTTGGCCTACTGTCTGCATACATTATCCATTCTCTTTCTTCTTCCTAGAGCTGCATCCAGTCTATTTCTTTTGCCCCCTTGGCTGAGAAGAATTCTAAAACTAGACCCCATGTTTTAGATATAACCCTTGCCACAGTCGGTTTTTATTTTTATTATTATTATTATTTTCCTAGAAGATCTTAGTGTTTCTAGTTAACCAAATCTTCCAACATAAAAAGGATGGTATGCTGGTCTAGAATCTTTGAACAGTGTTTTTGTCTTTGAGAGTGTATGGGTATTTCCTTTTCCAATCTGCGAGGCAGTCAATGAGAGGGGTGGAATAAATTAGAGTTGTTTCAATAGGATGCACCATCAGTCGCCAACATTCTTTTGTAAAGTTGTATTCTAGGAAGAGGTGTTGAATTTTTTCCTCAACAAGAAGGCACAATGGACATTGGGAAGGTCCCAAAATTCCTATGCTTTTGATATTTTCTGCTGTGAGTATTTTTCTGTTTAGGAGGGTCCACTTGAAAATTTTTATTTGGGGTAAACTTTCAATTTTCCATGCCAGTTTCCAGAGATTCCATTCTTGATGACCTTTCTGCTCCTGCAGAATTTCATACCCAGATTTAACTGTGTACTCCCCTCCTAAGGGGTTCCAAATCAATGTATCATGTTTACCTTGTTCTATTGGAGCTTCTCCCTTAAGTAGGGACATCAAAATTTCCCATTGATTTTTTAATTCCCGAGGAAAGTTTGGATATTTCCATTACTTCCAAGTTCTATCAGTGTCCCACTGAGATATTTTTTCGAGATTGTAGTAACCTTTTGTTATCATTTAGTTTTGTAATCTTTGTATTTCTTGATTGTTGATGAGTGGGTCATTTACCATTATGTTATCCTTCCATATATCGATCTGTTTACCATTGCCTGACATTATTGATATGTTCCTTTTGATCAGAGGTATAACCTTGAGTATTAGTTTCCAAATTTGTGTGCATGGTATTAACGTTGCCTTCCTTTCTAAGATTGAGATTCTTGGAGCATTTAATTACTTTGATTCCAAAGTTTGCTTCCACCAGATTCTTTCTCCTGTGATGAATCTCCAAGCAATCTTGGCACCAAGATCTAGGTTCATCACTCCAGGTAATTTTATAAAAAGTCCTCCTTTCTCACATGGCACAGTTACTTGGCTCCATTTAATTAGACTAAATTTCTTTGTTTTTGTTTTGCCTCCTTGCCAAAGAAATTCTCTGATTATTAATTTAATTTGCTTGTGAATACTTGCAGGAGTGCAGATCGTGGCAAACTGATAGAGGGGAAGAGCTGAGAGGATGTATTTTATGAGAATGACTCTACCCGCTTTATTTAACCAGATCATTCCCTATGAGTGAATATTTTTTTCATCTTTTCTATGTATTTTTTTTTCTAGATTTCGGTTTGTTATAAAATTATATATATTACAGTGCAATGCAACACATAAAATATGCGGAAAACACAAGCACACAAAACACATAAAACCAGAGAGACACATATATACGTGGTTCACCCAGTTTGGGCTACGTCCATCCCAAACAACTAGTCCTTCCTTTCTATTATCCATCAAAATGAAGAGACACAACCTACACAGATTCACTGTAATATCCTCTGTTCTCTCTCACAGTCTCTCTATCTGTTTCTCACTTTGAGAATACACATACAATACAAATCCGCAATACAGTACCCTCATACAAGTGAGGGGTTGTCTTCTAGGGCAAAAAATCGTAAACTAAACATAACTTCTACCATCAGATCATCCGCCTAATGAACGGCCCAGATTGACTATAAATTACTATACTTTTATACAAGGAAATTTTATATCTGTTTTTAGCTTTGGGGGTGTAGCCCTCGAAACTCCCCGCAAGGGGGGGGGGGGGGGGGGCTCCATAAAGTAGCTGCCCCTCCCTGGACCCCCCAGGCAATGTTTAATTATGGGCGGCGTTGCCGCCCCATTAAGGTACAGGGGTCCAACGTTGTGATACAAAATAAACAAGATATTCAGGCTCCACATCCAACACGGTTTTCAAGTTTTTCTTTGTTATTGGCAACCCAAGGTATTGAAAATCATTCCTATGAGCTTGAAATGGGCTAATAAAGATTTGTGAAATTCTCTAAAGTGTTCGATGTGGTGTATTCCAACCAAAGATGCAACTTTTTCCATTGTTCAACAAGGTTCCAGATACTCGCATGAATTCATCTAAATTTTTTAAAATCTTCTTGCAACTATTCAAGATGCCCCACCCATAAGAAGGGTGTCATCCACAAATAAAGAGTGATTTATTCTCTTTACCCCTTTACTCATTGAGATACTTGTCAAGGTATGATTTTTTATGAAATATTCCAGTTTTGTACTCAGGGAATCAACCATCAGGATGTAGAGGAAGGGAGACAAGGGGAAGCCTTGCCTTAGAAACCTGAGTCCTCTGGAAAAATTCACAAGGTCTTTCATTTACTAGAGGAGTTATCCAAGGGCCACTTATAGAAGCTTTTATGATTTCAATGAACTCTATCGAGAAGCCGAATTTATTTAGCACCACTATTAGGAAGGACATATTAACTCTGTCAAATGCATTTTCCTTATCCATTTTAAAAATGAATCCTTTTTCTTTGCATGTAATGCTAGTGTGTAATGCCTCTTGGACTATCAATATATTGTCTACTATCTGTCTGCTAGGCACAAAGCCTCCTTGATTCTCTGAAATTAGTGAGTGAAGTAGAGGCTTAATGCGGCTTGCTTGAATCTTGGTTATTATTTTGTAAGAAGAATTACAAAGAGAATTTGGTCAAAATCTGCTAAGGGAAGAATGTCGAGTTTCTTTTGGTATAAGAGTCAAGTAAGTTGAGTTTGTGAACCCTTCAATCTTCTTCTTCTTAATGACATAACTGATCATCTTTAGCTAATATATATATTTTTTAATATATTATAGTAATGGTAAAAAGAAAGGGAGAATCCATCTGGACCAGGCGCTTTATCTGGATGGAGACTCCAAAATGCTACCATTAGCTCTGCTTCTGTGACATTTTTGATAAGCTCTTTATTTTTTTCCTCATTTATTATGTGCGGGATATGCTTAATGAAGTCCGCCCCATCTGCGTTCCCTTGTTCTATCATTAGAAATGTTTTGTAATCATTATGCACTTCTTTCTTTATTTCCTCTTGCCCTCTGATCTCCACACCTCCCTCACCGTTGATTCTGTCAATGTGGTTTTTTATCATTCTTATCTTTGCAGTGTTGTGAAACAAAGTAGTGTTTTTGTCACCCACTTTGATATACCTCGACTTTAACCTCCATACTTCTTCCTCCCTAACATTTATGTAAATCTCACAATGCAACTCTTTTTCCCTTGTTTGGTTTTCTTTTGTTTCTTCCAGGTTCTTTGCTTTCTCTTGAACGTATTCCATTTCTTTTTGCAGCTCTTCCTTTACCCTTTACGGTTCCTTATAAATGATTTTTGCCCATTGCTTAAGTCTTGATTTGACACACTTCAATTTTGTTTCCCAAATGTAGCTGGGGGGACCATTTATTTTTTGTTTCCATGCTTTTGTTATTGTATGTTTTGCATCTTCATTGTTGTTCCACATTTGATTGTATCTAAATGGAAGAGGCCCATAGTTTTCAGAGGTGCCTAAAATTATTGTTACTGGTTTATGGTCTGAAACAGATGAGGGAATGACCTTGGATGTTACCAAGTTGAATTATGATACTACGTTGTCCTTAATTAAAATTTTGTCCAATCTTTCTTTTATATTTTCCTTCCTTGTCCTCTTGTTGTCTCAGGTGTACTTTGCGTTTTTAGGTGGGTTATCCATTAAATTGAAAATATCCACAATCTCTTTAAGGGTGTCTCGTGAAGGGTTTGTATGGAAAGTTCCTTCTCTTTTTTCTTCAGAATTTAAAACCAGGTTTAAGTCTCCTCCCATGATGATACTTTTTTATTTTTCCAACAACATATTTTATTTTAGGGATTTCAAGGATGTTTCCTTATCTTTATAATGATTTGGAGCATAAGAATTATAGAGGTTAATTTGGATTTATATGGTTTTTCTTTTTAACTCGGTCTTTATCCAATGTGGCTCTATTCGCTGATTTTGTAGCTCCCACTTATCTTTGCACCATATAGTGCTTATTCCTCCCGAGGCCCCAATGGCTGAGAGGGTTGTTCCTTCATAATTTTTTATTTTTTGAATCATATTTTCCATTTCTTGCTGGCTGATTTTGTCTCCTGGAGTAGAAGGATATCAGGCTTTTCCGTTGCTATAAGATCCCTTATTATGTTTAACTTTGAGGGGTGTCATAAACCTCTACAGTTCCAAGAGACCAAGATCATTATTTATTGTGATTTGGGGCCAAGGGACCTTTTCCTCAGTGAGATTGATGACCTTTCTCCTTGCTTCCAGTGACTTTTTCAAGATAACTCTCCATATGTTGTTGGGTGCCTAATGTAAGTTCCTTTTCTGCAACTTCATCTCTTAAATATTTTTTTGGCCTTCTTCCTAGCTTTTTGGAGTTATCAACAGATAATAGGAATTCCTTCGACTGATTTCTTGTTAGAATCCTTTCAGAGGAGGGAGGGGGAGGGTTGGGGGGGGGTAGGCAAGATAGGAGGAATAGAGGCTACGAAGTTTGGAGAGGAGGGAGGGAAAAAATGAAGGCCATCCCCAAGGGGAGCATGAGGGGAAGGAGTAGGAGCATGAGGGGATAATGGAGGATCATAGTGAATATCAAGAGATTCGAAGGGGTTAGAGCCAAAGAGGGGATTAGCTTCAGGGAGGGGGATGGAGGAGTGAAGGAGGTTCTTTTAGGGAGGGGAGGAGGTTGAGGTCGAGGTTGATATAGAAGTGTGAGGTGATTTATTCCTTGTCTTTTTTTATTTTATTTACTTGCTCCCATTTTGGTTCTTGTGTTTCTTCGTTTTTATTTTCTTGGTCTTCTTTCTTACTACATATATTAGCGAAATACCCATATTCATGACATACCTTGCACTTGAAGGGTATTTTTTCATAGTCCAGCTACTGAATGTAAGTCGAGTTGTCCACTTTGATCTTTATTGCCTCTGAGAGCCCTTCTCCAATTCAAATTTAACACAAATCCTTACACATGCCTGCATAGTTTCTTTTGGCTCGCTCCTGACTATGTATTTTCCCATAGTATTGCCAATGGCTTTGACAAACTCGTCTCCCTAGAAATGTAAGGGGAGATGGGGAGTCGCACCCAAACGGGGACTGCATTCAGAACATCCAGCTCAGGATTGAAGAATAGAGTCCACCTATTAAGATAAATTCCTCTTGCATCCATAAAATAGGTTCTGTTCCTAAAAATAAGGTCTTTGTATTTTTTTGCTTTGAAATGAAACATGAAAAATCCTCTTCCACAAAATCTAATGGATATTTTCCCTTGAGTAACTTGAATCCAATATATCTCCACCCATTTCTGGACTATTTTTGGCGATGGCCAAAGCCCAGTAAAATTTATAAGTCTTTTTTTTGAGAGAGAGAGAGCTTCTCTGCGAGGTAGTGTAGGAGGCAGATTAATTTTCGGTATGTCTGCTAGTTTTTTCACGAACTTTGTCATTGCTTGGAGAGAACGAGGAGGGCCCATTGAAAAAATAAGAGAAGCGAATGCAACATCAGTTTCATCTGATGGTTGCTGCGATGAATCAGGTGGGGTATTAGATGGAAGATCCCCTCCCGAATCAAACTCCAGAGGGGCCATGGCTGCTGAGGGAGGCAGAGTCAGAAGATGCAACCCGATGCTAGGTCAGGAAATTGTACGCGTGTACAATTATGCCAACACTTCTTCACATATTGGAAATGTTCATCCTTAATTAGCACCTTTTTAATTCTTTCTTTGATGTAAAATGAGTATGTGCTCAAAGCTATTATGTTAATCGCTTGTAAACTCCTGCTAAGTGCATTTGCCACCTTGTTCTCCTTTCCTTTGATGTACCTTATTTCAAAGTCAAACTCATTGATCAAAGCTAACCACCGGGCTTGTCTAACATTCAGCTTGGGTTGGTAAAACAAATATTTCAACCCCCCATGGTCTGTCATTAGCACAAATCTTCTTCCCAATAAATAACGTCTCCACATATTTAAAGCATGCATAATTGTTGCCAACTCTAAATAATGGGTGACATAATTCTTCCCATGATCATTTCATTTCCTATATTCATAGTAGACTACATGCCCTTCCTGCATCAAAACTCCGCCAAGTCCTTCCTTGCAAGCATGAGTACAAACTACAAAGTCTTTTTATGGATAAACTATTTTCAAGATAAGTGCACTAGTGAGTAGTTTCTAGAGTTATTCAAAACTAGTTGCACACTCCAATGTCCACTAAAATATTAATCCTTTTCTTTGTAGAGAAGTGATTGGATATCCAATATTTGAGAAATCACAGATGAATCTCTAATAGTATCCAAATAATCCCATAAAATATTTGACCTCTGTGGCATTCTGAGGAGTAGGCCACTCCATTATAGACTCGATATTCTTTGGATCTCCAAACATTCCTTCCTTTAAAATAACATGTCCCAGGTAGTGAACTTGGGTTTGGAAAATTTCACACTTGTTGAGTTTTTCTTACAATTTATGCTCCCTTAGTAGTTGCAAAACTGATTTCAAATGGTCTTCACACTCTTCTTTATTCTTTGAATATATAAGGATGTCATTTATGAAGACCAATACAAATTTATCCAAGTATGTTATGATAACATTATTCATCAAGCACATGAATGTGGATGGGGTGTTTGTAAGCCCAAAAGGAACTGCTATAAACTCATAATGGTTATATCTTGTCCTGAATGCAGTTTTGTGAATGTCCTCGTCCTTATCTATGACATGATGATACCCAAACTACAAATTTATTTTGGAAAACAAAACGGCTCCTCTCAACTAGTTGAATAGGTCATTAATAATGGGAAATGGATATATGTTCTTCATAGTTACCTTATTCAAATGCTAATAATCTATGCATAACCTCAGCGTGCCGTACTTAATTTTAACAAATAGGGAAGACACTCCCTGAGTGAAAATTTGGGTCGAATGTAACCCTTCTCCAACATTTCCTTCAACCACAATTTCAAATCAACAAGCTTAGGTGTGCTCAAGTGATAAAGAGTCTTTGATGATGACATTATTCTTGAGATCAACTCAATGGTGAAATCAATGTTTCTTTTGGGCAGTAGACCTCGAAACTCGTCTTGGAACAAATCTCCATATTGTTTTAGCACAAGGTGAGTTACAAATGGGTCCACATTGTCTTATTTTTACTCAGACACATGAATAGCGTATATGCACTATTGAAATTTTGAGGTAGAATTGGGTGTGCTCTAGCCCTGAGATTTTGTGGAAGGGCTAAGACACACAAGACCTCCAAAACATAGAAAGCGTTTGGAGAAATTTCATCTCGTGTATGAGATATTCAAATAATTATTATTTTTTTTTTTTTTTTTTTAATGAGGAACCTAAGTTTAACTTAGGAAATTAGAAAAATTAAAATGAATTAATTAAACACATGTGATGAAATGTTCTATGTCACGCAGATCAAGCAGTATTTTAATCTAAGCCATCGATAAGAGATTAGATAATGACTGATGACGTTTCAACAAGAGAAGTATAAGAGAAAGGCTTGGGGTTAGTTGGAGAAATACACACATTCGTAGAGCACTGAAAGTAAGTTGAATTTCTGGGGCGAGTTTTTGCTCATAAATTCAAAACGAATTATAGTGCAGTGAGGGGCAGAGATCGGCGAGGGATGAGTTGATCCAAGGCCAAGAATACAAGAAGACAAAGGGGCAGTGAGTACTAATCAGAGTAGAGCCAACCAGGAGGACGTAGTTCAACCAACACCACGCACAAACTATGTAGAGGCTGCATAAGCCCAACCAGGGTGACGTAAACCGAACCAGCGTAGCACCAGCCAGGGGGATGCAGTCCCAGCCGGGGCAACGCAGAGGCACTGCAACACCAATCATGGTGATGCTGTGGGGATGCTAGCCAGTTAAGGGCTGACGTAGAGGCTGCAGGAGCAACGCTGAGGGTTCCAGTGGGCCAGAAGGGGCTCATGATCTGTAAATCCTATTTGAGGGTGTGATTTAGCCATATCTTCTGTCTCTAAGTGAAAGGTACTTATTGCCGTGTAATTTCTCTGTAGGGCCAACCATGTCTGGTGCCTAGATTTTTGTATTCAGATTCTGCATAATAATATAAACCCTCTAAAGCTGATGCACCAATTTTCCTGCATTGGGTTTTTCTGGGGACATTTTTCTGAAAAAATGTGTGTAATATTGTCACATGTGTGCATTGTTCAATAAATGATCTGTAGATATGTAGGCTGCAGTTAGTGTCTACTTTAGTGTTTTTTCTGAATATTTCAGTTAAATAACTTGTTAATGTTAATAAAAAAGTAGGTGAAGTAGATCTAAATACTGCAGTAGGGTTTCTGTTTTGAAACTTTCACATGGTATCAGATCATTGCAGATCAAGTTGATCCACCAACAGAGCGGTTGAATAATATTGTTGCAAAGAAGGAAGCTACAAAAATTTTGTTCCAGAGATGGCAGCATGACACCAGGAGGATACAATCCAAGTAGATGCCACACAAAGGCTAACACAAAGCCAACTGAGTGACACAGAGGTAGGGCACAACCTTCCAGAGTGACGCAGGACCAGCCTGCACTGCACTGAGCCAGTCTGCTCACTCAAAGGCCAGTCAGGGGGATGCAATCTAGTTTTGAGGCTGCTGTGAAGATTTTCTATAGTCCAGAAGTGGAGCTTTAGATATTCAGATGTTTTTGGTGTGGCAGAGGTTCTGTCGGTGCAGAATCATGCTTAACAAAGGTGACAAGATTGGGAGGATAACAATTTCTCAAAAGATCTGCGCCAAATAGATCCGAGATTCGATCATGAGGATGATCATAGAGAACTGTTTAGTTGTTTTTGGCTCAGGATTTTCGAGAGGGAAATCAGTTGTCTAAGAGAATAGGTACTACAGAGTGTTTCTAATTTCCAAGAAACCCAGATCCAATATTTCTATTGAGTGTTGCAGTAGAAAGAGGGAGAGGAGTATCCGTTCTGACAGATTTGAGCAAAGATGGTTTCTCATGGGTTGAGAGATCAGGACAGTTTGGACGACATGTCCAACTTCTTTATTTGGAGAGCCAGGATCCTGACAGTGTTGGATGAGTGTTGTGGCTCATTTTCATTTACCTTTGAAATATTTTTCAAAACACCAAAAAATCATATATGATAGAAAATGTAAAATTTTGTATGTCATAAAATAATTTTGATTTATATATTGGTACATTAACATTACGTGATTATATGTGAAGGTGGGTCGAGTCGAGCTCATTCATGTACAAAAAATTTCATGAGCCGGACCGATGGGAATGTTCAGAACATTGCACGTCGAATAGGGTCGAGTCATGCTCATTTGCAAGCTCAGGAGGGACCAATGCGACAGAACACTGGATAATATCAATAGGGTTACACTGTGGAGAAAATAAACTAATTTCCCAAATGCGAATAAAGGGCACAGTTACCTTAAACACTTAAGAGTTTTGGAGGAGGCGCAAAGGGAAAAACGGATGTTCGGGATCAAAGTGCAAAACTGGAGCGGAGAGATAGATGGCGGAGATTAAATCACAAACTGCAAATCGCAAGTTTCAAAGGATAGGTGCATGAGGTAAGTGATAAATTTGTCAAAGTGCGACGTGCGATGCAAGGTGGGACACGATCGCATAGCACACATTGCAGGTTTTAAAAGATAAGTGTTAAGGAAAAAGTTAAAGTCAGCAAAATGTGAAGTGTGACGTGGCAAGTTGATGTGGCAGACGACATGGCCCTATCTCGCATACTGCACAATGCCAGTTTTAAAAGTTAAGGGCGAAGGGTAAGTGTTTTAATTGACGAAGTGCGATGTGTGATGCGGTGGGGCCCGATCGCGAATCGAGAATCACAATTTTTAAAGGATCACCGCAGGAGGTAAGTGATGAGGTCGCCGAATTGGGATGTATGATGCTAGGTGGGACCCGATCGCATAGCGCACATCGCAGGTTTTAAAAGATAAACACTAAGGAAAAGTTAAAGACGACGAAATGCAAAGTGCGATGTTGGCACATATGAAATGTGGCTCCAAGATGAAATCTAAAGGATTTCAAGTCCGAGCTTATGTGGTTATGTGCCATTTTATGAAGAAATAGGAATAATGTGACAGAAAAAATAGGGTAAGTGACCCGACCCAGATCAAAGGAGAAGAGGAAGAGTCGATTAGCAGGTGATATTATTGACAACATTTGAAGCACAGGGGCATAGGCAGGGTCGGGTAGAAGAGCATATGACGACCTTATTGGGAGCATGACAACTGGGTCAAGTCGGGAACTGAGGAGTCGTTATATATATGTGCAACTGCTGCATCATAACCAGAAAAAACGCCTCGACACTTCGGGAGGACGCATCAGCAACATCAGATTCAACAAAACGAACAATATTTCCAGTTTTAATTTGCTTTCTCAAGTATGATTGTAGAAGTAATCTTAACAGTTTAGGTATTCGAATAGTTTTAAGAAGTTCAGGAGTTATGAACCACTGTGATGTATATAAGTAGATAGAAATAAATAAAAGTGGTTATGAGTTTTGGACCTCTGGAGGATTGTTAATTTGGTACTGAATTTTCTGAGAAATAAATGAAAGAATATCAAGTTTCTTGCAGCTGTTGATGTTGATATGTCTTTCCAGTTTCGCTCTGTGTTTATTCTTCTTTGAATGAAGTGAAGTAATGTAGCAACTGATCTCTTAATTACATCTGTGAGTAAAAGTTAAACAACCTTAATTTGCGCTCCTTCACCTCATCTCTTATTTATTCACAAAATCTTGATGAAACTTTAAAGTAATAGATTCTGTGTTTGCATCATATTGTTTTGATTTTCCTCTCCCTCCATGAATTTCGTCTGAAACTTAAAAGTGATAGATTCTGTTTCTCAGCATATCACTTCAAGTTTCCTTTAGAGTTCTTCTTTTCATTTCATTTGGATATCAACAGTTTATGGCATTGTAAAGGCTTTCATTATATTAGATTACTGAGTGTATTAAATAATTAGATTCCAAAGGTGTGAAGAAGAGGCCATTTGATATTATAACTGTGGCATACATTTACAAAATGTCTTAAGCACTGATTCCTTACCACAACCAAGGGATTGTTTCTTGAGATACAACATTTTTTGGCGCCGTTGCCGGGGACAAAGAAACAAAGTTTATTTTCCCTGGGGTTTTCACATTATTTCCTCTGGTTGTTTAATGAGGAGGAAATATTCAACTGTGTTTGTTATTTTCAAAATTCGGGCTTTCAAAAGGCCTCACACGAGGTCAGATACCTCATAGCAGATAGTCCCTTCTTTTCCAGATCCAGAAAGATTGGTTTCTAAAAATGCTCTGAAACCCGAAACTCCTTCAATACCTGATCCTGCATTGCCTGCTCCTGGCCGCAGTTCTCAGAACCGTTTTTTTGAAGATATTTCCAAGGAAGTCCCTTTCTTGGAACAAGATACTCCTTCCACACCCATTTGTTTTCAAGAACCTCAGTTAGAAGAAAATTATTTTGAGTCTGTTTCTTTTACCTCCACTCAAGCTAAACCAAATATAGTTGCTGGTCCCTCTGCTGTTGTCCATAATCCCACCCCCATATTAGTTTTTCCTCCACCTTCATTGAGTTTCATAGCAAGTTCATCAAACTCAACCACCCAAGGAGCAGTTAAACAAGTTGTTAATATGGCAGCACCAACTTTTAAATGGATAGATATGCACCACTAAATCTTCCGCAACCAATGAATGCCATGCCTCAATAATACCTCAAATTACTTCCTCGTTTTGCTGGAGAAGATGAAGTAACTGCAGAACAACATTTACCCTTGTTTTTCACTTTTGCTGAGAATTTAAATATAGAACATCTTGATGTTGTGATGAGACTATTTATGTAGTCTCTAAGTGGAGAGGCTAGGAAATAGTTCAAAGGTTTACAAATGATTCCATAAATGACTAGGAAGAGTTAGAAACTCAACTCACTCAGAGATGGGGAGAGAAAATAGATAATGGTTACTCATTAACATAGTTTAATACAATTAAAGGTAAGCGTAATGAAAACATTTCTGAGTTTGTAAAAACATTCAACAAATTGTACAATAGTTTACCTATAGAGATGAAGCCCCCCCTGTAGGAGCAAAGGTAGTTTTTTCTAGGGCTTTTGAATTTGATTTTATCTTTACATTGAGAGAGAGAATAGCCCCTAATCTTGAGTAGATACAGACTGACGCTTTAGAGATTGAATATAATATGAATGCAGCTGGAAAGGCGAAAGGGAAACAACCAGTCCAGGAGAAGGGGAAAGCAAAAGAAGAACCATCACAAGATCTAAGAATTGAAGATACGACAAAGGTGATAAAAAATCTAACAAATAAGCTAGCTAAGATGGATTTGGAAAATAAAAACTCCCAAATACAAGTACAAAAAAACCGAGGGGGGTTTAACCCTCAATTCAGAAGACATTCCCTATAAATATTGCAGAGGGAAAGAAGAGATCAAGACGAGGTTCAAGCTTCATTATATATAGAAGAAGCATCTGGAGAGCCAATAGAAGATGACCAAAGGGAGGCCGAGGATCAGGTATCTGCTATGTATACAATAGAAGAGGATGAAGAGGAAGATTGCGAGGGAGAATATGCTGAAGCTGAAGTTTCTTTTGATCAAGATGAAATGGATGAATACTGTAAGAAATTCAAAGATTTCATACAAGCTGAGTTGCATAAAAAGTATGATTTGAGGTCTAGAAAGAGATATAGAGTGCAAGATAATGAAGGTGAAAAACAAGGTTCCATTCCTCCTCCAATGGCGACTCCAATACAAAAGGACCCTACAAAAAAGGTCAGTAACAAGAAACAACCTGTAATTTCACTTAATAGAACAAATGTGCAACAGGGTGAATCTTCCCATAACAAATCAGTTGACACTAATATCTTGGAGAGAGTTGTTCCTGTACCCGAACAAGCAGCAAATTCTAGAAAGAGTGAAGAAGAACCTGAAAAGAACGTTAAGCAAACTCATGCTTTCAATTTGACAAAAGAGTTGGAGAAGGTCAAAATTCAGGTACCTCTTCTAGAATTAGCCAAAATACTAGCTTACAAGAAAGAAATTTCAGAATTTATTAATCTCACACAGGCGGAAGACGTAAGTGACACAGTGAACTTACAAGAAGAAAAGCCAGTGGTCACCTTTGGTCATCATGCAGAAGAAATAAATGCCTCTGTTCCACCCTTCTATATTTCTCTGTTGCTTCATGTTATACTCAACATAATTGCATGTTGGACTCAAGAGTGTCCCATAATATCATGCCATTGTCTGTTATGAAGGAACTTAACTTGCAGATTACCAAACCTTATAGGGATCTATTTTCATTTGATTCCAAAAGGGTGAAATGTGTTGGGTTAATTAAAGATTTAGTAGTTTCGTTGGCACAAATCCCATCAAAGGGTATAGTCATGGATGTAGTGGTTGCTGACATCCCAGCGAGGTTTGGAATGCTCCTGTCAAGATATTGGGGAGAAAAGTTGGGAGGCGTACTAAAATTAGATTTCAATTATGTTATCATTTCGGTTTTTAATGGGGAAGAAAGGAGGTTGTACAGGGAAAAAAGGTTTGTGAAGACTACCTCCAAGAAAGATGCAGGAAATTACCCCATTTATAGTCAAGAAACAGAAGACCTTTCTTGTTTCATGCTACATGAAGATGCCAAATTTGCTGAAGACATAGGGAAGAAACTCTCTTCATAAGTTGTAAATAATGAGCTGCACTCAAGGAAGATTTGGAAGTGCTACTTTGATGGTTCCTACTCCAAGGAGAGCGCAGGTGCTGGATTCTTGCTGATATCACTAGAAGGTAACCTCATGCCTTTCTCTTTTAAACTAGAGTTTGATTCAACAAACAATGTGGCTGAGTATGAGGCCTTAATATCAAGCCTTCAAGTTGCTAAAAATATGGGAGTTCGATGTATTTCAATTTTTGGTGACTCTGAATTGATAATAAGGTAGATTAAAAATCATTGTCAAACCAAGCATCCGAGATTGAGATCATATAGGAATGAAGTGTGGGATCTGGTAGAAAAATATTTTGAAGCATTCAATCTTCAATATATTCCGAGGGAGGAGAATAGATTGGTTGATTCTTTAGCAGTTGCGGCCAACACCTTCAAACCTCCAATAAATATGAGGTTAAGGTATGAGATTGAAATTAGGCATAGACCTTCTATCCCTAATAATGTGAAACATTGGTAGGTGTTTGATGATGATGAAAAGATTTGTCAGTTCTTGACCATGATTGGAAACTTTGAAGATGCTGAGATAGACCAAGAGGAAGAACAAACAGAGCAGAAAGTAGAAATAAGAAACCTTAAGTAGTCAATAGGTGAACAAAAGATTATCCAATTGAAAGATAATGTGTTCCCAAAAGGTTGGTTCCCCTTGAAATATTATTCGATGCTAATGATATTGCTGTTGATTCAAAGAAAACACATCAAGAAGAAGAGATGGAAGATTGTAATTTGGAAACTCAGTAGGAACCCAAAATAGTGAAATTGTTCAAAAATGTTCCCAAAAACTACAAAGAAAGATACATTGATCTTTTTAATAAATATATGGATGTGTTTTCTTGGTCATATGAAGACCTGAAAACATATTACAACAGAATTATTCAGCATAAAATTTCATTTAAGGAAGGAATCAAACCACATAGACAAAAGCTCAGACAGATCAATCCATTGTTGTTAGCTCCAGTCCAAAAAGAAGTGAAGAAACTGTTACAGGCGAAAATTATAGTCCCTCTCAGATATTCAGATTGCGTTTCTAATCTGGTCCCTGTAATAAAGAAGAATGGAGAGATAATACTGTGTGTAGAATTCAGGAACTTGAACCGAGCATCTCTAAAAGATAATTATCCTTTGCCGAAAATGGATTATGTCTTACAGAAGGTGACAGGAGCTCACAGGTTGTCTATGGTTGACAGATTTTTTGGGTATAATCATGTAGTAGTAGAAAAATAAGATAAGAATAAGACTGCTTTCACTACGCCCTGGGGCACCTTCATGTACACAAGGATGCCATTTTTCCTTACGAACGCAGGTGCAACATTTCATAGGGCCATTGACATAGCCTTCGTTGGTGACAGGTTTGTAGTTCTATATCTGGATGATGTAACCTTTTTCTCAGGGTCAGATGATGAACACTTGGATAATTTGCAAAAACTTTTCAAAAGTGAAAAAAGTTTGGTCTGTCATTAAATCCCAAGAAATATTTATTTTCCTTAGAAGAAGGTAAATTATTGGGTCACATAGTTTCTAAACGTGTAAATATTGACCCAGCAAGGGTGGAAGACATTCAGACTATTCCTTTAACCAGAAGCAAGAAGAATATCCATATATTCCTGGGAAAAATAAACTTTTTGAGGAGGTTTGTGCCCAATTATGCTGAGATCGTGAGAAGTATAACAAATATGTTGAAGAAAAATGCAGAAGTGAAATGGGATAAGGAAGCAAGAGATGCATTTGCTTGAAAAAAGGAAGCACTGCAGGAAGCCCCTGTTTTGATTAGCCTAGACTATCAAAAATCCTTTCAGGTATTCTCATTTGCAGCCCCCACTACTATTTGTATTGTGTTGTTGTAGAAAAATGAAGACAATAAGGAGCAACCAGTTGCATTTTTCAGTAAAGTTTTCAGAGATGCTGAGCTCAAATATAGTATTATGGATAAACAAGTATATGCTTTAGTCAAAGCACTGAAAGCCTTCAAGACTTATGTGTTGCAGTCCCAAATAACTTCTTATGTTCCTAATTCCCCTATGAAGGACGTGCTGGTCCAAAGTGACGTTGAAGGAAAAAGGGGGAAGTGGATAGCAAAAATCCAAGAGTATGATTTGGACATCAAACCCACCAAGCTGGTCAAGGGACAGGGGTTAGTGAAGTTGTTGACAGAGACAAATTTTCAAGCCTTGGGAATTAATCTGTTGGCACCAATGGATGGAGCCGTAAATGAAGAGGGTCAAAGCAAGTTCAAAACAGGTATCCAATACAATTTTTTGTGCTTTGATTGGTATAAATATATTGTGCATTACCTGTGTTTCTTTTCCTGTCCAACTTCATTGAATAGAAAAAAATATAGAGTTCTCAAGCTCAAGTCTCAGCCATATGTTATCGTAGAAGCAAAGCTATACTGGAAAGATCCTGCTGGTATTTTGTTGTTATGTTTGACCGAAGGAGAGTCTATTGAAGTCACCAAGAAATATCATGAAAGTCTGCGTGGAGGAAATTATAGCTGGAAGGTCACTACTCATAAAATTCTTAAGTCAGGCTTCTATTGGCCAAACCTATTTGCAGATGTTTATATATTGGTCTAAAGTTGTCGTAAGTGTCAGCTGTTTGTATAAAAGAAAAAACTTGCTCCATTACCTCTCATCCCAATATTTATTGAAGAACCTTTCAGGCAATGGGGATTGAATTTTATTAGAGAGATCAATCCGCCACCAAGCAGACAATTCAAGTGGATTATGACTGCCACTGATTATTTTACAAAATGGGTTGAAGCAATACCCACTAAGAAGGAAAATGACCAAGTGGTGATGAAGTTTCTGGAGGAAAAATTTTAAAACAAATTCAGATGTCCATTCAAAATTGTGATTGATAATGCTCAGGTATTCAACTCTACTCGTTTCAATAATTTCTGTCAAACATATAATGTGATTTTATCACATTCCATAGTGTATCATCCCCAAGGGAATGGATTGGAAGAGTCTTCAAATAAGACATTGGTCAGAATCTTGAAGAAAACAATCACCGAGAATCAAAAGAATTGGGATATGAAGTTGAAGTTTTCCCTCTGGGAAGTTCGAGTCACGGCCATGAGATCTACTGGGAAGTCTCCCTATGAATTGGTTTATGGAACTCAAGCACTATTTCCTACTCAGCTGGACAAACCAATGATTTATTTCCTTCAAGAAGCTTAGGAACAACCGAATGCTCTGGTAAGAAGAGTGAACAAAATAATTAAATCAAGTGAAAACATAAACAAATTCAGGGATAACTTGATTACTTATCAGGAAAATACGATGTCTATATTTGACAGAAAAGAAAAATAAGTTCTCTTTCAAGCAGGATATTTGGTAATAAGATGGGACACCAGACGAGAAGAAAAGGGGAAGCATGGTAAATTTGACCCTCTCTGGTATGGTCCATATAAGATCTTTGAGGCAAGGTCAAATAACACATTCATTTTGGAAGATATAAATGGAGAGACAATACAACTGCCTGTGAACGGGCAATATCTGAAGCATTATTTCTAGCATCAAAATTCAACATTCCACCATTGTAAATACCAGATTGCTCATTGTTCATATGTCACCAATTAATATTTGACTCCATGCCAAATGGATAAGGCACTAATATGCAGTTCTTAGCGCTTCCGTGGAAAAAAGCACTATCCCAAGGTGGAGCCTGATGTTGTGGCTCTTTTGCATTTACCTTTGAAATATTTTTCAAACCACCAAAAAATAAATGATAGAAAATGTAAAATTTTGTGTGTCATAAAATAATTTTGATTTATATATTGGTACATTAACATTACATAATGATATGTGAAGGTGGTTCGAGTCGGGCTCATTCATGTAAAAAACAGTTCAAGAGCCGGACCGATGGGCACGTTCAAAACATTACACGTTGAACAGGGTCGAGTCGGGCTCATTCGAAAGCTAAGGAGGGACTAGCGCGGCAAAACACTAGATAAGCTTAGGAGCGTTACATTGTGGAGCAAACAAACTAGTTTCCCAAAGGCGAAGAAAGGGCGCATTTCCCTTAAAAACTTAAGAGTTTTGGAGGAGGTACAAAGGGAAAAACAGATGGTCGGGATCAAGTCGCAGAACTGGAACGGAGAGATAGACGACGAATACTAAATCGCAAACTGCAAACTGAAAATCGCAAGTTTCAAAGAATAGGCGCAAGAGGTAAGTGATAAAGTTGCCGAAGTGCGATGCCAGGTGGGACCCAATCGCATAGCGCACATCGTAGGTTTTAAAATATAAGTGTTAAGGAAAAGGTTAAAGTCAACTAAATGTGAAGTGCGACGTGGCAAGATGACATGGCCCTAACCCGCATACCACACATCGCAAGTTTTAAAAGTTAAGGGCGAAGGGTAAGTGTTATAATCGCCGAAGTGCGATGTGCGATGTGGTGGGGCCCGATCGCAAATCACGAATCGCAAGTTTTAAAGGATCACTGCCAGAGGTAAGTGATAAGGTTGCCGAAGTGTGATGTGCGATGACAGGTGGGACCTGATCACATAGTGCACATCACAATTTTTAAAATATAAACGCTAAGGAAAAGTTAAAGACGACGAAATGCGAAGTGCGATGTTGGCACGGACACGATGTGGCTCCAAGATGAAATCTAAAGGATTTCAAGTCCAGGCTTATGTGGTTATGCGCCATTTTATGAATAAATAGGTAGAACGTGGCAGAAAAACTAGGGTAATTGACTAGACGCAGATCAAAGGAGAAGAGGCAGAGTCAGGTAGCAGGTGATATGATTGACAACATTTGAAGCACAGGGGCGTAGGTAGAGTCGGGCAGAAGAGCGTATAGCGGCCTTATTGGGAGCATGATAGCTAGGTCAAGTGGGGCACTGAGGCATCGTTACAAAGTTGTGCATCCGCTACATCATAACCAAAAAGGACACCTCGGCACATCGGGAGGATGCATCGGCAACATCAGATTCAACAAAACGAACAATATTTCAAGTTTTAATTTGCTTTCTCAAGTATGACTGTAGAAGTAACATTAATAGTTTAGGTAGTCGAATAGTTTCAAGAAGTTAAGGAGTTACGGACCACTATGATGTATTTAAGTAGATAGAAATAAAGAAAAGTGGTTTCGAGTTTTGGACCTCTAGAGGATTGTTAATTTGGTACTAAATTTTCTGAGAAATAAATACCAAAGAAGATCAAGTTTCCTATAGTTGTTGATGTTGATATGAATTTCCAGTTTCTCTCTGTGTTTATTCCTCTTTAAATGAAGTGAAGTAATATAACAGTCGATATCTTAATTACATATGTGAGTAAGATTTAAACAACCTTAATTCGCGCTCCTTCACCTCATCTCTTCTTTCTTCACAAAATCCTGATGAAACTTTAAAGTAATAGATTCTGTGTTTGCAACATATTTTTTCGAGTTTCCTCTCTCCCCATGAATTTCCTTTGAAACTTAAAAGTGATAGATTCTGTTTCTCAACATATCACTTCAATTTTCCTTTACAATTTTTCTTTTCATTTCATTCAGATATCAATAGTTAATGGCATTGTGAAGGCTTTCATTATATCATATTATTGAGTGTATTAAATAATTAAATTCCAAAGGTGTTAAGAAAAGGCCATTTTATATTATAGTTGTGAAATACATTTACAAAATGTCTTAAGCACTGATTCCTTACCACAACCAAGGGATTGTTTCTTGAGATACAACATTTTCTGGTGCCGTTGCCGGGGATGAAGAAACAAAGTTTATTTTCCCTGGGTTTTTCATATTATTTCCTCTGGTTGTTCAGTGAGGTAGAAATATTTGGCTGTGTTTGTTATTTTCAAAATTCTAACTTTCAAAAGGCCTCACACGAGGTCAGATACCTCACAACAGATAGTCCTTTCTTTGCCAGATCCATAAATATTGGTTTCTAAAAAGGCTTAGAAACCCGAAACTCCTTCAATACCTAATATTGCATTTCCTGCTCTTGGCAATAGTTCTCAGAACCCTTTTTTTGAAGATATTTCCAAGGAACTTCCTTTCTTGGAACAAGATACTCCTTCCACACCCATTTATTTTCAAGAACCTCAGTTAGAAGAACATTCTTTCGAGTCTGTTTCTTTTGCCTCCACTCAAGCTCAACCAAATATAGTTGTTGGTCCCTCTGCTATGGTCCATTATCCCACCCCCATATCAGTTTTACCTCCACCTTCATTCACTTTCACAACAGGTTCATCAACCTCAACCACCCAAGGAGCAGTTAACCAAGTTGTTAATATGGCAACACCAACTTTCTTAATGGATAGATATGCACAACTAAATCTTCCACAACCAATGAATGCCATGCCTAAATAATACCTCAAATTACTTCCTCATTTCACTGGAGAAGATGAAGTAATTTCACAACAAAATTTACCCTTGTTTTGCACTTTTTCTAAGAATTTAAATGTAGAACATCTTGATGTTGTGATGAGACTATTTGTGCTGTCTCTAAGTGGAGAGACAAGGAAATGGTTCAAAGGTTGACCAAATGATTACATAAATGACTGGGAAGAGTTAGAAACCCAATTCAATCAGATATGGGGAGAGAAGAGAGATCATGGTTTCTCATTGACAGAGTTTAATGCAATTAAACGAAAGCCTAATGAAAAGATTTCCGAGTTTGTAAAAAGATTTAGCAAATTGTATAATAGTTTACCTATAGAGATGAAGCCCCCCCTGTAGGAGAAAAGGTAGTTTTTGCTGGGGCTTTTGAAGCTTATTTTAGATTTACATTGAGAGAGAGAAGATCCCCTAATCTTGAGAAGATATAGATAGATGCTTTAGAGATTGAAGCTAATATGACTGCAGCTGGAAAGGTGAAAGGGAAAAAGCTAGTCCAAGGGAAGGGGAAGGCAAAATAAGAATCATCATAAGGTATAATAATTGAAGATATGACAAAGGTGATAAAAAATATGACAAATAAGCTAGCTAAGATGGAATTGGAAAATAAAAACTCCCAAATACAAGTACAACAAAACCGAGGGGGGTTTAACCCTCAATTCAGAAGACATCCACTACAAATATTGCAGAGGGAAAGAAGAGATCAAGAACAGGCTCAAGCTCCATTGTATATAGAAGTATCACCCAGAGAGCCAGCAAAATATGACCAAAGGGAGGTCGAGGATCAGGTATCTTCTATGTATGTAATAAAAGAGGACGAAGAGAAATATTGTGAGGGAGAATATGCTAAAGTTGAAGTTTCTTTTGATCAAGATGAAATGGATGAATACTGTTGCCAATTCACAGATTTCATGCAAGCCGAGTTACATAAAAAGTATGATTTGAGGTCTAGAAAGAGATCTAGAGTGCAGGATAATGAAGGTGAACAACAGGGTTCCATTCCTCCTCCAATGGTGACTCCACTACAAAAGGACCCTACGAAACAGGTTAGTAATAAGAAACAACCTGTAAATTCACTTAATAGAACAAATATGAAATAGGGTGAATCCTCCTAGAACAAATAAATTAACATTAATATCTTGGAGAGAGTTTTTCCTGTACCTGAACAAGCAGCAAATTATAGAAAGAGTGAAGAAGAACCTGAAAAGAATGTTAAGCAAATTCATGCTTTAAATTTGACAAAAGAGTTGGAGAAGGTCAAAATTCAGGTACATCTTCTAGAATTAGCCAAAATACCAGCTTACAAGGAATAAATTTCAGAATTTATTAATCTCATATAGGTGGAAGACATAAGTGACATAAAGAACTTACAAGAAGAAAATCCAGTAGTCACCTTTGGTCCTCATGTAGAAGAAATAGATCCCTTTGTTCCACCCTTCTATATTTCTCTGTTGCTTAATGAAAAGCGCTAAGGAAAATTTAAAGACGGTGAAATGAGAAGTGTGATGTTGGCACGGACGCGATGTGGCTCCAAGATGAAATCTAAAGTATTTCAAGTCTGAGCTTATGCGGTTATGGGCCATTTTATGAAGAAATAGGCAAAATTTGGCAGAAAAAATCAGGTAAGTGACTCGACACAGTTCAAAGGAGAAGAGACAGAGTTGGGTAGCAGGTGATATGATTGACATTGTTTGAAGCACAGGGGCATAGGTAGAGTCAGGCAGAAGAGCGTATAATGGCCCTATTGGGAGCATGACAGCTGGGTCAAGTGGGGCACTGAGGCGTCGTTACAGAGTTGTGTAACCACTACATCATAACCAGAAAGGACACCTCAACACTTTGGGAGGACGCACTAGCAACATCAGATTCAGTAAAACGAACAATATTTCCAGTTTTAATTTGTTTTCTCAAGTATGATTGTAGAAGTAATATTAACAGTTTAGGTAGTCGAATAGTTTCAAGAAGTTCAGGAGTTACGAACCACTATGATGTATTTAAGTAGATAAAAATAAAGAAAAGTGGTTCCGAGTTTTGGACCTTTGGAGGATTTTTAATTTGGTACTGAATTTTCTGAGAAATAAATGAAATAAGATCAAGTTTCTTGCAGTTGTTGATGTTGATATGTCTTTCCAATTTCACTCTGTGTTTATTCATCTTTGAATGAAGTGAAGTAATGCAGCAGCTGGTCTCTTAATTACATCTGCGAGTAAGAATTAAACAACCTTAATTTGCGCTCCTTCACCTCATCTCTTCTTTCTTCACAAAATCCTGATGAAACTTTAAAGTAATATATTTTGTGTTTGCAGCATATTATTTCGAGTTTCCTCTCTCTCCATGAATTTCCTTTGAAACTTAAAAGTGATAGATTCTGTTTCTCAGCATATCACTTCAAGTTTCCTTTACAGTTCTTCTTTTTATTTCATTCAGATATCAACAGTTTATGTCATTGTGAAGGCTTTCATTATATCAGATTATTGAGTGTATTAAATAATTAGATTCCAAAGGTGTTAAGCAGAGGCCATTTGATATTATAATTGTGAAATACATTTACAAAATTTCTTAGGCACTGATTCCTTACCATAGCCAAGATATTTTTTCTTGAGATACAACAATGAGTACGACATCAAGGACCATGTTGAGGGAGTCCAAGCTGTGCTAACCGATTCAGATCCTTTGAAGAAATACAGGGATAATCAAGCGCGAGCAAAGCGCTTGATCATGGACGGAGTGAAAGACCATGTTGTGTCACATATTGTTGGGAAGAACACAACAAATGAAATGTGGATAACCTTGGATATGATGTATCAGGGAGGCTCTGTCCAAAGAAGAATGCTTCTGAATAATCAGATGTGGTTGTTCCAGATGTAGAAGGGTGAGGAGATAGATCCCTTCCTCTTTAGACTTAAGACTATCTAGGATCAATTGATTTCCATGGGTACGAATTCAGATGAGGGACTCTTGGTGAGGACTGCCCTGAATGCAGTCACTGAGGAATGGGAAACAATTTTCCAAAGAATCTTGGGCAGGGTAGCGTTACCATCTTGGGTGGATATGTGGGCAATCCTCCAACAGGAGGAAATCAAAAGGATTACCAAGAGGCAAAGCAGTAGCAGCGGGACAGTCAAAGTAAAGAAAGAAGAGGAGGAGGATGCAACCCTTGCATCGGAGGGAAAAAGACAACAAGGGAAGAAGAAGAGGGACCTATTGAAGGTTTGGTTCTTTAATTGTAGCTAACTTGTACACTTTTCCAACCATTGTACTAAGAAGAAGGACAAGGGATATTTTGAATCCAAGGTAGAAATAGCAAAGGGGAACGATGGATTGATGATGACGTAGCCATGAGTGCTCATGAGCCACATAAGTGGGGCGACATTGATATTTAGAGCAACTATAGATGGGGAATGGAGGGATCCTTGAGGTGCCCAATTCTTGGATCACATACGAGCTACGAGAGCCTTAAGACGGTAGCAGTACAAGTGGAGAAGTGGGTGCAAGAGATCACGGTGAAGCAGAGGTCAGAGCTGGGACGCTGTAGATGGGAGCAGCACAGTGTAGAGGAAGCAACATCGTAGAAGCAACAATGCATAGGGGCTGATGGGACTTCATCAGCACAGAGGGGCAGTGCTTATGCAGTGGAGAGTCGCAACAATGCAGTGGGTTCAGGAGGACAACACAACAACCAAGGGAGCTTCAATGTTGAGATGCAGACCCGACTGATTTGTCTGTCAGTGATTGGGCGAGGGTCCTTTAGTTGGTTACTTCTCAGAAATTGAGTGGTAGTGCAACAGTTGGTAGCATGATGCAACAATTTGATAGGGAGCCGCAATACGAATGTAGCACTGTTAGTGGCAGTGACATGGGCAACAGTACAGGGAGCAACAATGTAGTGGATGGAGGGTAGCAGGCCAAGCATTAGCAGCGCAGAGACTGATGCCGAGATTAGGAAATACTTGGTGTGGATGTATTGCTAGAGCACACTCCTCGCTAAGAGGGAGTTTTGAGATTTTGAGGTAGAGTCAGGTGTGCTCTATCCTTGATATTTATTGGAAGGTCTAAGACACACAAGACCTCCAAAGCCCAGAAAGTGTTTTGAGAAATTTCATCTGGTGTATGAGATATTCAAATAATTAATTTTTTTTTAATGAGGACCCTAAGTTTAACTTAGGAAATTATAAAATTAAAGTGAATTAATTAATGCTCTAAGTGATGTGGATCAAGAAGTCTTTTAATCTGAGCCATTGATAAGATATTAGATCACAACCATTGATGTTTCAATGAGAAAAGTATAAGAGAAAGGCTTTGGGTCAGTTGGATAAATACACACATTGGCAGAGCACTAAAGCTAAGTCTAATTTCTGGGGCGGGGTTTTGCTCAGAAATTCGAAACGAGTTGCAGTGCAGCGAGGGGCAGAGATCAACGAGGGATGAATTGGTCCAAGGCTGAGAATACAACAAGATGGAGGAGCAGTGAGTACTAGTGAGCGTAGAGCCAACACCACGCAGAGACTACGCAGAGGTTGCGTAAGCCCAACCAAGGTGATGCAGACCCAGCCAGCGCAGTGTAGGGGCAGCCAGCCTGATGCAGTCCTAGCCGGGGCACCGCAGCACCAGTCAGGGTGACGTTGTGGGAACACTAGCCAGTTAAGGGCTCACGTAGAGGATGTAGGGGAAACGCTGAGGGTTCTAGTGGGCTAGAAGGGGCTCGTGATCTGTAAATCCCATTCGAGGGTGTGATACAACGATATCTTCTGTCTCTGAGTGAAAGGTAATTATTGCTGTGTAATTTTTTTGTAGGGCCAACCATGTATGGTGCATAAATTTTTGTATTCAGATTTTTCATAATAATATAAACCCTCTAGAGCTATTGCACTGGTTTTCCCGCATTGGGTTTTTCCGAGGACATTTTTCCGAAAAAAACGTGTGTAATCTTGTCACATGTGTGCATTGTTCAGTAAATGATCTGTAGATATGTAGCCTGCAGTTAGTGTCTACTTTAGTGTTTTTTCGAGTATTTCAGTTAAATAACTTGTCAATGTTAATAAAAAAAGTAGGTGAAGTAGATCTAGATACTGCAGTAGGGTTTCTATTTTGAAAATTTCACATGCACAACCTTTTCTACTGCAATGATTTACCCATAGCGCAGTTAGTTGCCTGAGTGCAATCGACCTCTTGATCCCTTGAAATGTTATTTATTCACCATCATCACCTAGACATTCCAATGCCTTATTATAAAAATCAACCTTAGTCTTGTGGGTTGTTAACCATTCAATACATATAAAAATATTATAAGACCCCAATGGAGGCAAATTTAGATTAGCTAAGGTGATCATGCCACACAATTCCATAAGGCATGACTCAACCAAATCAATTAGCCATCTGTTTGTCCTAGTGGCTAGTTGAACAAGCCATTATTCCTCGTGGATTTTCATTTGAAATTCACATTTTTCTACAATTTTAGGGTTGATATACCTATAGTTAGAGCCTGGATCAATTAAATTTGATACCGATAATTTTTAGATCGTACCTTCCATTTGAAAAGCTACAACTTGTTGGTTTTCCTGTCTATTGTCAACTACAACATAAATCCTTGGTATGCTCTGGGCCACATCATTCACAGTTGTTGCCTCTTGAACATTGTATAGTTTAATGTTATTCCACTATAGTTGAGAACAATTTCTTTGCAAGTTGTTCTCTCCAGATGTTCAACATTGCAGGAGCCTTCTCTTGGACCCCTCATCCTCTTCATTCATTAATTTATGAGGTTCACTTCTGTTGATTACAAAGTTTTGCTTATATTCATTCCTGGTGAAGGCATTAATATTTCCATTCTTCTACCCCTTTTTATATCCTGAGGTATTTTTCCATTTTCCCTCGAAGTTCCCCCTATCTTTCTTCTTTCAATTAGTCTAGAGTTCAGTCTTATTGTTGGATTTTTCAGAACATTGCTTGGTCTTTCAAATAACCTCCTCTAGAGTATTTTGTTCATCAAATTATATTATTCCCTAGTATGCAAGTGGTAACCCACTGATATATCTCTGGATCTTAACCTAGTCATACTTAATATAAGGTACATACCTCATTAGTTCCAGGAACCTGCTGGTATACTCCTTAGGTGTTAGTTGTCCCATTTTGTGTTAATAGAATTCCTTGGCCTTACTATCATAATATTTCTTAGATAAGTACTTCTATTAGAAGTACCTTTCAAACTTCTTCCATGACATCCCATTTTGTATGATATCTTTGATATTCTTGATATATTCCCACCATATATTAGCCTTTCCTTATAGGATGAAAATTGCCACCCTAGCTTTCGTTTTCTAGGAATAATAATGCAATTTAAAATACTTCTTCATTTGCAAGAGCTAGGCCTCTACGTATTTTTCTTTCTTCACTTATCCATCAAAAGTAAGAGGTTTTTCTTTCTTGAATTCTTCTTGCATGGGGATATTCTTACTTCTCTATTGATGATGATGTATCCTCGGTGTGGTGCTTGAATATTTGTCAAGACTAATTGATTCTCTTCTTAGGGTGATGAGTAGGAAAATCCCTCCTCTCGCATACCTTTGCCTCTTTCTTAACTTGCTGCCCTCAACTCTATTGGTATCCAACTTTTGATTTTGAATTTTTGACGGGCTAAGCTTGGAATTTTGCTTGCCTAGGTAATTGTCACTATGCTTGTGTTGTCTCTATCTCTGTAGATATGATAAGCTCTACAATATTACAACATTTTTTTTTTCTTGTCTTTCTTGCGCTCTGAAAATATTTTCATTGACAACTTTGCAACTCCTCATTTCATCTCTTAGAATTTTGATAGTGTCCATCCATTCAAGAGTGTGATCCTCTTTCATCTTCCCAACTGATTCTTCTTAAGGACCTTGTTGAGATCTGTGTGTGCCATATTGCTTCATTCATATGCTCATCCTTTTTCTTTCTTGTTATACTTTGAGGTCTACTTATGTGTTTTTACACACAAACAATTGTTAGTCAATCAAAATAAATGCAACTAAACACAATTAATCATCACCTTGGATCATGTTGATGCGAATTCATCTGAAAACATAAAAACTTGGTCAATACATAGATAAACAACCATTCAACAATCCTACTAGGCTAACCACTACATCAACTTGTACTTTGATATCAATACAAATTTGTTAATAAAAAAGGGAACCTAGTAGATCAAACACCCATATAGTGTGTGCATGTGAGCCTCTTTAGGTCCAATATTGAACCATGCTTTGATACCGCTTTGTAACACACCCTCCCACCCCATGAGGTCATTCTCAGGTAGGCGAAAGGTGTCTGACATGATTAACCCGATCAATAATTTTTTTTATGAATACGGGGTCGTAAAAATCCTCAAATTTTAACTTATTCAAAATTGAAAACAAACACCGCCATTATGACCAGCTCGTTGAAAGATTTTCCGCAATATAATATTTGTCTTGATTCGACATCTAAATCAAAATTTATGGCTATTTAAATTTCGGTCAATAACCTATGCCACATTTTCATGTCCTACCCTGTGGCATTGCCACTTGATCTTCAGGGAGTTTCTACCTCGATTACTAAACCCATGCGGACAAACACTTCATCGCGCCCTTCCTCTTCACACTGGAATACAATAAGAATAATTCTCATGAGGGGCACATGGCATGTATTATACATTAAACGATAAGAATATTTTCCCTCTTGCGTTCTTATATACTGGGACCACAACAAAGTGGCACTTAATCTCTGCTCCTCGAGGTACAACTAGAAATTTTCACATAACTATTGGGGATGGTTCACGTTCCCCAACCCCAGTAATTAATGGCCTTTTCTTCTCCATCACTTAGACCCGTAACCGCGATGGCGTGGCCCCATCATCCACATGTGCGTGCTTACTCACCATATCACATGCCAAGTGGCACCACAATGCACTACTGCATGACATTATACTCTAAGTCAGCTCAACATTCCATGTCACCATCCCTATGGCTCTCTGTTGACATCACACTAATGTCATCCTACCGTGTGGTCTCTCTGAGGATGCCATGTGTCAACCAAAATCACACCACTTGGCCCTCCAAAAATCTTGTGCCACATTTCCCATGTGCCATGTCATCATCCTCTCCATTTAAATATACTAGCTAAGCCTTGTCTTGGGCCCCAACGGGGTCTGATCTCCATGTTTAGACAACACTTCTCCCTTATAATATTTCTTGGGGTTGTTTTGGAGTCCATTCTATGGGATTACATGCACTCGTTCCCTGGTTCATTAATGTTGGAAAACCAAATGGGGACTTCTGTAGGGCCTGTGATCATAGTCTGGATTTGATCATGTCACTCAACTAATGTAAATTCTTTCTCACGACTTCCCTCTATTGAGGACACGATGAAATGGCAAGCTCGCCCTGCTTCAGGGTCACGAATAAAGAAACCCTTTATAAAATGAAGAGAAACTCCTCGTCAAGTGACAAAGAACACTTAACCAAATTTCATTAATTCTTGTTTCCCTTGCTGTCATTATGACTTAGTAGTGAGCCTGTGGGCGTTTCTAAGGTGAAGGCAAGAAGCTCGAGTCTTTGTTACACACTTACAATGTGTGGGTTTTGTCCCTTAGATAATCATAAAATACATAAACTTTAGTTTAATTATTTAGAATACAATATTCAATTATCTAGAATATTTAATTAGATATTGGAGACATTCTAGAATAGCTAATTGTTGTAAAAGATATGAAATCTAGAAAGATGTCGTTTCTTAGGAACCAAATTAGGAAAATAGTTAGGAGTATTGTTATGAAGGAATTAAATGTAAATGGACACTTGTAAATGAAATAAGTGATCCATAACAAAATTAGGTTAGGACATTAGCTTCTTTAAAGCTTGTCTCTCCTCTTGCAACAATGTTGAGTGATTGTGTGTTTGAGGAAAATTCTACTATTATTGTGGTATCATGGCTACAATAGTGAAGTTGGTGTGAGAGGAGACTCCAACATCAAATCGTGTGGAAAACTATCAAATTGATCAACTATGATTGATATGCATATTGTTCAGATTATTATCAAGGAAAATAATTTTGTAGATCTATTGTTAATTTCAGTTTTTTAGGGTTTTCCATTAAAATTTTAAATACAAAAAATTATTATACTGGATTTGTTCTGTTCGGAAGAAGAATTATCTATCCTTGCATCAAACCCCTCTGTTTTATTATTATTATGTTACTAAATTAGTCGGGATAAAAAATCCCAGTGTTCCTAAACCTACAAATCCTTGATAGATACGATTACAGAATAAAGCCATAGTTGCATCGGTTATAGATTCTGCTATGCGCGTTATGCCTTTCTTGACCCAAAAATTTGCAGTTCGATTGTGTAACTCCGAGTTCCAGGATCGAAAAATCCTAGTGAAACTGAAACTGACTATCCTGCTCTATTCCCAATCCCAAGGATCTAGAGCTGCTTTATTAAAGAACAAGTTTGTGCAACTTCCATTGCTTTCGCTCATTGCATTGCTTTAAGAAGGATCGCAGGTTTATAAAACGTTTCCTCTTTATTTGATTGATAAAATTCTGCGAGTCGTATTATTCCTTTTCTTTGACATAAATAATATTAAGATTTGTAGTATTCGAGCAAGATCGCTGAAATAATTTCTTTGACAGAAATCATAAACTTAATTTACCCTTGGATTAATTTAACAAGTGTCAATTTTTAGTGTAAATCTGCGCCAACAACATTTGAGTGGAAGAAAACATGAATAAAACCAACGTTTTCCTGGAAAATTGCGTTGGAAATTATGGAGGATATGCCTTGAAGGTAGAGTCAATTTCTAGTGTGGAGTGAAATACCAACATCGTGGGTGACTAGCGTGTGGAAAGATTTGTGCTGGTGTTGGAATAAATAAGTTGAAAAGTCTCTACATCAAATTTCTTTTATGTGTTTTTCTCTCCATCGAAGTACTTTATATTCTTTACATGTATAAAATTTTAAAGTTGTTCCAACAGAAATTGACAGAAAGGGGAGATGTACTTGAATACATTTCCAAAATTAAGAATATTAAGCAAGAAATAGTAAATGTTGTATTTCAACCAGTGGATGATAGTTTCATGACCACAATTTTGATTATTGGTTTGCCTTCTTCATATACCCATTTCTTGGAATTAAGTGAAATGATAGCTCAACAAGACAAAACTTTTGGGAAGAAGAAACAAATTGGGGAAGATGTCTTCTTCACATAAGCTAACACTACGAAATATTCAACTCATAGTTTTGGAGGTAGAGGAAGAGGGCACATCAATCAAAATCAAGGAGCACATAGATGATAAGGTCATGGTAGAATTCAAGGCAGAGGGAACAACTTCAGTAGAGGCAACAATTATGGAAAAGACAACATTCAAGGCAGAGGAAAAAGTCAAGGCATAGGCAACAATTAAAAAAGAGGACAAAGTCAATGCAGAGGAAAAAATCAAAGCAGAGTACAAAGCAGAGGCAGAGAATAGAGTCAAGGAAGAGGCAGAGATTTTAGTCAAATTGTTTGTAGAAGGTGTAACGAAGTTGGTCATTATGTTGAATATTGTCGAACTTCTATTGAAAAAATTGCAAAGTTTCACCAACACATGACACAATTTTCTAATGATCAAGAAGATGATAACTCATAATATGTCTTTACTACACATCAAAGTTCAGAATCAACAACATTACGGGTCTCCGCATACCTTAAAAGTATTATGAAGATGTTTGGATCTTAGATACAGGGGAAACACAACATATGACTTTTTGACGTGACTTCTTTTGGAATTTTCAACAATGCCATCTCCATACAATCTTTCTTGCAGATGATACAAGACACATTCCTTGTGGAAAAGGTGTAGTAAAAGTTAATTTTCTTGGCATTGGAGAAAAATTAATTTCAAATGTTTGGTGTGTACCAACTTTCAAGAAGAATTTGTTATCATTAGTCACGATTCGACAAGCACAACATCAAGTTGTTATGGAGGATGGATCGGTAAAAATAAATTCCATGAAACAGAATATGAAGACAATCATGACAAGATATGAATAAGGAGAACTTCTAAGGATGAAAGGAACAATTATTCCACAAAATTTTGACTTTGCAGGAGCAGCAAGTACAAATATTTCACCAATAAGGTTGTGGAATGTTAGATATGGGAATTTAAAATTTGAAAGTCTCTCTCAACTTCAAAAGAAGGGAATGGTTAAAGGACTTCCAAATTTTAAAAAAGAAAATACAAAATGTGAAGCTTGCATTTGTGGGAAACAAAGTCGAGAGAATTTTCCAACAAGTTTATGGCATGCAAACAAGTCTTTGCAATTGGTTCACAGTGAAATTTGTGGAACTCTACAAACTTCTCTTGGAGGTTTCAAATACTTTTTACTCTTCATTAATGAATTTAGTAGAATTACTTGGGTTTATTTTTTGAAGAAAAATTCAGAAGCATTCGAAAAGTTAAATTTTTTTTGCCAACTTATTGAGAATGAAGTTAAAAAGAATATTGGCTCTCTAAGGATAGACAATGGAGGGTAGTTTACTTCCAATTAATTCCAAAATTATTGCAGGGAGAATGGTATCAAAAGACAACTTACAAATGTCTACACTCCACATCCAAATGGAGTAGCATATAGCATGAATCACACCTTGTTAGGGATGGAAATATCCATGCTAACTTTAAAAAATTTAAGTCCTTTACATTGGGAAAAAGAAAATACATACAACAATCTACTTAAGGAACATGTCTCCTACTTCATCTTTGGATAGAAATGTAGAAATTATACAACATATGCATGTATATATCCAGATTCTCCTGATCTAAAAATATTTATCTTCTTGCTAAATACAGATTCCTTCCACTGTTAATCTTTTGCAGAAATTTAACCTCAATTGCAAACACATGAAGCAATAAAAACAATCGCACATAACATCGTTGTTTAATGGGAAAGCCTGAAGCTAAAAACCCAAACTATCATATATTATGTATCATGGAGATCATGTAACAATCTCATACAAAGCTTAGTACATCAAGCTCTCAGTACAATACAATCGTCACACACTAACATGAAGAAATATGCAAATCCATGCACTGATTTCTTGCCACTTGATAGCCTACCTCCACTGCGCAATCCCTGTTGAAGAAGACCCCTGAATGAATTCAAATCTACCTTTCCTTGAATGCAAAATCCTCATTGGAAACTCCAATGTGTGTGTGATGCAATCAATGCATCACTATAGTCACAACAGATAGTCCATCTTACCCTTTCACCTATCTCTCCATTGGGTCTCCACTCGAACTGACATGCACTGTAGTTAACTATTGTTCCTGTTCAGTTGTTAGTGAGTTATTAGTTGTGAATTAATTAACTAATTAATTCACTTAACTCTCAATAGTGTATCTTTCATTTAGAATAGATACAACTAGCTCAACTGTGTTTAACTCCAATAACTGAGTTAAACTGAATAACAACTCCATGAAATACTCCAATAACTGAGTTAAACTGAATAAAAACTCCATGAAATACTCTTCCAACTATGTCATAACTTTTCCACTTCAGTTCTAACGAGTCCTCCATGCATGAGTCCCCTTAAACCCTAGGAATTGCGTAATTCCTTCAGCCCACTAATTTTCCAAATTTGTATACTGAAATAAAGTGCTCCAAGAGAATAAGTTGATATTTAGAGTCTAATTATTATTAAGGCTAATAATATTTGACACATCTATTTTTAGATCGATGATCTATAAATAGACTTCGCCCAATCTTCTAAAAATAGATTTTCATCTATTTTTCCAAGTTGACCAACCATCCACAAATAGCATCCTGCAACTTCTGAAATATTATCACCATGTCTAAAAATAGACATAGTCTAAAAATAGACTTGCACCTAAAAATAGCCTGCAGGCCCACTTAGTGAAGTTGACTGATTTTCACTAAGCTTCATCATCTTGTTGAATCTCAACATTCCCTCTCAACAATATAGGGATTATCCTTCACCCCGATCCTGCCTCTTTGGTATTCGAATTTGCTCCTGTCAAATTCCTTTGTCAGAATGTCTGCATCCTGATCTTCCATAGGAATGTACTGAAGCAACATGATCTTCCACTGCACACAATATTTGATATGATGATACCATATATCAATATGTTTAGATCTATCATTAAACACAAGATTATTCGAGAGTTTAATGCAACTCTGATTATCACAATGTATCAATGTAGGATCTAAATGTGAACCGAACAAACCGACCAGGATCTTCCTCATCCAAATAGCCTCACATGCAGATTGAATTGCTGCCATGTATTCTGCTTCCACTGAACTTAGTGCCACAAATATTTGTTTCCTGATGTACCAAGAAATTGCTGTAGATCCGATACTGAAAACCCCTCCTGATGTGCTCTTTCTGTCCGTTGGGCTGCCTGCCCAATCTGCATCTGTGAAGCCATGCAACTTCACCTCATCCGTCTATTTGTACCATAAGCCATACTCAGATGTGCCCTTGAGATACCTCAGGACATGCTTGCCTACCTTCCAAAAGAGCTTGGTAGGCTTAACCATCTCTTGTGAAATCTATTTCACGACATAACATATGTCTGGTCTTGTATTAACTAAATACATGAGTGAACCCACCAACTGTCGATAAACAATGACATCCACTACCTCTACCGATGTAGCATCCTCTTTCCTCCAATTTCCTGGAAGAGGAGTGTCAATAGGCTTGCAGCCTTGCATGTAAAACTTCTCAAGTATCTCCCGAGAATACTTGCCTTGAGACGCAAATATTTCACCTTCCCGCTGCCATATTTCCAATCCAAGGAAATAATGAAGGAGGCCCAAATCCTTCATCTCAAACTCCTTTGCAAGATCTGCCTTGCATGAGTGTATCAACTGCTCATCAGCCATTAGTATTAAATCATCAACATAAAGAACAATGATTAAAACCTTACCCTCCACCACAATTTGGTACAGGTTTTCATCTGCCTCAGTATTGGTGAAGCCAAGTCCAATGAAATAGCTGTCAATCTGAGTGTACCAAGCACGGGGTGCTTGTTTCAGCCCATACAATGCTCTTTTGAGCCTGCACACATGCGACTCGCTGCTGAAGATTTTGAATCCTTCAGGCTGCTCAATGTACACTTCTTCCTCAATGATCCCATTAAGGAACGTAGTCTTCACATCCATCTGATGAATGTGCCAACCCATCTGCGCTAAGAGATCAAGGATGGTCCTTATGCAAGAATACCATGCGACATGTGCAAAGGTTTCTTCATAATCAATCCCCTCAATATGTGAGAAGCCCTGGGCAACAAATCTTGCCTTATACTTCTTGACGCTCCCATCAGTAGCTTTCTTTACCTTGTAGATCCATCTAGATCCTATAACTGATTTACCTACCGGCCTTGGAACAATGTCCCAAGCACTATTTCTGACAATGGAGTCATACTCCTCCACCATGGCATCTACCCATGTGAGATCCTGCGCTAATTCTTCAAAAGAAGATGGCTCTGTCATGATACACTTGCTCATAAGAGCCATGTATCCAGTAAATCAGTCAGGGGTCTATCTCTGTCTGCGCTGTGATGCAGGGACTCCTACATTCTCTACCGCATCAAGCTTTAGTCTCTCAGCTTTTGTGGTACGCTTTCTGCCTGTTTAGATGTTTGGTTCTGCATGAGTGGACTCCTCCACTCCATGAATCTCCTCCTGTGGCTGATCCACATCTAGAGGCTCATATTTGGGAACAAGTAGCTCCTCCTCTGCATGTAAGTGTAGCTCCCTCTCAAGCGACAACTTCATGGCTCTCACCTCATTGAATTTTATATCCCATCGCACCACAATCATCCGATTGTCTGGAAAAAACAAATGATAATTATGGGGTGTTTCTTTGTACCCCAAAAATATCCCAACTTCTGCAGTCGGCTCCAGCTTCTTCTTGGCATCCTTTGTCACATGAATGTAAATAGATGAGCCAAAAATATTCAAATGAGAAATATTAGGCTTCTTACCAGTAAAATCTCCTTCAGGTTTACTCATGCCAAGTACTCTATGAGGACAATGGTTTTGCACATAAACTGCAGTGTTGCATGCTTCCGCCCACAAGTGCATCGGTAGGCCCTGGTCATGCAGCATCGCTCGTGCACCACCCATGATCGTTCTGTTCTTCCCCTCCGCGACCCCATTCTGCTGTGGGTTATGAGGCGCTATGAGTTCTCTTCGAATTCCTTCTTTTCTACAGAAGTATTTGAATTCATTCGAGATATATTCACCACCATTTGTTGTAAATGTTGGCATTGATGGCAAAGGTGAAGACAAGAGCAACACCTAAACTATCCATAAGGCAAAAGAGATAGAGAGGTAGCAGAGGCAGTAGAAGAAATAGAGGAATTGAAGCAGAAGCAACAGAGGAATTAGAGACAGAGCAGTGGAGTTGAAAGGGCCTAAAGGAGTGTAATACAGAGGTTTATTTATGAATTAGGGGTTTGTTGATAAAATAAATCCATGTAAGTCTGCACGTAAATAGAAGAACTCGATCTCTGAGTTAAATTCCATCTTTGAACCATATGGTATGCAATGATTGAATTGAATTATGTGTGTATATATATATATATATATATATCTATATATATATATATATATATATATATATATATAAGGTGTCTATTTAATGATGGAGAATGTGCGTTAAAAACCTGTGTTGAGGGTAAAAGATCACTCGTCGAAATGACGAAGAGTACTTATGTTGAATGCCTGTATATAAAATACGTTGTAAATGATGATCCTGCATGCATTGTTGAAATGATGAAATGCCGAGGATGGTTATCGTGAACCCAAACCTGTGGATTATTGAAAGAATATATGGAAATATAATGTATTCTGGTGGCCGTGCTGTGCGTAAATTGTAATGTCGAACAGTTAGGGGTAAGCAGAATCATATAAAGAAACATTGAAGTGGAACGCCTTATGATCAAAATAAACGAAATAATAAAGGCGGAACCCTGTACGAGACCGAAACCTGGAGTGGAGGAGCAGAACCGCGACGGGTAAACAGTGAACGTGGTTTGGAGTAAACAGTAAGGCAGTTTCCGGTTTACATCACACCACTTTTGTGGAGCAAGCGGTTTTTCCCCATTCGCGAGCGATTCCATAGAAAGCTTGACACGTGGCGTCGGGCACGTTATAGTTCGTACCAAGACGTCGAGCGATATTGTGATGAGCCGTTGATTTGGGAAGGGGCCATCGAACAGTGATCACATGCTGGACTTGCCCGAAGTTTAATAAAAGAGCCCGGATCATATCGACAACGATCGACGGTGTAGATTCATTGTAGGTGGGGTCCGGAGCCAAGATTTATTATACGGTTATGTGTTTAAAACAGAGCGTTGGATTTAATATAAAGTGCAAAGGGTTATAACTTTAGTCCTAAGGTTCGGAGATATATATATATATATATATATATATATATATATATATATATATATATATATATATATATATATATATATATATATATATATATATATATATATTATGAGGAAACCATGAGCATATAAGAATTTATTTATGTTAATATATATCGAATGTTGATGCGTTTGGGTTTAAGCCAAAGTCAAGGATACTATGCAGCATTTCGAAACACTGGGTAGAAAAATTTACAATATATTGGTATATTATGCTCTGAGCTAATATTACAGTTGTTCTAAATCAAGCATATAAGTGCAAAGGTCCGAAAAGTTGGAGATGCATGGTTATATGCATAGAAAGAAAAATCGGGTTAAGTACTAAATTGAGTGCAGGTAATTTTATGTGCAAGTAAGTTTTAATTATTTAAATTGCCAACCCAGAAAATGGAGTATTGAAATTTCCCAGGTCGACAGTTGGATTGAGTACAAATTTGCTGTATTCATTTTATATGCACACAGAAAGAGGAAGAATGAGGCCTGACAGAGGAAAACAAAGATTGCAGAGTTGAAGAGATGTACAAAAAAGGGATTCAAAAGTGCAGTGAATAGGTGGAATATGCAGATGACAGTGAAAAAAGAGTATGCAGAACATGATATTAACAGCAGCAGGAAAAGACAAATCCAGTAAAGCCAAAATCCAGAAAAGGAGTTGAGTGAAATTTAAATATGTATGTGAATGTAAATGTTGTAATTAATTTTTTATTGTTTGTGATGCAAAGGAAAGTATCCTAAGGAAAAGATAACTCCCACTGTAGCATGGAAATTTGTTCATATTGGTATAATTTTAAAATTGAGTTGGATAAAGGAATGAGAAAATGACCAAAGTCACGCTGTTCACTCCAAATTCCTTGTGAAATACAAACGATCATGTGAGAATTCATGTGAGAATCTCTGTATATAATATCAATTTGATATGCTCCAAAAAAAAAAAAAAGGAGGTTAGAGAAGTAAATCTAGAGAAGGTAGAGTATAGAAGAGTGAGGCAGAGAAGATTAAGAAAAGAAGAGCAGAAAGAGATGCTACAGAACAGAGCTGATATCTGAGGTAAATCGGCAAACATTCAGTTTGATAAATTGAGGAAGTTGGAGCTTCCCTATCAAGTTGCAGCTTGATAGCTGTCAGTTGTAGCTGACTGAGGTTGGAGCCTCCTGTAGGTTGGTGCCTGCAGAAAATTGGAGGGATTTGGTGCTTCCTTGCAAGTTGTAGCTTGCAGAATTGAGGATTGGAGCCTCCTGTAGGTTGGTGCCTGTAGAAAAACAGTGGTGAGAGGGAGTTGGAGCTTGCCTTTGCATCACAACAATAATAAGATGTGGTTTTATCCCTTTATGGGTTTCCACTTATATCTGGTGTCTCTGTGCATGATGTTTATGTGTTGATCTGATTTATATCATCTGCTTAATACCTTCTGCTCTCATATTAAGTCTGATGTTATATTATATTAATACTTGCTGTTCACATTCTAAGATTACTCACATATTAAGTTGGACATGTAATGAAGGTGTAAATAGGGTTTAATAAAAAGTTTAAAAGATTATGAATGTGTTAAACTGATTCACCCCCCCCCCCCCCTCTCAGTTTAACTAAGATTTCAACAATTGGTATCAAAGCAGGTTCCTTTGTACAAGTATAACAACTGAAAGGAGATCCTAAGTTCCCAAGATGGCTAGTAAAGAAGGATTCTCAACCAATAAAGCCCCTTTCTTCACTGGTGAAAATTATGCTTTCTGGAAAATCAGAATGAGGACATACATAATGTCTCTAGGAATAGAAGTCTGGGCTGTTGTGGAATTAGGATATGCCCCAAAGGCAACTGACACAAAAAAAGAAACAAAACAAGATTTTGTGGCTAATGCAAAGGCCATGAATGCCATCCTGAATGGATTATCTGAAGCAGAATTTATTAAAGTAATGCACAAAGACACTGCCAAAGATATATGGGATACTCTTGAGAACATACATGAGGGAGACAAGAAAGTAAAGACTGCCAAACTTCAAGTCTATAGAGCCCAGTTTGAGAACTTAAAAATGAATGATGATGAAGACATTGCCAGTTTCTTCCTAAAAGCTGCAGAAATTATTAAAAATATGAAAGCTCTTGGAGAAAAAATGCCAGAAAGTATAATTGTGCAAAAGATTCTAAGATCTCTTCCATCCAGGTTTAATCCAAAGGTGTCTGCAATAGAAGAAACAGCTGATTGGGAGACCTTGACCATGAACCAACTACTTGGAAATCTAACAGCCTATGAAATGAGGCTCCCACAGAAGAAGCCAAGTACGAGGAAAGCAGCCTTTAAAACAGAAAAGAAGAAAGAAGAAGAGGGAGATATATGCTCTTGCTCGGATGAAGAGGAGGCAAAGTTTGTCAAGAAATTGGATAGAGGCTCAGGTAAATACAAAGGTAAACTCCCCTTCAAATGCTTTAACTGTGGAAGAGTGGGACACTATGCTGCTAAGTTTCCTCACAAGAAAGTAAGGAATCAGGCTCTAGAGTCAGAGAAAAATAAATCAAAGAACTGGCAGAAAGGAAAGAAGTTCAGCAAAAAATCCTTCTATGCTCAACAAGACAGCAATACATCTGAATATTCAGATGAATCCTCAAATGAAGAAGGAACCTCTGAATTATTATTGATGGCCATAGAAGAACTTGAATGTCTCTTGCTAGAAGATGAAGAAGAAGAAGGTGAAGTCGACCTTGAGGGGGAGCTAAGAAGTGCTCTAGAAGAGATTGATAGACTCAAGCTAAAATGCAGAAAACAAAAGGACATTCTCCTCAAGTATGTACGAGAAGAACAGAATTTAGAAGTCCTTAAGCAGCTAAAGATAGAGCTTGAAGAAGCCAAGAAGATAGAGGACATGTTACTTAAGCAAATCAAAGAAAAAACTCAAGAACAAGAAAAGTTAGAAGAAGAAGTAGTATGTCTCAGAAAGAAATTAGTAAATGCTCAAAGGAAAATGGTTATAAACTCTTCCCAAACAATAAGCTCTAGTAAGTTGAATGAAATTTTGGTTGCTCAAAGATCCCCTATGATAAAGACTGGAATAGGCTATGAAGGAGAATCAAGTAAAGGAAAAGAAAAGGTTGACAGAGAGATTATTTTTGTAAAAGCAAAGAAGAATGATGAAGCAACTCAAAAAATTCCTACAAAAGAAGAAATCTGTAATAAGGAAGACAGAGATCAGAAAAAACCACTAGTAGCAAAGAATGTAATAAATACTAAGACCCCTGAGTATGTAAAATTTGGAAACCATCAAAGGAGATTCTTCCATCCTATGAAGAATGCCACCTGTTATGCTTGCCACAAGATGGGACACATTGATGTTTTCATGCAAGGAGGAGTAATTCAAACCAGCAAAAGATGCAAACATTGAAGAGACAACCTTACATCAGGTATGCAAATAGCTTCTATGGTTACTGCTTTTATTGTAAGGAATTTGGTCATAAAATCATTGAGTGTAGAAAGTATGGATAAAGATTGATGTTTAACATCTCAAGGAGATTTATGAATCAAAGAAATTCTGTTCATACTCATAATTATACAAAAATTATGATCAAATGTTGTGTATGCAATCAAGTTGGACATATACCTTCCAAATGTACTCTAAGAATATATAGTTCATCTCCTCACGAAAGATACCAGACAAAACGGTGCCTCCAGTGGATAAAGAAGGAGAATAAATGTGACTTGGCTCTAACTGCTGAAGACCTGAAAAGCCAGTGGTACCTGGACAGTGGCTGCTCAAAACACATGACTGGAGACAAAAGCAAGTTTATAACTCTTGATGAAAAGAAATCTAGCAATGTTACTTTTGGTAATGATAAATCAGGTAAGATCAAGGGAAAAGGTTCAGTCAGCATAGACAATGGCAGAGGAAAGGCCCAAGATTTACTATTTGTAGATGGGCTGAAAGAAAATTTACTGAGTGTTGGCCAGATGTGTGACAAAGGCTGTGAAGTTCTTTTTAGAGCACAAGATTGTGAAGTCAGATCAAGCACAACCGGAAAGACTCTGCTCAAAGTTGTCCGAACAGAGAGTAATGTGTACATAGTGAAAGAGGAGGATGAAGCCTGCCATCTTAGCAAACTTGAGGAGTCATGGTTATGGCATAGGATATTGGGACATATCAGCTTCGACCATATCATCAGACTAAGTAAGAAGAAAGCTATCAGAGATATGCCAGAAATAAAAAGGCCTTCAAATACCATATGCAAATCTTGTCAATTGGGGAAATAGACTCGCACATCCTTTAAATCTAAAGACGAGCTATCAACAAGAAGACCACTCCAGCTTGTGCACATGGACCTGTGTGGACCTACTAGAACTAAGACACCAAGTGGAGAATCCTACTTCATGCTGATAATAGATGATTTCTCTAGAATGACATGGGTTGATTTTCTCAAGAACAAATCAGAAGCACTGGAATTTAAAATATTCAAAGCATTAGCAGAAAATCAAACTGGATGCAAACTAAAATGTATCAGATCAGACAGAGGAGGTGAATTCACAGATTATGACTTTACAGACCTATGTAATGAACATGGGATAAAGCAACAATTTACTATTGCAGGAACACCTCAACAGAATGGAGTAGCAGAGAGACAAAACATGTCTGTACAACAAATGGCCAGAGCTATGATGCAAGAAAGTAACATTACTCAAACCTTCTGGGAAGAAGCAGTGCACACAGCAGTACATATCCTTAATAAAGCTCACTTAAGGCCAAGCAGTGACAAGACTCCCTACGAACTGTGGCATGGAAAGCCAGCTTCAATCAAACATTTCAGAATATTTGGTAGCAAGTGTTACATAAAGAATAATGATGAAAATCTTCGAAAATTTGATGCAAGAGTAGATGAAGGAATATTTCTAGGATATGCATCCAAAAGCAAAGGGTACAGGTGCTACAACAAGACTCTCCGGAAAATAGTAGAAAGCATTGATGTGAGATTTGATGAAGAACTTCCAAACAATACAAGAGATACTGACTGCTGCAGTCCATCAGATAACCATGAAGAAGAAGACCAGAATGATGATGAAACAAGCAAGACTACGAAAGATGAAGGGCTGAGCTCGAAAGCCCCCTCAAGGTACACTCAGAAGAATCATCCCGAAGATCAAATCATAGGAGATAAGAAAGCAGGGGTCCAGACAAGAAGGCAACTAACAGAACAAACTGAAGAAGTATACATAGCCATGCTGTCACAAATAGAGCCAAAGAAATTTGAAGAAGCCAGCAAGGACAAGTCTTGGGTAAAAGCAATGAATGAGGAATTGGACCAAATTGAAAAGAACAATACTTGGGAACTAGTTCCTAGACCAATTGAGAAAAATATCATTGGTTCAAAATGGGTATTCAAAAACAAAATGAATGAGCAAGGACAAGTAATCATGAATAAAGCCAGTCTGGTGTGCAAAGGATATTCACAAGTTGAAGGACTTGATTATGATGAAACATTTTCCCTTGTAGCCAGAATGGAAGCTATCAAAATTTTCCTGGCATTTGCATGGTACCAGAATTTCAAGGTATATCAAATGGATGTAAAATCTGCATTTCTTAATGGAGACTTAGAATAAGAAGTCTACATGGAACAACCAGAAGGCTTCTCATTGACAGACAAAGAAGATTATGTGTGCAGACTGAAGAAGGCCCTATATGGACTGAAACAGGCTCCTCGTGCTTGGTACTCAAGACTGGATAAATATTTGCAAAAATAAGGCTTTAAAAGAGGTGGAGTAGACAACAATCTATACATAAAAGCCCATGAAGATGAACTCCTGATTGTTGTAGTATATGTTGATGACATTATGTTTGGAAGCAACAGAGAAGAACTAGCAAAAGGGTTTGCTGATGAGATGAAAACAGAGTTTGAGATGTCTATGATTGGAGAACTCACTTTCTATTTAGGACTTCAAATTCAGCAAAAGAACACAGGTACATTCATCTCACAGGAAAAATACTTAAAGGAAATGCTGAAAAAGTTCAAAATGGAGGACTGCAAACCTGTGTCAACTCCCATGACCACAGGTTGCAAGTTGTGTGCTGATTATGGTTCTGCTGATATAGATCAAAAAATCTACAGATTCATGATTGGAAGTCTATTGTATCTGACTGCATCAAGACCAGGCATCATGCTAACAGTAGGACTAGTGGCTAGATATAAAGCAACACCTAAACAAAACCATCTTCTGGCAGTAAAAAGAATATTCATATATCTACAAGGAACAACACAATATGGACTTTGGTATCCTAAAGGCAAAAGCTTCACTTTAACAGCATATACAGATACATATTGGGCCAGCTGTGTGGATGACAGGAAAAGCACAAGTGGAGGTGCTTTCTATCTAGAAGAAAGTCTGGTGGCATGGTTAAGCAAGAAACAAACATCTATCTCCCTATCTACAGCTGAAGCAGAATATATAGCAGCAACAACATGTTGTACACAAGTCATGTGGATGAAGCAGACTCTTCAAGACATGAAGGTAAGCATTAATGAACCTATCTCAATTAAATGTGATAATACAAGTGCTATAAGTATATCTAAAAATCCTGTGCTTCACTCAAAAACTAAGCATATCCCAATCAAGTATCATTTTCTTTGAGAACAAGTGGCCAAGTAGTGAGAAAGTGGAGTATAATATATCAAAAAGAACATCCAACGAATATATTCACCAAACCTCTTGCTAGAAAACATTCCGAATACTTGAAGATAAACTAGGGTAGTATCGTAGATGTATACGTGTAAAAGCACGATTTCGGGGCAAGCAGTAATGTCATTTCAGTAAAAACAGGGGAGATATTATGAGGAAGCATGAATGGGTCCTCGGGATCAAAGGATTATGGAAAATAACCATCCCGACATAAAGGAGTCAATGAAAAGGCTAAGCGTCGACATTTTATATTTAATCCACAAAATCTACACTACGAGATGTGCAACCCCTTGCCATTGATGTCAAAGGGGGAGGAAAGGGAAAACTGGGAGCAAAGTGAATGTACGCGCAAAAAATGTATTGCCATCAATTAGAAAGGGGGATACGTGGAAAAAGTTGGCATTGATGGCAAAGGTGAAGAACAAGAGCAACACCTAAGCCACTCCATAAGGCAAAGATACGAAGTGTGATGAGCGGAAACGGAGAATTGAGAAGCGGGAAACAGCAGAGGAATTAGAGACAAAGCGGTGGAGTTGAAAGGGCTAAGGAGTGTAATACGGAAAGTTTGTTATGAATTAGGGGTTTGTTGATAAAATACATCCATGTAAGTTTTGCACGTAAATAGAAAGACTTCCGATCTGCAGTTAAAAATCCATCTTTGAACCATGTTGGCTGACCAGTTGAATTGAATTCTATGTGTGTATATATATAGAGGTGTCTATTTAATGATGGAGAATGTGCGTTAAAAACCTGTGTTGAGGGTAAAAGATCACTGATCAAAATGATGAAGAGTACTTCTTTTGAATGCCTGTATATAAAATACGTTGTAAATGATGATCCTGCATGCATTGTTGAAATGATGAAATGCCGAGGATGGTTACCGTGAACCCAACCTTGTGGGTTCTTGAAAGAATATATGGCAATATAATATGCAGTGGTCGTCTTGTCTGCACGTAAGTGCCAATAATGAAAACCTTGATCGAAAATTATCGAAGATACTTATAAAAGAAACAGTGAAGTGGAGCGCCTTATGATCAAAAGAAACGAAATAATAAAGGCGGAACCTTGTACGAGACCGGAACTTGGAGTGGAGGAGCGGAACTGCGACGGGTAAACAGTGAACGTGGTTTGGAGTAAACAGTGAGGCAGTTGTCGGTTTATCGCAGCACACCGTGAAAGTGCTATTCCCCCATTGACGAGCGATTCCATGAAAAAAGCTTGACATGTGTAGCGTAGGGCGAAGTTCAAAACCACCATCTAAAGTCGCCATCGCCGATTATGGTCCCGTACCAAGGCATTCGAAGCCGTATTGCGATGAGCCATTGATTTGGGAAGGGGCCATTGAACGGTGATCACACGCTAGACTTGCCCAAAGTTTAATAAAAGAGCTCAGATCATATCGACAACGATCGACGGTGTAGATCCATTGCTGGTGGGGTCCGGAACCAGGATTTATTATACGGTTATGTGTTTAAAACAGAGCGTTGGATTTAATATAAAGTGCGAAGGGTTATAACTTTAGTTCTAAGGTTCGGAGAGATATATATATATATATATATTATGAGGAAACCATGAGCATATAAGAATTTATTTATGTTAATATATATCGAATGTTGATGCGTTGGGGTTTAAGCCAAAGTCAAGGATACTATGCAGCATTTCGAAACACTGGGTAGAAAAAATTACAATATATTGGTATATTATGCTGTGAGCTAATATTACAGTTGTTCTAAATAAGAATATAAGTGCAAAGGCCCGAAAAGTTGGAGATGCATGGTTATATGCATAGAAAGAAAAATCGGGTTAAGTACTAAATTGAGTGCAGGTAATTTTATGTGCAAGTAAGTTTTAATTATTTAAATTTCCAGCCCAGAAAATGGAGTATTGAAATTTCCCAGGTCGACAGTTGGATTGAGTACAAATTTGCTGTATTCATTTTATATGCACACAGAAAGAGGAAGAATGAGGCCTGCCAGAGGAAAACAAAGATTGCAGAGTTGAAGAGATTTACAACAAAGGGATTCAAAAGTGCAGTGAACAGGTGGAATATGCAGATGACAATGAACAAAGAGTATGAAGAACATGATATTAACAGCAGCAGGAAAAGAAAAATTCAGTAAAGCCAAAATCCAGAAAAGGAATTGAGTGAAATTGAAATATGTATGTGAATGTAAATGTTGTAATTAATTTTTTATTGTTTGTGATGCAAAGGCAAGTATCCTAAGGAAAAGATAACTCCCACTGTAGCATGGAAATTTGTTCATATTGGTATAATTTTAAAATTGAGTTGGATAAAGGAATGAGAAGACAGAAGCCAAAGAGTCATGACTGTTCACTCCAAATTCCTTGTGAAATACAAACAGGCATGTGAGAATCTCTATATATAATATCAATTTGATATGTTAAAAAAAAAAATGAGGTTAGAGAGAGTAAATCTAGAGAAGGCAGAATATAGAAGTGTGAGGCAGAGAATATTAAGAGAAGAAGAGCAGAAAGAGAAGCTACAAAACAGAGCTGATATCTGAGGTAAATCAGCAAACATTCAGTTTGATAAATTTAGGAAGTTGGAGCTTCCCTATCAAGTTGTAGCTTGATAGCTGTCAGTTGTAGCTGACTGAGGTTGGAGCCTCCTGTAGGTTGGTGCCTGCAGAAAATTGGAGGGAGTTGGTGCTTCCTTGCAAGTTGTAGCTTGCAGAATTGAGGTAGGAGCCTCCCGTAGGTTGGTGCCTGCAAAAAAACAGTGGTGAGAGGGAGTTGGAGCTTGCCTTTGCATCACAACAATAATAAGATGTGGTTTTCTCCCTTTATGGGTTTCCACTTATATCTGGTGTCTCTGTGCATGATGTTTATGTGTTGATCTGATTTATATCATTTGCTTAATACCTGCTGCTCTCATATTAAGTCTGCTGTTATATTATATTAATACTTGCTGTTCACATTCTAAGATTACTCACATATTAAGTTGGACATGAAATGAAGGTGTAAATAAGGTTTAATAAAAAGTTTAAAAGATTATGAATGTGTTAAACTGATTCACCCCCCCCCCCTCTCAGTTTAACTAAGAGTTCAACACCATTATCGCTCCGTAGAGCTTTCACTTGCTTCCCTGACTCCTTCTCCACCAATGCTTTGAACTCACAGAACTTTGAGAATGTTTGTCTCTTCTTCTGCATGAAGAATATCCAACATCTACGAGAATATTCATAAACAAATATATCATAATACCCGTGTTTTGCTGTTGAAGCAACCAAGAAAGGTCCACACACGTCTGTGTGAATTATCTCCAAGATCACCGAAGCACGGTTCTCCTTCTCATGAAATGTGGTCTTCACAAACTTACCCATAGTACGTCCCTTGCACTGATCTAAATGCATGAGATTTCCCTTGGGAAGTCCAATATAAATATGCTGCAAAATATTCAAAGGGCCATGGTGAAGATGGCCCAATCTCCTGTGCCATAATTCGCCCTCATCCCAGCTCACCACTTCTTATGCTTTTCCCATCATTGCAGTGTAGCCATATACCTCCAGCTTGTAGATATTCTTAACTCAAATCCCTATCCTCTTGGTTTGACTCGTTGTTTTATGTCTCAGGAAAGCTTTTCCATCGCTAAAAACAACGTCATAACCTCTGTCTTCCAACATTGCGACCGAGACCAAGTTCTTCTTCAGACCTGGAACATGCATAACATATTTCAATAGAAATGGATTACTTGACTCCATCACAAAGGTAATGGTTCCAATGCCGGTTGCACTGTATCGACCATCGTCGCCCATCTCTATATGCATTTTGAGATCCTTCTCCTCCAAGTCACTAAATAATTCCTTGTCTCCCGTCATATGGAAATACGCACCACTATCAAGATACCACACCGATCCCATTGAGCTTGAAACCAAGCATGAGATCAAAGAGAAATCAAGTTCAAATTGCGAGGCTAAGACCTCTCCAGCTTCAGCTCCAACAACCTTCTTGTTCTTCTTCTTCTGTGGGTAGTTAGTGGCGAAATGCCCATGTTTGTGACAGTGAAAACACTTTACCTTGGACAAATCTTGCTTCTTGCCTTTAGCCTTAGTTTTTGAAGGAAATTTATTCCCATTCCCTTTCCTTGCTTTGGCAGCCAAAGTGCAATTCTCTTCATCTTCATTCTTTTATGAAGAGCCTTCCCTGGTACTTCACCTTATCTCCTCCTATACGAGATCCGACCAAAGTCGCTCCCAACCCGACAATTTCTCCAATCCATTGACAAAGTCTTCGTAGCTATGACAACTCTTCGGAAGCCCAAGGAGAGCCAAGATCACCAAGTCATCATCATCAATAGTAATCCCCACACTTCCCAGTTCATTCCTACAGTGGAAAAACTTCGTGAGATATTTTGGAATACTGTCTCCCTTCTCCATTTTTATTTTTCTGAGCTTATCTTTCAGCGCCAACTTCCTCTGGTCGCTGCTGCTTTGGAAAAAATCTGTCAAATCCTTCCACATTACAAATGGATTTTCTTTCCTGTGAAGGCTAGACACAATATGGTCCTTCACACCTTCCAACATAATTCTTCTTGTCTTTGCTACCTTATTTTTCCATGCGTCAAGTAATGCAGCATCGCTAGAACCAGGCTTAGGAACATCGCTATTGATGAACTCCTTCAGTCCATTATCTTCCAAGACCACCTCCATCCTATCCTTCCAAGCTATGTAATTCGATCTGCCCTCAAGGGCATACTCCAATCGCAACCCATTGAAAGACATTTCAGTGTATACTCAACTTTCGCACCAAGAAATTTCTGTAGCAAATCTGAATTGTCCACCAACACAAACTCAACAATTATTCACAATTGCAATCTTCAAGAATTAACACTGCTCTGATACCATGTAGAAATTATATAACATATGGATGTATATATCTAGATTCTCCTGATCTAACGATATTTATCTTCTTGCTAAATACATAATCCTTCCACTGTTAATCTTTTGCGGAAATTTAAAACTCAATTGCAAACACATGAAGAAATAAAAACAATCGCACATAACACAGTTGTTTAACGGGAAATCCTGAAGCTAAAAACCCCAAATATCATATATTATGTATCATGGAGATCATGTAACAATCTCATAAAAAGCTTAGTACATCAAGCTCTTAGTACAATACAATCGTCACACACTAACATGATGAAATATGCAAATCCATGAACTAATTTCTTTCCACCTGATAGCCTGCCTCCACTGTGCAATCCCTGCTGAAGAAGACCCCTTAATGAATTTGAATCTACCTAGCCTTGAATGCACAATCCTCATTGGCAACTCCAATGTGTGTGTGATGTAATCAATGCATCACTATAGTCACAACAGATAGTACATCTTACCCTTTCACCTATCTCTCCACTGGGTCTCCACTGGAAATGACATGCACTGTAGTTAACTACTATTTATGTTCAGTTGTTAGTGAGTTATTAGTTGTGAATTAATTAACTAATTAATTCACTTAACTCTCACTAGCGTATATTTCAATTAGACTAGATACAACTAGCTCAACTGATTTTAACTCCAATAATTGAGTTAAACTGAATAACAACTCCATGAACTACTCTTCCAACTATGTCATAACTTTGTCACTTCAGTTCTAACTAAGTCCTCCATGCATGAGTCACCATAAATCCTAGGAATTGCGTAATTCCTTCAACCTATTGATTCGCCAAATCTGTATACTGAAATAAAATGCTCTAAGATAATAAGTTGATATTTAGAGCCTGATTATTATTAAGGGCTAATAATAATCGACACATCTACTTTTAGATTGACGATCTTTAAATAGACTTCACCGAATATTCTAAAAATATAATTTCATCTATTTTTCCAACTTGACCAACCATCCAAAAATATCATCCTGCAACTTCTGAAATATGATCACCATGTCTAAAAATAGACTTGCACCTAAAAATAACCTGTGGGGCCACTTAGTGAAGGTGACTGACTTTCACTAAGCTTCATCATCTTGTTGAATCTCAACAAGAATTATAACATATGAAGCATGGTTTGGTTTCAAATCCCGAGTGAAACATCTTAGAGTTTTTGGTTCAGTGTGTTATGCCTTAGTTCCAAAAGAAAAACAAACTAATCTTGTTTCAAGAAGTTTGAAGTGTACAATGATTAGGTATGCTGGTGAAAAGAAGGGATATCGACTTTTTTCCAATAGAAAGTTTATTGTCAGCAAGGATGTGCTATTTGATGAAATAGAAAGAAAGAGTACCATAGAGATAGAAATCATTCTTCAGAAATTGGAAACTAAAGGAGATAAAAAGAAAATCAAAATGCAACCAAGTACAATACATTTGTATGAAATTGAATTTTCGTCATCAGAAAATGGTTCATCCAGCTCATGTACTTCATATATACCATCTAGATCTTCTGGTAGTTCATGTAAATTTCCTAGAAGCAACAGTTCATTTGAAAATGACTCTCCACCCCCTAAACCTTTAGTTGATTGAAGAACACCTGTTTATATCAATCCACTTTACAATGATGGTGATTATTCAGTTCCACAAACACGTGAACATCAACTAAAAAAATGGGTTGTTCAACTTTTGAAAGATATTAGGCCAGATGAACAAAACAAAATAGGAACACGAAGTTCACACATCAATGAAGAAAATTTTTCCTTAATAACAAGTGATATTACTAAGGTCTCCACATAGAAAGCGGCAGTAAAACCTATAGAATGGAAAAAGGAAATAGTTGAAGAATACAAGGCAGTGATGGAAAAAAACTCTTGGAAACTTGTTTATTGTCATCAAAATGTGAAACCCATCATATGCAAATGTGTTTACATAATTAAGTATAAACCAAATGGAGACATTGACAAGTACAAAGCAAGGCTTGTTGCTAAGAGCTTTGCACAAAAAGAAGGCATTGAATATGATGAAACATTTGCACCTACAACAAAATGGAACAACATCATTTTAACACTCACATTAACAACACAAAAAGGATGGAAAATTCATTAGATGGATGTAAAAGTGCCTTCCTCAATGGAGACTTGCAGGAAGAAGTATTTATGACACAACCTCTAGGTTTTGAGATTGAAGGGTAAGAACACAAAGCATGTAAATTGATCAAGGCTTTATATGCTTGAAACCAGATCCACGAGCTTGGTATGCCAAAATGGACAAGTACCTTCACAAAGTTGGCTTTAATCGAAGTGAATCTGATGATAATTTTTATGTACGCCAACAAGGTAAAAATCTAGTGATTCTTGTTATGTATGTGGGTGAATTGGTCGCTAATGGGAACAATAATGATCATATTATGTAGGTAAAGAAGGAGTTTCAGGTTGGTTTTAAGATGAATGATTTGGGATTACTTCACTACTATCTTGGAGTTGAAGTATTCCGACATCTAAACCATATTTTCATTTGGCAAAGCAAGCATGCATCTGAACTTATTCAAAGATTTGGAATGCAAGATTGCAAGCCTGTTCTCACACCCATGGAACAAAACTTGAATCTTTCAAAATTTGAAGGGGGGGAATTGGTGAACAGTATTACTTATAGACAGTTGATTGACAACTTGATCTATCTGACAACTTCTCCTCTAGATTTATCTTACGTAGTCAGTATTATATTGCGCTTTATGCATGAACCAAGGGACAACCACTATAATGTAAAAAAAAAGGTCCTTAGATATATCCAAGGGATGAAATATTTTGGTCTTCTTTACAAAAATACTAGAACTTTTTACTTGGTGGATATTCAAACGCTGATTTTACTGGAAGTATTGATGACGGGCATCAACCTTAAATTATTTGATGAACATGGGATCAATTGTAGTTTATTGGAATTGCAAGAAGCAAGCTACAATGGGAACTTGTTCAACAAAATAAAAATATATATCAGTATGGGAAGAAGCATGTGAAATTTTTTGGTTGTGGAGTGTTTTGTAGGAATTAGGCATTCCTCAAGCAGAAGCTACATCTTTATTCATCAATAAATAGTCAACCATAAAGCTTGCCAAAAAACTAGTTTTCCATTCCAAAACAAAGCATGTGGAGACAAAGTATCATTACATCAGAACACTCATTGCAAAGGATGTCATCAAGGCAATATATTGTCCTAAGAAGATCATATCAGATATTTTCACAATACCATTTAGTAGGATCAAATTTACTAAGTTCAGGGATGAACTTGGTATCTATTGTAATGCATATTTGGATAAAAGGGGGGACTGTTAGATGATCCAAAAATAAATAAACTTTAGTTTAATTGTTTAGAATATAATATTCAATTATCTAGAATATTTAATTTGATATTGGAGACATTTTAGAATAGCTAATTATTGTAAAAGATATGACATCTAGAAAGGTGTCATTTCTTAGGTACCAAATTAGGAAAATAGTTAGGAGTGTTGTTATGAGGGCATTAAATGTAAATGGACACTTGTAAATGAAATAAGTGATCCATAACAAAATTAGGTTAGGACATTAACTTATTTCAAGCTTGTTTCTCCTCTTGCAACAATGTTAAGTGATTGTATGTAAAATCTTGCAAATATTATGTAATTTTCTTTTCCGTTTAATAAAATTTGTGTGTCTGAGGACACTTCTGCTATTATTGTCTCATTGTGGAGGTTCCATAGAGAAATCCTCAATAGAACCTACCAAATTTAGATTTACTGGACTTCCCAACCTCTAAGCTAAAAAATGCTCCCACTGTGAAGTGAAGCATCACTTAACCATTTAGGGAAAACAAATTTAAAATTTTTCCACAAAAACAACAATGGATTATAAAGAGTTTCATTATAATTTTGATCAAGACTGCGAGTCTTCCAACTCATCAACAAGCTAATCAGTAAGATATATAATTGCATGTCTCTAGGCAACAATCACCGATGCACACTAACCAAAATATTTATCAAAACATTACACGAGTGCCTCAATTAGGCGTATCCAAATAGAGCTACATAAGCATAATATCCAACCATGAAATGTAATGATTAATACAATGATTAAACAAGATAACTCAAAAACATTTGTGCATTCATTAAATATCAAAGTAGGTATTAAATCAGAGTCCATTATAAATAAACATGGCACTTATCTGAATGGTTAACATAGGTTGGGAATTGAATATGGGACTTCAACTCTCCACCAACCTTAGACAAGTTGCAACCAATATTTCTTGAAGTTATCACCCTGAGCCAGATCCACGATGTGAGGGAATTTTCAGCTAATCCCAGCTGCAATTCATGTTTATATCCAGGAGAAAGGGATCATTATATTACTTGGTTTATTAGGTGTCACTCCTAAATGCAAGCACTGCAGGTTTCTTGTAGCTTATAATTCTAGGAATTTTATCAACTTACTTGACAAGCTCTGAGTGATTTATCAATCGTCTTGGCAAGCACTAAATGGTTTATCAATCCTTTTAGCAAACACCTTGGAAATCTATCGTGCCTAGTGGTTTCTTAGCCTTCTTGGCAAGCACTAAGGGGTTTATTAACATTCTTGGAAAGGCATTAGTGTTTTATCAACCACACAATAAGAACCATCACCCATGTTGATCCTATGAGTTTCTAACAATTTATCCAAGCTAGGACACTCACTATGCATTGCTTCACAGTTTCGTACAAGGAATTTCCATTACCTTACCCTTAACAGGCTCCTTTAGTACTCAACATGCACTCAATAATTTCATTCCTCCATTGTTCTCCCCACATTTTATGCTCTTTGGCCTCCCTTTCTTGATGAGAAAAATCCCTCCTTGTTTTTCTTTCCTCTCCTTACGTTCGCTTACCCCATCACTCTCTTTCCCATAGGCATGGGAAATGTGGTGGTTCTTAGGGATTCCTCCTTTCCAACTATTGGGTGAGGTGTGTGGGAGGTTATGCCAACCCAACACACTCCACCCTACCTTCAGATCATTGATTCATGTTCATTGTCGATCAGTTCCAACTAATAAAGTTTTTATTTTTATTTTTATACATTACAAATATTAGGAGTGTATGCTAGGGGTGTCACACTCTCTATCTTCTTAACCTTAACATGCTAATGTATTGGGTAATTCTATGTTTTGGATTAATCATACAACTATGTATAGTATACTTTTTGTCTTTAAAGCTCTCATAAAAAGTTTGGTGCAGTGTGATCAGTATAATTTCCCAAGTGACAAATTAGAGGCTAACATCAAACTCCCATTATATGCAATCTTAGTGGTAATTATTTAAACTAGATTAGAAGTTTTTTTTGTCTTTCTAGCATTTATCTATTTTTATGTTTCAAATTTTATAATGGTTTTACAATATAATATATAAATATTGGACACTTTTTTGAAGATGGTAAAATTTACCATAAGCTAAATGTGATTTGTTCGTTATCACATGGTACACTTCCATTTTTTCCTAATACATTTTCTAACAGTGGGAAAACCTATCATAACTTAGTTGTCAAACCAGCAATAGAGACACCCATCACTAACTATTATCTGAGAATGCAAGTTGACTCATCATTTTTATTCAAGGAAAACCACACAACCTAGAATTACTCGTTGATGTTCCAACAATACTTATGGACATTAAGCTAAATAAATTTTACTTGTAAATTATCAATTTATTTGTTAAGTTTTAGAAAAATATTTTTTTTAACCAATACAATGTTAAGTACTAGTTGAAAATAAAATTGATTTTAATTTTATCCAAATTTATAAAAATATGTCTATAATTTTAATGTAATTTTTATTTAAATTACAAATTCATTAACTATAATAATTATTATATACATATATTATTTTTTACCATTAAAAATATTTAATAATAGTATATAAAGTGAAAATAACACTTTCAATCTTAAAACCTAATAATTTAATGAAAAATAAATATTAAATATTGATACTAAGCAATTTAATAACAACATGAAAATTTAATAATTACGATTTTATTTATATAAAATAATCTCATCAACTCAAAAATATAATATTTACAAAATTTCTTTTATAGATAGTAATAAATAAATAAAAGTTAAAACTTGAAATGTTTAATCATTTTATATAAAAAAGGAAAAATCACATGGAAAAGTTTAAACATGGTTTTTAAAATTTTTTTAATATGTTTTTTTGGGTTCATTATTCTACTTTTATTAATTTATATTTCAAAAGATGCAATATGTCTACCTACTATCGAACTCTATCACAAGGGAAACTAGACTGCCAACAATTAAGAAAAAACTTTAGTTTTTTGTGTAGACACAAATTGTTATTATGTCTATGGTCCAACTAATACAAAAAAGTAAGCATATTGTGGATTCATACTCAATAACCAAGAAACATGAGTCATTGGTTGTAAAAACAAGACCTAGTTGTAGAACCAAGAAAGTAAATATCATGCGAGTACAAAAGAGAAAGAAAGTCTTCACGAAACCCAAGCTATCATAATTCATGAGAGGACGAAAGCTAGAGTTGAAGCTATGGTGTTAGGATATGCAGCAGGTTGGTTGTCATTTTTTAGGATATTTTCCATGTGCCCAAGTCAGGCATCCAAGCTAGTAAGATAGATGTACAGGTGCTTTTGGATATGCTGGATGTCATCCATGAATACAACGATTTCATTGTTGTCCTCTTGTTTCTCTTGGAGAACCTGAGACAACAACATTTTCATTTGCCAATAAATCATAACCGAATGGAAATATTGGTTGCAATTACCTTGGAAATTTCATTTTTTCGGAATCCAATTAGTGACTATCTCCTTGATTTCTAAACTCGATTGCACTGGTCTCTCATGGGTTACTCTTGTTTCAAGGTCAAAATTTTCTTCTTGATTATGAGTAGGAATCTAGGAGTGGAAGAAGGTTGCAATAGACTGAACCTGAGTTTAAGTTCTAGACTTATGATCTAAACCATGTCCACTAGAGCCTCGTAGGGTGCATTCATTGGTGTGGCATAACGTTCAATGTATAGAAAGGCGCGATCAAAGAGAAGCCACACACACACATGATCCAAGATCAGGAGTTATAGGGAGGTACCCATAGAACCAAGATCAAGAAACAGAGTAGAGAACCAATGGGCAAGAAGGAGAAAAGGGAGAGTTAGGGACATGTAGAGGGAATAAGGGTGAAACAATAAATAAGCCCAAAAAAGAGGAAAAAGCCTTTCCCGTCCATGCAATGATGAGAGGATTCTTCCCGTGGAACTGAAATAAATCCCCAACACCACGAAAATTCCAAGCTCTTATTACAATAAAGACAAGAAAATAGATGATAGGGACACACATAAACCTAGAACAACTAGCTGGAGGGAGGCCGCCCTTTAGGAAAATCGAAGTGAATCAAGAAATAGTTGGGTCGACACAAAAATATTTCTCATAACATTCACTAATTGTCCAAGTAGACCACGAAATGAGTGACAAACTTGGACAGAGGATAGAGGGTCCTTATAGTATAACTCAAACCTTCCCATACTCTTGAGACCTTTTCCAAGACTATATTGTGACGAAATCCCACATTCCTTCCACCAATGCCTCCTGCTTTGTTGATAACCTCTCGCTTACATCTGAAACAATGCATCCACGATGGGGAAGAATATGAGTAGTCATAAATTTTAGGGAGCATGTGAATGCATGGGTCTAGCTGGCCACGACCCCCTTATTTTAAAGCCCGGGGTGATGGTAGGCTGAACAACCTACCACTCATTAAATAAGACACATCTTCCAACACCTCGATAAAGGTTTTTTTAATATTTTATTTTAATTATATATATAAAATTAAAAATATAACATTTTATTACATTTTAATAAATATGTTGGAAATAAATAGAGAAGGGGGCGTGAATCAATATTTCAAGAATATTACAGTTTCATATTTTCATTTCCATTCACCATTCAATTATATATGCATCATCATGAAACACATAAACTAGTCATACACATCATACACATGAACACATATGACATTAGATAATTTTTAAGGTGGAAATCCATAAAGGGAGAAAACCACCATACTTCTTCTTCTCTTCTTTAATAATTACACTATTTCACTAGCACCAACAAGTAGGAAGCACCAACTCCCTTAGACTAATTCGCTGGCACCCACTAGTAGGAAGCACCCGCTCCCTTCATTGTTTCACTCCATCCACCATCAGTAAGCACCCACTTCCTTCTTTGTTTCATTGGCACCCACTAACAAGAAGCACCAAATCCCTTATAATAGTTTGTTAGAAACCAATAGCTAGAGGCACTGACCCCCAAAAAAATGCCGACCTCCCTTTCATCCATTTTCAAACTGGATCCCCTCCTTTTAGCAACAACTTCAAAATCAACAGTCAATTCCCTTTGCAAATGCACTCTCACTCCTTTGTCATCAACAATCATAATAATACTTTCAACAATACAACACGATTCTCAAAGAGAATAATCAATATACCTCATGTAAATCATTACATCAACCAAGATATTATTGCAGCTATAAGATAATCCACATACTCACTCTCATTAGTAATATTATTACAATAATAAATTCAAACTGTATCAGGAAACAACTTCCTTTATCATCAATACTAAAATGAAACATCCTTGTAACAAAATCCCTAGAGTCCTCACAGAACAAGCAATAACAACCCTCAATGATACGAAAACATACTCCATTGGAAATATCAATAAACCAATAGATTACACACTTAACAACACCTTATTGCAACCCTCTCACAACAACAACTCTAGACCCTGCCATCGACATTCAAACCCTAGACAATAGAAAACAATCCTCGATCATCACTAAATCTCTCATAAGAATATACACATCTTTAGCAACACCATAAACACTCATACATCATCACACAACAAAAAATTGTGTCTAATACAATAATCAACACTAACACGTTCATCAACAAATATATCAGGGTTAAAAATGTAATACAAACCCTTTAGTCATCATAGAATCCAAGCCAAAAACTATACTCTCTTCAACAATGTTGGGTCCTTTGTTTTGGAAACAAAGTTTTGCCATGTTTTGATGGTTGACCATATTTTGACCAAATTTGACTAGTGGGAAGTCACGGAGAAGGCAGCCGAGGGAGGAGAAAGAATTTGCAGAAGTATGGCAGTCGTGGAAAACTAGCCAGGGAAATAAGGATACATGTAATTACAGTCAAGCTAAATTTTTTATTGACAACTGAGGAAGCAGACACAACCAAGAAACAAAGGTAGCTGAAAAGGAAAGGGTGGAGCATCTGAGGGAGAAGCAACAATGCAAGTGAGCGAAGTGTTTAAAGAGGTTGAGGGAAAATCCAAAGGGAGGAGAATCAAGAAGAGTACTTAAATTTTGTCATGGAGCCTATTGATTCTGCATGATTATATTCTCTCTTGGTATTGTATTATCTTGTATTGCTAGACTTTGTTCTTATCAACGAGGCTTCTAAGCCAAATGTATTGATGTAATGATGCCAAAACTAATGAAAGAGGAAGATGCAGGGGTTCTTGATAGTCTTCTTGTGTGACTTTATGTGTCCCCTTTTATTTATTTTTAATTATGAATGCATATGCATAGTACATATCCCTTTTGAACATTGAAGTTGCTATGATTTTGTCTTCGATGTATTGGTTCTGGGTTTAACGAGCGTTGGTAACTTTCATGTGATTCCTCTTGATCCTTGGTTCTAGCCCCTCAACCAAGTAATGTCGCGGCGTGCCTTGGGTGAGATGCCTTATTCTTCCTGAGTAATGTGAAAATGTCAGCGCTATGCCAGGCTACGAAAAATTCTTTGTTGGACCTTGTCCTTGAACCAGGGTCTCAACTTGTTCACCATTTCATGCCAAAAAATGGTTATGTTGTCGGGACCTTAAAACTTCCAAAGGGGTCTAGAATATGGTGTAGAGGATCTTTAAGAAGGATCTGCAAGATTGGTGGAATGGACAAGTATAGCAGTTTTCCTCTCAACAAGCACAAATCCATCACCGAAGTGTGAAGCGATAGAGAGAAGAAATTATGTACGCAGAACCTGCAAGTGATTAATATGAGATCTTCTTATGGAAGTTTCGAGAGGAGCTCTACAATTGGTTGTGGAGGCTACAGTTAAAAAAATATACTGGTGGATAGAGCCGATATCCTCGTACCTAGACCCAAGCTGATATTGTTGAATTACATCGGCTTGACATAGATCTGATGCGAGTTGTCAAATTTTGGGTGCATACCACTTTAGAGGGGCACATTATCCAGTTTGTTGCGGAGGGCCATCAATATTTCTCTAAGGCCAAGGTCCTATTCAAATCAAGGATGCGATGGAGATTTTTGAGGGAAATCCTGTTGTGGATTAAAGTTCTAATGGTAGAAGAGAACTTGTTAGTGTTGCAGAGGCCACCTATGGCAGCTTAAAGCCCAGGTACTAGGGGAATGACTTGAAAGGGAGGGAATGCTACCTGGATGGGAGCTATGAAACTTTTGAATAAATGGATGCATATGATTTATAGAAAGCTAGAGATACGAGAACACAAAGAAGAGCACATATAACTGAAGAGTGGCAGGAGAAAGCTTTGTAGGATATCTATAGACGACAAAAGGAGCTACACTTAGCAGGAGCATTGTTGAGTAGTCCAAAGGTGCGAGAAGGAGAAAGAAGTTAGTTGAAGTTGCGGAGGAATGGGGATGACGCTAGAGTGAAACTGATTTGAATTTGAATGTTAGTTATTATTGTGCTAATTTCATTTTGATGTGCAGGTTCCCTTGTTGCTTATGTGTGTTAAAGAGACAATTAAAACTAAATTTTATCAGTGTATTTGAAAGCATAAGGCATTAATTTAAATGGCTGAACAACAACAATATAAATAACAGCAAAATCACAACAACTGGTCCATTAAAACGTAGTTTTTATGAAGGAGTTCACTCCTCATGGGCTAATTCTCGTTGGTCTAGCTCCATAGCTTGGGCCTATGTATTAGCTGAATTGTGCTCAAAATTTTGTTTACATGCATCAAATTCTCTTAGAACCTATTTTGATGATTTTAAAATCTTGAAATCTATTAGAAATGACTATTTATTTACTCAATTTGGTTACTAGATGCTCTGGGCATGACCTTCCCTATTGGTGGCCCTAGGCTTCAAAAATATTAAAGGCAAAAAAAACCTCTGTAGATGACCTCTTATGCCTCTGAAACCTGTTCCAATGGCTCCAAAACATCAAAATCTACCAAGAATGACTCTTCCTGAGCCAAAATTGGTTGAAAATTTCCTTAGTTATGGAAAAATCAAATTTTCCTACAATTTATCCACTAATTCTGGAAACTAGCCAGCTAACTCCACTAACACTGTAGCTCTCCACCGAAAATGGTGCTCCGCCAAACTAACTGCGTCATTAACTTAGTGATAAGCACATTTTAATGGTGGTTAATGTTGTAGTTAGAGCTAATCTCACTTAAGCCCCTAGCATTCCGACATGGTCACGGGTCATGGTCATATTACGAGGGGGCTGGCCCGCGGGGCTGTCCCCCTCCTCCACCCAACGGTGAACAACATGGAGGTTAAATAGTGTTGCGTGCCCATACTGATTAAGACCTGATGCATGGTCTAGTGGTTATGGCGGGTGCTTGCATGGGAGAGGTCACAGGGTCGACCCCGACCTTCGCCCCTCCCTACGGTGATATAATTTTGCAACGCATATATTAAAAAATTTATAATTCACATCCTTTGAAATATTTCTTCCACCTTAATGCATATGCCAATGCATATTTCGGACCCACCGTTTAACCATTTAATGCGCTGTCCATTGTAACCTTATAATAATACATGCCATACCATATGTTTATAAAGCCTCCAACCGTAACATATGTAATTTAATATTTGAATAATGAGGTTTGTAATAATGTATATGTGGAACGTTTAAAAAATTAATTAAATTTTGAAATATATATATATATATAATTGGACTAAAACGGAAGAAGGTTCCCTGAATGCTGACTGGGCTGCCATGTCATCATCCTGTACCTGTTCTGCAATTTTTTTAATAAAATTTTTCCTATTCTGAACGACGATTAGTAGAGCATAACTTCCTCATACGAACTCAACTTTCAACGAAATGAGTTGCATTGGATTCATTGTGATGGGTCGGGCACTGTCGTTCTGGTTTCATTCAATTATGAGCACTTTAATTTTTGAGCTAAAACACTGAGCCTCTGATCATTCCTCCCCATTAGAAGCCTTTTGGACCCCAAAATCTCTCTAATTACTGATTATGTGGATGAGGGTAGTGTTCCCTCACCTTTCCTGTCTCTATCCACTGAAATTTTCCCAATTTCATCATTTGGAGCTTTTCACAAAAGTTAAGTTTTTCCATGATTCTTGCGACCTTCTCTTGCTGTCATTGACACCGCCATGCTGCAATATTTATGAATTTTCAGAACAAAAATATATTATTGTATAAAACATCTTGTTTCTACCTTGGTCAACAATCAAAGGAAACTTAAAAACTTTCTCACTTTGCACACTTTCACCATGGTGATTTTTAGTTGCTTTTGCCTTGTACTTGCGTCGACTCTTGGCCAAGTATCTTCGCCATTGCCATGTACCTTTTGGAAACCAAAAATAAGAATTTGTGGAATCCATGCCTTCTTTTCCAAGCTGATTTATTGCTTTCTCTTTGAACTTTGCACTCTCTTGCACCAACATCTTGTTTCCAACACCGCTCAACACTACTATTGATTGCTGCAAATGTTTTTCACCTTCTTTCAAATGCAACCTGTTAACATCCTAAAACAACTCATTACAAGCATAATATACTTTTTGAAAAGTGTGATTCAATACATCTCTTTGTTTGATCATCAACAATGTCAAGTTTTGACTTCTTTTTTTTTCGAAAATAAAAAATCAAACTTTCTATTAAGTATATGGAAGGTTACATAGTATATGCACTTGGCATTCAATGAAGTGCATGTTTTACTTTTTAAGTAGGATAAAAAAGGAAGAAAATGGAGTTGCAGCTGTTTGGAATAAAATGTTATACCATTTCCCCCAGCCTCTTAAAAAATTTCCACAGAGTATGCGCCTGTTTCGGCCCCCAGGCTTCCCTTCATAGGGAAAAACCGCCCTAAACAGGGGTCAAAAGCAGTCCTGATGCTGAGATTTTTCCCAAAAAATCATCTAGGTGGTAGACACCCTTCCAAATGTATAGAGTTTAATATATAGACAAAATACCCCCACATTTTCTCCCAGATCTCCTCTTAAGAGGAAGACAATCCGAAAAGAAGATTGGTGGGGTTAAAAGTATAAAGTAGTAATGTTGTATCAGTTACACAAAAAGTTGAAACATTTAGTTCAGAAACAAAAAAAAAAAAAAAACTATAAAAAGATATTAAGACTAGATAAAGGATCATTTTAGAGAGCAAAAGAAGGTTGTTCCATGATCCGAACCAGATCTCCATCAAAATCTTTTGCTACCCAGTTCCCCATAACTTGCTATATGCCCTCCTTAGAAAAGACGTCTGTATCACTGTGACGTTCCCTATAAATATGAAAAGCAGAGATTTGATTAAATAATGATTTTAAGACCAAGACCTCTTCTAATAAAGGAATCCGAATATAGTTGAGGAATCTTTGTGTTCCATTAAACCATTTTATGATATTCACTGAATCTCCAAATATCTGAGCTTCTCTCAGATCAAGAAAAGAAAGCCAGAATAGAAGAAGATGTAGGGCTTTGAGTTCTAAAAAATTATTTGTTCCGGGTCCAAGTATGATAGAAGCTTTTTAGATCTTTCCAGAAGGGAGGTGTATAGTGAACCCTTCCCCACACCTGTTTTGTGGGTCAAATGCCCCATCAAAGTAGGCCCACAGGATGTCTCCCCTAATATCTTCCATTTTGATGATTCTAACCTATTGAGATTCCTTTGGGATAGGGATATTTTCATAGATAGATGCCCCTTCTGAAGCTATTAGATTAATGGGAAACATGATATCTTGCAATATGACTAGGTTCCTTGCTATCTAGGTACCCCATTCAACAATAAGCGAAATGGTCCTCACCCGGTCATTAGGGGCTTCATTCCACCATCTTTGCCAAGCCTCTGAGATGGTTGGACCTTCCAATATTTGGGAGAGTTTTAGAAGCCTCAAATTTTATGCCCATAAACTGATGTTAAAGGCACAAGATAGAAATAGGTGTTGCACAAACTCCCAACTTGATTTGCACAATGTGCACCAACTCAGACCTATCTTGCCCCTTCTTTGCAGATTTTCCCAGGAGGGAACTTTGTTTTGTAAAATGCACCAAAAGAAAAGTTTCGATTTTGTCGATCCTTTGAGCTCCCACAAAGGCTTGTACCACCACTATGGCTCTGCCCATCCTTTCTGTGCCATTAACCATTTGTAGCCGAATTTCGGTGTGTACTGACCCGTAGGGGAATGAACACAACGAAGCTCATCCTACCTCTCCTGAATACGAACATTTGTTTTGTGAAGCTCGCTGATAAATCCTCGCCACTCTTCTCTCCATTGGTCTTCAAGTTGTAGGGCCTATCTTGACTTCCATGCTTGTCTTCAAATGGTTGACTAGCCAACCTGCACAATATGGCTCAGAGTGTGGATGCCTTGGTTTTCAAGATGATCAAGCAATTCTCTGGATAGTGCATATCCACCACTGCACCCCACCCACGGGTCTCATCCTAGCCTGACCTGTGCACCATTCCCTACATACCATGCCAGCCCTTGTTCAATGGTATTAATCGAGGCAAGCGTGGCTTTCCAAACGATCGAAGCATTTTTCACTTTCTTTGAAGGTAGGTGCAAACATTCATCCATTGGCATAGGGTCAATGTATTTCCTTTTTATCAAAGATGTTCATAAGTTTTCCAGGGTGGTAAGTCTCCATCCCAATTTTGCTGCCAGAGAGAGGGTGAAAGACAGGAGCTCCTTTATTCCCTAACCACCCTAGGCCTTTGGTCTCGATACTTTCTCTCACGCCACCCATGACATTACATGTTCAGTCTTTGGGCCCACCCATAGGAACCTGCTACAGGGTTTATTTATTTTAGAAAGGATACTTTTTGGGACCCATGTAAGGGCGGCCCGGTACACCGGGATATCCATAGCTGTTGATTTGATCAACACAAGCCTCCCTACCTGAGACAACCATTTAAAAATCCAATGCTTCATTCTGGTTTCAAATTTTTCCACAAGTCAGTGCTAGTCCTGGATTCTATAAGAGTTCAGATTTAGGTGGAAACACAGGTACTTGAAAATTTCATGGAGGGATCTTACTTCGAAGTGTAGAACTTTTGAGATTCCATCTGCTTCGGCACGAGTGAATCGTTCCATGGTTATGGAGGATTTCTGGCTGTTGATGCTTAACCCTGTGGCTTTTAGGAAAAGATCAAGCATTGATTTGAACCTTCGAATGTCTTCAATGCTTCCATTACTAAACAGAAGGATATCATCTACAAAGAGCAAATGAGTAATGGAAAGGTTGACTGCTACTTTGATACCTTTCAATTCGCCTTTTCTTTTTGCATCACGGATCATTTGACTGAGACCTTCAACAACAAGGAGGAAGAGAAGGGTAGATAATGGGCATCCCTGGCGAAGGCCCCTTTGAATTTGGAAAAAGGGAGTTGCAGCCCCATTGATCAGGATGGAAATACTAGTGGTTGTGATGCACCCCATCACCCAGTTGATAAAATCATTCTGGAATCCCAGATGGGTCAGAAGCAATCAGAGATACATCCAGCTTATTCTATCGTATGCCTTGGAAAGGTCAATTTTTACTATGGATCCTTTTTTCCTGCTTCTTTTCAAGCTGTGTAATGTTTCCCGTGCCACCCCCACCGCTTCATGAATTTGCCTTCCATCTAGAAAGCCAAATAGTTCCAATGAATTTTTTTTTGAAAGGAAAAGCTTTAGATGGGTTGCAATCACCTTTGCAATGATTTTTTAAATGCATGTACAAAGAGAAATAGGTCTGAAGTTGTCAAAATATTTAGGGTCATCCTTTTTTGGAATCAGGGCGAGGAAAGTGGAATTGAAAGGCTGATAGATGGTACCCATGTTCCTTGATTCTTCTACCATTGCTAGCAGATCCTCTCCCAAAGATTCAAAAAAACGTTGAAATAATTCTGTCATCCATCCATCAGCCCCAGGGCTCTTATCCTTCTACATTTCTTTGAGAATCCCTTCCACCTCCTGTTTCGACACATGATCCATTAAACTACCATTCCCCTCTTCTTCAATATATCTAGGGAAGAATTGGGCCACTCTGATCACTTCGACTATTGAGGGCTCCAATGGGGCTTTCAATAAGGATTTAAAATGTTTACATCCCAGGGAAAATAGATCATCAAACTTTCTAGCAGTACTTCCTTCCTTCGTTTGCATCCCCCAAATGGTATTTATATTTTTCCTACCTTTAGCATAGTTCTAGAAGAATCTCGTGTTTTCATCCCCTGCTTCCAACTAGATTTCCATACTTTTAAGACGCCATATTTATTCATTTTCAAATAAGATTTTCTTTCTTGATGATTCAAGACTCTTAACTCTGTCCCTCATATCAATTGAAGCATAACCCGCACCCTCCGACCGCTCAAGGAAGTCTAATTCTTCATTTATCATCTGCAATGATTCCTCCTCCCTGAGTTTTTTTTGTTTTTCCCATTCCAATGTAGATTTTTTCATTCTCTTGAGATTCTCCATAAATTGCGAGCTCTTACTTCCCTGCCTATCCTCCTCTCCCTTGCTCCAGGTGACATGGAAAAATTGGTTGTACGACTCATCTTTGAGCCACGATGAGTTGAACTTGAAGGGTGCCCCAGGTTTCTTTTTTGGACCCTTAATTTCTAGAAGGATGGCCAGATGGTCATATATACCCCCTTCCCCCATCCAATGCTAAAATATAGAGGATCGGGCTACCAAATCTTCATTAATAAGGAACGATCCAGCTTCTTTGCCACCCTATCCTCTCCCACTCTTCTGTTCCTCCAAGTAGGCCTAGGTTTGATCAGGTTAGCATCCACCAGGTGTTTGGACACAATATTGCTGAGGAAAAAATTAGTAAGGGGATCTGATCGGGCAGAGGGGCCCCAGGCTTTAGATAACCCCAAGGAAAAATTCAGGTCCCCTCCCAGAATGAGATTTTGGTTTTTCAAACATGTCTTAGCAAATAATTTTTTTCAGTATGGGACCCTATCCACACAAGGGCCATACACGTTAAGGAGAAGGAGAGGGTGACAAAGATAATTTGAATAGACCTCCATTGCTAAAGAATTTTCAAATCCCCAGTAGGAGATCTCGTTGAATCTTCCAGATTTTATTCCCATCGCCAAACCCCCTGACCTTCCAAGGGCATCTAGAGCTTGAAAGGACCAACCCGGAAACATCCTGGACAAAGCTCCAACCACTTCCTCCCCCAACCCCAAAGTCTCCTGTAACATAAGAACATTCGGCTCATAAAAATTCATAAAAGACCCAAGTGCTAGTTTCTTAGGCTGACTAGCAAAACCCCTGCAATTGAAAGAGAGAATGATCATCAATGACCCAGGAAGGGGGTATGCGCTGCTCTAAGCACCCTTGATAAGGAAAGCTTTTTCCCATCCAAAATGTCAATTTTAGCCCTAACCTAGGCTTTTGCAAGGTTGGACTTCTAACCCCTATATTTCCTAGGTCCGATCGAAATAGACTGAGTTCCCAAACCTCCAATTATATCCTCCGGCATAGGCTTCTTCACCTTGGACCTTAAATTATAAGGGGGATTTTCAAGAGGACTAGGCAGGGGGGGAGGAGGTCCATGGTCCTGGATGATAAGAACATCAGAGGGGAGATTGGGTATAGAGGTTAAGATGCTATCTAGAGTCTTCAACATAGTGTTCATTTTCATAGATTCCATATGAAAAGACCTAGAAGGACCAGGCCTTGAAATAGAAAAAACAGAAGAACACAAAGAGGTGCAAGGAGAGGAGGAAAGGTCCAGGATCGTACCCTCTTGTTGAGATGCCTAGGCCTCAAATTCATGAAGAGGGGAGGGAGCTGGAGGCTTCTCCTCTTCTTGGATAGTAGCAGTAGGGTTGTTTGGCTCGGTCTGAATGTATCGTGGGTCCTCTTCTATCTGATGTCCACATACTCCTTCAAATCCTTCCATTAGTTCACCCTCAGCTTCTCTGGGCTCCTTGTTGCTAGAGACCTTTCTGGCATTTGGGTCGCCCTCTTCTGCTTCCTTTTCCTTCGATGGCCAAGTGGACAATCCTTCGCCAGGTGGCCATATTTGTGAAAGCGGTGGAATCAAAAGGGCATGTGTTCGTAATCCAGCATCTGAGTGAACTCTATATCCTTATATTTAAGATGCATTTATTTTGCTAGTCCCTCTTTAAGGTTTATATTGACCAGAATTATTATAGCACTCAGGTCCATAGTCTGAAGGAATGACTGATGTGCTTCTAGGAACTACTGCAGTGTGTCCCCTATCGATCTTAAGGCTGATTCCGTATAGAAGGGAACCAGTAGCCCCGAGAGTTTTACCCATATCGAGGTTTCTTCTATTTTCTCCTCTGTGCATCAAACATCGGAGTCCACTTCCTGAATAAAATAGGTCTTTTCCCAAAATTCCAGTTATGATTCATTACCCATTCCAGATGTTCCTTTTTTGAAAATTTAATCATAAACCAACCCCAGGCTAGGGTTTTTTCTTCAGTAGGTCTCCCTGGAGCTTCTGTCCATGCAGATGATGTCCATTCTGAGATGTAATTTTCCAAATATTTCCTCCCTCTTACCATGCCTACTAGGATAGTTTCTGCAGCTTCCATAACTTCGTCTATAAGAATATCAACCCCAAAGACATAATATGGGCTCTCCTCCTTCTTTCTAATCAGCTTATCTTTCTTTCTCTTATTTCTTGCAACCCCACTCCTACCTCCTTCCTCACCCTCCAACGAATTTTTGTTAACATCTGGTCCTTCAGGTTCGAGTGACCCAAGTCATCCTTCCTCTTGTTGTGGGGGTTTCTCCCGAGAGGTACCCCCTTCTTCTTGGATTTTGGTGTCCCCAACGTTGTCTGCACCTCCTCTTCTCTCTGGATTCTAGTGGCCCCAACATCCGCCTACACCTCCTATCCTTTGTGGATTTTGGAGCACTTCTCCTGCTCCTCGGCTTGAGACGTAGGTTGCAACACACCCGCAGATCCTAACACTAGCAGCCACAGAACATTAGGGTTTTGAAAAACACCCTTACCCACCCCCGCCTAGGATCTCGCCACCTCACTCCCCTGGGAAATATGCAGATCTTCAAAAATCTTGGTCCCTTTCCATTGAAAGGGACTTTTTTGGGTGATAGGAGTGTCCAAATGGACTCCTATTACCGGATCCTGATATCTGTGACTCTCTTCCAAGAAACCCTTGAGCCCTACATTACCGTGAATACCAGAGCTTGCTACGATATCTTCCAACCCCCTCGAAAAAAAGAAATATGTAAATCTCCTGGTAGAAAGGAACTTACATGGTTTGCTGTAGCGTCTGCTTTTGCCGCCGACCTAGGGGTTGACGGCTATTGGTGATCGTCTGGTACTCTCTCTTCCTTCCAGGTGCAGTTGTATGTGCTCTGCAAACTTTCCTCTAAGAACCCAGCTCCATTCATAGTACCCCAGGCCTCCCTCGAGCCTTTGAACTTCAACCTTACTCCACTAATTTCTGGAATATACCTCTCCAAGTTCTTCACCGACATTTCGTATCCCCAAACCACTAACAAATCTTCTGGCGCAGGATCTAAATCTACAGAGTCCCGTTCATTAACCATGGTTTCTGTAACAGTCAAACGAAAGAAAAACCATCCGACAATGCAGACAACCCTTCAACCTCGTGACCAAGTGCTTACACCACCGTAGGGAAATAGGTTTAGGGTTTTAAACGACATTGTATTCCATCTTAAACCCTCTGCCGCTCGTTCCTTGGCTCCACCTCTGATTAGAACTGGATTATGGACCAGAATGATAGCTCAAAATTCAAACTTCTCTGCTGATTTTTCAACCACTAAAAGCCTTTAACACTTTCTGAAACCTTTTTAAATAGATTCAAAATTATATTTTCAACCAATAATTACCACTGTTTCACTGCAAATGGTCTCAAACAGCTCTGTCTAAGCCCTGCACTACTGCTGGAAAAAGCTGGCACTAATGACCCCTGGAATTTTACTGAAGCTTTTTAGCCTTCAAAAATTCTCTAAAGGCTTTGCAAACCATCTCATCAAATTTAGAACATCTGAATTATCCAATTTAGACTATTGGAACTCTGGGAAAGGACTCTAAATCCCCTGGTTAGGCCTCAAACTGAAATTGTCTCATGGTGGTCCTGATGGCTCCTTCATATTCCCTGAAGAAAAATCTACTGAAGATCACCTCCATTCAACCTGAAACCTATCCCAAAGTTCTTAGGAGGTCAAATAGACCCAAAATTGACTAAAATTTCATCCAATTTGGTTCAATAATGAGGAAGTTATGGCCTCCCAAAGAAAACTGCCCAATGTCACTAAAAAAATTCCACTAAATGTGGAGGACTTAAGTTAACTGCAGTTAGGTTGGCCAATTCCGCTGGAATTGGTGGAACGCGCCAAAAATAGACTGTTTGATCTCGCCGGAACCCTTAACCTCACCATTAAACTTAACCGCAATTCATGGCATTAAAAGTCGTGACATACGTGGTCACATGTTCTGCGGAGACTGCGGTCACCAAGTCCTAACCGCTGGGAATTTAATGTTAATTGAAACCACTGATCAGTTAAGCGTCTGGTCATTAGGGTCTGGGGCATATGGGGTCGGGCTAGCCCCTTTAGTTTTCGGCCCAATTAAATTTTAAACACCAAATACAACGCGGCTCCACAATATGTTAAGACGTAACGAGTAGCCCGACCGGTCGGGCCTGTGGGCTACTAGCCAATCGACCTAGGGTAGAATCCTGTGAAGTCATAGAAATTTTTCCACACGAAAATTTCCACCGGCCTGGGGCCATGTTGCGGCCTTTGGGCCTGCCACGTGGAAGCCCGTGATTGGAAACAAAAAAACTCAGGAAAATGCGCTTAGCCTGTGGAGGGCACAAAGTTCAACATGGATCAATGTTGGTTTCAAAATGGCAGGTTGGTATGGCGAGAAAACTTGGTTGGGAATCGACACAAGTACATGACTCATTTGGAAAAAAATTGCCATAAGGACAGTTGGCAAGGTGAATCTTATTTTTAGTCTCTTTTGAAGGTAGACCATTGTAGGAACAATATGATTTCTACAAACTTTAGTTGCTGTTCTACAAATTCCAAAAATTTGCATCATGACACAGTCAAGGTTAGCTACAGTCGGTCGACAGATTCAAGGAAGAATTTATCTTTTTATGAGAAGCTCAATTTGATGAAATTAGGGAGATTTTAGTGGTTCAAGGTTGGAAGAGTGGAGAATCAGTCTCCTCATCTTCAATTTTTGTAATTCAGAGAGATTTTGGGGTCCAAAAGCTTCCCATTTGGGAGGTGTGATCAGGAGAAAATGTCCAAGTGAAAAAATGCTCAAAAATGGAAATGCTCAGACTTAGATCAGAATAGAATGTTTTAGTTCCATTTTTTTTTTTTGGATCTGAAAATGGAACTATTTGTAATGCTATGCAAAGTATCCATTTCCATATAATTTAATGTGCAAAGTGTTCTCCATGACTTTCAGGTTAAAAAAATTAGTTTTGGTAATGTTTCTGAGTTTTATATGTTATTTTTTTTAATTTAAATTTATTGTTTAATATATCACAACATAAATACACAGCAAGAAAACTTCACCATATCATAACACAAACAAAATGATGAGGTAGTTCTGCCGGTCCAAGGCTCCCCAATGGCATGTCCTTGCTCTATTAATTTGCTCAAAATGGTTACAAAATGAAAAATATGCCTAAACAAGTAAAAAAATATGTGAATTTGACTTCAGAAGATAGAAATAAGCTAAAAATGGCTTTTGTTTCACATTAAACAATGAATTACTGTTGAGATTCAACAAGATGATGAGCTTAGCGAAAAGAGTTTCCTTCACTAAGTGGGCCCGCAGGCTATTTTTGGCGCAAGTCTATTTTTAGACATGATGATCATATTTCAGAAGTTGCAGCATGCTATTATACTTCAGTTCAGTGCACACATGTGGCACATCAGTGGATTGAGGGAATTACGCAATTCCCAAGGGTTTACTAGAGCTAATGCATTGAGGACTTAGTTAGAACTCAAGTGGTAGATTTATGACATAGTTGGAAGAAGTAGTTATGGAGTTGTATTTAGTTTAACTTAGTTAGACTCAGTTGCGCTAGTTGTATCTAGTCTAACTGAATGATACACTAGTGAGAGTGGAGTGAATTAATTAGTTAAATAATTCATAAATAATAACTCATTAATCAACTGAACAATACAACAGTTCACTACACTGCATGACAGTTTTAGTGGAGACCCAATGGAGAGATAGGTGAAAGGGAAAGATAGACTATCTGTTGTGACTATAGTGATGCATTGATTGCATCACACACACATTGGAGTTTCCAATGAGGATTGCGCAGTCAAGGCAAGGGTAATTCAAATTCATTTAGAGTTATTCTTCAGCAGGGATTGCGCAATGGAGGCAGGCTAGTAGGAGGCAAAGATCGGTGCATGGATTTGCAAGATTCGTCCTGATTAGTGTATGACGATTGTACTGTAATGAGAGCTTGATAAGCTTTGTATGAGGATTGCCATATGATTCCATGATACATAAAATATATTTGGGGTTTTTAGCTTCAAGCTTTCCTAGTTAAAAACTGTGTTATATGCGATTGATTATTTTTGTTTATGCTTCACATGTGTGTGAAATTAATTTTTCCGCAAAAGATTAACAAGTGGAATTGATTCAGTATTTTGCATAAAGTTAAATAGTGTGAGATCAAGTGAATCAAGGAAATATGCATGCTTAGTGCATATAATTTCTAGATGGTATCAAAGCATTGTTGATTGAAGATTTCATTTGTGAAGTGAGTTTGTGCTGGTGGACATTTCGAGTTTGTTGCAGAAGATTCTTGGTGTAGAAGTTGAGTGTACATTGAAATGGATTTCAATGGGTTGTGATTGGAGTATGCCCTTGATGGGAGCTCAAATTACATAGCCTGGAAGGATAGGATGGAGGTGGTGCTGGAGGATAATGGGCTGAAGGATTTCGTCGATAACGATGTTCCTATGCCGGGATCTAGCGATGCTGCATTACTTGACACATGGAAAAAGAAGACAGAAAAGATGAGGATAATTATGTTGGAAGGTGTGAAGGACCATATTGTGTCTAGCCTTCATGGGAAAGCCACTCCATTCTTAATGTGGAAGGCTTTGACAGACTTTTTCCAAAGCAGAAGTGACCAGAGGAAGTTTGCGCTTAAAGACAAGCTCAGAAAAATAAAAATGGAGAAATTCGACAGTATTCCAAAATACCTCACGAAGTTTGTCCACTGCAAGGATGAACTGGGAAGTGTGGGGGTTACTATTGATGATGAAGACTTGGTAAGCTTGGTTCTCCTTGGGCTTCCTAAGAGTTGGCATAGCTATTAAGACTTTGTCAATGGACGGAAGAAACTTTCGGGTGGGGAGCGACTTTGGTCGGATCTTGTGCAGGAGGAGATAAGGCGGGGTACCAGGGATGGATCTTCATCGAAGAATGAAGATGAAGAGAATTGCGCTTTGGCTACCAGAGCAAGGAAAGGGAAGGGGAAGAAAAATCCTTCAAAATTTGATGCTAAAGGAAAGAAGCAGGATTTTTCCAAAGTGAAGTGTTTTCACTGTCACGAACATGGACATTTCGCCACGAACTGTCCACAGAAGAAGAAGAAAAAGAAGGTTGCTGGATCTGTAGCTGGAGAGGCCTTAGCCTCACAATTTGAGCTTGATTTCTCCTTGATCGCTTGCTTGGTTTCAAGCTATATGGGATCGATGTGATATCTTGATAGTGGTGCGTATTTTCATATGACGGGAGACAAAGAGTGGGTTAGTGACTTCGAGGAGAAGGACCTCCAGATGAATATAGAGATGGGTGACGATGGTTGGTACAGTGCAACTAGAATTGGGACCATTACCTTTGAGAGAGAGTCCGGTAATCCATTCTTGTTGAAGAATGTTATGCATGTTCCAGGTTTGAAGAAGAACTTGGTCTCAGTCACAATGTTGGAAGACAGAGGTTATGATGTTGTTTTCAGTGAGGGAAAAGCCTTCCTTCGACATAAAACAACGGGTCAAACCAAGAAGATAGGGGTTCGAATTAAGAATATCTACAAGCTGGAGGTAGATGGTTGTGCTGCAATGGTGGGAAAAGCAGAAGAAGTGGTGAGCCGGGATGAGAGCGAATTATGGCACAGGAGATTGGGCCATCTTCACCATGGTGCTTTGAAGATTTTGCAGTAAATTTCTACTAGACTTCCCAAGGGTACTCTTGTGCAGTCAGATCAGTGCAAGGGGTGTACTATGGGTAAGTTTGTGAAGACAACCTTTCATGAGAAAGAGAACCGTGCTTCGGTGATCCTGGAGAGAATCCACACAGACGTGTGTGGACCTTTCTCAGTTTCTTAATTAGAAAAACAAAGGTATTATGTTATATTTGTTGATGAATATTCTCGTAGATGCTGGATCTTCTTCATGCAGAAGAAGAGTGAAATGTTCTCAAAGTTCTGTGAGTTCAAGGCATTGGTGGAGAAGGAGTCGGGGAAGCAAGTGAAAGCTCTACGAAGCAATAATGGTGGTGAATACATCTCGGGCGAATTCAAAGACTTCTGTAGCATAGAAGGAATTCAAAGAGAACTCATAGCGCCTCATAACCCACAGCAGAATGGGGTTGTGGAGAGAAATAACAAAACGATCGTGGGTGTTGCACGAGCGATGTTGCATGACCAGGGCCTACCGATGCACTTATGGGCGGAAGCATGCAACACTGCGGTTTATGTGCAAAACCGTTGTCCTCATAGAGTACTTGGCATGAGTACACCCGAAGAAGCTTTTACTGGTAAGAAGCCTGATATTTCTCATTTGAAGATTTTTGGCTCCCTGTTTACATTCATGTGACGAAGGACGCTAGGAAGAAGTTGGAGACGACTGTAGAAGTTGGGATATTTGTGGGGTACACAGAAACACCCCATAATTATCGTGTGTATTTTCCAGATAGTCAGATGACTGTTGTGTGACGGGATATAAAATTCAATGAGGTGAAATCCATGAAGTTGTCGTCTGAGAGGGAGCTACACTTGCATGCGGAGGAGGAACTTATTGTTCCCAAATATGAGCCTCTGGATGTGGATCAACCACAGGAGGAGATTCATGGAGTGGAGGAGTCCACTCATGCAGAACCAAATATCAGACAAGGTAGAAATCGTACCATAGAAGCTTAGAGACTGAAGCTTGATGCGGTAGAGAATGTAGGAGTCCCTACATCACAACGCAGATAGAGACAGTCACCTAATCGATTTACTGGATACATGGCTCTTATTAGAAAGTGTATCGTGACAGAGCCATCTTCTTTCGAAGAATCAGTGTAGGAGCCCACATGGGTAGATGCCATGGTGGAGGAGTATGACTCCATTGTCAGAAACAGTGCTTGGGAGATTGTTCCAAGGCCGGTGGGAAAATCAGTTGTAGGATCAAGATGGATCTACAAGGTAAAGCAAGTTGCTGATGGGAGTGTCGAGAAGTATAAGGCAAGATTTTTTGCCCGGGGCTTCTCACATATTGAGGGGATTGACTATGAAGAAACCTTTGCACCTGTCGCACGGTATTCTTCCATACGGAACATCCTTGCTCTCTCAGCGTAGATGGGTTGGCACATTCATTAGATGGATGTGAAGACTGCGTTCCTTAATGTGATCATTGAGGAAGAGGTGTACATTGAGCAGCCTGAAGGATTTGAGATCTTTAGCAGTGAGTCACATGTGTGCAAGCTCAAAAGAGAGCTGTATGGGCTGAAACCAGCACCCTGTGCTTGGTACACTCGGATCGAAAACTATTTCACTGGACTTGGCTTCACCAAGAGTGAGGCGGATGCAAACCTGTACCAGATTGTGGTGGAGGATAAGCTTTTAATCATTTTAATTTATGTTGATGATTTAATATTAACAGGTGATGAGCAGTTGATACACTCATGTAAGGCAAATCTTGCAAAGGAGTTTGAGATGAAGGATTTGGGCCTCCTTCATTATTTCCTTGGATTGGAAATATGGCAGAAGGAAGGTGAACTATTTGTGTCTCAAGGCAAGTATGCCCGGGAGATATTGGAGAAGTTTCACATGTATTGCTGCAAGCCTATCGACACTCCTCTTCTAGGAAATTGGAAGAAAGAGGATGCTACATCGGTAGAGGTACTGGATGCCACTGTTTATCGACAGTTGGTGGGTTCACTCATGTCTTTAGTCAATACAAGACCAGACATATGCTATGCGGTGAACCAGCTTTCACAAGCGATGGTTAAGCCTACCAAGCTCTTTTGGAAGGCAGGCAAGCATGTCCTGAGATATCTCAGAGGCACATTTGAGTATGGTTTATGGTACAAACAGATGGAAGAGGTGAAGTTGCATGGCTTCACGGATGCAGATTGGGTAGGAAGCCCAACAGACAGAAAGAGCACATCAGGAGGGATTTTCAGTGTTGGATCTACGATAGTTTCTTGGTACAGCAGGAAACAAATATTCGTGGCACTTAGTTTAGTGGAAGCAGAATACATGGGAGAAAATCAAGCTGCATGTGAGGCTATCTGGATGAGGAAGATTCCGGTTGGTTTGTTCGGTTCACATTTAGATCCCACAGTGATACATTGTGATAATCGGAGTTGAATTAAACTCTCGGTTAATCCTATGTGTTCATGATAGATCTAAACATATTGATATCCGGTATCATAATATCAGAGATTGTGTGCAGCAGAAGATCACATTGCTTTAGTACATTCCTACGGAGGATCAGGATGCAGATATTCTGACGAAGGCACTCACCAGGAGAAAATTCGAATACCAGTCCTTAAGGTGATCTGGGTGGTTGAATCATATTATCTTGTTGAGAGGGAGTGTTGAGATTCAACAAGATGATGAGCTTAGTGAAAGAGTCGCCTTCACTAAGTGGGCCCGGTGGTGAGGGCTATTTTTTTGGCTAAGCATATTTTTAGACATGATGATCATATTTCGGAAGTTGCAAGATGCTCTTTGTGGATGGTTGATCAAGTTGGAAAAATATATGAAATTATATTTTTAGAATATTGGGCGAAGTCTATTTATAGATCGATGATCTAAAAATAGAGCATGTTGATTATTATTAGCTCTTAATAATAATCAGACACTAAACATCAACTTATTCTCTTGGAGCGCCTTGTTTCAATGCACAGATATGGCACATCAGTGGACTAAGGGAATTACACAATTCCCAAGGGTTTACTGGAGCTAATTCATGGAGGACTCGGGGCGAGGAACCTGGCAGTAGAGTTATGACACAAATAAAGGAAGGGTGAGTTGTATTTAGTTTAACTCGCTAGATTCCCGTGAGCTAGCTTGGGTGATCTAGTCTAACCGAATGATACACTAGTGAGAGTTCATTGAATTAATTATTTAATTAATTAACAACTAGAGACTCACTTGCAACTGAAAAAATACAATAGTTAACTACTTGCATGTCAGTTCCAGTGGAGACCCAGTGGAGAGATAGGTGAAAGGGTGAGATGGACTATCTGTTGTGACTATAGTGATGCATTCAATGCATCTACATACACATTGGAGTTTCCAATGAGGATTGCGTTGTACTCGATTAGTGTATGAAGATTGTACTGTACTGAGAGCTTGATAAGCTTTGTATGAGGATTTTCATATGATTCCATGATACATAATATATAGTTGGGGTTTTCAGCTTCAGGCTTTCCCGGTTAAAAACTGTGTTATGTGCAATTGATTATTTTTGTTTATGCTTCACATGTGTGTGCAATTAATTTTTCCACAAAATATTAACAAGTGGAATTGATTCAATATTTTTCATAAAGTTAAATAGTGTGAGATCAGGTGAATCAAGGAAATATGCATGCTTAGTGCATATAATTTCTACAATTACGACCCAATACAGCTCCATCTCGCTGATGGCCCTGATGGGTCTTTCCTCTTCCCTGAAGAAAAAGTTGCTGTAAAACACCTATGTTCGCTCTGATACCATCTGATCTGAAAATGGAACTATTTGTAATGCTATGCAAAGTATCCATTTCCATATAATTTAATGTGCAAAGTGTTCTCCATGACTTGCAGGTTAAACAAAGTAGTTTTGGTGGAGTTAACTGGAGTTCCTTCAGTTTTGGAGGAGGTTTTTCAGTGCCACCGGTAAATTTTTGTCATATCCTCAATTTTCGACTAAACAAGATGAAATTTCTACCAATTTTGGCTTTGAGCATTCTGGAGAGTTTGGAATTCCTCTTCTATGAAGAAAAGCATTGTATAACACCTCTTTTCACTCTGCAACCTATCCCAAACGCTCCAGAATGCTGAAGAAACCCAAAATTGACTAAAATTTCATCTCGTTTGGTCGAAAATTGAGAAAGTTATGACCCAAACAAGTTTTTTCCCAGTGGCACTAGAAAACCTCCTCCAAAACTGGAGGAACTCCAGTTAGCTCCACCAAATTTGTCGAGAAGGTCAATTAGGTGTAACCATGCTCCAAAATAGGCGAAAAATTAAATTTAACTGTTAGTCGTGTTGGTGCGTTCATATGTGAAATATTTGGCGGTCAAGTCTGCTAGTGGATAAGGTTAACTCCACGCCCAAGGTCACAGGTAAAGGTCACATGGAGTTGGGAGCTAGTATCAAGGTGCTAAAGCTTTCTATTCTGCCGGTTTTAAGTGTTTAGGCCCTGAGTCACCGTGTAAGGGCATATGAAGCCGAAGCTTAAGCCGTAAGGGCTTAAACTAAACCTCTGCCCATTTAATTAACCATGAGCCGACCCTTCGTTTTCTCCACAACCCGACTATTCGTTTCAACCACTAAACGGACTCGCCCGATGTTCACACCATCGACCCGACTCGCCAAACATACAACTTCTTTCTTGTGGTGTGTTGGTTGGGTCGACCTTGCCTGTGTAGTCGGGTTAGGGTTCGAACCCCATGCCCTCAACAAAATTTTAACTTGACCTTTCAACCATTGGCCTGGGGCCACATGGCAGCCTCTGGGCAGGCCACGTGGCACCCACTAATAGGCCCATAAAAAATTAATAAAAATGAATTTTTTCCATATAATATTTTTTTTACAAATTGAAAAAATCATAGTAAAAAAGTCCTATTTTGGAGGTCACTGGACGAATTCAAACCTCAGTAAATTTCACATATGACATTGGATTTGAGTCCCATTCACGACACTAGAATCGCAGCAACGAGGCCTTTCTGGTCATTCATACTGCAACCATTTCTGAGCATTTCCATTTTTTAGCATTTTTTACACTTGGACATGATCTCCTAATCACACCTCCCCATTGGGAAGATTTTGGACCCCAAAATATCTCTGAATTACAGAAACTAAAGATGAGGAGACTAATTCTCCACTCTTACAACCTTGAACCACTAAAATCTCCCTGATTTCATCAAATTGAGCTTCTCATAAAAAGATAAATTCTTCCTTGAATCTGTCGACCGACTGTTGCTAACCTTGACTGTGTCATGCTGCAAATTTTTGAAATTTACAGAACAACAACTGAAATTTGTAGAAATCATATTGTTCCTACAATGATCTACCTTTAAAGGAAACTGAAAATAAGATTCACCTTGCCAACCGTCCTCATGGTGAATTTTTGTCGAATGAGCCATGTACTTGTGTCGATTCCCGACCAAGTTTTCTCGCCATACCAATTTTCCATTTTGAAACCAACATTGATCCATGATGAACTTTGTGTCCTCTTTTCTTGCATGCTTTTCCCTTTCTTGGACTCTTGCACCACTTTTCACTGACACTTTGTTCTCTACACCGATCGACACCAAAGACACCTTGTGCAACATCTTGTCATATTCTTCTAAAGACGACCTGCTTTCAGACTGGAATATATCATCATCTATATCAACAATAACATGAAAAGGATTATGTACAAAATATTTTTACTTAACCATCAACAAAGTCAAATTTTGACTTGCATTGACAAGCCTTTTCAATTGCCCTGCGTTCACTGAAGAAGATTCTAGCTTCTTCCAATGTGCTCTCACAATAAACTCCTTGCCATCCTTAAATAGGTGATACTTGTTCTCATGGCGATGGAAGATCACTTTTCTGTCATACAAGTACGAACTACCCAACACCACACTGCACGTCACTCCCCCCTCTCTAATTCAACCCCATGTCAACAGACAGCTGGTTATATGTTTAACATGCACTTCCTTGAAACTTGTAAATTAGCATCCTTGCAAATCCATCCAAGTGGATATGGCTTTGGATGTGGAATGGTCTCAATTTTCAGCTTCTTGACTAAGTCTCTTGAGATGAGGTTTGCTTGTGACCCACTGTCAAATAGTGTTTCTATATTTGTGTGTTTGGAAATTATCCTCACATGAAACAACTCTATCCTCCTCTCTTCATTTGGAGCTTCTATGTGACAGTTTAAAGTGCTAGAATTGGGATTTGTTTCTTTTACAATCTCTTTCCCCTTTATGTTCTTTAGTGCCATAGCTATGCTTTTAGTTTCATCTCCTGATTCAGACCCTAAGTCTTGTTCAGCGATTGCAACCGTTTTGCCTTTTTCTTTGGCCTTATCTTTGGTTTTAAATTTTTTTGGCTTCAACTCTGGATGAAGTTTCCAGCAACGGTCTTCATCGAGGCTTGTTTTGGAAAATTTTTTACAAAAGAATTTTCCTTTTTCTTTCCTAGAGTTTTCATTTATTTTTCTCCCTTTGCCCTTAAATTCACTATCCTCATTCCCATCAAAAGATTGTTTCCCTCTAGCCTCTAAATGCGTGGCTTGGTCACAAACCTTGTCTAGACTAGTAGGATTGAACATAAGGATAGTATGTTTAAGATAGCTGTGTAAACCACCTATATATTTCAACAAAGTCTCTTGGCTGTGAAAATCAATTCCAGGTAATAAATCCCTTCGTCTAAACTCTTGGTTGTAATCTTGAACATTTTGTCCCTTAAGTTGTCTAAAACTTTGCCAATTCATGATAGCCTTTTGTAAATGAGCTAATGGAGTTTTAAACTTATCCGCCAGCAGCACTTAACTGCCTGGAGTTTTCGCATGTCAACGCGCCCTCCAAATAACAGTTACATTTATTTTCTGCCTATTCTGGAGCGCGGTTCCGCCAAGTCTGCCCATTCAAAAAATTTGGTGGAGTTAACTAGAGTTCCTCCAGTTTTGGAGGAGGTTTTCGAGTGCCACTAGGCAAAATTTTGTTTGGGTCATTACTTTCTCAATTTTCGACCATATGAGATGAAATTTGAGTTAGTTTTAGTTTTCTTGAGAATTATGGACAGTTTGGAGTAGATTTCAGAGTGAACAAAGGTGTTCTACAACATCTTTTTCTTCAGATAAGAGGAAGGAGCCACCAGGGCCATCACGGAAGAGACACTGTTTTGGGTTGTACTCCACTGTTTAAGGTGAAACAAAAGCCATTTTTAGCTATTTTCTATCTTCTGAAGTCAAATTTACAGTTGGTTTTTTCTGTTTAGGCATATTTTTCATTATGTAACCATTTTGAGCAAATTAATAGAGCAAGGACATGCCATTGGGGAGCCTTGGACTGGCAGATGTAGACTAGGAGGGGTGAACTACCTCAAAAATTTGCTGTGTTATGTTATGTTGAATTTTACTTGCTGTGTATTTCTGTTGTGATATGTTAAATAGTAAATTTAAATAACAAATCCTCATACATAAAACTCAGAAACATTACCAAAACTATTTTGTTTAACCTGCAAGTCATGGAGAACACTTTGCACATTTAATTATATGGAAATGGATATTTTACATAGCATTACAAATAGTTCCATTTTTAGATCGGATGGAAAATTTTCTGGATAAATTGTTAGCTTACATGTTTATTAAGAAGCTCTTGGAGTTTGTTTGTTGTTTGGTTATTTGAATAAGAGTTTGTCTTTACGGCCATTTGGTTAAAAAGCTTTGTCATTTGTTTTGAAAAGCTTTGAGAACTTTGTTGAAGTTCATTTTGTTCATTGACCTGATAATGAAAACTTCTACAAGTGAAGTTTCATCCTTCACAAGATTCTTCGATGATGATATGAAGCGTGACTTTATTATATTGAAGGACATGGTACATATTTTGTTTGAGGATTTTGGGGGACACTGGGAAAAAATTGTTTTTGCCATAACTCCCTCAATATGGAACCAAATTGGATGAAATTTTAGTCAATTTTAGGTCTGTCCGACATTCTGGAGATTTTGGGATAGGTTTTAGGTTGAATGGAGGTGATATTCAATAGTTTTTTCTTCAAGGAAGCTGAAGGAGCCATCAGGGCCATCATGAGACAAATTCATTTTGAGTCCTAACCACGAGAGTTAGAGTCCTTTTCCAAAGTTCCAATAGTATAAATTGGATAATTCATATTTTCTGAATCTGATGAGATGGTTTGTAGAGATTTTAGAGAACTTTTGAAGGCCGAAAAGCTTCAATAAAGTTCCAGGGGCCATTAGTGCCATCTTTTTCCAGCAGCAGTGTAGGACTTAGTCAGAGCTATTTGAGACCATATGCAGTGAACCAATGGTCATTCTTGACTGAAAACATCATTATGAATCTATTTACAGAGTTGCCAGCAAGTGTTAAATACTTTTAGAGGTTGAAAAATTAGCAGAGACATTTTCATTAACCCAAGTGCCAAGTGTTAGCCACCTATAAAATTTGTTATACCAAAAGGTGGCTAAATCATTTTTGGAGCCTTCAAGGAACAAATTTTATTGCAAAAAGTGTTGGCTCTTGAAGACTCATAAAGGCCTCATGCCTCTGTCCAAATCTTCATTGTTCTTCCCATTTCACATTGTGAAATCCTGCTAATTCCATAGAGAAAAGACTGCTGCAGATCACCATTTTCCCTCCTTCCACTTCAAAAATAACCTCATTTTCTCCCCTTTATTCTCCACAAAAATCCTTCATTTTTCATATTTTCTCCTTTCCCCTCCATCAAAACCCATTTGATAAGGTTTAAAGACTCTTTCTTTGCCTTATCAAAACCCTCAAAACCCTTTGAAAACCAGAGAAAATCGTAAAAAATACATATTTTTGTGTAAGGGTTTAAGCCCCCTTGGGCCAAAATCATAAACCACTTCCCCCACATGCCCACGCCCTACAAACCAGGCGCTAACCCCTCACAGTGCTAATCGCATTGCAAACTTTGAAAATGGTTAGATCAAAAAGACCAAGCCCGAGGCTCCGATTGCAATTGGCCCCTTTTTTACACGCCCCGGGCATATTAAATTTCATATATCCACTAGCCCCGCAACCGGGCACCAAGCCTTATATATATTTTCCGCTCTTAAGCCATAAAACCTTTGTTTTTTTCATTAAAGTTTTTGGTTTCATACATTATAACATGGCCTCGCCCGTTCATTGGCCGAACCCATTTCCGCCGTTGATCACTGGGCCAATCCAATGCTCAAGACGTTTTCCTATTTTCCACCCATCGCATCGGAAACTTCTGCAAAAGCTCTTCCAATTGCGCTCCTTTAAAAACTTCCGATTGCGATGGCCCGATCGCGCAATCGCATCACCCCACCTCCGACCGCCGATTGCGATCTCCCGACGCATCTCCCACCGTCGATCTGATCTACAGATTTACGGCCCACATATGATCGCATCGAAGTTTTCCATCGGGTGCATCTAATTAGATTACTTTACCTCCCTCCGATCGTCGATTCCCGATTTATTCTCCATTGTTGACCTTGTGGGCCAATCTCATCCGATGACCCACGATCGTCTTGAAGCCCACTTTGATTTCTCACCCATTTCTTCTTCCGCCTAAGGTTTTTTACCTTAAATCCTTTGTATTTTCGCCATTTCTCTATTATACGTCCCGGATCGCTCCCGACCGTTGATCTTTGCACAATCGACGGATCTAATATATTCTCTCCCTCTACTCTCCTTTCAACCTCCACAAACAGATCTACACCATTGGATGATGCCATCCAACGACCACGCTCTCTCCCTACACCCTCTGAAGCAGTTAAACCCATAATGCAGGATTTCTAAATATTTTATGTGTTTTGCAGGATTAATGGCTTATTGATTATAATTAAAGAAAGGCCAAAGGCTAGGAAAGACGTTTCCCGTGCCTTTGATTCATCAGAGGAAACCATTCACGGGGTTCGAAGTCCACGTTTCGTCAATGTTTCATGAGGCATTGATGCCATATGAGCCCTGCGCGGCCTGCACATCAACAAGACACAGAGTTAAATAAATTAAAAGAGTATCAATGTCGAAGACGAAACATACCAGAGTAGAAGATTGAAGACAAATTTTGGGATTACGGCTAAGAATGATTATCAAAAGCCTAATCCTCCAAATTAAAACACAGTTAAAGAAAATTATAAGTGTTTTATTAGACAGAAAGGTCTCCACTGCCACATCTGAGGAAAATTGATTCCTCCCAGCTACCACCAAGCCAATTGTGCCTCGAAGCATTCAAATAGAGGCCGAAGTTATTGTTCAAAATCCGATATTTGCCTCAACGCAGCCAGAGAGTTGATTCTGCCAAAGAACTTAATGCAAAAATATCTGTAGAGTTACTCCAACATGACACAGAGCCTCAAAAGTCAACAAAAGCTCCCACCGAGCTTAATCTTAAATGTAAATCAATTAATACAGTAAGAATACCTGTACGCTTCTCCATTGAGCCCCTCAAAGGATGAGAAGTCATTAATCTGTATTAATTTCCATGGGATATCTTTTATTCAATCTCACCTCCTCATTCTTCTATAAATACCTCTGTAGAAGATGAGATATTGTTGGTTGAGTTGGTTGCTGAACTTTGAAATGTAATTGAGCTTGAGACTTCTACCTGTAAATAGTGTTCATTGGCTCTTGAAGCTCTGCTTGTGATAGAATAGTTAGTCTGGGGAGTGTAGATGGTTGCTAAACTAAAGAATTGGAATTAAAGCTGTAACTGGTTTGGAGCATCAATACAAGCTGATTTATGGGATCTTGGTCTATGTTGACGGTGATGTTATTTCTTATTGTAAATTGTTATTTTGTTTTTGTTTCACTGTGCTCACATTCTCTTATAAAGAGAAACATGCATAGAGTTAGGACCTACTGTATATCAGTACCCTTCTCTGACTAAAAATCTTTATCTATATGTTTTCTTCCAATTTGTGTTATTTAGGAATGATCTAATTTAATTCAAGCATAGGAATGCTGGCGTTCCCTCGTCCTACTGTCTGAGCTAGTTGTTATTCTTAAATGTTATTTTCAGTATATGTTAACTAAAGATGAACTAAGAAAGATATGGTGTGCCCTGGTCCTATTTTCATCCCAAAAGACTGTCTGAAAGTTTCTCTTGGAATGTGTCAAAAGTTGGCTAGTTTCAAAGTACTTACCAGATCTTAGGCCATTCTGTGTTATCTTTGTGTTTGTCTTGAAAGTAACCAAGTAAAGCAGAGCTAGGAGAGTATTTGTGGTGAGCCCGGCCCGCTAGTTTCTACTCCAAAAGTTGCCTTCAAGTTTCCCTCTGTTTTTAAATGTTTTCTATTGAAAGTGGATCAAAGGCTGGCTAGTTTTGAAGTACTTACCAGATCCTGGATTGCTTTTATGTTTTTCTTAAGTGTTTGTCAAAGGCTGGCTAGTTTCAAAGTACTTACCAGATCCTAGGCTACTCTTTGTTCTTCATTTGTTTAATTCCCCTTCTTGATGTATCATCTCATTCCATAAATCAAACTTTAAACAGATCCTTAGACATAGATGACTTGCCCCATGGACCACTCTTGCCCCTTGCTGTTTCAATTAAACCCTATTATGACTCCATAGCCCAATGGACTAAAACCTGCAATTATCTATCTTTCTAGCCAAAGCTTGTTTTGATTGCTTGCAACTTCACACCTTTGAAAATATTTGCACTTAGAACTTTCAACCTCAAACAGTAATCATGCTCAACCATCCAAAAACAAAACAAACCCTCGGCCTTCATAACTAGCCTAATATCATTACCCAAAACTTCAAAGAAAAATCCAATCTTTGCACTTATTGGAGAGATCCCTCTCTGGATTCAAGAGGGATAGATCCTAGAATCCCAAAGTGGTTGAAATAATGTTCTCCCTGTAGTTGGACTTTTTCCAATCTTGCTAATTATAGGGTGCTAACACCAGGGAGTGTCGATAGGTGATTGAGGCGAAACCGGAGCAACCGAAGGCCATTTATAATGAATGAATAGTATAAATTGACTATTTTAAACATTTTGGAACCAATGGAAGTGGTTTCAGAACATTTTGAGAACTTATAAAACTCGAGAAGTTGATTTGAAGTTCTGGGAAGCCCTGGGAAAACCGTGGAGGATAGCCTATTTGGGGAATGTAGTGCTCAATTTGAGAAATTTATCAGTTGGTATTTGATGTATGATGTGTATTGGATACAACAAGAGTGGTTTCAGTGATAGAAACAAAATTTTGAGGGAGTTTGTGCCATTTAGAAGCTCAGAGTAGCTTAGTGCACCGACAAAAGGAATCGTGTCAACAAGAGCCTAAAGCTTTTTACAAAGTTTGGACATCCAATTGAGGGATATTTATGGTATTTTAAGTCCTCTGGATAATTTTTTTATTCATTGGAATTAAGTATTTACTTGTAAAAAAAACTTACCATAATCCCAAAGAGCTGAGTCATGATGACCAAGCTCAAAGGAGACATAGCCCACGAGATTTCGGGTGAACTCCTATATTAAAATTGCTGTTGTGTTTGAATTATTATTTGCTACATTATGTTGCTGTCATACATGCTTAATTTGAGCAAGAAAAAATAAATTTAAGACACATAAACAATAAAAATTCATACACCACTTTCAAGTAAATAATTCTGCAAAAATTGTCAGGTATAAGCTAGATCATTTAAGTTAAACTGAGTGGTAGGTTCTTGAAATACATACAAGTTATCCAGACCATTTTCAGATCAGGTGATCATGTCCAAGTTTAAAAATTGCTTAAAAGTGGAAATGCTCAGAAATGGTTGCAATCTAAATGACTGGAAAGGTATCGTCTCTGCGATTCTGGTGCCACGAACGGTTCTCAAAACTGACATCGTATGTGAAAGTTATGAAGGTTTGAAGTCTCCAGTAAACTCCATTTTTCAGTTGACCAAAGTTGACTTTTGAATTTGGAAAAAAATTAAAAATCCATAACTTAACCTAAAACCTAAAACAAATATATAGGTGGTTAACTTAACCATTACTTATGTATAACAAAAACTCCATTTGTTTTAGGTTTTTGTTTAGAGAATGGTTAGACAAGTTATACAAGTTATCCTTAATTTAAAGAAGTTTGTTAACCAACAGGGTTGAATAATGGGTGAGTCGGGCGGAGTTCACCAACATTCGGGTCATCGCAAAAGACACGGGCGGAGGTGTTAGCCCTCAGGGCTAAGCTCCGAAGCCATACACCTAGTGCTCAAAAAAATAGGCTAAGCGCATTTTGTTTGGCGGACTTAGAAGGTGTTAGCCCTAGGCGGTTAGCTGCCACGCCATGTAACTTGTGGTGGAGACTGGGGGCTACCGCCCGACAGTTACGGTGACGGTTAAGGCCACCTATGTGACCACCACCTGAAGACATTAATGCGACGATTTGTAAACTTATCCATAACACCAAACAATTTCCGCTCTTATCGCATGTTAACGCGCCAAACATTAAACTTAACTACCAGTTTGATCTGGCAGTTTCGCTGGTGGTTCACCTAAATCCGACGGAGTTGCATTTTTGGTGGAGTTAATTGGAGTTCCTCCAGTTTTGGAGGAGCTTTTCTAGTGCCACTGGGCAAAAACATGTTTGGGTCATAACTTTCTCAATTTTCGACCAAACAAGATGAAATTTTAGTCAATTTTGGGTTTCTTGAGCATTCTGGAGAGTTTGGAGTAGGTTTTAAAGCGAAAAGAGGTGTTTTAAAGCAAATTTTTCTTTAGGGAAGAGGAAGGAGCCACCAGGGCCATCAGGGAAGAGGCACTGTTTTGGGTTGTACTTCACAGTTTAAGGTGAAACAAAAGCCATTTTTAGCTATTTTATATCTTATGAAGTCAAATTTACAGTTTTTTTTTCCTTTTTAGGCATATTTTTCATTGTGTAACCATTTTGAGAAAATTAATAGAGCAAGGACATGCCATTGGGGAGCCTTGGACTGACAGATGTAGCCTAGGAGGGGTGAAATCCCTCAACAATTTGCTGTGTTATGTTATGGTGAATTTTACTTGTTGTGTATTTCTGCTGTGATATATTAAACAGTAAATTTAAATAACAAATCCTCACACATAAAACTTAGAAACATTGCCAAAACTACTTTGTTTAACCTGCAAGTCATGGAGAACACTTTGCACATTAAATTATATGGAAATGGATAATTTGCATAGCATTACAAATAGTTCCATTTTCAGATTAGATGGTATCATAACTAGAGTTTTACTCTGCATTTGTTCTTGTGAAAAGATATAGTTGACTGTTTGCAAGTTTTGATGCTTACTAGGCTTAAGCTCAAAAGAGGGAAAGGACAATTGGTTAGAGAAAAAAATAATCCTCAACCAAGGAGGGCCAGAGAGCCATTAACTCCACCTTCTAATTTACCTCCAAGAGCCACAGAAGAAGCCTCAAGCATGTCTTCAAGTGAAGGAGAAGTTCCTAAAGACATTGATCCCAAAGAAGAAGAACGGGTGTTCCGAAAGGCTTTCTTGGACATGGCGGAGATGGTGAGGATACTCTACCAAGAAAGGAATGACAAGCTTGTAGAATAAGGGTATAAACATCAGAACGAAGAAGAGGGTTCTTCAAGAGGAAAGAAAGTGATGACAAGTCAAAGAAAGGACACGGAGGAAATGGTGATCCACCATCTCCATCTTCATCCTCTTCCTCTACATTGTCATACTCTACTTCAGTGAATCAATCTCACAAGTCTAAAACCACTGGTAAAAGTCCAATTTTAAATATTGATGTTAAATTTTAGTTGTCTATGTTTAATGGTGAGGTCAATGCAAAGAAACTTGACAATTGGATAAGACAGTTGGAAGTTTATTTGAGGATACAAAACCTTCATGAAGACGACGCCAAGATTTAGTTAGCCTCTTTGAGAATGGAGGGAGAAGCATTGGTATGGTGGGAAGCCAAGACCAAGGATGAGATTAAAAAACATGGTAAGATCACTTTATTATGGGCTGAATTTATTTCCGCAATTAAGCAACAATTTTATCCATTAGCTCATTTACAAAAGGCTATCATGAATTGGCAAAGTTTTAGACAACTTAAGGGACAAAGTGTTCAAGATTACACCCAAGAGTTTAGATGAAGGGCTTTCTTACTTGGAATTGATTTGCATAGCCAAGAAACTTTGCTGAAATATATAGGTGGTTTACACAACTATCTTATACATACTATTCTTATGTTCAATCCTACTAGTCTAGATGAGGTTTGTGTCCAAGCCACACATTTAGAGGCTAGAGGGAAACAATATTTTGATGGGAATGAGGATAGTGAATTTAAGGGCAAAGGGAGAAAAATAAATGCAAAATCTAGAAAAGAAAAAGGAAAATTCTTTTGTAAAAAATGTTCCAAGCCACGATGAAGACCATTTCTGGAAACCTCATCTGGAGTTGAAGCCAGAAAAATTTAAAACCAAAGATAAGGCCAAAGAAAAAGGAAAAACGGTTGCAATCGCTGAATAATACTTAGGGTCTGAATCAGGAGATGAAACTAAAAGCATAGCTATGGCACTAAATAACATAAAGGGGAAAGAGATTGTAAAAGAAACAAATCCTAGTTCTAGAACTTTAAACTGTCACATAGAAGCTCCAAATGTAGAGAGGATGATAGAGCTGTTTCACGTGAGGATAATTTCCAAACACACAAAGATAGATACACTATTTGACAGTGGGTCACAAGAAAACCTCATCTCATAAGACTTAGTCAAGGAGCTGAAACTTGAGACCATTCCACATCCAAATCCATATCCACTTGGATGGATTTGCAAGGATTCTAATTTACAAGTTTCAAGGAAGTGCATATTGCGCTTTGCCATAACAGCTCATTATGTTGACATGGTTGAATTAGATGTGGTACCGCTTGAAATTATAGGTGTGGTGTTGGGTAGTCCCTAATTATATGACAGGAAAGCGATCTTCCATCACCATGAGAATAAGTATCATCTATTCAAGGATGGCAAGGAGTTTATTGTGAGATCACATCAGAAGAAGCTAGAATTTTCTTTAGTGAATGTAGGGAAATTGAAAAGGCTTGTCAATGCAAGCCAAAATCTGAATTTGTTGATGATTAAGGAAAAATATTTTGTACATAATCATTTTCATGTTATTTCTGATATAAATGATGATATGTTTCAGTCTAAAAGGAGGTCGTCTTTGGAAGAAGATGACAAGATGTTGTAGAAAGTGTCTTTGGTGTCGATCGGTGCAGAGAACAAAGTGTTGGTGCAAAGTGGTGCAAGAATCCAAGGAAGGGAAAAGCATGCAAGAAAAGAGGGCACAAATTTCAACATGGATCAATGCTGGTTTCAGAATGGTAGGTTGGCATGGCAAGAAAACTTGGTCGGGAATCGACACAAGTACATGGCTCATTTGGAAAAAAACCGCCATAAGGACAGTTGGCAAGGTGAATCTTATCTTTAGTCTCCTTTTAAGGTAAACCATTGTAGGAAAAGTATGATTTCTATAAATTTTAGTTGTTGTTCTGCAAATTCCAAAAATTTGCATCATGACACAGTCAAGGTTAGCAACAGTCGGTCGACAGATTCAAGGAATAATTTATCTTTTTATGAGAAGCTCAATTTGATGAAATCAGGGAGATTTCAATGGTTCAATGTTGGAAGAGTGGAGAATCATTCTCCTCATCTTCAGTTTCAATAATTCAGAGAGCTTTTGGGGTCCAAAAGCTTCCCATTGGGGAGGTGTGATTAGGTGATCATGTCCAAGTTTAAAAATTTCTCAAAAATGGAAATTCTTAGAAATGGTTGCAATATAAACGACTGAAAAGGCCTCGTCATAGCGATTCTAGCACCGCAAATGAGACTCAAAACCAAGGTCGTATGTGGAAGTTACTGAGGTTTGAATTCGTCGAGTGACCTCCAAAAACAAGACTTTTTGACTAAATGATTTTGTCATTTTCTACAAAAAATTATATGGAAAACAATTATTTTTATTAAGTTTTTTTCGGGCCTATCAGTGGGTGCCATGTGGCTTTCCACGTGGCCCTAGGCCATTGGTTGAAATGTCAACACAAAAATTTGTGAAGGGCATGACAGTCGAACCCTCGACCCGACTCCTCGGGCAGGGTCGACCCGACCGGCACGGTATAGGCAACATGGTTGAATAATGGGCGAGTCGGGCGGAGTTCACCAGCATTCGGATCATTGCAGAAGACATGGGCGGAGGTGTTAGCCCTCAGGGCTAAGCTCCGAAGCCATACGCCCAGAGCTCCAAACCACAAGCTAAGTGCATTTTGTTTGGCGGATTTGGAAGGTGTTAGCCCTAGGCAGTTAGCTGTCACACCATGTGACTTGTGGCGGAGATTGGGGGCTACCGCCCGATGGTTACGGTGGTGGTTAAGGCCACCTATGTGACCACCACCTGAAGATGTTAATGCGACGGTTTGTAAAATTATCCATAACACCAAACAATTTCTGCTTTTATCGGATGTGAACACGCCAAACATTAAACTTAATTGCCAGTTTGATCCGGCGGTTCACCTAAATCTGGTGGATTTGCCTTTTTGTTGGATTTAACTGAAGTTCCTCGAGTTTTGGAGGAGGTTTTCTAGTGGCACTGGGAAAAAACTTGTTTGGGTCATAACTTTCTCAATTTTCGACCAAACAAGATGAAAGTTTAGTCAATTTTGGGTTTCTTGAGAATTCTGGAGAGTTTGGAGCAGGTTTCAGAGCGAATAGAGGTGTTTTACAACAAAATTTGCTTCAGGGAAGAGGAAAGAGCCATCAGGGCCCTTAGGGATATGGAGCTGTATTGGGTTGTACTTCACTGTTTAAGGTGAAACAAAAGCCATTTTTAGCTTATTTCTGTCTTCTGAAGTCAAATTCATAGCTTGTTTTTCCTGTTTAGGCATATTTTTCATTGTGTAACCATTTTGAGCAAATTAATAGAGCAAGGACATGCCATTGGGGAGCCTTGGACTGGCAGATGTAGCCCAGGAGGGGTGAACTTCCTCATCATTTTGCTGTGATATGATATGGTGAAGTTTTCTTGCTGTGTATTTCTGCTGTGATTTATTAAACAATAAATTTAAATAACAAATCCTCACACATAAAACTCAGAAACATTACCAAAACTACTTTGTTTAACCTGCAAGTCATGGAGAACACTTTGCACATTAAATTATATGGAAATGGATACTTTGCATAAAATTACAAATAGTTCCATTTTCATATCAGAACAAGCCACCTGATCTAAGAATTAAAACAGATCAGATGGTTAAACTTGTCTTATATGGGATTTACAAGATATATCTGGCTTAAACATGTTAAATTTAACTCCATACATTGATCCAATTTTGCAATGTGCCAATGGTATCCATGATTATATGGGCTTGATGGAGCTAAACAGATTAGATGGTATCAAAGATAATGTATTGAGCCAAAAAAATTGGTTTTTATTAAGTTTTTATAGGCCTATCAGTGGGTGCCACGTGGCTTGCCCAGAGGCTACCACGTGGCCCCAGGCCATTTTCTGGAAGGATGGTACAAAAATGGGTGAGGTTCATGAGGATCAAACCCTGACCCGACTACATGGGCAGGGCCAACCCGACCAACACGTTAGGGAGGCAAGACTTGAACAATGGGCGATTCGGTTGGTGATTGAACGAACAGTCAGGTTGTTGGTGATTGAACAAGTGGCGGAGATTTGGTTAAGCCTCACAAGCCATGCGATCAAAGGTTAGGACCGGGGGCTAAGAGAAATAGTTTGGCAGAGATTGAAGGGAGCTAGCCCATCAGGGCCAGCCCTATCGTCACGTGACCGACGGACATGAATCGTGGCTTAAAAATTTTTCAAACCAGCGGGATGAAAGAGTTAAGCACCTTTTGCTAGATCCTCCTGCATGTGACCGCTTACCTGTGACCGAGGGCGCAGAGTTTTAAACTTATCTGCCAGCAGCACTTAACCGCGCGAAGTTTTTTCATGTGAACATGCCCTCCAACTGACAGTTACATTTATTGTTCCGCCTATTCTAGAGCACGGTTCCTCCAAGTCCACCCATCCAACAAATTTGGTGGAGTTAACTGGAGTTCCTCCAGTTTTGGAGGAGGTTTTCTAGTGCCACTGGGATAAAAAAATTTTGGGTCATAAAATTCGCATTTTTCGACCAAATGAGATGAAATTTTAGTCAATTTTAGGTTTCTTGAGCATTATGGAGAGTTTGGAGCAGGTTTCAGAGCGAACATAGGTTTTATACAACAACTTTTGCTTCATAGAAGAGGAAGGAGCCACCACGGCCATCAGGGAAGAGGCACCGTTTTGGGTTGTACTTCACTGTTTAAGGTGAAACAAAAGCCATTTTTAGCTATTTTATATCTTATGAAGTCAAATTTACAGTTGGTTTTTCCTGTTTAGTCATATTTTTCACTGTGTAACCATTTTGAGAAAATTAATAGAGCAAGGACATACCATTGGGGAGCCTTGGACCAGGAGATGTAGCCTAGGAGGGGTGAAATACCTCAACAATTTACTGTGTTATGTTATGGTGAATTTTACTTGCTGTGTATTTTTGCTGTGATATGTTAAACAATAAATATAAATAACAAATCCTCATACATAAAACTCAGAAACATTACCAAATCTATTTTGTTTAACTTGCAAGTCATGGAGAACACTTTTCACATTTAATTATATGGAAATGGATACTTTGCATAGCATTACAAATAGTTCCATTTTCAGATCAGATGGTATCAGATCTGAAAAATGGAAAATGCGCTTTAACTCCATACTGTTAACCATCCAGTGAATATTGGCTTATATAGATCTGAAAAGCTCCAAATGAAGAGAGGAGGATAGAGCTTTATATTTATCTAATTTAATTAAGTATAAGTATAAATTAAATTATATAAATTTCTGAGGTCAGAGCTTGGATTGACAGATGTTGTGATCAGGAGATCATGTCCAAGTGAAAAAATGCTCAAAAATGGAAATGATAAAAAATGGTTGTAATCTGAACGACCGGAAAGGCCTTGTCGTTGCGATTCTGGAGCCGCGAACGAGACTCAAATCCGATGTCATATGTTAAGGTTACTAAGGTTTGAATTCGTCCAGTGACCTCCAAAACATGACTTTTTGACTATGATTTTGTCAAATTGTAAAAAAAATTATTATGGCAGAATTTCATTTTTATTAAGTTTATTTGACAGCCTATCAGAGGATGCCCTGTGGCCTGCCTGGAGGCTATCACATGGCCCCGGGCTCAAGGTTAAAAGGCATATGAAAATGTTGAAAGTTAGGGGATTCAAACCCTGACCCGACTACACAGGCAGGACCAACCCGACCAACACGCCATAGGCAAGACTTCTTGAACGGGCGAGTCGGGTCGTTGATGAACTGAAGTTGGGCAGAGGTGAACGGAGGCAGAGTCGGGTTGCCTCATGCAATGGTTGAAAGTCCATTCGGGTCGTCGATAAATGAAGAGTCGGGTTGTGTGTTGAACGACGAAGAAAGTGGGTTAAGCCCCTACGGAGCCAGCCCTATCCATGCGACCGTCAACGAAAAAAAACCGGGCGCTAAAAAATTTATTCTGGTAGAAAGTAAGGGGGCTATCCCTCAGAGCTAGCCACGACTCCATGTAATCTTCAGGCTGTGACCAAGAGCACAGTTTTAAAACTTATCCACCAACGCTAACCGCCCTGAAAAATCGCATATGAACGCGCCCATAAATTGGTAGTTAAATTTATTTTTCCACCTATTTTGGAGCGTGGTTCCACCAAGTCCACCCATTTGACAAATTTGGTGGAGTTAACTGGAGTTCCTCCAGTTTTGGAGGAGATTTTCTAGTGCCACTGGGCAAAATTTTGTTTGGGTCATAACTTGCTCAATTTTCGACCAAATGAGATGAAATTTTAGTCAATTTTAGGTTTCTTGAGAATTCTGGAGATTTTGGAGAAGGTTTCAGATCAAATAAAGGTGCTCTACAACATATTTTTCTTCAGAGAATAGGAAGGAGCCACCAGGGCCATCAGGGAAGAGGCATTGTTTTGGGTTGTACTTCACTGTTTAAGGTGAAACAAAAGCCATTTTTAGCTATTTTATATCTTCTGAAGTCAAATTTACAGTTGGTTTTTCCTGTTTAGGCATTTTTTTCACTATGTAACCATTTTGAGCAAATTAATAGAGCAAGGAAATGTCATTGGGGAGCCTTGGACCGAGAGATGTAGCCTAGGAGGGGTGAACTGCCTCAACAATTTGTTGTGTTATGTTATGGTGAATTTTACTTGCTGTGTATTTCTGCTGTGATTTGTTAAACATTAAATTTAAATAACAAATCCTCATACATAAAACTCAGAAACATTACCAAAACTATTTTGTTTAACTGTTGAAAATGCAACAAGATGATGGAGCTTAGTGAAAAGAAGTCGCCTTCACTAAGTGGGCCTGCAGGCTAATTTTGGCGCAAAGTCTATTTTTAGACTATGTCTATTTTTAGACATATGGATCATGGTCTATGAGTTGCAGGATGCTATTTATGGATGATTGGTCAAGTTGGTAAAAATATATGGACCTCTATTTTTAGATATTGGGCGAAGTCTATTTTTAGACTGCTAGTCTAAAAATAGATCAGTCAAATATTATTAGCCCTTAATAATATTTAGACTATAAACATTATCTTATCCTCTTGGAGCACTTCAGTTTGATGCTTGGATGTGGCACATGCAGCTGACAGAAGGAAATACGCTTTTCCTAAGGGTTAGTTGAGCTATTGCATGGTTGACTTCAGTTAGAACTCATGTGGTAGAGTTTGGTGGAGTTGATGAGACAGTTGGTGGAGTTGTGTTCGGCTTAACTTAGTTGAACTAGTTGTATTTAGTCTAACTGATAAATACACTAGTGATGAGTGGTGTGAATTAATTATTAATTAATTCACTAATTATTAACTCATAAATCAACTAAAGAATACACCAGTTAATTGCAATGCATGGACAGTTCAGTGGAGACCAGTGTTAGAGGTGGGTGAAAGGGTGAGTCTACTATCAGTTGTGACTATAGCTGTGCATGAGATTTGCACACACATTGATTGAGATTGCCAATGAGGATTGCGCAGTACAAGCCAAGGGGATTCGAACTTGGATCTCACAATTAACCATCTTGGATTGCGCAATAGAGGCAGGCTAACAGGTGGAGGAGATTTGAACTTGTGACTTGTTCATATCTGAGCTAGTTAGTGTGTAACAATTGGAGATAGTGCTGAGAGCTTGTGAGGAGTTTGTGATATGTATTGTTACATGTTCTCTATCATTATAATATACAGATAGTTGGGGGTTTTCAGCTGTAAGCTTTCCCCATTACATACTGTGTTGATATGTGTGCTTGATTATGTTTTAATGTGCGCATGCGACTGCTTCTATTTCCGCAAATTGATGATCAATTGTAGAAGAGGTTATGTATTATGCATGAAGCTTAAATAGTGTGTAATTAGGATAATATTGGTGAATAATTCAGCTATTATTCAAATTTATACATGGTATCGGAGCGAAATTGATCATCGGATCTATTACAGTGATTACAATTTATTTCGGTAGACAGAGTCTGTAAGCAGGCCAGGTAGCCTCTGGATCCATCCTTTCTTTGAAAGGTGATATATCCAGTAAATTCCCCTACAGTCGATCTCTGTGCTAGAAATAATTTTGTTCTCACAGATAATAAGCGGTTGAGTTTTGAGCTGGTGGAATTCGAATTTGCAGCAGTGTTTTCTTGGTGTCAAAGTCAAAATGTCTTTCAACGGATTGCGATTGGAGTATGCTCTTGAAGGAAGGTCGAATTATATTGCATGGAAAGATAGGATGGAGGCGGTGTTAGATGAAAATGGGCTGAAGGAGTTCATAGATGCTGAAGTCCCAAAGCCTACTGATGCTGCTCAAGTTGAGGCTTGGCAAAAGAAGACAGCAAAGTGTCAAAGGATCCTATTGGAGGGCATGAAGGATCACATTGTATCCAGCCTGCATGGAAAAGCTTCTCCATACTTGATGTGGAAAGCGTTGACAGATTTATTCCAAAGAAAGAGCGACCAGAGGAAGTTGGCGCTCAAGGATAAACTCAGACACATAAAGATGGAGAAAGGCGACAGTATGCCGAAGTACCTCACGAAGTTCATCCAATGCAGGGATGAGCTGGGAAGTGTGGGGGTGACTGTAGATGATGAGGAATTGGTGAGCTTGGATCTCCTTGGTCTTCCGAAGAGTTGGCATGCCTATCAGGATTTTGTCAATGGTCGGGAGAAATTTCCAGGATGGGAGCGACTTTGGTCGGATCTTGTGCAAGAGGAGATAAGGCGGAATACCAGGGACGGATCTTCATCAAAGGCATCTGATGAAGAAAATTGCGCTTTGGTTGCCAAAGAAAAGAAGGGGAAGAGCAAGAAAGCTTCTCATTCCGGTGCGAAAGGCAAGAAGCAGGACATGTCCAAGGTGAAGTGCTTTCACTGTCATCAACATGGACATTATGCCACAAATTGTCCATAGAAGAAGAAAAATAAGCAGGCTGCTGGATCAAGTGATATCATGTCTCCTTAGCCGTTGTAGCAAGAGTCGGATTTTTCTACCGATCGATGCTTGGTATCAAGTGCGGGGTTCGCCTTGGTTCTTGGACAGTGGTGCATCTTTTCACATGACAGGAGATCGATATTTGTTTTCTGATTTGGATGAGAAAGATCTTGGAGTGCACATCGAGATGGGCGATTATGGTAGATACAGTGCGACCGATATCAGTACCATTTCCTTTGAGAGGGAGTCTGGTAAACCCTTCGTATTGAAGGAAGTGATGCATGTTCCAGGGTTGAAGAAGAATATTATCTCTGTGGCGATGTTAGAAGACAAGGGATATGATGTTGTCTTCAGCAAGGGAAAGGCTTTCCTGCACAGTAAGACAACTGGAGAAATATAGAAGATAGGGGTTCGAGTCAAGAACCTTTATCAATTGCAAGTAGATGGCTGCGCAGCAATGGCATGCAAGGTAGAAGGAGTGTTGAGCCGAGATGATGGCGAGCTATGGCACCGGAGATTGGGCCACCTTCACCATGGAGCTTTGACGATACTGCAGCAGATTTCTACTAGGCTTCCATGCCCCTGCGCGTCTTTATCAAAAGGCAAGGGGTGTACTCTAAAAATTCTAGAAAGCTGTTCTTTTTCAAGAGAAGGATAGTCGCGCCACGACGATCCTTGAGAGAATTCACACAGACGTGTGTGGACCTTTCTCAGTAGCTTCGACAGCAAAGCACAGGTACTATGTGATCTTTTTTGATGATTTTTCTCGGAAGTGCTGGATCTTCTTCATGCAGAAGAAGAGCGAGACATACTCAAAGTTCTGTGAGTTCAAGGCACTGGTGGAGAAAGAATCGGGGAAGCAGGTGAAGGCTCTTAGGAGCAACAATGGTGGTGAATTCATCTCTCGCGAATTCAAGGACTTTTGCAGCGCAGAAGGAATTCGAAGAGAGCTCATAGCACCTCATAACCCACAGCAGAACGGGGTTGCTGAGCGGAAGAACAAAATGATCGTGGGTGCTGCACGGGCGATGTTGCATGATCAGGGCCTACCCATTCACTTGTGGGCGGAGGCATGCAATACTGCAGTATATGTGCAGAACCATTGTCCTCACAAGATACTTGGCATGAGTACACCCGAGGAGGCGTTTTCTGGTAAGAGGCCTGATATTTCCCATTTGAGGATTTTTGGTTCACTTGTTTACATTCATGTGATGAAGGATGCCAGGAAGAAGCTGGAGCCGACCGCAGAGGTTGGGATATTTGTGGGGTACACTGATACGCCCCACAACTATCGTGTGTATTTTCTAGACAGTCGCAAGACTGTTGTGCGATGGGATATCAAATTTCAGGAGGAGAAAGCCATGAAGTGTTCGCTTGAGAGGGAGCCACACTTGCATGCAGATGAGGAGCTATTAGTTCCTAAGGAGGAGCTTCCGGATGTGGATCAACCACAAGAGGAAGTTCATGGAGTGGAAGAGACCACTCATGCAGCGCCAACCATCAGAGGGCGCAAGCGCACTACAGAAGCTGAGCGACTGGCTCGAGATGCAGAGAAGGTTGTAGGACCACCTACAACACAGCGCAGACAGAGGCAGTCACCGGATCGATACACTGGATACATGGCTCTTGTGAGTCAATGTGTCATGACGGAGCCATCCTCTTTTGAGGAAGCTGTGGAGGAACCCGCATGGGTAGATGCCATGATCGAAGAATATGATTCGATCGTCAGAAACAGAGCATGGGAGATTGTCCCAAGACCGGAGGGGAAATCAGTGGTGGGTTCGCGATGGATCTACAAAGTGAAGCAGGCGGCTGACGGGAGTGTGGAGAAGTACAAGGCGAGATTTGTCGCCCGTGGCTTCTCACAGATCGAAGGGATCGATTATGAGGAGACCTTTGCACCTGTCGCAAGGTACTCTTCCATACGGACGATCCTAGCTCTCTCAGCGCAGATGGGGTGGCACATCCATCAGATGGATGTGAAGACTGTGTTCCTCAACGGAGTCATTGAGGAGGAGGTGTACATAGAGCAGCTCGAAGGTTTCGAGATCTTCAGCAGTGAGTCGCATGTGTGCAGACTCAAGAGAGCATTGTATGGGTTGAAACAAGCACCTCGTGCTTGGTACACACGGATAGACAGTTATTTCACCGGACTTGGATTCTCCAAGAGTGAGGCGGATCCTAAACTATACCAGATTGTGGTGGAGGGTAAGTTGCTGATCATTGTACTTTATGTAGATGATTTGATTCTGACGGGTGATGAGCTGTTGATACTTTCATGCAAGGAGGATCTTGCTAGAGAGTTTGAGATGAAGGACTTGGGTCTCCTTCATTATTTCCTGGGATTGGAAATTTGGCAGCGCAGTGATGGACTATTTGTTTCTCAGGATAAGTATGCCCGAGAAATATTGGAGAAGTTCAACATGCATGGCTGCAAGCCTGTTGATACTCCTCTTCCTGGAGGTTGGAGGAAGGAGGATGCTACTTCAGTAGAGGTAGTGGATGCCACTGTTTATCGACAGTTGGTGGGGTCGCTTATGTATCTGGTCAATACATGACCCGATATATGCTATGCTGTTAACCAGCTTTCACAAGCTATGGTTAAGCCTACCAAGATCTTCTGGAAGGCAGACAAGCATGTATTGCATTATCTTAGAGGCACATCGGGATATGGATTGTGGTACAGACAGGAGGATGAGGTGAAGCTATGTGGCTTCACGGATGCAGATTGGGCAGGGAGCCCAACGGACATAAAGAGCACATCTGGAGGGATATTCAGTATCGGGTCGATAGCAGTTTCTTGGTACAACAGGAACCAGAGATCCGTGGAACTCAGTTCAGCAGAGGCCGAGTATATGGCAGCAAGCTTGGCTGCATGCGAGGCTATATGGATGAGGAAGATTCTGGTCGGGTTGTTCGGGTCACACTTGGAGCCTACTGTGATTTATTGTGATAACCAGAGCTGCATTAAACTCTCGGCCAATCCAGTATTTCATTATTTATCCAAACACATCGACATCAGGTACCATCATATCAGAGATTGTGTGCAGCGGAGAATCATGTTACTTTCATACATTCCCACGGAGGATCAGGATGCTGATATCTTGACGAAGGCGCTCACCAGGAGAAAATTCGAATACCACAGAGGCAGGATAGGGGTTGCAGATAATCCATATATTTTTGAGAGGGAGTGTTGAAAATGCAACAAGATGATGGAGCTTAGTGAAAAGAAGTCGCCTTCACTAAGTGGGCCCGCAGGCTATTTTTGGCACAAAGTCTATTTTTAGACTATGTCTATTTTTAGACATATGGATCATGGTCTATGAGTTGCAGGATGCTATTTATGGATGATTGGTTGATTTGGTAAAAATATAAGGACCTCTATTTTTAGACATTGGGCGGTTTCTATTTTTAGACTGCCGGGCTAAAAATAGAACAGTCAAATATTATTAACCCTTAATAATATTTAGACTATAAACATTATCTTATCCTCTTGGAGCACTTCAGTTTGATGCTTGGATGTGGCACATGTAGCTGACAGAAGGAAATACGCTTTTCCTAGGGGTTAGTTGAGCTATTGCATGGTTGACTTCAGTTAGAACTCATGTGGCAGAGTTTGGTGGAGTTGATGAGACAGTTGGTGGAGTTGTGTTCGGTTTAACTTAGTTGAACTGGTTGTATTTATTCTAACTGATAAATACACTAGTGATGAGTGGTGTGAATTAATTATTAATTAATTCACTAATTATTAACTCATAAATCAACTAAAGAATACATCGGTTAACTGCAATGCATGGACAGTTCAGTGGAGACCAGTGTTAGAGGTGGGTGAAAGGGTGAGTCTACTATCAGTTGTGACTATAGCTGTGCATGAGATTTGCACACACATTGATTGAGATTGCCAATGAGGATTGCGCAGTACAAGCCAGTGGGATTCTAACTTGGATCTCATCATTATTCATCTTGGATTGCGCAGTAGAGGCAGGCAGACAGGTGGAAGAGATTTGAACTTGTGACTTGTTCATATCTGAGCTAGTTTGTGTGTAGCATGTGAGATAGTGCTGAGAGCTGTGAGGAGCTTTGTGCTATGTATTGTTACATGTTATATATCATTATAATATACAGATAGTTGGGGGTTTTCAGATGTAAGCTTTCCCCATTACATACTGTGTTATATGTGTGCTTTATTATGTTTTAATGTGCGCATGCGACTGCTTCTATTTCCGCAAATTGATGATCAATTGTAGAAGAGGTTATGTATTATGCATGAAGCTTAAAGAGTGTGTAATCAGGATAATCTCGGTGAATAATTCAACTATTATTCAAATTTCTACATTAACCTGCAAGTCATGGAGAACACTTTGCGCATTTAATTATATGGAAATGGATACTTTGCATAGCATTACAAATAGTTCCATTTTCAGATGAGATGGTATCAGAGCTAGAGTTTTACTCTGCATTTGTTCTTGTGCAAAGATATAGTTGACTGTTTTCAAGTTTTGATGCTTACTAGGCTGTGTTATGTTATGGTGAATTTTACTTGTTGTGTATTTCTGCTGTGATTTGTTAAACAATAAATTTAATTAAAAAATCCTCATACATAAAACTCAGAAACATTACCAAAACTATTTTGTTTAACCTGCAAGTCATGGAGAACATTTTGCACATTTAATTATATGGAAATGGATACTTTTTATAGCATTACAAATAGTTCCATTTTCAGATCAGATGGTATCAGAGCTAAAGTTTTACTCTGCATTTGTTCTTGTGAAAAGATATAGTTGTCTGTTTGCAAGTTTTGATGCTTACTAGGCTTAACCTCAAGAGGGGGGAAGGACAATTGGTTAGAGCACAAAGTAATCATCAACCAAGGAGGGTCAGAGAGCCATTATCTCCACCTTATAATTCACCTCCAAGAGCCACAGAAGAAGCCTCAAGCATGTCTTCAAGAGAAGGAAAAGTTCCTGAAGACATTGATCCCAAAGAAGAAGAACATGTGTTCCGAAAGGCTTTCCTAGACATGATGGAGATGGTGAGGATACTCTACCAAGAAAGGAATGACAGTCTCGTAGGAGAAGGGTCTAGACATCAGAAAGAAGGAGAGGGTTCTTCAGGAGGAAAGAAAAGTGATGACAAGTCAAAGAAAGGACACGGAGGAAATGGTGATCCACCATCCCCATCTTCATCCTCTACTTTGGTGAATCAATCTCACAAGTGTAAAACCACTGGTAAAAGTCCATTTTTAAAGCTTGATGTTAAATTTGAGTTGCCTTTGTTTAATGGTGAGGTCAATGCAGAGAAACTTGACAATTAGATAAGACAGTTGGAAGTTTATTTGAGGATACAAAACCTTCATGAAGACGACACCAAGATTCAGTTAGCCTCTTTGAGAATAGAGGGAGAAACATTGGTATGGTGGGAAGCCAAGACTAAGGATGAGATTAAAAAACATGGTAAGATCACTTTATCATGGGTTGAATTTATTTATGCAATTAAGCAACAATTTTATCCATTAGCTCATTTAGAAAAGGCTATCATGAATTGGAAAATTTTTAGACAACTTAAGGGACAAAATGTTCAAGATTACACCCAAGAGTTTAGATGAAGGGCTTTATTAATTGGAATTGATTTGCATAGGTAAGAGACTTTGCTGAAATATATAGGTGGTTTACACAGCTATCTTATACATACTATCCTTATGTTCAATCCTACTAGTCTAGACGGGGTTTGTGTCCAAGACATGCATTTAGAGGCTAGAGGGAAATAATATTTTGATGGGAATGAGGATGGTGAATTTAAAGGAAAAGGAAGAAAAAGAAATGCAGACTATAAGAAAGAAAAAGGAAAATTATTTTGTAAAAACTGTTCCAAAACAAGCCACGATGAAGACCATTACTGGAAACTTCATCCGGAGTTGAAGCCAAAAATTTTTAAAACCAAAGATAAGGCCAAAGAAAAAGGCAAAACGGTGGCAATAGTTGAAAAAGACATAGGGTCTGAATCAGGAGATGAAACTCAAAGCATAGCCATGGCACTAAAGAACATAAAGGGGAAAGATATTGTAAATGAAACAAATCCTAGTTCTAGCACTTTAAACTGTCACATGGAAGCTCCAAATGAAGAGAGGAGGATTGAGTTGTTTCATGTGAGGATAATTTCCAAACACATAAATACAGACACACTATTTGACAGTGGGTCACAAGCGAATCTCATCTCATAAGACTTATTCAATAAGCTGAAACTTGAGACCATTCCACATCCAAAGCCATATCCACTTGGTTGTATTTGCAAGGATGCTAATTTAAAAGTTTCAAGGAAGTGCATGTTGCGCTTCGCCATAACAGATCATTATGTTGACATGGTTGAATTAGATGTGTTGCCGCTTGACATTACAGGTGTGGTGTTGGGTAGTCCGTACTTATATGACAGAAAAGAGATCTTCCATCACCATGAGAACAAATATCATATGTTCAAGGATGGCAAGGAGTTTATTGTGAGAGCACATCAGAAGAAGCTAGAATCTTCTTTAGTGAATGCAGGGCAGTTGAAAAGGCTTGTCAATGCAAGTCAAAATTTTACTTTGTTGATGGTTAAGAAAAAATGTTTGCACTAAATCCTTTTCATGTTATTGCTGATATAAATGATGATATGTTTCAATTTGAAAGCAGGTCGTCTTTGGAAGAAGATGACAAGATGTTGCACAAGGTGTCTTTGGTGTCGATCGGTGCAGAGCTTCTCCTTAATAATTTCAGGATAGCTTATCCTTATCCTTAATACATTAACTTATTTTCAGATCAGGAATAAGTTAATGTATCGAAGTTCTTCAATGGCTCATGTAGGAGGCACTGTTTTGGGTTATATTTCACTGTTTAAGGTAAAAAAAAAGCCATTTTAAGCTATTTTCTATCTTCTGAAGTTAAATTTATTGTTGGTTTTTCCTATTTAGGCATAATTTTCATTGTGTAATGCATGATGAGGTTTAGAACCTATACCGACAAAAACCTAATTTAGTAATCCTCAAACATTTGTTTCGATGGTATAACAAAAATCTTTTATATTTAAATTGGTACTTAAAATACCAATTTGATCAAGATTTTCATTGATCCATGATGGTAATTTTTGGTTAACCATCAACAAAGTTAAATTTTGACTTGCATTGACAAGCCTTTTCAACTGCCCTCCATTCACTAAAGAATATTCTAGCTTCTTCCGATGTGCTCTCATAATAAACTCCTTGCCATCCTTGAACAGATGATACTTGTTCTCATGAAGATGGAAGATCACTTTTTTGACATATAAGTACGGACTACCCAACACCACACCTGTAATGTCAAACAATACCACATCTAATCCAACCAAGTCAACATAATGAGTTGTTATGGCGAAGCGCAACTTTCAGTTCCTTGAAACTTGTAAATTAGCATCCTTGCAAATCTAACCAAGTGGATATGGCTTTGGATGTGGAATGGTCTCAAGTTTCAGCTTCTTGACTAAGTCTTCTGAGATGAGATTCGCTTATGACCCACTGTCAAATAGTGTGTCTATCTTTGTGTGTTTGTAAATTATCCTCACATGAAACAACTCAATCCTCCTCTCTTCATTTGGAGCTTCCATGTGACAGTTTAAAGTGCTAGAAATAGGATTTGTTTCATTTACAATCTCTTTCCCCTTTATTTTCTTTAGTGCCATGGCTATGCTTTTAGTTTCATCTCCCGATTCAGAATCTAAGTCTTGTTTAGCTATTGCAACCGTTTTGCATTTTCCTTTGGCCTTATCTTTGGTTTTAAATTTTTCTGGCTTCAACTCCGGATGAAGTTTCCAGCAATGGTCTTCATCGTGGCTTGCTTTGGAATAGTTTTTACAAAACAATTTTCCTTTTTCTTTCCTAGAGTTTGCATTTATTTTTCTTCCTTTTCCTTTAAATTCACTATCCTCATTCCCATCAAAATATTGTTTTCCTCTAGCCTCTAAATGCGTGGCTTGGACACAAACCTCGTCTAGACTAGTAGGATTGAACATAAGGATAATATGTATAAGATAGCTGTGTAAACCACCTCTATATTTCAGCAAAGTTCTCGGCTATGCAGATAAATTCCAAGTAATAAATCCCTTCGTCTAAACTCTTGGGTGTAATCTTGAACATTTTTTTCCCTTAAGTTGTCTAAAGCTTTGCCAATTCATGATAGCCTTTTGTAAATGAGCTAATGGATAAAATTGTGGCTTAATTGTAGAAATAATTTCAGCCCATGATAAAGTGATCTTACCATGTTTTTTAATCTCATCCTTGGTCTTGGCTTCCCACCATACCAATGTTGCTCCTTCCATTCTCAAAGAGGTTAACTGAATCTTGGTGTCATCTTCATGAAGGTTTTGTATCCTCAAATAAACTTCCAACTGCCTTATCCAATTGTCAAGTTTCTCTATATTGACCTCACCATTAAACATAGGCAACTCAAATTTAACATCAAGCTTTAAAAATGGACTTTTACCAGTGGTTTTGGACTTGTGAGATTGATTCATCGAAGTAGAGGATGACGATGTAGAGAAAGAGGATGAAGATGAAAAGAAGTTGCACAAGGTTTCTTTGGTGTCGATCGGTGCAGAGAATAAAGTGTCGGTGAAAATTGGTGCAAGAATCCAAGAAAGGGAAAAGCATGGAAGCAAAGAGGGCACAAAGTTCAGCATGGATCAATGCTATTTTCAAAATGGTAGGTTGGTATGGTGAGAAAACTTGGTCGGGAATTGACACAAGTACATGGCTCATTTGGAAAAAAATCGCCATGAGGATAGTTGGCAAGGTGAATCTTATTTTCAGTTTCCTTTGAAGATATACCATTGTAGGAATAGTATGTTTTTCTGCAAATTTTAGTTTCTTTTCTACAAATTTCAAAAATTTTCAACATGATACAGTCAAGGTTAGCAACAGTCCGTCAACATATTCAAGGAAGAATTTATCTTTTTATGAGAAGCTCAATTTGATGAAATTAGGGAGATTTTAGTGGTTCAAAGTTTGAAGATTGGAGAATCAGTCTCCTCATCTTCAGTTTCTGTAATTTAGAGAGCTTTTGGGGTCCAAAAGCTTCCCATTGGGGAGGTGTGATTAAGAGATCATGTCCAAGTTAAGAAAATGCTATAAAATGGAAATGATCAGAAATGGTTGCAGTCTGAACGATCGAAAAGGCCTCATCGCTGCGATTTTGGCGCTGCAAATGGGACTCAAAACTGAGGTCGTATGTGAAAGTTACTGAGGTTTGAATTCATCTAGTAACCTCCAAAACATGAATTTTTGACTATGATTTTGTCATTTTTTAGATAAAAATTATATGGAAAAAAGTCCTTTTTTGGAGGTCACTGGACAAATTCAAACCTCAGTAAATTTCACATACGTCCCCGATTTTGAGTCTTATTCACGGTGCCAGAATCGCAGCGATGAGGCCTTTCCGGTCATTCAAACTGCAACCATTTATGAGCATTTCCATTTTTGAGCATTTTTTTAACTTGGACATGATCTCCTGATCACAAGGTATCCAATTTTTAAAGTCACGTGACGATGGATCACGTTTCATTTTCAAACTTTAGTTTATATATAAGCCCATATAAAGTTAACTTTAAGATAAACCAAGATTCTTAAGTTAATACTTAATTTAGTTAGCCTCAGATCTGATTAAATTATTAGGATAACTTAATGTATTTAAGGCTTCTTCCTTACCCCAAAGTACCTTATGAAAAACATTGGAACACAAACCCTCTTGAAGATCATTTGTTAAGAATCTCTTGGAGTTTGTTTGTTGTTTTTCCGCTTGAATAAGAGTTTGTCTTTACATCCATTTGGTTAAAGTAGCTTTGTCATTTGTTTTGAAAATTTTTGAGAACTTTTTTGAAGTTAATTTTTTCATTGACATTATAATGACAACTTCTACAATTGAAGTTTCCTCCTTCACAAGATTCTTCAATAATGATTGTTGGGGAGGTAAATCCCCTCTGTGGACAGAGGCGATCCCTACTAGCCCAGATCGGGTCTAGCAACAACCAAGTCACGCTAAGACGCAAGTTCCTAATTGCAAAAGACCAAGATGCGACAAGAGGCTTACATTGAGTCCTACGCTGCCGTCGTTTATGGAGAAGATGACACTTCCGTCCCTTGCTTTGGCAGATCAAATTCTCCCGCTCGACGCGATCGAACACCTGCACGTACAAGAAGAAACAACAAACACACAAGCGTAAAACCTAATACATGCAATTATGTATCAGTCAGAGAAGATACAACTCATAACATAAAACATAAACATCTGAGTGGAACCATAATCGCAGTTGTTTATTATTAATCATAAAAAAGAAAGATACAACCTGAGCTTTGACGCTGGATCTTCCTTTGGCGGTTCGACAGAGGAGTACGTCTCGGTAAAGCTCGTCGGGAAAAGGACAAGTCTCTCTCTCTTCGGCTGTCTGACGATAATCTCCTTACTATTGATTCAGCTCTATTCAGGCTAGCTTGCAAAGGGAAAATGACAAGATTATATAGATGGTGGAAGGGGAGTTGGGATCCCTACAATGGTGGGATTGGCCCTATCCTCAAGGAAGCTTCCATGATAGGTGGAAAACTACTTCCCCTACATGGAGATCTGGAGCCAAACCTCCCAACTCATTTTAGAGACTCATTCAGGAGTTGGTTGGAATCAAAATTCTGCCATTTAATTTTAAAAAACAATCCTTATTAAGCCTGGTGCGGGTGATACACCGGGACAAAGCGCCAGTTGGCGCGCCCTCTTTGGTGAATTTCCCCCATTGGCACGAGGGCTGAACTGGCTAGTTGCGCCAAGGCGAAAAGGGCTATTTTTAGGGATTTTCACAGGAAATTGTCTTTAGGGGAATGATTTTCCTTGTCAAGGGGGATGCCATGAAAGTGGTTTCAGGTCATGTCACTACTCACAGGTCACAGAATAAGCCCTCCAACATGCGGGACGGGGGATTGCAGGGATGGTGACAAATTACTGTGTAACAATGATATGAAGCGTGAATTTATTATATTGAAGGACATGGTGCAGATTTTGTTTGAGGATAAACGAGAAAGCACTGAACTTTGTGAAAAATTGTTTGCCATGAAGGAAGAGAAGGAAGAAATTCTTCAAATATTGCATGATATGGAGAGGCAACTATATCAAGCCCAAGAGGCTTTGACCAAGAAAATGCACGAGGAAGAGGTAATCCATTCTAACTTGTCTTCAGTTTCCTCATTAGAAATATGTGTTGCTTCTTTCGAAAAACATACAAGGGGTATAGGGTCAAAATTAATGATTAAAATGGGCTATGAAGGCAAAGGATTAGGTAAGTATGCACAAGGCATGGTTGATCCCATTTCAGTTGAGGAATGACCCAAGAATCTTGGTCTTGGTTATGAGAAATTTAATGGCGAAGACTCCAAATCCTTGAAGGCATGTGAGGCTAATTCAAAGAGAACTTTTGTTCCAAGTTCTAAGATGCAAATATGTCAAATTTGTTTCAAAGATGATTGCCATTTCTTTAAGCCTTTGATGCAGCAAGAAGATGGTAAACATGCAGCTTATGGTGAGCATGCAAGTTCATACAGTTTTCAAGACAAGAACGATGATGTTAGTCTGCAAATGAAAGCTATAGCCTCTATTAGTTCATATCCTCAAGAAGGCAAAAAGGATGAACATTCAAAACAATAAAAGATGTATATATCTTCTCATGATCAATTTGATTGTGTTTCTGCAAGGCATGATAATTTTACATGCTTAAATGGAAGAAAGATTTGTTGTACGTATTGTGGTGGATTTAACCATGTTGTTTCGAGATGCTGGATGAGGAAGAAAGCATACAGGAAGAAGATGAGGCAAAGGCAACTTTCTAAGAAGGTGCATAAGTTTTTCACATATTTCCAAAAGAAGGGACATGATGTCTCTCATTGTTGGACTTTGCATCCAACTAGTCATCCAAAACACATGCAACAAGAGGACAGAAAGATTGGCACAAGTGGAACTGTAGATTCCATTATCGATGTGAAAATGGAAGACTCACATGAAGAAGTGTTGCAGCAACAAAATTCGCCATGGAAGTGGATTGGAAAGAAGTGGAAGGAATTCTTAACACAGTAAGAAATACTCCTTTGTACATATGCAAATTTTGGTTGTATGCATGTATTTCTGTTGAAAAGTTTGATGCAAGATTTCATATAAATGTGGTTTAGTTGAAGGAATTTCTTTGTTGTTGAAAAGTTTCACCGTGGAGGTGTAAAATATGAGTATGATACTCAATTATATTGCAGCAATATCTTTTAGTTCAACTCTTATAGTCACCCACATGTTTTTGGGATTATTTACTTGTTGGTACTTGAAGGGAAGAGTTGAAGGTGAACATGTGCATGGAAGTTGTATGTGTAAATAACGAACTGTAAATAGGTTCATTGTACATTGATACATGCAAATGTGTTTGTCAAGATGTATCATGTTGTTTATTGACCTGTGTCGATTGTGTCGCACATGTTTTTCGACTTGTGTCGATTGTGTTGCACACTTTTTACATTGATTTTGTGTCAATTGTATAGCACATTTTATGATGACTTGTTGTTGATGTCGCATGTTGCATCACTTATGTTTGAGCCACCTTGGATCTTTGATCAAGGCAACCTTGTACAGTTTCCTTCTGCAAATTTCTCGCCAGAAATTTTTTGAGTGAGTGTAAGAAAGACAGCTCTTGACAGGAGGACAAGTGCATTGATTAAAGGAAGTGTGAATTTCTTTCTAGTTGTGGTTCAAAGTCACTAGCGATGCAAGGCAAGTGTTTGGAGGCTGAAGAGAAGAGGGTGCAGTATTCTTATTTGATGTACATATCAGTTTCAGTATTCCAGAGAGCTTTTGGGGTCAAAAAGCTTCTCATTTGGGAGGTGTGATCAGAACTGGATTATGGACCAGAATGATAGCTTAAAATTCAAAGTGCTCGGAAGAGTTTTGAACCTGAATGACCGGAAAGGTCTCGTCGCTGTGATTCTGGCGCCATGAACGGTTCTCAAAACCGACATCGTATGTGAAAGTTATGAAGGTTTGAGGTCTCCAGTAAACTCCGTTTTTCAGTTGACCAAGTTTGACTTTATAATTTGGGAAAAATTTTAAAAAGAATATTCTCTAGAATATTCCCCTAAAATAGTCCATTTGGGCCTATTAAATTTTGACAAGTGGCAATGTTCTATTGGATGATTGGTTGACTTTTGGTTTTTGTGGCTAATCATGGGCTGCCACGTGGTAGGCCTGGAGGTTGCCACCTGGCCCCAAGCCGTTGGAAATTTTCGTATGGAAATTTTTTTGTGACTTCATAGGATTCGACCCCGGGTCGATTGACTAGTAGTCCACAAGCCCGACCGGCCAGGCTACTCGTTACGTCTTAACATATTGTGGAGCCGCGTTGTATTTGGCATTTAAAATTTAATTGGGTCAAAAACTAAAGGGGCTAGCTCGACCCCATATGCCCTAGGCCCTAGCAACCAGATGATTAACTAATTGGTGGTTTCAATTAACTTTGAATGCCTGGCGGTTAGGACTTGGTGACCGCAGTCTCCGCGGAACATGTGACCATGTATGTCACGACTTTTAATGCCATGAATTGCGGTTAAGTTTAATGGTGAGGCCGACGGTTCCAGTGGGATAAAATGGTCCATGTGACCATAATACTTAAAATTTATTGTAAAATTTTAACAGTCCACCAGTTTTGGTGCGTTCCACCAATTCTGGCGGTATTGGCCAACCTAACTGCAGTTAACTTCAGTCCTCCACATTTAGTGGAATTTTTTTAGTGACATTGGGAAATTTTCTTTGGGAGGCCATAACTTCCTCATTATTGAACCAAATTGGATGACATTTTAGTCAATTTTGGGTCTCTTCGACCTCCTAAGCACTTTGGGATAGGTTTCAGGTCGAATGGAGGTGATCTTCAGCAAATTTTTCTTCAGGGAAGATGAAGGAGCCATCAGGGCCACCATGAGACAATTTCAGTTTGAGGCCTAACCATGGGAGTTAGAGTCCTTTTCCAGAGTTTCAATAGTCTCAATTGAATAATTCAGATGTTCTGAATCTGATGAGATGGTTTTCAGAGCCTATAGAGAACGTTGAAGGCCTAAAAGCTTCAGTAAAGTTCTAGGGGTCATTAGTACCAGCTTTTTCCAGCAGTAGTGCAGGGCTTAGAAAGAGCTTTTTGAGACCATTTGCAGTGAAAAAATGGTAATTATTGGCTGAAAAAATCATTTTGAATCTATTTACAGAGGTTTCAGCAAGTTTTAAAGACTTTTAGAGGTCAAAAACTCAACAGAGAAGTTTTCCTTGACCCTAGTGTCAAGGGGTGCCGATAGGTGATTGAGGTGAAACCAGAACAGCCGGAGGCTCTTTTTGATGAACCAAAACTCTATCTTGACTATTTCAATAATTTTGGAACCAATGGAAGTGGTTTTAGAACATTTTGAGAACTTCCAGAGCTCTAAAAGCTTATGTGAAGTTCTAGGCAACCCTGGGCAAACCGTGGAGGATAACCTATTTGGGGAATGCAGTGCTCAATTTGAGCAATTTATCAGTTGGTATTTGATGTCTGATGTGTGTTGGATACAAAATTAGTGGTTTCAGTGACAAAAACAAAATTCTGAGGGATTTTGTGCCATTTAGAAGCACATAGTAGCTTAGTGCACCGACAGAAGGAATCATGTCAATAAGAGCCTAAATCTGTTTACAAAATTTGGACAGCCAATTGAGGGATAATTATGGTATTTTTAGTCCTTTGGATCATTGTTGTATTCATTGGAATTAATTATTTACTTTGTAAAAAAACTTACCATAATCCCAAAGAGCTGAGTCATGATGACAAAGCTCAAAGGAGACGTAGCCCACGATATTTCGGGTGAACTCCTAGATTAAAATTGCTGTTATGTTTGAATGATTATTTGTTGCCTTATGTTGCTGTCATACATGTTAAATTACAGAAAGAAAAAAATGAAGTTAAGACACATAAACAGTAAAAATTCATACACCACTTTCAAGTAAATAATTCCGCAAAATTGTTAAGAACAAGCTAGATCATTTTTAATTTAAACTGAGTGGTAGGTTCTTGAAATACATGCAAGTTATCCAGACCATTTTCGGATCAACCTCCAAAGCGCAACGTGGAAAACTGTAGAGAGCCCAGGTGTTTTCCATCAATAATTGTATGTATTGTCATGATTCCATGTCAAGTTCTTAATTGCATTCACTATCCTCTTCATTTCACTTGCATGTAATAGAGACAAACCTATCTTCTTCTTATGCACTATGATTGTGTACTCAATACCATCCTTAAACAAGTGATACTTGTTCTCATGGTGATGAAATACTACTCTCCTATCATACAGATAAGGAATTCCCAATATAATATATGATATCTCAAGTGACACCACATCAAGCTCAACTTCATCAAGAAAGTTTGAGTTAATGGCGAATCTTAGTAAGCATTTCCTTGAAACCTGCAAGTTTGCATTCTTTCATATCTAACCCAAATGATATGGTATTGGATGTTTAATGGTTTCAAGGCCTAGTTTCTTAACCAAGTCTTCAGAAATCAAGTTAGCTTGTGACCCACTATCAAAAAGTGTATCAATCTTGGTATGTTTAGAGATAACTCTAATATGGAAAAGTTCTATTCTTGTATCTTCATCATGAGTATCAGTTGAAAAATTTGAAGTACTAGTGCTTGCAACATTTTTACCTTTCAAACCCATGGTTATAAGATTTATCTCATCTCCTGAATTTGACCCTAAGTCATGTTTAGCTATAACAACAATTTTCCCCTTCTCTTTGACTTCTAGTCTATTTAGTTTCAATTATGGATGAAGTTGCCAACAATGGTCTTTATCATGGCTAGTCTTTGAACAATTTTTTCATGTGATTTTTTCCTTCTCTCTTTTTCCAGAGCTATTTATTTTTCCTCTTCCATAAAAATTTCCTTTTCCTTTACCCTCACTTTCACCTTTCTCATCTATGTTTTGTTTTCCCCTTGCCTCTAAGTGTGTGGCTTGTACACAAACCTCATCTAAATTTCTTGGGTTAAACATAAGAATAGTATGCTTCAAATAGGAATGTAAACCCCAATGTATTTTGAGGGTGTATCTTGGGAATTCAAATTTATTCCTAACAACAAAGCTCTCTTTCTAAACTCTTGGGTATATTATTGCACTGTTTGACCCTTGAGTTGCTTAACATTTTTCCAACTCATAATAAATTTGTGCATATAGGCTAATGGATAAAATTTTCTTTTAATGGGAGAAATAAAATCAACCCAAGAAATGGATATATTACCATGAATTCACATTTCCTCTTGATTTTTTTCTTCCCACAAAACTAGAGCTGCTTCTTCTAGCCTTAATGAAGCTAACTCGATATTTATGTCGTATTCATGAAGGTTTTGAATTCTGCAATACACCTCCAATTGATGTATCCAATTTTCAAGCCTCTTTGCATTTACCTTGCCATTGTACATAGGTAGTTCAAACTTAATGTCCAATTTGAGTAATGGAGTTTTTCCTTTTGTGGCTTTTGAGTGAGTGTGAGTGGTCTTTGTGGTGGAAGTGGAAGATGAAGTGGATGGAGATGATGAGGATGATGAATATGGTGGAGATGGAGGTGGCTTTCCTCCACTACCCTTTGAACTCCTCTCTTCATCCTTCTTACCATCTGAAGTCCCTTCTACATATGGAGGCTTAGAACCTTCTCCTGCCATACCTAGCAGTGAATACATCAAACATAACCTTAACCATCCTCTTTATGTATTTGAAGTCTCTCTTGACATATTCCTCTTCTAAATTTCCTTGAGTCTCTCCAACACCTGACATGATGGCTATGGATTCAAGCTCAACTTCCGATGCTTGTACCTCTTCAATCAACTCAACTTCTTGTACAAATTTCACCTCTTCAATCTCAACTTCTTGAGACAAAACTTGAGGTTCTTCAAGGGAAGCTATGAGTGGAATTTTGGGTGAGGATGATTCTCTTTCAACTCTCCTTCTTTTGGTCCTAATCTCAGGACTTGCAACCAACAATTTCCCTTCACCTTTCTACAACTTTAACCTTGTCATCATCACAAATTTGCAACCATTAAACTTGCACAAAGCTTCAAGCAAATATCAAGAAAATGAACTTATAAACGTTGTGCTCTGATCCCAACTCAATCTAAATTTGAATGTTAGTTATTGTTGTGCTAATTTCAAAATTATTTACTGATCTTATGCTTGATGTGCAGGTTCCCTTGTTGCTTATGTGTGTCAAAGAGACAGTTGAAATTGGATTTTATCAATGTATTTGAAAGCATAAAACATGAATTTAAATGGTTTACAATAGAAACATAAATAACAACAAAACCACAGCAAGTGATCCATTAAAACATAGTTTTGATGAAGGAGTTCACCCCTCCAAGGCTACGTCTCCTTCGACCTCTGTATTAGCTCAATTTTGCTTAAAATGTTGTTTACATGAATCAAATGCTCTTGGAACCTATTCCAATGAGTTTAAAATGTCGAAATATATCATAAATGACTATTTATTTACTCAATTTGGTTACCAGATGCTCTGGGCATGGCCTTCCCTCCTGGTGGCCCTAGGCTTCAAAAATATTCAAGGCAACCAAAACCTATGTATATGACCTCTTCTGCCTCTGAAACATGTTCCAATGGCTCCAAAAAATCAAAATATACCAAGAATGACTCTTCCTGAGCCAAAATTGGTCGAAAATTTCATTTGTTTTGGCAAAACCAAATTTTCTACAATTTCTCCACTAATTCTGGAAACTGGCCAGCTAACTCCACTAAAACTAGAGCTATCCACCGAAAATGGAACTCCACCAAATTGGCCGCCAAAATAATTGCGTCATTAAATTAGTGAAAAGTGCATTGTAATGGTGGTTAATGTTGTAGTTAGCGCTAATCACCCTTAAGCCCCCAACGCTTCGGCACAGTCATGGGTCATGGTCATATTACGACGGAGCTGGCCCCCTCCTTCGCCCAACGGTGAACATCATGAAGTTTGAATAGTGGTGCATGCCCATACTGCTTAAGACCTAATGCGTGGTGTAGTGGTTGTGGTAGGCACTTACATGGGGGAGGTCGTTGGGTTGACCCCGACCTCCGCCCCTCCCTCTAGTGATATAATTTTGCAACGCATATATTAAAAAAATTATAACACACATCCTTTGAAATATTGCTTCCACCTTAATGCATATTCCAACGCATATGTCTGAACCACCATTTAATGCATTGTCCATTGTAACCTTATAATAATAAATGCCATACCATATGTTTATAAAGCGTCCAACTGTAACATATGTAATTTGATATTCAAATAATGAGATTTGTAATAATGTATATGTGGAATGCTTAAAAATTGATTAAAGTTTGAAATATATATATATATAATTCAACCTTAATTAATTAATTAAAAAAAATTCATTTGCAACACATAATATCATGAACCCAAAATTCAACCTTAGGAGGCCATTGGACAAATTTCACCTTCACAAACCAAACTGGTGAATCCCGTAGTGACATTTGTCACAATCCCATTAGACTAGAACTAAATAATATTCCCTAAATGCTGACTGGGCTGCCATGTCATCAGCGTATACCCATTCTACAATTTTTTTAATAAAAAATTTCTTGTTTTGAACGACGATCATCAGAGCATATATTCCTCTTCCGAACTCGGTTTTAAACGAAACAAGTTGCTTTGGATTCCTTGCTACGGGCTGGTCACTGTCATTATGTTTTCATTCAATTCCGAGCACTTTCATTTTTGAGCTAAAACACTAAGCCTCTGATCAAAAACCTGGTCCAATAGGAGAGGTCAAGATGGTCATAGTGAAAGAGGTTTAGAGAAGCAATAGATATTTTACCTCGCCAACATAGATGAGAATTCAAGATAGACCAAGCCCTACAAGCTTTGAGGAAATTTGTAATGTTCCTTTTTCAGAAATATTGTCAATCGACAAGAAAATCTATTCCAGAGGTAGACTGAAGGGGCATTTACTGGATTTGTCACCTTCATAAAGAAGGATGAGCTCCAGAGGCTTCCTGGCCCAGTATCAGACTCTGTATATAGAGTGTTGTTAAGGGACAATATCCCCAAGAGGAAAACACAACAAGATTGGGAATATCTTAAGATAACCCCAACATTGCAGCTACATCAATAACAAATACATCAAATGGAAATAACAGTGACTCATGAGCACATAAAATGCCGAAGAATCCAATGGCCATCATATATTATGACATAGCAGAAATAAGTATACAAATATTGAGGAAGAATGATCACTCAAGCAAGGCACTAGAAGCCTCAAGAAATCTGTACATGTAACATGAAATGCATAGCTGCATAAATAAAGCCCTAGGCCATGACTGCGCAGTTTATAGAGGTACTGCTACATAAAATATAATAATACAAGGATATGGAAATATTAGGCTCAAATAAAGTGGGGGAGCATGATCTCAACCCCTGAAAATACAATACATCAATCCTCTAAAAGGATTGGCTGAAATCTATACAAAAATGGCACTTTGCAGAAATGCCGGAGTTGCTGGGCAGCAGCAACTCAAGAACTGGAAATGGATGGAGAAGGCTGAAATGGATGCAACAATCGAAGAATCCTCCTCCAATAGAAATCTGAAGTGAAAGGTTGATCCTTTCACCCAAGACTTCTCCTCCAAGTGGCTATCAATCCCTCACAGCAAATAACCACCAAGAAGAACGTTGTCTAAGAGAGGGACTGCGCTGCTAGTGATGGAATGTGGTTGGCCTGATGCCAAATATGATGGTATCTGCTCATAAACCCCCTTTTCTGATATCCTAATGGATGGAACCTCTCTCCGTTGAAAAACTAGCTTCGGATGGTGTGTGGAAACCTCCCCAGCAACACCCAGCAACATTGCACAATATCTGCTGCAGAAACTGCGCTGATGTAGATGACTGAAGCTATGGCCTGAATGCCTGAATATGAGGAATGGAGTGCAATCCTTCATGAGCTACTCAACAAGGAGAGGAATTCCTAAACAGGACTCCCTCGTGCCTGAGGGCACTGCAGCTTTGCTGAACAACAAGAGGCAGCAATTTGTTTGAATAGACAAATAATCAAATGATCCAAGATAATCTCAATGGCTACCTTGCCCCTCTTTTAAACAATGAGCCTTCCCTCCATGGGCCCTACTTCTAATTAGGGTTTCCTCCCTCTAGAATCTTCCCTCTTACGTTGTCCCACATAGTGCTTTCCAACACATGCCAACGCAGTTTTACTTGGTCAACCTTGGCCAAACCTTTATGCAGAAACCTCCTTTCACACATGGAGGTGTGAAATCCAGCTCCAACATGATCCTCTTTCATACTTAGAGGATTTTTATTCTCTAATCATGCAAGGAATGGGTCCCATCCCCATTTTATTCATCTCCTTAACAAAAATTAATGTTCCATAAAATTTGGAACATTACAGTCCTCCCCTCTCAAAATATTGCTTGCCCTCAAGCAATTGCAAGGATGAACTGAATTCCTTTCTGCCCTTCCTCCTGTAGCATATTCATGTGATGATATCCTCAAGAAAAGGATGCCATATCAGCAATCAAGTCTTCAAACTGTCCCTCCAACATATGCAATCTAGCCTTTGGTGAACATTCCCAAACATCTATCATGTAGAAATAACTATCCATGAAGGAAAAAAGTGTTGTCTAAGGGCCTCCTTGAGGCATGAGATCTGATATATAATGGGACTTATCATCTCCATATGAATCTCTCATCCCCAAGCCATCAATCATAAAATTAAGCTGCCTCCTAGCAAGGCAACTCATGGAAAATCTCCCTCCACCTTGAGCTCTGGAAATGAAGGTGGGCTGAAAATATGATCATGGAAAGCACTATAACTTGCCCCATGCTGTCCTCTCCCCCACTTATGACAAGTGTGGAGTGTATGCTAATCCTGGGCTACAAATGTATTGCCCTCAAATGGAAAAATGAAGAGTAATCCCCCAAGAATCTCCCCTCCATCAATGATAATCTAGTTGGCCCAAGACATGTCATCTATGATGAATAGGACAAGATCACCATAGAATTCCCCCATGACATGCTTTCTGTAGGTTATACCATATGCAGCAAGTGAAAAAAATGCCTCATAGGGTTATAATGCAACCTCATCCACTGCAACTGCAGAAAATAACATGGCAAGTATTGCACAACAACAAATATCACATCTACTACTAAATAGTAAATAGATGAGTGAATCAGAAACATAAGGTCAAACACTTTCCCATATACATACAATGGATGGATAAAATTACCAAGCCCATGGCTTACCCCACAATTAAGCAAATATGTGGCTGTAGCCATGCCTCCTCTCATGTTCCCCTTAGAACATGTACTGCAGAAAACATGGGAGTCTTTCCTCATCAAGGACACATTCATCCCATGTGTCTCTCCTATGATCACGCCCTCAATTAAGATAACAACAATATCTGCCAAGGAGACCATACTCAGCAATAAAATGAGGCAAGTACTGAAGGTTTCATGTTGTGCAAAGCTGTACCAACAGTCTCCCAAGTAGTCACAGCGCAGTTTCCCAAACTGCTGCTTTGAGAAATGATATGGCAAGTTGCTTTCCATCTCATGAATAATAATGTATGTTCTTCCATCTGATAATGCATGGTAAGTGGCTGAGCATAAATTCTGAATATACATGAAAGGTAACACTTTCTCAAGGCCATATAAAAGATGGCTGTCTCCATCACATAGTTTGGCCCAGATTTGCTCATGGAGCAACATGAAAAATCTGCCCCCTTGAAAAGCCCTGCACTGCATTATAATGATAAGAGTATGTAAATCAGCCCCTTGAAAAGCCCTGCACTGCATTATAATGATAAGAGTATGTAAATCAGCAAAGGTACATACAAGACTCTTACCATAGGCTCGAAGTGATATGATATATGGATCTATGCATGTGATCCTCTTCCCAATTGACAGGGCTATGAGCTCATGCAAAAAGGCTCCTGCCCATGCCAATCTTTGTTCCTTGACATGCTCCTTGTCAAGAACAACTCTGGTGATGCTGCTGCAAATATGAAGCTTCTCCCAAGAGGGAAATGCCCCCCAATCAATCCCAGCTAAGGAGTGACCCACTTGCACTATGAGAGTGCCCTCCTCTACTCCTGCAACACCATCAATCATATGAGAGCAAATCTACTTGTGCTCTCTCCCATCAATCCCAAGCAACTCTAGTGCTTGATGCCTCCTCATGCTCACATCACATGACTCATGTGATGAAGGTATCATGACTGATATATATGTCATATCAGCAATATGTATCCCTTCTCCTTGCTGCCCAATGATGTAAACATCCTGCCATATCTTCTCCATCATTTTGGTACTCCTCCCATGAGTGCTACCATCCTCCCAAACCAATTCCTGCTCCTTGTATTTCATGAGAGTTTGAAATGCAGCTTCTTGGAGACCTCTTACGAAAGGCCTCTCTCCCATGACTATGTTGGACCTATGAGGATCCAAATTTGATGGAGGTGATGTCTCCTCTCCACCCATGTTCAATAGCGCTGCTGATTCCTCCATTGATGTAGCAGCTGTCTCTTCCTCCGATTTTACAATTTGCTTCATGATTTTCGATGGAGGTGTCATGGTTTACTTCATCCTCCAATGTTACACATCCCAAACTCAAGGGCTGAATGAGACTCATCAATAGTGCATGAGGATGAGGGTTCATTTCCTCCTTGAACCCCTTGCATAGCACAGTGCAATCATGAGGCCCTAAAGTGGCCATGTGATTTGATCTTGGGACCTCCTCATATGAAATTCCACCATCCTTAAGATTATTTGCTGAAATAGAAAGTGGAACTTTACTCATACCTTGGTGGATCTTGGGACCTCCTTGTGTGGCTGCAATGGATTTTCCTCCAATGGCTTCCTCATCCATAGATGTAGAAGGCTGCTCGTCCAAATCTGTAGCAGCGTTGGTGCAATTCTCCTCCCATGGTGGAATGACTTTCTCTTCCTTTGTCCTCCCTCCATCAAAGGTTTGGATCAACCCCTGAGCAAAGTCTCCAAAAGAACTCACCCTTGAATGGACCAAGGGTTTGAACCACCAAACAAAGGTTTTATCCTCCATGTGTAGCACTACCATCTCCACTGATTCTTTCTCTGCCACTGGATGCAGCAATAAAAATGCCTCCAGCTTCTTCTCCCAAGCTCTAGCTGAAGTAACCCCATCAAATGTAGACAATAGAAGCCTATTGCCTCTGATTTATCCTTTTCCATAGGGCCTTCTCTCCTCCATCTGCTAAATAGACAGTGAGAACACTGTAGCTCTCCTAAATGCTGCAGAATGGGGTTTATAGTCACCCAGGTACTTGCATAAGATCTGGAAATCCAAGCATCTCCCATGCTGGTCTTCAAGAGAATAGGAAGTGCATGGAACTTCCTCTTCTCCTCTTTTCTTCCTCCCCACCTCAGGGAGGTTCTTCTTTATTCCAAAATTAGATGAGATTAGTCTCATATTCTTCATTATTCTCCTCTGAAATCAAACTCAAAGGCTGTGCCAGTTCGATGCTCTAATACCACTATAATGTTCCTTTTTCAGAAACATTGTCAATCGACAAGCAAAGATATTCCAGAGGTAGAATGAAGGGGCATTTACTGGATTTGTCACCTTCATAAATAAGGATGAGCTCTAGAGGCTTCCTGGCCCACTATCAGACTCTGTCTATAGAGTGTTGTCAAGGGACAATATCCCCAAGAGGGAAACACAACAAGATTGGGAATCTCTTAAGATAGCCCCAACATTGCAGCTACATCAATAACAAATACATCAAATGGAAATAGCAGTGACTCATGAACACATAAAATTCCGAAGAATCCAATTGCCATCATATATTATGACATAGCAACAATAAGTATACAAATCTTGAGGAAGAATTATCACTCAAGCAAGGCACTAGAATCCTCAAGAAACTTGTACATGTAACATGAAATACATAGCTGCATAAATAAAGCCCTAGGCCATGACTGTGTAGTTTATAGAGGTACTGCTGGATAAAATATAATAATACAAGGATATGGAAATATGAGGCTCAAATAAAGTGGGGGAGCATGATCTCAACCCCTGAAAATACAATACATCAATCCTCTAAAAGGATTGGCTGAAATCTATACAAAAATGGCACTTTGCAGAAATGCCGGAGTTGCTGGGCAGCAGTGACTAAAGAACTGGAAATGGATGGAGAAGGCTGAAATGGCTGCAACAATCGAAGAATCCTCCTCCAATAGATATCTGAAGTGAAAGGTTGATCCTTTCACCCAAGACTTCTCCTCCATGTGGTTGTCAATCCCTCACAACAAATAACCACCAAGAAGAACACTGTCTAAGAGAGGGACTACGCTGCTAGTGATGGAATGTGGTTGGCCTAATGCCAAAGATGATGGGATCTGCTCATAAACCCCCTTTGCTGATATCCCAATGGATGGAACCTCTCTCCACTGAAAAACTAGCTCCGGATGGTGTGTGGAAACCTCCCCAGCAACACCCAACAACACTGCACAATCTCTGCTGCAAAAACTACACTGATGTAGATGACTGAATCTATGGCCTGAATGCCTGAATATGGGGAATGGAGTGCAATCCTTCATGAGCTACTCAAGAAGGAGAGGAATTCCTAAACAGGACTCCCTTGTGCCCGAGGGCACTACAGCTCTGTTGAACAACAAGAGGCAACAATTTGTCTGAATAGACAAATAATCGAATGATCCAAGATAATCTCAATCACTGCCTTGCCCCTCTTTTAAACGATGAGCCTTCCCTCCATGGGCCCTACTTCAAATTAGGGTTTCCTCCCTCTAGAATCTTCCCTCCTACGTTTTCCCACATAGTGATTTCCAACTCATGCCAACGTAGTTTGACTTGGTCAACCTTGGCCAAACCTTTATGCAAAAACCTCCTTTCACACATGGAGGTGTGAAATCCAGCTCCAACACGATCCTCTTTCATACTTAGAGGATTTTATTCTCTAATCATGCAAAGAATGGGTCCGCTCCCCATTTTATTCATCTCCTTAACAAAAATTAATGTTCCATAAAATTTGGAACATTACAAAATCCCAGATGAGGACATGCATTTCAGTATGATAAGATCGTTTTCCAAGAATGATGTGTCTCCCATGAGTAGTGATTTATTTCCTAGCAGCTCAGGTAGTACCTCCCCTAACCTTCCCCTAGTACTTTATAACAACCCTGGTCAAATGTTTTCTAAGTTAGTTAAAGTTATTAAGGTCCATAGTGTACACACTGCCTACAAGGCTGGTCCCTCTATTGGTAGAAACAATAATTACAGTTTGGGTCCCCAAGGATTGTCACAACTGGGTTCTCAAGGATTTGTAATCATTCCATCAGTTCAACCATGTATATATGGTAACATGGTGAGATCCTTTACTAAATATCCTTAATTATTTGGGAAAGGCAATGAAGATTTTGAACAACATTGGTATTTGTGAGAGGCCATCTAGATAGCTCGAGAAACTCCAGATGCCACAAAGATTATTGAATTCCATACCACTCTTAGAGACAAAGCCTAGAGATGGTTTATTAAGTGGTCTGCACTATAGTATAATTTGACAATAGATGAGGTCTAGCGGGAGATTTTCCAAGAGTTTAAACTTCCTCAGACTAACCAACAAGGGTTATCAGAACTATGGGAAATTAAGCTTAGGGAGTTTAAAACCACCCGGGAGATGATGCAAAGATTTAAGGATGCCATTGGAAAGTTAAGATACCCTATTGATCCCAATCATCAATGATATTGGTTTATTAAGGCACTATTTCCTCTCACCTGCATGTCATTGACTCAACATAAGATTGATACTCTGCAGGACGCCCTAGAATAGGTGACACAAATTGAGCCCATAGAAGGATACCCACATGAACATCGAGGAGGAATCATCTCCCATGATCCTACTCTCATAGGACTGCAACATCAAATCACTGATTTGACAAAAAAATTAAGGGAAATGCAACCAGTGTGACCGTCGTGACCACACATATGGTTTACCAACTTCCATGTCGAGGGGCATCATGCCACAAAATTCCCTTGACTGAGAGGCCCTATAACTCCCTCTAGGCGGGTCCCTCTACATGTTTACCCGTTATCGGAGTTGTGCATGTTGGTATGGAAGGGATATATGCATAGCGCACATATTTCAACGCTTTTTCTAATCAGCAGGGTCCTCCTCTTTCATCTTCCCAACTGATTCTTCTTGAGGACCTTGTTGAGATCTGTTTGTGCCGTATTGCTTCATCCTACTACTCATCCGTTTTCTTTCTTGTTGCACTTTGAGGTATACCTATGTGTTGTTACACACATATAGTTGTTAGTCCATCAAAATAAATGCAACTAAACACAATTACTCATCACCTTGCTTCATGTTGATGTGAATTCATCTGAAAACATCAAATCTTGGTCAATATATAGATAAACAACCATTCAACAATCCCAGCAGGCTAACCATTACATCAACTTGTACTTTGATATCAATACAAATTTGTCAATATAAAAGGGAACTTAGTAGATAAAACACTCATATAGTGTGTGCATGTAGCCCTCTTTAGGTCCAGTGTCGAACCATGCTCTGTTACCACTTTGTAACACACACTCCCACCCCTTGAGGCCATTCTCAGGCAAGCAAAAGGTGTATGACAGGATTAACCCAGTCATAAAATTTGGTTACGAACGCAGGGTCTTAAAAATCCTCAAATTTCAACTTATTCAAAATCCAAGACAAACACCACCATTACGACCAGCTCGTTGAGATATTTTCGACGATATAAATTTTGTCTCGATTCGACATCTAAAACAAAATTTATGGCTATTTAAATTTCGGCAAATAACCTCTGCCACATTTGCATGTCCTACCATGTGATTGTCACTTGATCTTCATGGATTTGCTACCTCGATTGCTAAACCCATGCGAACTACCACTTCATTGCGCCCTTCCTCTTCACACCGAAATACAATAAGAGTAATTCCCGCTAGGGGCCCATGGCATAAATTATACATTAAAAGACAAGAATATTTTACCTCTTTCGTTCTTATATATCGGGACCACATCAAAGTGATACTTAATCTCTGCTCCTCAAGGTACAACTAGAAATTTTCACATAAAATATTGGGGATGGTTCACATCCACTAAACCAAATCATTCATTGCCTTATATTATCCATCACTTAGACCCCATGATCGCGATGACGTGGCCCCATTAGCCACATGTATGTGCCTATTCAACACATCACATGCCAAGTGGCACCACAATGCACTATCGCGTGACATTCTATGCTAATTAAGCTCAACATTCCATGTCACCATCCCTATGGCTCTCTGTTAACATCACAATGACATCATCTTGCCATGTGGTCTCTCCGAGGATGCCATGTGTCAACCAAAATTAGGCCACTTGGCCCTCCAAAAAACCCTTGTATCGCATTGCCCCAGTGCCATGTCATTGTCCTCTCCACTTCAGTATACCAGCTAAGCCTTGTCTTGGGCCCCAACAGGGTTTGAGCTCCATGTGTAGACAACACTTCTCCCTTATAATATTTCTTGGGGTGTTTTTGGAGCCCAGTCTATGGGATTCCATGCACTCGTGCCCTGGGTCATTCATGCTGGAACACCAAATGGGAACTTCTGTAGGGCCTGTGATCACAGACTAGATTTGATAATTTCACTCAATGGATGTAAAGTCTCTCTCATGACTTCCCTCTCTTGAGGCCACAATGAAATGGTAAGCTCACCCTGCTTCAAGGTCGCGAATAAAGAAACCCTTTGTCAAGTGATGAGAAAATCCTCGTCAAACAACAAAGAACACTTAACCAATTTTCATCAAGTCTTGTTTCCCTTGTGCTCTATTCCCAATCCAAAGGATCCAGAGCTGCTCACCATTAAAGATCAAGTTTGTGCCACTACCATTAATTGAGTAGAATAGCCCTAGTTTCCAAATTAAGTTCATCTCCAAATAGTTCGGAGATGATTATCATTTGGCTCATCGCATTGCTTTCAGAATTAAGTTCCTCTATCTTTGATTCATCAACCTCTGCGAGTCGTAGTATTCATTTTCTTTGACAAAAATAATACTAAGAGTCGTAGTATTCGAGCAAGATCGCTAAAATAATTTCTATGGAGTGAAAGACCAACATCGTGAGTGACTAGCGTGTGGAAAGATTTGCGTTGGTGTTGGAAGAACTACGTTGAAAAGTCTCTGCATCAAACTACTTTAAGGTCTTTTTCTCTCCATCCAAGCACTTTATGTACTTTATATTCTTTACATGTACAAAATTTTAAAGTTTTGAAACGTCCATTCACCTTTTTAAAGTGACTTCAAAAATTCATTTTTTAATGGAAATTTAAAAGGAATTAAAAACTAAAATCAATGGAGAGATAAGTATGCTTTTTAATTTATATTTTTTTTTTGTTGGAGTGATAAGTGAGTGGAGTAATAAGTGTTTTTTTTTTCTTTTAAATTTTTTTATAAAGTAGTGTAATAAGGTGATTTTTAATATACGTGTAATTATTCGGAGAGATAAGTGGATTTTTAAATATTTTTTTGGTGTAATAAGGTATGATTGTTATTGAAATTTGTAAAGTTGGAGTAATAAGGTGTAATTGTAATTCAAAATAAGTTTTATTTTGAGGGGTTCACAGTTATAGAAGTCAATTTATAAGAGTATTGTAAAAAGTAAAATTTCGAAAGTTTCATTGTAAAATTTTAGAGAAGTTGATTAGAGCCAAGTGTAAAGTTCAGTCACTTTTCTTTTCAAACGAATATACGAGGGTCAAGGCCAAGCCCCGATAGATCGTTTTTGTGTGTGTGGTGTTGTGCATAGTGTGTTGTCCATCTTCTTTTTGTGGTGCGTGATCCATCTTGGTGCATACATTTTACTTTTACAATGTCCAAGCTGGTAAATTTATTTTTTGAATTTGACAAACTTGAAGGCACAAATAATTACAAGACATGGAAATGTACATAGAAAGCACTTTTATTTATAATGAACTCTGGCGAGATGTATGTGATGGTGATGTTAAACCAAATGAACCTAGAGATGCAGATTTAATAACTAAATGGGAAATAAAAAATGCCAAAGCATTAGCATTAACCAAATCTTCAGTTAATGACGAAATGTTTGTTCACATTGAAAATGCTTCTGATGCTCCAACAAAAAATGACATAAGGTGGAGATGTACTTGAATACATTTCCAGACTTGAGAACATTAAGTAGGAAATAGTAAATATTGGATTTCAACCAGTGGATGATAGTTTCATGACTACAGTTTTGATTGTTGGTTTTCCTTCTTCATATACACATTTCTTGGAAACTTTAAAAGTAACAGGAAAGCTAGAGAAGTTAAAATTTGATGAATTAAGTGAAATGCTAGCTCAACATGACAAAACTTTTTGGAAAAAGAAACAGATTGGGGAAGATGTCTTCTTCATAGAAGCTAGAACTAGAAAATCTTCAACTCATAGTTCTGGAGGTAGAGGAAGAGGGCACATCAATCAAAATCAAGGAGCATGTTGGTTCTTAAGAGACAATCCCTCGGTTGTGAAAGGAATCAGTGCTTAAGACATTTTAAAAGTGTGTGACATAAATAATTTTATCATGAGGTCTTTGTTTTATCCCTCTGGAAACTTTTTTCTAAAACCCTTAATGATCTGGAATAACAAAAGATTTCACAATGCGATTGACTTTTGATATCTGAATGGAAAAGAATAATTGTAGAGGAAACTCAAAGTAATATGTTGTAAACACAAAATCTATTACTTTTAAGTTTCAGAGAGAATTTATGAAGAGAGAGGAAACTCCAAATAATATGTTGTAAACATAGAATATATTACTTTTAAGTTCCATAGAGAATTTGTGAAGGGAGAGGAGTTGGAGTGAAGGGGAGCTTATTAAGGCTATTTAACTCTTACTTACAAATGTAAAACAGAGACCAACTGCTTCTTTACTTCACTTCATTCAAGAAAGAAACAACATAAAATGACACAAGAAACACGAATCACCATCAACAGTTGTAGGAAACTTGTTGCTTCTTTAATTCACCCACCAAAAAAAGAAGTACAAAATGTAGTCTCCAAGAGCTCTAGAACTCAGAACCCTTCTTCTCTCTTTCTCTCTTCCTTAAATACAAATAAAAGCAGTTTGTAACTGCTCGAGCTTCTTGAAACTCCTAGACTACGTAACTGTTAAACTACTTATTACATTTCAATCGAGGACATCATTGTAGCTTCGATCTTAACAAAGAAAACAAAATAAAACTTGAAATATAATCATTTTGCTAGATCTAATTTGTTGCTGATGTGCCTCCTTCCATTTTTGCTGTGATATCCTAACAGTCTGCATAAACTCATATCTACCCAACTCTACCCATGCTTTTGCGTTTCGAACACTTTCATCATGTCACCTACTACCCAACTTTGCCTCTTTCGCTCGTTCCCGAAACATTTAGTCTTTGATTAATAAACTGCCACAAACGCATACTGCTGTTCATCACGTAGTGTCGGGTCTTTTCTTACCCGAGTCTGCCCTGCATTCAGACTTTCCTTTGTAATTGCCGTAAGACTGGACTTTAAAATATATTCCAATTTTCCTTTGAAAACTATTGCGTTCGTCCCTTTATCACATTTCGCATTTTGATATTCATAACATATTCATAAGCGCCATTCCTCTTGAGCTTGCGATGTTCGACATGCGATAAAGGTAGGGATGACATGACAAGTGGAGGTGGGGTCAATCGCAAATCACAATTGGCGATATAAAACCTTGTCACATTTCACATTTCGGTATTCATAACATATTCATGAGCGCCATTCCTCCTGAGATTGCGATGTGCGATGTGCGATTGGAATATATTAAATCATAGTTCTGAGCTTCATCGCATCCGCTTCATTTTCACGCTTCGCACTTCGATGAATCCCGTTATCTTATGATCACTATCCCTTCTGAGCTTGCGATGTGCGATATGCGAGAGGGTCCCATGGCTAGACTTTAAATACTTTAGATTCGAGCTTCAAACTATATCGCATCCGGTCCTTGTATCACATTTCACATTTCGGCGATTCAACCTTGTTCTATTCCTTATGAGATTTGCGATCTGCGATCAGGCCCTCCACATGCGATTGCGACTAAGCCTCCGAACATTGGTTCTGTATGTATATTTTCACGACTCGACCCTGACCTGTGTGCAATGTTCTGAAAGCATCAATTGGCCCGACTCTTGAACTGTTCTGCACACGAATAAGCCTGACTTGACCCTTGCTGCACACTTTTCTTCTTTGCTACTCCTATGGATTAGATTACACCTCCAATTTTGTTGCTTCCCTGATTTTGGTTCCAATGTACATGTGATGATGAATCATCATTGAGATTGTGGTTATCCTTTTGAGCATGTTGTAGGTCTTCTTGAAATTTTAACAACTGTCCCTCAACAACCTTGAATTTCTCAGAACCTCTCTTGTCTTTTAGCTGAGTCAAATTATGCTACAATATCTAGCTTCAATTGGGGACAACACTTTGGTAGCAAAGTGCTGAGAAATTTTAGATTAGTAGCCTTTATGGGGCATGGAATCAATCCCAAATGGGAGTTGATACAGTATGAAATCCTCCCAAAACCTGCTACACTTTGGACTTCTTCCTTTATTATTAAACTGAAAATACCGAACTAGAAATACTAAAACTAAAAATGCCCAAATTCTGAGCTTATTTATGCACAACTGCTATATATGTATTCATGTTTGAACTTAATCAGGTGAAGTCAGCCTTCCAATGACACCAATCCAACATCTGCATGTTAGACCTAATGCCTCCATACTGTTGAAATTTGAAGATCATAATAGGGAGGTACCACGAAAGTCTTCCAAATACAAAGCTTTGCACATACCTTTGCATAAATGCTTGTTGCTGACAAAATAAAGTTTTCATACAGTCAACTACTGGATCATAGAACTAATGAGACCAATTTTCTGCTGCCTCCTTTTCTTGAACATCTTGCTGATGTAGATCTCTTTGAACATGGCAACTTCCTTCATAGTTTGAATCCTCAATTTGAGGTTGTATGCGAGAATATTGATTGTTGTTTATGCTGAAAACCATTTAGGTCGAAAAGAGAAATCTAAGGTTTGTTCCTCATAATGCTGATGTTCTTCGTATAATGCCAATTCTTGACAAAAATCTTCCCCCTCCTACAAACGCACCTGTTGAAACAGGGTCCCCTAAAAGCTACAAATTTTTTACAATTTTGTATATTTTTGGTATTAATTAGTCTAGCGCAGGGGTTTTGGGGTGGGTCAAAGCCCTGAATGCATTGTAATGGGTCAAGGGTAGATCTAGAGTCTGCAAACCATAATTTGTGGACCACAGAAAAGCATAGGCTAAGTCGTTATATATAGATGAAAATTTTGAGTCTTATGGTAGGCAAGAATTAACTCTGATATTAAGTGCAAATTGTTAGATCTGTTTTGGGTTGTTTGGGTAAGGACTCCTGGTGACTGTGTGCATGAAGATCCTCAGTTCTGCAGTGTGCAGACCCTATTGGCGCTGTGTGCAGGCGATATTTTGGGATTGTAAGTGGGTTCTGATATTAATATATGCGGATTATTGTTGGAGTATCTTATGTTTTTTGGATCTAATGTGTTACTGTTGATGCGAACCTTTGGGGTCTGTTGTAGCTACGAATACAATTGCGTTATCTGTTTATGCTGCGAATCCGTCTGTGTTATGGTATATCTGTAATCTATTAATGATGCGTTATGATATTGTGTATTGATAACTTCCGATACGCACATGGATGCAAAGGTATTAACTAGATCTGTGCATAGTAATAGCTCTGTTGTACTGTGGATTTTACTGTTAATAAACCTATGAAAAAACCTTTCTTATGCGAATCCGATAGGCTGCAAAAGAGGATCTTCTTGACTTACCTACTCTCTCTCAGGGTGCGGAAACCTGGTTCCAACACCCTCCCATACTGCTTCGGGTGAGACTTTGGCATGCGCAAGCAGGTCACTGCCGAAAGGGCCAGTAGTATAGGGGTTTTTTGGCAAAACTTAACCTCTGAACTTGGGTTAGGATCCCCCAAGCCAACAAATGGTTCCGTTGCCAGGACTGGGAGCATTTTGAGAGAGAGATCGGGTAATTCCAAGAAAACATTGGAGACCCGAGAAGAAAGAAATTGAAGAGTGATTTGAAAAACAAGTTCAGGAATTTGCGGCAAAAGAGAATTGTAGCACAAAGTTGACAACAAAAAAGTGGAAGAATAAGTACATTTTCACTGAAGTCTATGAAATATTCTTTGTAACATTTGCGAATGAGCTTCAGGAGTGGCTGGCAAGGCTTGTAGATTTCCAGACGTGTTGGAAGGACGAGCGGGTCACGCAGTGGACTCCAGAGTTGATCCAACAGTTAGAAAGAACTGATAATACCATCACCTGTACGGTAGATCACTGGGTGGATATTGTGTTGGGAGGATTTGTGATAGAATTCACAGTTGATCAGTTCATGTCTTATTCAAAATCAAAGCGGAGGTTCTTCAAAGGGTTTCGAGGTAAGTTCCTGAAAACACTTCCCTTATTAATCAAAATTTTGTTGTGCGAAAAAAGAATTCTGTGCAACCATACAGAGTGAATGAGCTTCGACCAGAGCGAGGGTACAACACGAAGTGGTAAATAATACAGAACTAACCAAGAAGGAGATAGATCTGTCTACAGTCCAGTAAGGGACTCGACTGCGCATAGCCCTCCAAGTACACTACCTTCAAGCTAGCATAGGGGTAAAAACTCACCCGTGCCTCCACCTCCATTAGAAGATGAAACAGCCTCACACATGAAGCTATCTACCTTCAAGGGCATAGGGGATGAAGACATGGATCGGTTCTGGTTTGTTTCAAAGTTAGTATGGACTGTGCAGAATGTGGCCAGCGATGTTGTGAAAAGGGCGCAGCTATCCCTTTCCTTTGAAGGAAGAGCCCTGGACTGGTATATGGGATATGTAGCTTAGCATGTGAATGCGACCATTCGAGAGGTTAATAATTCCCTAAAACAACAGTTTTGGAAGCCCAAGTCCTATTCTCAGACAGTGAATGACCTAAAATATTTCAAGCAAGGACCCTCTGAGTCTGTATGGGAAGCTGACCAACGGTTAAAGAAGGTAATCAGAGAAGGGGAATTTCTGTATGATGATAGGCAGCATAAGGAATGGTTCATTGCTATGTTACTGCCTCACCTGTGCATATCTATGCATCATCAAGCCATTGAATCGCAGGTCAAAGCCTTGGAGATTGCTATGAGTTTGGAAGTTGCACCAAGAGATGATACCCAGTTGGGAGTACAAAAAATCCAAGGGCAGCTGGAGGCGATGCACATGGAGATCCAGACCCTGCGAAAGGATTGAGGGAAAGAAGCTAGCCCAGACGTATGGTGCATATGATGTAGGGTATCTGGGCATACCAAGGATCAGTGCCCACTGCTGGCAGACTACCTACAGGCGGGTGGACCTAGTCCGTTGTGCCCGGGACCAAGTGGACCAGCGTTATGGTGTGATTATTGTCACATCGCTGGCCTGCATGATACTAACCACTACCCCCGTTTGGGTGTGTATGTCCTAGAACTGAAGCAAAAATGGTGCAGGTTTTGCATATCCGTAGGACATGATGAGCAGAACTGCCAAACTTATGATCTGATGATAGACCGAGGAAACCTATATAGGGTACAATCAGACCCTTCTTCACCAAGATCCCCCTTAGGCATAGGTGGCTCCCCAGCTAGGGGCAGGGGAGGGGGCTGAGGTGGAAGCACAGGTATGGGAAGAGGAAAAATGATCTGCTATAACTGCAGAGAGGTAGGGCACTTTGTGAGGACTACCCAAACCCTGCAAGAAAATCCTGCAAATATTGTAGATGGACCATGTGATTGAAGATTGCCCAATTCTGATAGCAAAAATGCAAGAAAAACAATAGACACCTACGCAGAACGTACAAAGGGTTAAGGAAAAAACTAGAGACGAAGGACCAAGCATTAATTTCATAACACGCAGTGGTATGGCCATTGGGGGAGTTGAGGAAAAAGCTGAGGTTGAGCCTCTTATTTGGAAAGAAGCTGCTAGACAAGAAGGTTTGGACCTGCAGAAGGAAAAGGAAACCTTTGTTGCAGCTCGCCAAGATTTTTCTACGGCTGAGGCATCTACTTCTCAAGCCCCCACAAACCTCAAAGCAGATGATGAGGTCAAACCATTTTTGCAGGCATGTATGAAGCTACTGCGCAACCAATGGGCCATAGAAAACCTCCAAGCATTAATAGACAACTATGCAGAAAGAACTAATCCACCCCTGGAAGTTAAGGATGTGCACAAATTGTACAAGCATAAGAAACACACTGGTAGGGAAATGCGGCTAACAATGCAAATTGGTGATTATGAAATGGCTCAGGTTATTTTGGATCTAGGACCAGGTGCGAATGTGCTACCCAAGAAAACTTGGCAGCGAATGGGAGAACCTAAATTGGAATGGTCCAATATCAAGCTACACATGGATAACCAACAGAAGATCATACCACTGGGGAAACTGTCAAAGATCGTGGTAGATATCACAGGAGTTAAGGTCTGGGCCGACTTTGAGGTAATTCAGATTGTAGAATATGTAGACCCCTATCCTACGCTCCTAGGATTGGATTGGGCTATAGATATGGGAGGTATCATCAACCTCAAGAAAAGAAGCATGGTGTTTGAAAACGAAGGTATGTGGGTGATAGTACCATTAGACCTAGCGGAAGGAGAAAGGTATACGAAGCCAGTGCGTGAGGAAGAGGATGTGGACCAAATCTATAAGTTAACTGCGTAGGACAAAGATTGGATCAATCCCACTGCTGATGGTGTGCTTTGATGAGAGAAGGATAGCGAATGTTTCTCTGACTCCGATGGAGAGATGGAAAATTGGCAAAATCGGTTACATGATGTATCTGCGCTGTGATGTCTGAGAATCGCAAAGAAATTCCGATGCATATATTTAGAGGTAAGAGAATTGCCCTACTCTGATAGTTCTGGTAGTATTAAGGAGTTTTTGCGAGCATTTGAAGCTGAGGTTCCAAGAGAGCGAAGGCTATGGGCCCTTAATCTATCCATGCACTCAACACTTGCAAAGTGGTGGGACACGCATAAGGGGGCGTTCTAGGATTGGGAAGAATGTCGGGATATGATGTTCCTGTGATTTGAACCTTCGGTCCACTTGTGTGTAAAGACATTCCTCGGCCCAGGAGACCCACGAGAGCATTTGTTCACATGGATGGAGAAATGGTGTGATTGGACTATAGAAGAATGGGTTCACTTGTTTATTCATGCCTTGGGACCAATTCCCACCTCATGGTACTTAGATGCGGAGCTACGTCAGTGCTCCCGCCACTGGGAAACTTTAAAGGATGAATTTGTAGGGACATTTGGATTAACAGGGGGCACAGAGGCACTTGACGAAGCTCTGTAGGATATAGACACCTTCGTATTTGATGAATCACACCCTTACACAACGTTTGGGGAACCAATGTGGGAAACACAGATGGAGGATATTGTCAACTGCCACAATATAACCATAGAAGAGTGCGATGAAGATCTGCGCAATGTCTCTATCCAAGAGTCGGAGGGAGAATGCGTAGTTGCGGGACCCCCACTACAAACTGTTGATGTTACGAAGCCTCTGAAGTTGCGAGAAGTCAACATTGGCACAGAAGAGAAACCTAAGTTGGCTAAAATTGGGGATTACTGGGATGATGATACAATATGCAAAGTTGTAGAACTGCTCATAGAATATCAGGACTTATTCCCGATGAAGTTTTCGAAGCTCAAGGGAATCACAGGGGACCTAGGGGTCATGTGCATCACGTTAAAACCAAATGCGTGCCCTATGAAGCAGTGCCAATATCGGCTGAATCCTAAGTATAAGAAAAAGGTTAAGGAAAAAATCGATAAAATTCTCATCGCATGTATCATCAAACCAGTCGAACAGTCGGATTGGGTAAGTCCGATGGTGGTTTAGGAGAAAAAGATGAAGGGGGAAATACGAATTTGTGTGGAATTTCAAAAATTGAATCATGCCTGCGTGCATGATCCCTTTCCCACGCCGTTCTCAGATGAAATCCTTGATAGCGTAGGAGGGCAAGAAGCGTACTCATTTACTGACGGGTTCTCGGGCTACCATCAAATCAAAATCGCACCTGAAGATCGCAACATACTACGTTTGCTACTAAATGGGGATCTTTTCAGTATATGGTCATGCTGTTTGGACTCAAGAATGCCCCTACTATATTTTCACGAGTAGCAGTCGCAGTGTTCAAAGATTTCATACACAAATTTTTGGAGGTTTATTTTGATGATTGGACTGTGCGCATCGCAACCTTTATGAACATGGCGGAGCCTGCAATCATGGAGGAACGTTTAACACAGCTTGTGGCATTGGAGGAAGATCGTTTCATTGCTAATTTCCATCAGTAGGTTCAGATTGCTCGGGATAAGGCATGGCATGATCGACATATTCGACAAAAGACATTTGCATAGGGAGAATTGGTCTTGTTGTATGATAGCCAGTTTGTGAAACACCCAGGAAAGTTCCATCAGCACTGGATGGGGCCCTATGTAGTAAAATAAATCACTGATGGTGGAGCTATTTGGTTAGCTACCCTGCGAGGAGATAGAAATTGTCTACCCAACATACCGAATAGCCCGGACTACAGTTTTTTGCCAGAATCCGGTAAAAAAAATTCAAAAAATCAGGTATTTGGAGTGTTTGAATTTCATTTTTGATGGTGGAAATGGATTGAGCACTATCAAAAACCCTTAGGGCACCCAAAATACTGAAGTTTAACAACTGCAAACAATATTCTGATAAAATATTTGCCGGATTCTGGGCCATTCTGTTGCTTTTTTAGACTACGCGCGAGGAGATATGGTACCTGGATATGTCAACGGTAGTCGGCTCAAACAATATCGAATCAAATGACTATATGGCCAGAGTAGCTATATGGGGCGATGCATGCCCACCAGGAAGGGTCAATATGGCAAGGACCATGATATGCGTAGGGAGTGACCGTAGAATTGGAAGCCCGGAGGGGTGTGCGGGGGGGGGGGGGGGGTGTAGGAGCATGTTCAGAGCGCAGACGGTGTGCTGGGTGCACAAGAGGTATGACAGGAGCACAGGCGTGCGCTGGGCGCACATGAGGTGTGAAAAATAGTCGTTGGAACAGTAAAATCGGGTAAAAGGAAAATTTTACCGTTGAAAGGAGTGGGCGGCCGACATTTAATGAGGCGATTTTGGAATATTTTTTACCGTTTACTTGATGGTAAGTTCCAGATAAGGTTTACCCAACTGTTGGTCACAACATTAAAAGCCTTAAGGACTGAGATCCAGGTGGTCAAAACGCAGATGGAACAATAGATCACCGACTTGCAGGCCAAGTTGCAGCTAGAGACACCACTAGAGGTGCGGGCCCTATGAGCTGCGCTGGTTACCGCAACTACAAATGTGATTACAGGAAAAATTTCTCAGGGTGCCCAATTATTGGAAATATATATGCAATTATAGACTAAGGTGCAACGGGACCCTCTCCTGCGTGAAATCAACCAGGACCTGCACCAGAAGGAAGAAGTGTTCGAGAAGCTAGAGACCACTATGCCTACTCTGATTCCTGCTCAATGATTGGCACTACTGTGAATCAGCCACACCCTTCAGGATGATATTGACGAACTCCACCAGAAGAAGAAGACCCTCAGCGAATTACTTAAGACTTGGGTTGATGAAGCCCTCAAGATCTCTCAGGATGTTGATGTCACTGTTAAACAACTAAACCACACTTTGGAGAGCGTCACCGCTGCAACAGAAGGACCGAATTCATAGAAGTTGGTCGATATTGTTTAAAACGCTGCAGCGCAAATTGAAGGAGTGATACTCCCAATGGTAGAAGCGATCAAGCTGCTTCAAGCGCAGGTGGAGACCCCACCATCACAGTGACTCGGGACGAGTCACAAGATTGCGTTAAGGGACTGTTGGAACAGGGTCCCCTAAAAGCTGCAAATTTTGTCCAATTTTGTATATTTTTGGTATTAATTAGTCTAGCGTAGGGGTTTTGGGGTGGTTCAAAGCCCCGGATGCATTGTAATGGGTCAAGGGTAGACCTAGAGTTTGTAAACCATGGTTTGCAGACCACAGGAAAGCATAGGCTAAGTCGTTATATATAGATGAACATTTTGAGTCTTATGGTAGGTAATAATTAAGTCAAATGTTAAGTGCGAATTGTTAGATCTATTTTTGGTTGTTTAGGTAAGGACTCCTGCTGGCTGTGTGCGCGGAGATCCTCAGTCCCGCTGTGTGCGGACCCTGCGTGCGTAGGCAATATTTTGGGATTGTAAGTGGGTTCTGATATTAATATATGTGAAGTATTGTTGGAGTATCTTATGCTATCTGGATCTAATGTGTTACTATTGATGCGAACCTTTGGGGTTTGTTGTATCTACGAATACATTTGCGTTATCTGTTTATGCTGCAAATTTGTCTATGTTATGGTGTATCTGTAATCTGTTAATGATGTGTTATGATATTGTGTATTGATAACTGCTGATATGCATGTGGATGCGAAGGTATTGACAAGATCTTTGCATGGTAATAGTTCTATTATACTATGGATTGTACTGTTAATAAACCTGCGAACAAACCTGTATTATGTGAACCCGATAGGCTGTGAATGTGGATCTGCTTGACTTACCTACTCTCTCTCAGGGTGTGGAAACCTGGTTCCAGCACCCTCCCATACTACTTCGGGTGAGACTTTGGCCTGCACAAGCAGGTCACTGCCGAAAGGGCCAGTAGTATAGGGGTTTGTTGGCAAAACTTAACCTCCAAACCTAGGTCAGGACCCCCCAAGCCAACAACACCTGAGGAGCTCCACTAGTTTCTTCTCTATTCACAAAATCATTAAAATTATGAAAATTGTAATGACCTTCTAGGCTTTCAACGTGTAGTTTAGTTGTTGCAATGAATTTTTGACTAGAATCTTCAGAATGCCTAAATTCTTGTGTTTCAACAATACAAGAATCCTCTGACACCTTTTGAAAATGCTTGTTCATCTCCGATTTTTCATTCTCTTGTAAAGCAATTCCAATGTTTTCTTGAGAGGCCCGCTTGTCTTAAAAAAAAATTGTTCTTTCAAAATGACAGGAAAAATTTCTACAAGCCCACACATTATCTTTGATTTCCTGTGCATAAAGAAACATCAACTCCAGAGTTCAAGGCTTTCTCTCCTTGAGATAAAAAGCCAAGACACTAGAAAGAGCCCTAAAATAGTATATCATAGCAGCATCTTCAGGAGGTCGATTTTCTTTCGGCATGTTGAAATAGATTTTTTGAAACCTCCTATTAAACGTAGCGATTGATTCATTTCACTGCCTCTGGATGGAATATAAATCCAAAATGTTCTTTTTGTACGGCTTGTGCTCGCCCCAATATCTAAGAAATATGTCTTGAAAACTCTACCATGAACTAATTGAACCTTCCTCCAAATACTGGAACCAATCCTGAGCACCTCGCTTTAATGAATTAAAAAACATCCTTAAAGCCACATCTTCATAGATAATTTGAATTTTTTCCAGTAAGTATTCAAATTCTAGGAGGTGTTGTTCAGCTGCAACCTCATCACTTTCTCCAGAAAAACTTGGTAGAAATTTAAATATTTTTAAAGGATATTGATGAAGAATTGTATGCAGCACCAAGGGTTTGAAAATCACCTTGGTTCCAAGTTGGAAATAATTAGATTGTTTATGAGGTAGAATATTATCACCCAAAGATGATGAATCCTCACCTTTATGCCCAGACTGTGACAAATTTTCTTCCAAAATCGTAATGCAACAATCATCTCTCCTCTCATATTTAGGAGATAAAGTTGTGTCAAGATCAATAATACAAGTAGAAGAAAAATCTTCTTTCTCCAATAAAGAATGTACTTTTTGGGCCTTATAATCTTCTGAGAATATAAAGCAAGAAACAATCTTCTTGATATGTAATGGAAAATAGACCACTAAAATGATAGTGAAAAATAAAACTTCCTTTAAAAGATTCAAACTCTGATACCCATTTTTTCCACGATGCTTTCTCATTTTCTTGCCAGCAAAGGTCCTTATCTAATGAAATATTCATCAGTGGAGTCACCAGGTGAATAATAAACAACCAAATTTTATATCTAAATCTTGTTCACCATCAAGAAATTGATCTCAATACCCAGGAAAATTTTATAATAAACTTCATGCCTTCGTCCCTGGCAACGACTCCAAAAAAAGTTGTTTCTTAAGAGACAATATCTCAGTTGTGAAAGGAATCAATGCTTAAGACATTTTAAAAGTGCGTCACACAAATAATTTTATCATGAAGTCTTTGTTCTATCCCTCTGGAAACTAGTTTTCTAAAACCCTTAATGATCTGGAATAATAAAATATTTCACAATGCCATTGACTGCTGATGTCTGAATGGAAAAGAAGAACTATAGATGGAACTCAAAGTAATATGCTGTAAACTCAAAGTTTCAGAGAGAATTCATGGAGAGAGAGGAAACTCAAAATAATATGATATAAATACAGAATCTATTAGTTTTAAGTTTCAGAGAGAATTCATGGAGAGAGAGGAAACTCAAAATAATATGCTATAAACACATAATCTATTACTTTTAAGTTCCAGAGAGAATTTATGAAGGGAGAGGAGTTTGAGTGAAGGAGCGCTTATTAAGGCTATTTAACTCTTACAAATGTAAATCAGAGACCAACTGCTTATTTACTTCACTTCATTCAAGGAAGAAACAACATAAAATGACACAAGAAACACGAATCACCATCAAAAGTTGCAAGAAACTTGTCGCTTCTTTCATTCACCCATCAGAAAAATAATTACAAAATGTAGTCTCTAAGAGCTCCAGAACTCACAACCCTTCTTCTCTCTTTATCTCTCCTTAAATACAAACAAAATCGGTTTGTAACTGCTCGAGCTTCTTGAAACTCCCAAATTGCCTAAATTGTTAAACTACTTATTACATTGCAATCGAGGAAATCATTGTAGCTTCGATCTTAACAAAGAAATAAAACTTGAAATATAATCCTTTTTTTGAATATGATTTGTTGCAATGTTTTGAATGCATCAATCGGCCCGACTCTTGAACTTTTCTGCACGCGAATAAGCTCGACTTGACCCTTGCTGCATGATTTTCTTCTTTTTTGCTCCTTTGGCTTAGATTACACCTCCAATGCTGATGCTTCCCTAATTTTGGTTCTAATGCACATGTGATAATGAATCCTTGTTGAGCTTGTGGTTATCCTTTTGAGAATGTTACAGGTCTTATTGAAATTTTAACAACTATCCCTCAACAACCTTGAATTGCTCAGAACATCTCTTGACTTTTAGCTGAGTCAAATTATGCTACAACAGAGCACATAGAGGACAAGGTCATGGTAGAATTCAAGGCAGAGGGAACAACTTCAGTAGAGGTAAAAATTCTGGCAGTGGAAACAGTTAAGGCAAAGGTAACAATCAAGGAAGAGGACAAAGTCAAGGCAGAGGAAAAAATCAAAGTAGAGGACAAAGTAGAGGCAGTGGACAGAGTCAAGGCAGAGCCAAACATTACAGTCAATTTTTTTGTAGAAGGTGTAATAGAGTTGGTCATTATGCTGAAGATAGTTGAACTTCTATTGAAAAAATTCCAAAGTTTCACTAACACATGGCACAATTTTCTAATGATCAAGAAGATGATGTCTCATAATATGTATTTACTACACATCAAAGTTCAAAATCAACAACATCACAGGTCTCTGCATATATTTAGAGTGATTATGAATATGCTTGGATCTTAGATACAGGGGAAACATAACATATGACTTTTCAAAGTGACTTCTTTTGGAATTTTTAACAATGCCATCTCAATACAATCTTTCTTACAGATGATACAAGACACACTCCTTATGGAAAAGGTTTAGTAAAAGTTTCTCTTCCTAGCATTGGAGAAAAATTAATTTCAAATGTTTAGTATATACCAAATTTCAAGAAGAATTTATTATCATTAGTCACGATTTGATAAGCATGACATTAGGGTCTTATGCAGGATGGCTTATTAAAAATCAATTTCATCAAACATAATATGAAGACATTCATGATAAGATATGAAGATGGAAAACTTCTAAGGATGAAAGGAATAGTCATTCCACAAAATTCTGACTTTGCAGGAGAAACAAGTACAAATATTTCGATTATAAGGTTGTGGTTGTTGTATAGGTAATCCCTGGTGCGAATAAAAATTATCTCTCTAGTCCTAAACAAAGGATCTAGCAAAAAATTGGATAAGTATACACAAACCTTCCCGGCTTATATTAGAAAATACATAACAAGACAGATGACCTACCTCACTCTGATGCTAACACTCGTTAGTGTCATTTCCTAATCTTCTTGCTTCAAAGTTGAATCCTTTTAGTGCAGTTGTGGATGTTTACCTGCAAGGAAGATCAAACAAAAGCGACGAAAGCATATATAGCATAATTTACTCTAATATAAAATATGTGAAATATCGGAGAGTAACACACTAAATGCATAAATATTTACACATTTAAGGAAAGAAAACATATAATGTATTATTATTAGAAACAAGGGAAGAATACAACCATTTAAGCTCTGATGTTGGAAGCTACCTTCGGATGAGTTTCCAATTCCTTGCTAAGACCTTCAAGCACTCCTTTCTCCTTCATAATTTGGCAACATTTAGGCAAATTTTAGCACTAGAATGACAACCAACATTGATCAACCATTTGGGGAAAACATGGCATTCATTTATAAGGAAGGAGGAGAGGTTAGGGATCCAGAAAAGGGTGAAGAAGGTCCACACCTTAAGGGGAATATCCATAAAGGTAGGATCAAAGGCCTGAAATGGGAGCCTTCAAGCCAATCCTCATTCAAATGTTACCAAGTCTCCATTCTCGAGGCTTCTAGTAGGAGAAGCTTTTGCTCCATTTTTGGAGAACTTGCCTGAAGAGGACCAACCCATTTTTTCATTTTAATTCCCACGATGCCAACTCTATACGCAGGCCATGGTGAAGGTGATAAGTGTGAGCTTTTAACTAGAGGGACCGCGTCGGGTATGAAAATAGGGTTTTTCACAAGCCTTTTGCAGAATTTATTCAAGATATTTCTCTTTTAGGTCTTAAGGGATGCTATGATCATGTTTTTTCATGGTAAATACTTTAACAAATTTTCGTCATTTTTCGACATTAGGGGTAAAGTTCGACAACTCAGGGCATGAGACAGGGAATGTGATAAAATAATGTATAAAATATGCCCCCTAAAGGATGAAAGTAGAATGAGAACTGATGGTTTAAGTGATTTACTGTTGTGAAACTAGCTCCAAAAATAGAAGAAAAGATATATCAACGCCTTAGAAATGAGCCACTTCGAGGGGGAAACCTCCAATACATTACATGAACGATAAATTTTCCGATGATATAAATGACAAAACCTCCTTTATATATATAGGAGTCCATGGGGCCACAATGTAATCCTAGTGGGGCCACAATGTAACCCTAGCCGACCTAACAATAATAATGTAAGGGAAAAATAATAACAATATGGGGGTTACAGGGGTACAACAATAAAAATAAGGGGGGCTACACTAACATAATAAGGGACTACACTATTAATATAGGGACTTAACATGCCCCTCTCCTTCAAGCAAGTGTTGTCCTCAACGCTCGATTATTTATTGATGCTTCTGTATAAAATTCTCATCCTCCCATGTGGAATCTTCTACAGGAAAGTTATTCCACTTGCTGAGATACTCTGAAATTGATTGTACTTGTCGATTTCTTGTTTCTGTGACTGCTTCATAGCTTCTTTCGATGTGATGTTGATCTTCTTGTTGTTTCATTAGATTCTGCACCAAAGTTAGGCTATCCTTTGAGAGTTGGAGAACTTGTTGTTGATGCTCAATGTGATCTTCCACTAATTTATCATCCATATTAGCTATTATTTGATCCTTCAAAACATCCAACTTAGCCTCCATTTCTGCTTTTAAACCATCTATGTCATCTTTGGTTGCTCTTCGTAAGATCGAAATTTGTTGCACTTGGTACCGTAATTTTGATATCTCACACTTGTGAAACCAGCTCCAAAAATAGAAGAAAAGAGATATCAATGCCTTATAAATGAGCCACTTTGAGGGGGAAACCTCCAATACATTACATGAATGAACAATTCTTCAATGATACAAATGAAAAAACCTCCTTTCTATATATAGGAGTCCATGGGGCCACAATGTAATCCTAGTAGGGCCACAATGTAACCCTAGCCGACCTAACAATAATAATTTAAGGGCATAATAATAACAATATGGGGGTTACAAGGGTACAAAAATAACATAAGGGGGCTGCACTAACACAATAAGGGACTACACTATTAATATAGGGACTTAACATTTACAAGTCATGACAAGGACTTAGGAAACCACCACCAGGAGACCTACAAATCAAACATACAATACATATGACATCTCTAATATATGATCAATAATACATCTCTGAGCAAACAATACATGGATCCACAACATGGACACAGCCATATGACTGAAAATTATCATGAATATGATTATGAATCCATGACATGGGCGCCACCATCTGAATAGAGAGATTCATCATGTGTATAATCATGAATACTGAATAACGCCTCACAAATTGGATCTAGAAAAGGAAATCCTAGGTCTTCTGCCTCGAATTGACCAAAGTATGAATCTAACCATGTGAATCTATGTGTTGAAGTCGAACATGGCAGAAACCACCTGATTATCGGTCAATGATGTGAACTGTTAACAAGCACAAGAGTAACCACCAATAATAATAATGGCTCTCAAGGTACAAAAATAAAATCTACGAGTGTGAATAATGGAGCTGAAGTCGAACATTCACATAATCATTCGATCGAAGGCCAATGATGTGAACCTATCCTTGAATGCGAAGAACTTTCCATTGAGGCATGCAAGCTACAAGGTACTAAAAGGGGGTTTATAGATCATCTTCTTGGATAATGAGATGCAGTTGACATGAAGTGATCTATCGAAGGAGGGTCATAATATTTCCCACATCATCGACACCAAACAAAGGAATTTGATGATAGTGATTCAAGATTGTAATAGAGAAGGTCAAATGAGGTGCTAGTGTTTTGAATTTGTAGATGGGACTTCTCTTAAACATATCGGAGACACAACTCCAGATGTTGGCAACAATTGACTCAAAATGGGATCAATAGTCATGGTGATAATAGGGTATGATGAAATCAGAGGAAAATATATTCCCAAACTCGATATGATATGCATATAAGTGTCATGTTCAAGAGCAACATGCTGCCTTTGATACCGAATACAAGATATGTTTACTTCCATTTTTCCCCACTATTTCTAGCAAGTACCTATTTATTTTTTATTTCCAGCGTGAAGAGGATACCATATGCTTAGCATATAAGTTCATCCTTCATATGAATCCATCATAGTAAGTTTAACGAGTCCTAGGGAGTAACTCGATCTCGTCATTGTGACAATTCCTTCATTGTTTAAGTTTTACGATTTCGACGGAGGGGTAACTCGGCATATTTTTCATGTTTAGGGAGTTTGAAAAGGTGGCGAAAAATAAAACTCCAAAGGTCCCTTTTCATAGATAGTCCCTCGAATCCGAAATGGCAGAAAACGATATTCGAGAGAACCTCCTAGTCATGTTTGACTAAGGTATTCCTTTTTCGTAGTTAATCTATCTCAACCTGAAAAAGGGTTAAGCTTATATTTAAATGATGTCAATTAATTTACTTTAATGAGCTCGAAATGAAAACTGCTTGTTGGCTTTAGGGGTCCTGACCTAGGTTCATATTAACTAATAAAACCCTCTTATTACTGGCCCTTTTGGTAGTGACTTTCTTGCGCAATTCGAAGTCTCACCTGAAGCAGTATGGGGGGGTGCTAGAACCAGGTTTCCACATCTCAAGAGAGATTTAAATGATGTGGGTGCCCTTAGATATAAAACAATCACAAACATACCTCCGCAAGATAAGCCCTAACCAGGAAACCCTTACAGACAAATTTAGGTCACTTATGCAGAATAAGTTGGGCGCAGGTTAAAACAGAGTCCATAAGCCATGTAATAACTCTTAACAGATAGTATTAGAACCCAGTAACACTAGATCCATTCAATAACCATTTATCTAAAGCCAGAAGTAGTTGCACAATCGATCTAAACATAGTTAACACAAGAATAAGAAATAATATGTAGAGACAATCATAAAGTAAACAACAGATGCATTTCAGACTCAGATATCAACAACAATAGTTATTTATTCATAAAAAGTTCAAATATTCCTTACACAACCTTCAGTTCACCCGTGCACACAACCAGCGGGGTTCGCACATAGCAGGACTAAGGTCTCTGCACGCACAGATCGCAGGAGCCTTTGACCCAAACAAATCCGTGATGAGCTCCATCATTAGACATATTTGGAGGGGTTAATAGTCACCTTTTTCCCTTCTTAGATCACTTTTACTTTAATTTTTATTATTATTTGGTGTTATGATGCTAGTATAGGTGGTGATTTAGGCTAACATACTTTGAGTAACTAATATGAGGTTGGGTGCAGAAAATCATGATTTATTAAGCATTTTTAAAAAGATTTTATCATAAAGACTTGGAGGAGACAACAAGGAGGAATTATAGGAGGATTTTCCACCCTAGATTCTCTCCAACAATGCGAACTCCAAAGGCAGCCAAAGGATCCCAAGGATTCTCTCTTGCAATTCGAATTCCAGAGGCAGCCAAGCTACTCAAAGAGGAGTGTACTCAAACCTTGTTCACTGGGAGTCAAATGGACTCAATCACCATTTTCTAGGGAGCTGTTGGTCGCTGCCCTGTAGAATAAATAGAGCAGAGCTAGATCTAGGAAGATTTAGTCTATTCTAGTCTCGATTCTATTCAGAAATATTGTTGTGAGCTCTTGAGCGTTTTGTTTTACTCAGGGATCAAACTTTCAAAGATGGACGCAGTTATTCTTTTATGAAATGAGCAGACTCATTTCATTCGAATGATTTAAGTTTCAGAGGGCTAGGCTCGTGGGTTAGGGCCCAATCCATGTGCCTCAGCTTCTCTGCTGGAATTATATTTTCCTTTCTGTCATTTAAATAGTTTTTCTTCTGCAATTTAAGTTAGATCTGATTTAGATAAGTTTCATTGCTGTTTAGTTTTTGTGCTGTTGTAGTTTTAATTGCTTATGCATAGTAAAATAGAGGGAAAACTCCAAAAACTGTGGTCAAGTCTCCCCCTCTCATCTCTGTTAATAGAGTTCGAGCAGGGTAGACCTTCCCATAGGCCAAAATTTCTTTTTATTTGAAGTTTTGGGAAGAAATTGCATTACGAAGTCCAAGCCTCTTTCACTATTTCATCATGCATTTCTGCATGTTTCCCATGCGTGAATCCACAGGTGTGCTTCACTTCTGAGAACTGCTCTTACGCCTCCATTCACCTCCTTTCCTTCTCACCTTAACACCGCACTTACCTTTTTTTTGAAAGCAATTAAGCCCTTCAACCTTATTTCTTTGTTTTCCTCCATTCACTATTGCATACCCTTTTTACAAAAAACACGTGAAAAACCATTACAAACCACCGGAAACCTGACCTTCGCCTTTGCTCCTCGAGACTCCTGCCACTGTATGTCGCACTTTACAAATCGCAACATTCAAATTTTACCTTTAACACTTACTGCTCATTCCTTGCGTTTGTGATATTGCGAAATCGCAATTCGCACTTCGCAACATTTATATTTTACCTTTAATTCTTACTTCTCATTCCTTGCGATTGCGATATTGTGAAATCACAAATCGCGTTGTGCACCGTTTACCTTTCACCTTAATGCTTACCGATCGTTCTTGCGACTGCGATATTGCGACATCGCATATCGCAAATCACAAATTTTCCATTTTATATTTTCACCGCCACGCCATCCCCATCGCAAATAGTGACCTGCAGATGTTATCCTATCGCAAATCATATCTCGCTGAACTTACCACATCGTAAATCACAACCCACAATTTTTAGCTTTTACCTTTAATCACGTACCACTTGTTCTTGCGATTGCGATATTGCGAAATCACACCCCGTCGTAGGTCCCACCACCATGTCACTCGTCACAAATCACACTTTTCACATTTTAGTTCATTTCGTTAAGTCCTTACCACTATCAAATTAAACTTGCGAAGTTGCGATTGCGACATCACACATCGCGAATTTTGTACTCCATCGCACTCTGCCATTGCACTTTTTAATTCATTTATGCTCCAAAGCCATTTCTGCCATATTATAAGGTTTTAACGACTGCTTTCCATTTCTAAGACCTGTTTCATGCACTAAGCCCTCAATTCGCCACTTTAGCCCTTTTCTTCCCTCCAAGCTGAAAATTAACTATTTTCTAGTTAGAATTAAGTCATGGATATTTAGTTGCACGGATAGAAGAATTTTAGATAGACTATAGGATAAGTAGAGTGCATTTAGCTCATTTTCCAAGATAAGTGTGGTTTAGAATTAGTTTCCTTTCTGCGATTTATTTTTAGGAAGTTAGCTTAGTTTCTTTTCAGTCATTTCCCTTTCTGCTAATTAAATTAGTTTCATTATTGTCGTTTCTTTTCAGCACTTTAGTTTAATTTCCTTTGTGTCATTTCCTTCCAGTGATTTACTTCCCTGTTTTTATCATAGTTTAAGAAATAGTAGCCTCTTGTGAAGCAGAAGAGGATGACATGAGCAGAATGCATCTGTTGTGCATATAGCACTGTGACCTCCAAGTTTGTATGAACCCCGAGTTGATAAAGTAAAGTAGGGAAGCCCTTGGGAGTTGTAGCACTCTTGGTGCAATACCAGGGCTCACCACTTTTTGGCGCCGTTTCAGAGGAGGTATCTAGTAGATGTTTTGATTTTTTTTTTAGCATTATTTTCTGCTTTCCTTTCTTTTCATGTCATTTCAAAAATATTGAAAAAAATACAAAAATATTTGATTTTCAGGCCTCGTAGGACTAGGAATACCCAAAGAAAATTATTACCTAAAACCCCCACATCACGTCATAGCCACTCGTCACTCTTATTCAGTGGCAGTGAGATTTAACCCTCTCTAGGAGAGACTTCTAAATATTTTTAGGATCCTATTGGGGAAGAAGAAGAAGACCTTGTTTGAACTGAGGGACCTAATTCACCTATATTAACTATGGCTGGAACCCAGAGAGCCTTTCCCATAAGAGAGGCAGATGGGAAACTAATATGAAAAACATTAGCCCCTCATCTCTTCCACACTTCCATGGACTTACCTCTGAGGAACCTGACACATTCATGTTTGAATTTGTTGTTGTCTATAGGACTTATGACTACACCTCTGATGATTAGAAGTTGAAGCTGTTCCCATACACCCTTAAGGATGCAACGTTGCGCTGGTTCATGAGTCTTCTTGGGGATAACATCACTACTTGAGAACAGATGGAAGAGACCCTTAGAAGCAAGTACAAAGACTACTGTAGGTCCAAGGAAAAGAAGGATGAGATATTTAGGATGACTCTAGGGCCTGATGAATCCCTAGAGGATTATGAAGAGAGGTTTCAACTGAACTATAAGAGAGCCAACTGTACTCTTGATCCTGACTAACTTAAACTTGTACTTCTTCAAGGGATAAGTGAAGAGATGATAGAAACTTTGAATATGTTATCAGGAGCAGATATATACTAACAACCCTATGAAACAATCAAAATTGTCTTCCGAAACCATTATAGGGCATTTAGGAAGAAGGGTAGAGATAGACAAAGTACTTACAATACCCCTTACTCTTCCACCTTCATAAAACATGAGATTGGAAACATGGTAGAGGACTTCAAAAGTGACATGCTGCACACCTTTGCATTTTGAATGGACACAATGCAGGTTAAAAGGCAACAAGCGGAAGCAGAGAGAGCCCTGGCCGTATTTTGTCCTAGATGTACTAGGAAGCACCCAAGAAATGAATATCCACTAAAGATGTATATCAAGGTGGGGAAACAAAGCCAGAGCAACTCTGTTTCATCAACTAGAGAAGGCCTCAAGGCCCTCGACCATATCAACAAGGTATGCAAGGTGCACCTTACTCTTACTATTAGAACAATCAAGGTGCACCCATGCAACCTTGGTACACGCCCACTCCTCCATCCTGGTCTACACCTCCTACTTGGCCTTCCAACCCTTCATACCATCCTTAGCTAGTAAATCAACCCTTTCAGTAGTATGTTCAACAACCACCTCAATGGAACAATCCATCTCAAGGGCGGAGGCCTCAACAAAATCAACTACCTGCTCTAATGCCTCAACCCCAACCTAAACCTCAGCTTACTCATGTTGCTCCACCTAGGCTACCTATACCTGCACAACCCAATATGAACCCGGACAAAAAACATGCATAACATGCTCCCAGTGGAGAAACATCCCATCGAGCTTATGCTGTGGAGATATAGGAGGTTAATCTCAGGTCGGGAAGAGTACTCCCAGAAAACCATCCCCCATCTCCACCTATAGAGGTTTAGGAAGAAAAGGAATAACATAACACTCAGTTCCAACAACCTTCTTTTCTCGAGCGCTTGATCCACCCTGGTCAGCACACCCTAGAGGAGACTGAACTCCTGGGAGAATTGGAAAATTTGTGTGTAAAGATACCACTTCTCCAGGCCATTAAGGATGTTCCTATCTACAATAGGCTCATAAAAGAAAAGTGCTTCAAGAAACCTAGAAGGAGGAAGAGAGATACCCCCACCATCAATGTGGTAGGACAACTGTCCGACCTAATCTTGGGGAAGGTGATATTTCCAAAATACCTGGACCCTGGTAGTCCAGTTGTTGATGTACATATAATTTGTGTCATAGTCCCCAACACTCTGATTGATTTAGGGGCTTCCATCAATGTCATGACCAAGGAAACTATGTTGAAACTTAATCTCCAAGGGACTCTGAGGAAAACCACAACAGTTATGCAACTTTCAGATCGGTCCACAGTAACTCCAGAAGGAATTGTTGAGGATATCATGGTTACCATTGAATCTTGGGAGTATCCTACAGATTTCCTGGTCCTACAACCAAAAACCAAGTTTAATGGTTATCCTCTCATCTTAGGGAGACCTTCGTTAGCCATTGCAGATGCTTATATTAGTTGTCGGGCCAGAAACATGACTATAAAAAATGGGTCTTTGTCTAAACAACTAGTGTTATATCCTCCAGCCCAGTCTTCCATTGATCATGATTTCCCTATATGGTTGGAGGATGAATAATATGAGTCATATAACACTGCCCCTACATGTACCATAGATACTGTTCTTAGAGGGGAGTAGCTTGATGAAGATGAACTCATCGAACTCATCGACCATGCCATTCAAAACTAACCCTCCACTAACAATTCTATCGAAACCTTAGTCAAAGAGTCTGAAAGCCAACCTTGGATGGAAGTGCACTAAGTTGAGACAACCTATGAAACCACCATTTCTATTGAGTTTGGCCCATATAGATCTCTGAAAATAAACCCAAACCTCTCGAATGAAGAAGAGAAGTAGCTATGTCAGCTTCTGAAAGAAAATATTGAAGCATTTGATTGGGATTACAAGGACATGAAGGGGGTGCATCCTTCAGTATGCAGGCATCACATTTACATCAAAGAAGGATGCAAGCCTGTGAGACAACCCCAAATAAGGATCAACCCAGCTTTGAAGGACATAGTCAAAGAAGAGTTGCAGAAACTATTGTATGCAGGGTTCATATATCCTATATCTGATAATGAGTGGGTATCCCCTCTTGTCCTGGTCCCAAAGAAGAATGGGAAGTGGCAAATTTGTGTTTATTATTGAGAACTTAACAAAGCCACCAAGAAAGACCATTTCCCTTTGCCCTTTATAGACCAAGTCTTGGATGGCCTTGCAGGGAAGAAGTTATTTTCCTTCTTAGATGGGTTTAGTGGGTACAATTAGATTCAAATCAGCCTTGAAGACTAGGATAAGACCACTTTCACCTGCCCTTGGGGTACCTTTTCTTATAGAGTCCTACCCTTTGGGTTATGAAATTCCCTAGCTACCTTGCAAAGAGCTGTCTTGAGCATATTTTATGAGTTAGTCCATGACTCTGTCGAAATTTACATGGATGATTTCACACCATATGGGGATGACTTCCAGGAAGCTCTCTCCAATTTGGGTAAAGTACTAAGGAGGTGCATTGAGATGCATCTCACCTTGAGCCCAAAAAAGTGTGAATTCTTGATGAAAGCAGGGGTTGTATTAGGACACTCCATATCCCAAGTAGGAATACAGGTAGACTTGAACAAAATCACTATCTTTTTAAAAATATAACTCTTCCGGGAAATCACATAAGTTTCATCATTGATTCCTAAATTTATTATGTGATTTCCCGGAAGAGTTATATTTTTAAAATTTTATGGATCACAGAAGCTTGCACTCTCAAAGATAGCTTAAGTGAGAGTGAGAGACAAAGAAAACAAATCAATGATGAAACTTGTGCAATTTATCAATTTGTTTATGAATATGCTAAAAAAATATAGGAAAATTGTTAGTTTTCTTGACATTTAGAAATAAATACACTTTGTGAGATATATACCCAAAACTATAAAAAACGATCTATTCTTATTTTTCCTGCAATCATTATGTCATATTCTTTCTTGATTTCACTTGGAGACCACAAGTTTGGTGTGGATCACAACTTTCCCCAACCCAACTAATTAGAGACCAAGTTTAATTTATAAGGGGTTCAGAGCTTAGGGATCAGGGGTTAATGCATTAGGGTTTAAAAGGTTATTAACATCTGGAAAGTGTTAGGGGTATTTAGGAGTTGGTAGTCTAGATGGAGAAATGAGCTTAGGTGATTGAGAAACAAAAACAATAAATCAATGATGAAGCTTGAAAAATTTATCAAGATGTTTTGGAATATTTTGAATTTTTTTAGGAAAAATGTTACTTTATTAACATATATAAAGAGAGACACTTTGTGAGATATATAGTCAAAATAAACAAAAATAACCTATTCCTATTTCACCTTCATCATTATGTCATATTATTCCTTTATTTCACTTATTGACCATGGCAACTTATAAGTCAATGGAAACTTTCCCTCCAATCCTTAGTCATTAGCCCATTTCTAACCTATAAACCTTTAACCGACCCTAACCCTTTAATCTGGCCTAACCCCTAACCCATTAGGCCATATAATCCCCCTAATCCTTAACACCTTAATTCCATTTCCCCTAATTAATCCCTTAATCCCCTAAACCCTAATCTATTAACCCTTAACACCTAAACCATTCAACCCTAAGCCCTTAAGCAATAAACCCTTACGTACCCCTAAGCCCTTGAACTATTAAACTTGTAATCCCTACTTCCCAAAAGCCCATTAAATTTGTAAACCCTATGCCCTAAACCCCTTAATCCTAACTTAGACCCTAACCTATTAATCCCTAACCCGAAAATCGATAAACCACTAACCCTAACTTATAATTTGAAGTTGAATTTTTTAATAATTTGAATATTTTAAGATTTTTAAAGATGTAATTTTGTGAGATATTTTAGGTAATTTTTTCATTGATATTGCTTCAAATTTAATATTTATTAACAAAAAATTATAAATTCTAATTATACAAATAATTGTATTTTTTTTTAAATATCACACACACACACACATATATATAAAATTTTTGAATAAAAATAATATTTTAATATTATTTAAGGAAATGTGTACTATAATGTAACTTTAAATATATGAATTTATTATTATTATATATATAAATTTATTATATATATATATATATATATATATATATATATATATATATAAAGGTAGTTGGTAAGTGGTTATTATTTATGGGTTTAGGGATAAATTTTAAGGGCTTAAGGGTTAGGGTTTTTAGGGCTTAATTAGGTGGAATCAGGTTAAGGTGTTAAGGATTAAGGGATATGATCTAAGGGGTTAAGGATTAAAAAATTACCTTGATCCAGATTTATGCAGGAACGCAACAGAATAAACATATAACCATAAATACAAAGATGCAGCGGAAATAACACTTCATTTCATTAATATCGAAGAACTGAAATTTTCTTACAGACAAAATGGAAATAAAATTAGCTAGGGCGCTGGTAGCTATCTCTGAGAAGAGATGTGGCGGCTACAGGCCTCTGAACTGAGTTACAATGAGGCTCGAGGGCCTATTTATTATTTAGAAACAATGGGAAATCCTAAACAGCCAAAACCCTAATCCTAGGAGATGAAGCACTAAAACTATGGGCCCCATTTGGGTAAATTGGTGTTTCAACTTCCCGGGGACGTAACTTTGGCATACGATCTCCGATTGACGCGTACCATACCTCGTTAGAAAGATCTATCCGAGGACTACAAATTTTGAGTGGACAAAAGTTACTCCTAGTTTTCCCAAAAGAAATCGTTTAGGGCCTCAAAACGTTTCCGAAAGTTCAGGAATCGAAAAACTGCTAAAAATAGTAAGTTGTGCCAAAACTGAAAAAAATGAAAGAGACAATGGTGGGGCCCCAAGTGGAATAGGCGGGTGACCACCAATATCCACCTAGATCATTCCTCCCCCCTTAGGAAGCAATGGTCCCCATTGCGTTAAGTTCCTCCATGAGATGAGGGAATTTTTTTTGAACTTGGTCCCTGGTGAACCACTTTCCTTGGTGCAGGAGTTGGCCAACTTTGATAACCCGATACAGTTGGATCTTCTGTTGGTGAGTGTTCTTGATTTGCATGTCCATGATACAATCTGTGGTGGCCTGTTCCATGTATTCTGGGTTTAACTTTATTGGTGTGAGTTGTTCTGCAATGTTAGAGGTGTCCAGTAGAGGTGGGAAGTAAGGACGAAGGCAGTCCACATTGAATACTGGGTGCAGACCAGGGAATGGTGGAATAATGAGCTCAAAGGCATTGTTCCCTACAGCCTTGGTGATGGTATACGACCCGTATTGGAGCAGGCGAAGCTTGAGGTGGGGTCCAGTGAGGCGCTTCTTCTGCAAATGTAGCCATACTTTGTCGCCCACCTGGAAGTTGTGTGTCACCTGGTGTTGATCATGGCGTTGCTTGTACTTAGAATTGGCTCTGTCCAATATGTCATGAACTTGTTGGCGGATGTGTTGAATGCGCTTGATGAAGCTATTTGCTTTGTCAACTTCAGACTGGACATGAGCCGAATTGGCCTGAGTAGCCGCAAAAGGCATGGCTATGTCAATGGGACATAGTCGCTGGAATCCCAAGCCCACGTGAAAGGGGCTATGGCCGATTGAACTCACGGGGGTGTCACTCAATTAAACTATGGCATAGCACGTGCGTTCGTGGCATACTAAACAATACCCTTAATTTGACTACATATTGGAAAATGTCTCTAAAAATCACTTTATTTAACCCCCTACCAATACTAACCCATTGCATTTTCCCAATTAAAAAACCCCTAACTTCACTAGATATTGTAGGTATCTGTTTTTTCATTAACATTTTTTACACCCCTTAATATTTATATCCTTGACATAATGACATGATGCCTCTCTAATGACCCCACATGCATTCTACAATTCACTTATGACACCACATGCATTCTATAATTCACCTTTCTTCTTGTGATCTTTCTCATCCATGTATGCATTCCGACATCACCTTCAAAGTCATAGGAATTGCATTTTGTCTTTCTATCATTTTCTCGACCTGCCTTAGTCTTGCAAGTTGTCATGTGAAAAAATGTCATTTAGAATCACCAAATGATTATTTTTCGTGATTCTTTGTATTTATCAACATTCGAAGTTTGATTACATTTTGCCAAAATCTCAGCGTTGTAGCTCGTAAACCAATTTCTATGCATACAAAGCTGCACTACTATTGCAACTACAATAGTACAAGAAGAAATAAAATAACAATAAACCCCAAATAAGTAGAAAATGACAACAGGATAAAGCCTTGTAGCTCGTAAACCAATTTGTATGCATACAACGTTGCACTACTATTGCAACTACAATAGTACAAGAAGAAATAAAATAACAATAAACCCCAAATAAATATAAAATGACAACAGGAAAAACAATGTTTAGAGGCATCCAAATAATATCGAGGAAGAGGTCTTGCAATGTAGGTTGTTAATTGTATTGATCAAGTCATGAGTTACAAAAGAAGGGGAAACCCTTGGTTATACAAACAGGAAGAAACCATAACTTCAGGCTCAAGTAACTATTAAGTGTCATGAGACTCTTATTACATGAAAGTGGCCCAAGTACAATGCTATCCCTTTCCCTCTTTTAACCATTCATATTGAATTTTTGCCGAAATCTCAGCCTTGTAGCTTGTAAACCAATTTGTATGCATACAAAGCTGCACTACTATTGCAACTCAAATAGTACAAGAAGAAATAAAATAAAAATAAACCCCAAATAAGTAGAAAATGACAACAGGATAAAGCCTTGTAGCTCGTAAACCAATTTGTATGCATACAAAGCTGTACTACTATTGCAACTACAATAGTACAAGACGAAATAAAATAACAATAAACCCCAAATAAGTAGAAAATGACAACAGGAAAAGCAATGTTTAGAGGCATCAAAATAATATCGAGGAAGAGCTCTGCAATGTAGGTTGTTAATTGTATTGATCAAGTAATGAGTTACCAAAGAAGGGGAAACCCTTGGTTATACAAACAGGAAGAAACCATAACTTCAAGCTCAAGTAACTATTAAGTGTCATGAGACTCTTATTACATGAAAGTGGCCCAAGTGCAACGCTATCCCTTTCCGTCTTTTAACCATTCATATTGAATTTTTGCCAAAATATCTGCCTTGTAGCTCGTGAAACAATTTGTATGTATACAAAGCTACAGTACTATTGCAACTACAATAGTACAAGAAGAAATAAAATAACAATAAACCCCAAATAAGTAGAAAATGACAACAGGATACAGCCTTGTAGCTCGTAAACCAATTTGTATGCATACAAAGCTGCACTTCTATTGCAACTACAATAGTACAAGAAGAAATAAAATAACAATAAACCCCAAATAAGTAGAAAATGACAACAGGAAAAGCAATGTTTAGAGGCATCCAAATAATATCAAGGAAGAGCTCTGCAATGTAGGTTGTTAATTGTATTGATCAAGTAATGAGTTACAAAAGAAGGGGAAACCCTTGGTTATACAAACAGGAAGAAACCATAACTTCAAGCTCAAGTAACTATTAAGTGTCATGAGACTCTTATTACATGAAAGTGGCCCAAGTACAACACTATCCCTTTTCCTCTTTAAACCATTCATATTGAATTTTTTTCCCACCCACTCACTGAAATATTCAAGTAATGAATTCTCACTTTTCATGTCTCAAAATCCAGACCAAATACATTTAATGATTTTGCTATATTCAAATACATTATTGCTGGCCATTCCTCAATGCCGCCCACTTGAAGTTGCACCCTGAAAACAAACACGTGGAATTTCATTACATAGTAGTCTTGTAAGAAGTTCACGTAGAAGTAGACCTATTATTGCAAGTCTCATAAAACTATGGAGTAGGTTGAAATTAACAATTCAGTCAACTAGTTAATAAGACCAATAAAAACTACACTGTAGAAATATGAATAATTATGTTCTAACTTCTAAATTTATGAAATTTATTGCAGTATATAATTGGTTCTACTTACAACATTAGACATTTGGTCTCTTATGTAATACATAGATCTCAACATGGCCTCCAAAGTGTCTTTTGTTATCTGAAATTTGACATTAGTTTCTCCAGATGAAGATTGTGTAGTTTCCTGAAGCTGCACGCGTGGAGCAAATATAAATGAATTTTAGAAAGCATGCTAGTGTAGAACATTTCTCTTAAACATAACCAATAATCAATCACATTTCTAGCATTTTTTTCATATGAACCTCTCCTCTATCATGAATGTTAAGCCATTCTTTGATGAGCATCAAAGATCTAAGTGTCTTTGACATCCACACAGTTGACCCAAAACAAAATGCATTTTATCTTATGTTCCAAAGACATTGAAAAAAAAATAGATGATGTTCTGCTTTGCTTGCATCCAATGGCATACAATACATATATTAGTATGGAAAAAGAAGGAATAATACAAAGTTGTAAAAAAAAAATTGCATGAAGCTAAAATACATATAAAACGTAAATTTTCACTCATTTTTTCCAATCCCAGTTTTGTACATATATATGTGAGTTATTTCACAGCTACTTCCTGACCAAGTAACACAATCTGAAATTTCCAGTTCTCTCACAAATAGACAAATAGCATGTAACTGTCAGCTATACAGTAAATTTTTGAAGTGTCTAATAATCAATTTCACTGTCTACAATAGAAATAACAGATCTTGCCCCAAGTGGCCTCTTATTATTCATAAATTCTAGAGAATATTAGCCATCATTCTTGTGCAAAAACACTAGCCTTAAAGTGTTTTATTAACCAAAGGTAGTGATCTGAAAAACACCTTTATCTTTACCAGCTAACACATTGATTTATCTTACCTTCTTGATTTCTGTTTTTTTTTTGCCTAAACTTTTTGCAAAGCTAGTGCTCATAAAAGACTTCAAAATTAAGTTGAGATACAAATATGAAGAATGAGAATAACAAAACAATCAGAAAATTTATTGAAGGCAGCAAATCTAAGCAAGTTCCTCACCTTGAATCGCTTGTGAGATTTAGGAGATTTCAACTTGCAAGTTCTAACAAGACCACAAAAGCATCTTTCCTATCCATTCCATGGGCATATACCCAAATATCCAGCAATGAATCTACACAGATCTTTCTACCCTTGGGAAATGTCCCCAAGTCCATAAAGTCCTTTGTTTCATCATCAAGGACATCAATACTTGTTTCCAAGCAATGGAGTAGATCCTCTCTATGATGTTTCGATATAGATTCTGCTCTTGAAATTTTCTTCTTAGCATTTTCCCAAACTGGCTATGGCTCATTGCACAAAGAGCTTCCAATCACCTAGAGGGCAAGTGGTAAACCCATACAGACTGCTTCAACCGAAAAATATTTTAGCAGTTAAACATGTTAATCTTCTGCAGAAATATAAAGCATTAAATTTTTTTTTGGAGTTGTTAACTCTCCGATTTTAGACCTATAAAACCATTTATCTATCAAAGGGGCATAAAATCAATTTGAGTTTGAACATTGTATAATAGGATGCAAAGCATTTGTGCAGGGTAGAGAAACAAGCAGTTAGGGTATGAGATTTTGAATAGTATGTCATATTCATACCTGTTTAACAACAACTTCGTCATTTCTTGTTGGAATCGGAGGCTGTCCAAAGGCCCAAAAACAGAAATGAGACAGGGCATCAGCCTTCTGCAACATGCGCACGTTATACACGTGACTGCTGTCTGTTTGAGGAATAGCGAGATCCTGCCTGGTTGTGATAACCGTTTTGCAACCCTCTACTTCAAACAACAACTGTTCCACATCTGATTTTGACCAAACATCATCCAAAATCACCAACATCTGTGGATTTCCTTGTAAACTGAGTTTCTTCTCAGTTGGTTGTGCACATCCTCGATGCTCTGAAAAACAGGCCTTCGACCTCTGATTATTTTATCCCACATAATCTCCAAAAGGCCCATTACATTTGGAGATTGTGCAACAGTTATGAAAACTATATTGTTTTGGAAGAAATTTGATAATCACAATGAGAATAAGCACTGAAAAAACCAAAAGGGAAGCAATAATATGGAAGCTTGGTATGACAATTAAAACAGGGGATTTTTTCTTACCTTTGACTTCGGGATCGTTGCAAGGGGCTAATGAAATGGTAGTTTTTTCGCTTCCACCCATCCATTCAACCCCAACGATACTAACTCCCTTCTTGAATAGGATATGTTTGACATCACTGACAATATTATTCAAACCCACTACAAAGTTTGGAATACTTGAGACTTGGGAGCTGTCGCTGCTGGTGAACTGCTCAGACTGTTCAGACATTGTGGTATCATGCGACCCATCAATGGCGCTCTGAAATAGTTCAGTTGTGCTCCTTTGATGAATGAGTTGGAGCTGGAATCATTATTCATCCTAACATTAACACTTTCCATTCGCCTTCCTCCAGAAAGATGTGTGCCTTCAATTCAACGTCAGACTCATATAAAAAGGAGTGTTGAACCATTCATTTGACCAAGGATTTTTGGTGAAGATATCTAAGAAGACAAGGAACAGCAATAGGAGGCCGAGAAAAGAAGTTTGGGTTGGTTTTAGAAGGTTGGGGTAATTTTCTGTGATTGAATTATTATTCAAGACCAAAACATATATCACTATAGAAGCTCTGATTAACTTTAAAAACCTATCACTCAACCTACAGCAAACCTGTAACAAGTCTCCTGTGAATGGACTACACCCTCTGTCTTAACATGTCTCCTCAGCTTGGTGTGTGGAAGGTTTTGTGGAGCTTGACTTGGTGAAGAATTCAGAAACAAGTGGACAGAAAAAGGAGGAGGTCGAGAAGGACATTATCAGAGAAAATAAGAAGACTTTGAGGTTGAGGTACAGCGGAGGTTGTCCTTCATGTCGGCCTTCAGAAAGACGTGTGCTTGTCCTTCATGTCGGCCTTCCTCTAGAAAGACGTGTGCCTTCAATTCAACGTCAGACTCATACAAAAAGGAGTGTTGAACCATTCATTTGACCAAGGATTTTCGGTGAAGATATCTAAGAAGAAAAGGAACAGCAACAAGAGGCCGAGAAAAGAAGTTTGGGTTGATTTTAGAAGGTTGGGGTAATTTTCTGTGATTGAATTATTATTCAAGACCAAAACATATATCACTGTAGAAGCTTTGATTAGCTTTAAAAACCTATCACTCAACCTACAGCAAACCTGTGACAAGTCTCCTGTGAATGGACTACACCCTCCGTCTTAACATGTCTCCTCGGCTTGGTGTGTGGACAGTTTTGTGGAGCTTGACTTGGTGAAGAATTCAGAAACAAGTGGACAGAAAAAGGAGGAGGCCGAGAAGGACATTATCAGAGAGAATAAGAAGACTTTGAGGCCGAGGTACAACAGAGGTTATCTGAATTATTTCTATGCTGTTTGGTGCATATTTTAGGGTACAATTTTCCTTGTTTTGGAGGGTTGTAGGCTCTGTGAGATAGCAGAGAAACCAGAGGCCTATTATGGGCTTGCTGGAGGGGTCGTAAGGCCTATTACCAAGCTCAGAGATAAGGGAATAGGCAGCGTGGGGGGCATCTAAACAAGGAAAGGAAGTCACACTGATTTTTAGGATTGTTGCAGTGGTAAGAGAGGTTTGTCATGGACTGAAATGAAGCCCTAACCAGATTGATATTCTACAGTAGGTGCATCAGCTCATGAGTATAGTTATGTGGATGATTTTGAGTTGAATTTGTTGCTAGGAGGATCATATTGCATCCCGTGGAAGCCAATTGGAAGGAGCAGACTTGGTTGTTAGAAGCCCTTCCCTAGTTTTACATTTGAAGCACCAAGGGCTAAGACACCACAAGTAGCTAAAGCCTAAACTTGGACCTGAGACTAATAAACATCTCAGACCTGTGCCATTTTTGAAAAAGTATCTTGCGGAATTTGGGTCAGTCATTCAGTTAAATAGAAAGCTTGTTGAGAACCTACCAAAGCTAGATTGAAGACTAAACTTGAAGCAGAATTTGGAGCTACTCTTGAAGAGACTTGTTGAAGACCCCTTGAAGACAAGTTTGAGGCTTGCTTGAGTAACACTTCTCTGAATTGTTCTTTTAAGTCATGGTTCATGGGAAATAGAGACCATCACATTGTTATAAATGCTAGTAGACCGAAGGAAATTTCATAGCACAGCCTTCAGATTTCAAATGAAGGTTTCCTAAATAGCTCTGTCAGATCCTATATATATATACACAAACACACAAAGTATACTTCACATATGCTTCAGGACAACTCCAATGAATTTATATGAAGGTGAATTATTTGCTTAATAAGATCTATGCTATAGACTGACCTCCTTGCCCTGAGGAACCCTCTATTTTACATACATAAGAAGAAGGAGATTTGTTAGTATGATACAAATTAAAGAAGGTTCCACATAATGAGAATATCTACCTCATCTAGGGGTCTATTAACTGTCAGAACAGAAAATGGCTTAGACATGATTGTTGATCCTAAACTACTGATTGTGTATAGGCTCTAACTTGGGATTAATTTCTGAAACCCATACTGGCTTTAGACCTTCAAGGTTGTAAAACACATGGATAATTAGACAAAGGGATAATTTTCAGGAGTTTGAAATCACCACTTACACCCTTGTATATGTCCAGGAGAGTGATGACTGTGGCCACAAAACTTCATCATTCAATTGTACCTTAAACCCTTAGCAGCAAAAAAAAAAGTAATAATGAAAATATGTAAGAAAAATAAAGGGGGAGTTAGTTAAGTATACTTTTATTGAAATGGTTCTAGCCAAAATAACATTTTAGTAACAAGTTATGCCACAAGCTCCAGGTTTCGAGATTAAAATTTATATGACCTCATTAAATTTCCTATTATAGAGACTGGGGGATTATTTTACCCCAGAGGAATGGTCATAAAACTTAAAAGGTTGATCTAGATGCAGTTTAGTCTAAATGGTATAGTATTTGGTGCAGGAAATTGTTTCTATGTGTATGCAGGGAATATTCCTAAAAATGCGGATGCCTATCATGGAAGGACATACAATCAATCCTTAGAAATCAAATTCAGCAAGCCCTAAAGGTTAGCAAGAAATGTAATTCAGCCAATATCCCATCTCATAATTCTTCTATTGCTCTAGGATTCAACCCAACAGGATAAAATATCTAAAATAACTCTTGCATGATGATAATCGTTGAGGTCACAAGACCAATCTGCATTTATTATTAGAGAGATACCTCTGGTCAATGAAGGTGATATCTTGGAATATATGAGAAATTAATGTTAAACGCAAGAAATTACTCTTACACAATAAGATATGTATTGAATCACATGATACTCTTATGTTTCAAGAAAAAAAAAATTATAGTATTATGATAGAAACCCTACTCAAAAAATTTTGGAAAAAGGGAAAATTGACAACCATAAATGCCAAAGGCATGGTTGGTGACATTGTCATTATTTGGAATCTAAACATGATTCTACTTCACAATTTATTTTCCATAGAAATAAGTTTAATCGCTCAATTTTACCTCATGATCCTCATAAAATGCATTCATCACCAATGTATATGGTGTGCATCTTCTTCTGGAAACACACAAATTCTTGCAGAGTCTTGCCAACTTTGTACATCTCAATGGAAATTATCATTAGATTCTAAGAAGGGATTTCAACCTTATTTCTTCCTTAGAGTAAAAGAAAAAGGATAAATTTGTAGACATGATCAAGATAATGAAGCATTCAACACCTTTATCAGTGATATGAGACTGATTGATGTGGAAACCCTCGATGGGCTCAATGCTTGTAACAATAAATGTGGGGGATCACAACATGTAGTTTGCAATTGGAATATTTCTTGATTTTAGAATTCTTAATTCTCTGTGGTCAAGGTATACACACCAATATTCCCCCTTCAACTAGATTAGATCATTGGCCCATATCCGTCACTCTTGACAACCCAAGTATCCCCATCAAAAAGCCCTTTAGATTTTAAATTTTTTGGCTTTCCCGCCCATACATTTATAAGAACATCAATCAATGGTGGAATCAAGATGTCATACACAAAAGGACTCTAATTTATCATTTCCAACAAAGACTTAAAAACCTCAAACAACATCTCAAGACATGGAACATGATAGTCATTTTAGACATTTTCGAAGCCCAAAAGATCTAGAATCAAGAATGGCATGCATTCAAAAACAAGTTATTCGTGGAAGAGACAAATCCCTTGTTGGCCAAGAGAAACATTTTTTCACCCACCCTAGTGAGTGACATCAACAAGAAAAAATACTTTGCTGGTATAAATCACAAGTGCAATGACTCAAGAAGGAGAACACAACTCGAAATTCTTCCACAAATTGATGATTTGACATTGGAATTGTAATAGAATTACTCATCTCAAGAACAATCAAGGTAATAAGTTAACTTATCATCAACATATTTATCACAAACCAACAAAATTTTTCAGGTCTCTCCTCTCAAAACTCAAATAGGACGGTTTCACTGCCATTCACATGATCACCAAACACATTCCCTAATTAGTCTTGAAAGAACATGCTGCCAGTCCCATGAGACCCATCACTTTAATAGATGTAAAATTGAATGTCATAGATATGCATTACAGAAAATCTCCAATTCCTCACGTTTTCACAACAAATTTCTTCCACCACATTTGGTTCACCATTAAAAATGAGGTCTAGGTATTAAAATAAAAGTTACACTAAATATGAGTTTCCTTTCCAACCATAAATGCTATACCTTCATCACTCTAATTCAAAAAGATAACAAAGAACTCAATCTCTCCAAATTACTAGCTATAGGTCTTTGTTATTTTATTTACAAAATGAGATGAGAGGGTTGCACTAGTTGTTGTTGTAATACAACGATTACATCCTGTAGATCTAGTCACCTCTTAAGGTTTCCATCTCACACTGCTACTAAATCTAACAATGGTGGGTTTTTACAATCAAGGGCTATATACCTTGGCTCATTGAGGTTTTATACTTTTCAAATTCCACTAGATCTACTCCCTTCAGCCACCAAAAAATTGTGACGTGCATATTTTTTCACTAGTGTGGTGGATTACAATCAAACTGCAAGATGCAAAATTTTGGCTCCATTTCAACATTGGGTTCATAATAGTTGTTTTATGCAGTATCGTAGGTGTTATGCCCTCAAGAGGTTTTCCTTCCATACATATCAAAGCTCTATCTTGGGAGGAAATTTTTTCCTTGCCTAGGAACTAGATTGAATTCTGCCATGAGAGGCCAAATTTTTATGCCATTTATGAATTGGTATCATAATAATGATTTTGAAAAGTATTGAGGAAGTTGTGAATATTTTATGTTATGATTATGTTCAAACTCACTTGGAGTCACAATCCTCATGGAAAAGGGACATCCATTGGATGTAAAATTCGCTTATTGTTTTTACAAACAATTTTTCCACTTATGTTGCTTCAAGGTGGCTTCATGGCATACTGACATTCACAGAAGTAGATTTTTTGTGAAATATCTAGCATAACAGCAAGATGCATTTTCACATCCACCACATTTTGGAAATCATGATGGTCGTGTTCAAGACCATGTAGCATGTTCTCCAACCATCATTAGTCTTCCCCTGAATTTTCTTGAAGTTTGTAAGGTACTAGATGGATCTTCTAGGGTTTTTGATGGACAACCCTATAGTCATCACCCCAGATCTACTTAAATCTCTTCAGGGTAATCCTTAGTCGACCCCATATACCCAAAAAATATAGTAGGCACTATTCCTCTCCCATTATTTAATCATAAAACCTAAATTCTAACTTTAATTGATTTTTAGTATTAGATTAGAGTTTAAAACATCTTTGCTTGCATTCTTAGCCATAAATAGGCTAGACATCGTAGCATATGAAGATCTAAATGTAGCCCAGATTGATTGAAAGAAAAACATTCCTAATTCGTTTTCTTAAATATTTATTAGTATTTCTTAAACGGGAAGCCCTACCAACAAATTATTGTAGGTTCCAACGTTCCAGCCATAGTCAGGTATGGTTAATCCTGAGCATTTGAAAAGATTCAGCTCCTCCAGCTACTAAGGAAAACGAAACACAAATTCATGTAACTAGTGCTACTGTAGAAAATTGCACTGGACAAGGTGGTAGTTTCTTTATAGAATGCTTAAAAAATGTCATAAGCCACACCCTAAGGGTCAAGTTCAATATAGAAAAACATGTATGATAAAGGGACATAGAAAATGAAAAGTCATGTGATACACATCCCAAGGGTTTAATTTCAATATAGAAGAACATGTATGATAGAGGGACATGGGACACAAATCCCAAGAGTTGAGTCCAAGAGAACGATATGAGACAGATATCTCTATAGCTACTAGTGTAAAAAAAAAATCTAGATTCCTTTTCTTCAATTATCTATGCTTAGTTGTGAATCATTTATGATGTGTAATGGGTTTTTGTATGATATACATTCCAAATTAATTTTACATATACTTTAAACCAACAAAAGACAAAAAGAGGAAAATTTTGGCAATTTGTGTGGTTAATTGACAAATTTTACCCTTTGCATTATGTAAATTGACGAGAAAATGCTAGCAAGAAAGGAAAAAGTGCAACACGAAGAAAATTCATGATTAAATGAATTTGCGGATCATGCAAGAGAAAAGATCAGATTGATGTGAGGTTTTAATTAGCATTAGTTTGAATCAGGGTATCGTTGTGAGGTGAAAGTTATTGATGATCCAAAAGAGTGGAAAAATAGGCCAGTTCATTTAAAATATAGAGAAAGACAAAAGCAAGAATAAATGCATTCAGAGCTAGAAACGGAGTCCAAGAAACAACATTAATAACACTCATTAATGCTCAAGGTCAGAATCCATTAATTGCCATGGATTGTACAGGCATCTTTTCTCAAAAAAGAGATATTAAATGGCAAATACAGAAAGAAAAATTACATATCAGGCCAAATCTTATGCAATAAGTGCAATGATCTGTTGAAATCAATAAACCTAGATTTTTTGGAAGACATTGAAATAATATGAATTGAAAGATTATGGCTATGTAAATTTTGCCTATACTTAAAATCATATCCACAAAATTTCCTAGTCTGGTAAATAAAAGCTAAAGATAGGCTGAAAGAAGACTGGCAAGCCAAAAACTAGCACTCTTGGAAGCTCTTGATTTTCCAGCCCTTACAGAAAGCATATATCTAAGGACAACAGTTGCCGGAAGAAGGGTCTCTCTTTGGTCATTGCACATACAATCCCTTTATTTCCAACATATACACTAGAAACCCATTGAAAAGCGGAGTTTTGCTCATAGTTTCATCTGCTTCAATTAATTGGAGGGAGGGCTATGGATCAAGCTTGTGAATGGATAACTGTTCACTTACTACATCAGAGATCACACAATTGGAATATATAACATCCCATGTAAACAGGCCTCAGTCATATAGGCCTTGGGTCCTTGTAGTAATCAGAATGCCTAAAAATGCTAAAAGAAGCAAACTTTTTGAAGTCATAGATATTATGTACAAGTTCAGGTTATCTACATCATTTCATTGAGATGAAGGCCACTGGCAAGGAGTGACGAGTCATCTCAAGGACATAAACCATGCCACTGTGCTGTTATTTTGATGAACATGAACATGCTGCCATGGACTGTGTTGAGAAAAGTAGCATGGGGTTGAAAGATCACCTGGCTCTCTATGCACAAGATGGTGTGTATGAGTCAAATCTACAATAAAAACGTAGACAAAAAAGCAAAGAACCCTATGAAATAAATCGAATGCTATCACAGACCCATATAAACCCAGATCTGATATATGCCTCAAGGTTGGGACGCTCAAGACTGCAGATTTTGATTTCCAATATTTAATACATTGACCACCAGTGCAAACTCAAGATATGCAGCTGAAGCTTCGCAACCTCAAAGTCGATATCAAACCCAAGTTTGGATGGGCTTTGTGCTAATGTTCACATTCCAATCCAATGCAACCAATGCATCTTCCAGATTTGGTGCATCGTTACATGTGAACTGTTGATGGATCAATCCAACAACATACAGATTTGGTATGTAGAGCAGCATGCCACACTACATACTGTGCAGCAAATACTTGAGCGTTAGTCATGTAGTAGAAATCAGTCCAGCTCAGAAAAGAAATTACAGTAAAATTACCTTGAAGTAAATAACTTTCATAAGACACTTTAATCAAATGTTGCCAGCACCACATAAGAACCCATATGCAAAACTCATACATTGGTGTAAACTTATTGCACATCAAACCCTGGCATCGGAGCAGCTTGTTTCTTTGGTGCAGTACTGCATTTTATGAAGCAAATGCTTATGCTTCAATCATGTAATAGAAATTAAACAAACCCACATAGAAAATAACAGTAAGAATTACATTTTAGCAAAGAATTCTATCGAGACACGCCCTCGTCAAAAGTAGCCAGCACCATATAAGATCCCATAAAGAAAACTCATATTAGTGAAAACTTATTGCTTAAAAAACCTGGGTTTCTATGGATGCGTGCCAGTGTCCCAATTAATAACCAGGTTGTAGAGCAGATTGATTCTCTCACAAATAATGCATATTTTACCACCAATAATAATGTACTGATCATGTAATAGAAGTTAAACAAGCCCACATAAGAATTAAATTTGAGTCGAGAATTTTAACAAGACATCCTTATCAAATCTAGTCAACGCCAGATGTCATATGAAAAACTCACACACCGGTTAACATTCAACTTAATCGGGGTACAGAAAGATCTGTCCTAGTGTCCACATCCAATACACAATAAATCATTTCATTCATATGCACTGTCACAGACACCATATATTTGATGGATGCCCCATTCGTAACCAAGTTTTAGAGCAGATTGATTCTCTCTCTCAAATAACGCATATTATACCACCAACATTTAAGCATTGATCATGTAATACAAGTTAAACAAGCCCACATAAAAATTAAATTTGAGTCGAGAATTTTAACAAGACACCCATATCAAATCTAGTCAACACCAATATGATGTCAAATGAAAAACTCACACCGGTGAACACCCAACTTACTCGGGGTTTAGAAAGATCTGTGCTAGTGTCCATAGTTATCGCATCCAATGCATTGTCTAACTCAAAGTCACCGCTACACACACACCGTTACGCATACAAAGTCTTGATGGATCCTCCCACCCCCATCCAGGCTGTAGAGCAGCAAATACTTAATTAGCCATTATGTAACAGGTATCAAACAAGCCCACACAAGTAATCAAACTAACAATAGCATTTGAAGTAAAGAATTTAATGAGAAACGCACTAATCAAATGCAACCCTTATACACGAATATTTGTAGTTAAAATTCTCTCCAAAACCCACGTAAAAAAATGAACTAAAAAATTTCGTAACTGAGATGTTCAATCATGGAAGTAAAAGCTTATAAGCACGAAACCTGGCATTTTATCAATTTTTGATAGAACTCTGATCAAATTTGACATTCAATTTTGCTTATAAGAAAGTTGTTCCTACAGATTGGGTAGGCCTCAAAAGGGCGTTAAAGGGGGAACCAAACAAGCCAACACCATTTAAGATACCATAACCGAAAAAATCTTATGCACGAAATGCCCAAATCTCACACAAAAATTATGTCAGCAGAAGTATTCAAATAAGTCACTGAATATCCCAATCAATAGATATACCCAAAACCTAAAATGTTAAAACCCTCATGAAATATTACATTGTTTTGGTCGGCGCTACCAAAAATCCCGAAATTAAAATGAATTACCGTGCATCGCTTTACTGCCATTTGGGTTACAGTGAATCCCTCTCCGCGTCATTTCAAACCCTCGCTCATTTATTTTAACTCGATTTGGTATCAGGAACAGGGAACAATCCTGTGCCTGCAGCACCCCTGGGAGGAGCGAACCCTAGAAACTTCTGCAAATTAGATCTAATGCTCATAGAGCACAAGAAATAGAAGAAAACCATCGCGCAGTCCGTTGGATCATCTCCACTGAGGCCCCTATGGCTCATTTTCTGTATGAAAGGAATCGGGGCGAAGGCAGCTTGGCTACAGCTTTACCTTCGAATAAAGAATTCAACAAACCGAAGACGATAATGAGCACGATGGCCACTACGCCCCCGGACTTGAACTTGGAGAATGAAAGATCCCGGCTGGATTCTTTTTCGACATCCAGCAGAAATGGAGCTTTCGTCCCCACTGGTAGTAACCAGAACAATGGAACCATAACAGTTGAACATAAAACCCTCTCCTCCCACCGCCTCCGCGCTCTTTGGCTTCCCACGGCCTCATTTACCCGCTTGGCCCAAAAAAATAATAAAAATTACCCCAAAATATTTATATTTTTATATCATAAATAAAAACCCACTTACCCTTAGTTATATAGGCAATATAATGTTTTTTGATTTTTTGATTTTTTTTACCCCAATATGAACGCACGTGATATAATATTGGTTTGTGAGTGACGCCCCCGTGATTGAACTATGGAGAGCCCGATTATAACTATGTTGTTCATAGGGGAGGCCCTCATCCCATGTGCGTGGATGCTTTGAATTATACATGCGCAGAATGTGTACAATCATTCTGTTGACAACCTCTGTCTGGCCATATGTTTGGGGATGGAAAGCTGTGGACTTGGTGAGCTTGGTATCCAACATTGACCAGAGGCTAGACCAAAATGTGCTAAGGAACCTGCTATCCCGATCTGATATAATAGACTGTGGGATCCCAAGGTGCACCCACACTCGTTCAAAGAAGATTTTAGCGATGCTTAAAGTGAATATTGCGGTGTATGGCCAATATATGAAAATATCGCGGCCTTGTGGTCATTTCCATGCTTAGTGAAGACGGCTTGAACATGTAATCATGGAGATGGATTGAAGAAAATTGACTGAGGTAGGTAGCAAAGTATATAGGCCTTGCTTCTTGATGGTCGGTTTGGCAATGGCACAGGAAGTACAGGATCTGATGTGATTCCCGACATCCTTTCGAAGGTTCGGCCAATAGAAATACTTCTGCAGTACTGCTACTGTTTTCTCAACCCCGAAATGCCCAGCGACTCGACTGTGGTGTGCTTCCCATATCATCTTGGCACGCTCGCTTGAAGGAACACAAAGGTGTCCCAGGTGACATAAAAGTGCATCTTGGAGGTGAAAATTTGGAACTTGCATACCCCCCAAGAGTGTCTTGTAAGTGTGGCCGAATTCTGGGTCACTCTCATAGAGAAGCGGCCAATCAGAAGTCTCGTGCCCACAAGAGTTGAGAACGGTGGTGAGCACCACGATCGGTGGTCGGATGAGGTAGTCTGCAACATTATTGGTGCTACCCTTCTTGTACTTGATGTTTAAATGAAACTGTTGCAGATATGTGGACCACTTCTAATGGCGATCATTCTGCAACTTCCCTTGTGTCTGTATGAACTGCAGGGGCCGGTGGTCTGTGTGGATGATTGTTTCTTTCCCCAAAATGTAATGCTTCCATTGTCGACAAGCTTGTAGAATGGAATAAATATCTTTGTCATAAGTGGGATACTTGCGAACTGTGTCAGACAATGTCTCACTGTGATATGCCACTGGATGTCCCTGTTGAGTAAGAACTGCCCCAATAGCATAGTTAGAGGCATCTGTCTCGATCTCAAATGGCTGTTGCAAGTCTGGTAATGTGAGAACTGGGGCAGAACAGAGGCGATTTTTCAATTCTGTGAACGCCTTCTATTGAGGTTCTGACCAAAAGAATTTTTCTCTTGCTCCTCCCTTGGTGACTTGACTCAAAGGCCAAGTGATATGAGAGAATCCCAACACAAATCTACGGTAGAAATTAGCAAGACCCAGAAAGCTGCGAAGCTCTGTTATAGTGGTTGGGGCTGGCCAATCCCGAATGACTTGGATCTTGGCTGGATCCACATGCACCCCCTTTCATCAATAATGTATCCCAGATATTGAACCTGGGTCATGCCAAAAGTGCACTTCTCCAAATTGGCACACAACTTGTGTTGCCGCAATGTTTGGAGGACTTGTCGGATGTGGTGAAGGTGCTCTTCCCAAGTCTAGTTGAAGATCAGAATGTCATCCAAGTACACCACTAAAAATGAGTTGGTGAATGGCCGCAAGATGTCATCCATCATCCTCATGAAGGTGGCGGGAGCATTCGTCAACCCGAAAGGCATGACCAGCCATTCGAAAAGGCCTTCCTTGGCTTTAAAGGCAGTCTTCCACACATCGGAGGGTTCAATTGGTACCTGGTGATACCCAGACTTCAGGTCGATCTTGCTGAAATATTTTGCACCTTTGAGTTGGTCCCGAAGGTCATCAATCCGTGGGATTGGGTACCTATTCCGGACAGTGATCTTGTTCAGCGCCCGATAGTCAATACAGAGTCTCCACGTCCCATCCTTCTTCTGTACCAACACGATCGGGCTCCCACGGGGCGATGAACTTGGTCTGATGTGACCTTTCTGCAACAGCTCCTGAATCTGCCTCTTGATTTCATCATTTTCCAGAACAGAGCGTCGATAGATCGGTCCATTGGGTAGCGACGCACCTGGGGTCAGATCAATCGGGTGCTTGACCTGGCAGTGCAGAGGAACCCCTGTGGGTGAGGTGAAGATGTCCCCGTACTCCTCCACGACCTTATCCATTTGTTGTTGTCGTGCAGAGGGGCCCTGTCTGGAGGTCGTGGCCACAGTCTTCTTCTTGCCATGGGGGCGGATCATCAGGAAAACGAATTTCCTGGTTTGGGAAATGAGCTTACTGCATTGTTTTGCAGTAACCAAAGAGATAGCGGCAGGAGGTGGTACCTCTGGTATCCTGTACAACTTATTTCCCAAAGTAACAATAACAGCACGAGGTCGAGACTCATACACAACATGACACTTCCACAAGTATGGTTGTCCTAATAATACATCAGAAACATCAATAGGAGCAACGTCACATAGTACCTCATCCGTGAAGGGCTTGATGCTATAGGGAAGGCGACACTGCCGGCTGACGCGGAGATCTAGTCCTTGGTGAAGCCACCCGATGGTGTATGGATGTGGGTGAGCTGTGGTCGGCAAGCCCAACCGCTTCACGGCGTCTGCTGAAATGAGGTTCTTTTGGCTCCCATTGTCGACAATGAATTGTACCGGGGAGCCCTTTACCCACATCTGGGAGTGGAAGAGACGTTCCTCCTCCTCTGGATCTTCTGGTTCCTCCTTCTGGATCTTCATAGTGGCAACAGTGGCGTTGGGCTCCGCATCAATAATCTGTTTCCCTTTGTCATTCCCCTTGTTAGGTTCTGAATCAGAGTCGGAGCATGCATCTGACTCAGACGCCCTCATCTCGGCCACCAGCGACTGCTTAGCCCGACACTCACTTGTGTTGTGAGTGGAGCTCTTATAGAAATCACACCACTTTCTCGTGTCCTTCTTTGGCTTTGCGGTGTTGTTCTTTGCTTGTGGCTTCAACAGGTTGTCTTGAGTCGCCATGACTTGGCTTTGTACTTTGTTCTGTAGTTTGGGAGCACCTTTCCCTTTCTTTTGATTTGCAGATCCAAAGTCTCGCTAATTCTGTTTGAATTTCTGCTCAATCTTGGCAGCATACTGGTATGTCGTACCAAGCGAGGAGATGTCGAGGGACTCCATTTCCTCCTGAATGTATCTGTGCAGACAACTGCGATACTTTAGCACCGGATGTTTCTCTGAATCTTTGATACCCAACTTGGTGCGCAGGGTATGGAATAGATTCATCAGCTCATGCACATCTTGATCCCTTTGTTGTCGCAGCGTGGTCCATTGTATGTACTTGTCCTCATAGCTCCCCACAAGATAGTATTGTTCCCTGATGGCGTCTCGAAAAGAATTCCAAGTGGGTACGACCGAGAAAAAAGAGGGTTTTGTCTCATCCTTTTTCTCACAGTGGGTTTCCCACCAGTCCTTGGCATGGGGGGCAGCTTTGAGGAGTGCAAAAATAATCTTCTCCCTGTCGGAAAAGTCATGAACCGAGAAATATCCTTCTAATAGATTAAACCATATCTCTACGTCATCTGCATCTATTTGAACCTTAAATATGGGAATGTCAAAATTTACTTGTACCTTAAAAGGAGTCGCACCTCCAGAGTGGAGGTTGGATGCAGATGTGCTGCCGGTGGGCAACCGTTGAAAGATCTGGGAAAAGTTATCCATCATCGCGTTCCTTTGTTTTTCGAGGGCCTCCTTGAGCAATATTTTGATAGGATCTCTTGCTCCCTCATCTTTATTTTTGTCCCCCATGGACGTCCGTCGGGGTTTGTGAGGCTAATCTTGCAAAGGTTCTACCAGATCGAGCCCTAACTCCTTATACCCCGACCTCGTTGGGGACATGCAAAGAAAGATCGAGAAAAAACAGACCGCTCTGATACCACTGATATGGATTTATGCAGGAACGCAATAGAATAAACATATAACCATAAATACAAAGATGTAGCAGAAATAACACTTCATTTCATTAATATCGAAGAACTGAAATTTGCTTATAGACAGAATGGAAATAAAACTAGCTAGGGCGTTGGTAGCTATCTCTGAGAAGAGATGTGGTGGCTACAGGCCTCTGAACTGAGTTACAATGAGGCTTGAGGGCATATTTATTATTTAGAAATAATGAGAAATCCTAAATAGCCAAAACCCTAACCCTAGGAGATGACGCGCCAAAACTATGGGCCCTGTTTGGGTAAATTGGTGTTTCAACTTTCCGGGGACGTAACTTTGGCATACGATCTCTGTTTAATGCATACCATACCTCGTTAGAAAGATCTATTTGAGGAATACAAATTTTGAGTGAGCAACATTAGTCCATGGATCCATGTTGCTCCCCGTTTTCCCAAAAAACGTCGTTTAGGGCCTCAAAACGGCTCCGGAAGTTCAGGACCTGAAAAACTGCTAAAAATAGTAAGTTGTGTCGAAACTGAAAAACTGAAAGAGACAATGGTGGGGCCCCAAGTGGAATAGGTGAGTGACCACCAATATCCACCTGGATCACAACCCCTAACCCTTTAATCCCTAACCCCTTATATCCTATCCCCCTAATCCTTAACACCTTAACTAGACTCCTCCTAGTTAAGCCCTAAAACCCTAACCCTTAAGCCCTTAAAATGTAACCCTAAACCCTTAAAAAATAACCCCTTACCCCCTAAGTCCATAAAATATTAAACCCTATGCTATCCTAACCCATTAATTCCTAACCTTAAACCCCTTAAACCATAAAACACTATTTTACAAAAAAAAAAAAAAATACAATATAAAGACATATAATGAATAACCAACCTAGGGACGATATTTGTGCCCTCCTTCAAGGTGTTCAAAATCTCTACAATTTTGGTTAGCTATTTTTATTAAAAGTGTCCTATTGTAGCACGTGCATTTGGTACAAGGACAATAATGTTTTCAATCACCAATTTTTCCTTACCAAACTTGTAATATTGATTAACTTCAAAAATCAATTGCGATTTAACAATTTAACATTAAAAAAAACCCTTATATATAATTTTTTACCTTGGATTTATGACGTCCATAGATTATGGAGATACATTTTATAATAGTAAAAAAATTAACTACTTCCAACTTCGAAATTTTGACAAAGTTATGGATCACCTGGTTAGACGTCGAAAATCTAATGAACTTCACATACACATCAGGTATCTAACTTAGTTAGAATGTGCAGGATATCCAACAAGTCCATCATAGTTATTGATCAAATGAGAGCTTTACCGATTACCCATCATTTTGAGGTAGCAAGAAAATAATTGAATTTTGAAAAGTAATTATTCAGAATACACCTATTTTTTGGAGCATATTTTTGACACTTTAAATTTTTTATGTATCAAGTATGGAATTTTTTTTCAAATGTTAGTGTTGATGAAGCATCAACCCATTTTTTTAGAGGGCGTATTTTTGCTAATTTAAATTTTCTAATGTATTAAGTGTGGATAATTTATTTCAAATGTTGGTGATATTCATGTAGATTTTGAAAAGCATCAATAATTTATTTAAGGAATTATTTTGACACTTTAAATTTTTTGATGTCCTAAGTATGCACATTTTTTTAAAAATGATGACTATTTAACCATTTTTCAAGTTGTTTTATTCCTTTTCTTGTTTTTATTCCTAAGATGTTTGTATTTTAAGGCTTTTCCAAACATGCATTTTTTGTTTTTCTTTGCATTGTTATTTTATAATGATTTTTTTTTTTTTTGCAAAGTTAAAAAAAAATAACTTTAATATTTTGAGGTTAGGATTTTTTATAAATTTATATATCGTTAATTAATACTTCAATGCACATAAAGTAATTGTCACTAAAAAAAAATATTTTTAAACACACAAAAATACACATTTTTCATATAGATATAATTAAAAAAATATGTATTCAGGACCTTTTCGCGAAAAATGACATGTTAAATAAAATATTTTTATGAAAAAAATGAATAAAAAAAGTTAGAAAAACAACAAATTAATAATTTTTTTTATGAATTTTATATCCAAAGATGATGACATTTGAAGTTTTTCCAAAAAAAATGATTCAAATTAAATTTTAAGTAAAAAAAACCAAAAAAATTGTAAAATAAAAAATAAAACATACAATTTAAAAAGAAAAACCAATAAAGAAAAAAATAAAATATTTGAGAATAAAATTTAAAAACATAGAAAAAAAATTACAACGAAATTAAAAAAAAATTAAAAATATCTTAAAAAAAATCTTCTTAGAAAAATATATAAATAAATAAAAATAAACTGAAGAAAATAAATAAAAAACCCTAAAAAAACACACACACATATTGAAATTAAAAAAAAAAAAAGAAGCTCTCGGTCGTCGCCTTGCGAAGGGTTGATTTTGGGAATCAACCCTAAGCCATGTGGGGGCCAAAGGTCTGGCGGAGGGGCCTAGAGGCCTGCTCGGTCGACCCTGTAGTGGAGGGGTCTGGAGGCCCGCTCGAACGACCATGTGGTAGAGGGGTTTGAAGGCTCCCTCGGCTAGCCCTACAAAGACCCTCAAGCCCCTTCCTGGGAGGGGTCGATTCTAGGAATAGACGTTGGCCAGGTGGGGGCCTGAGGGTCGCCTGGACGAGGGCCATTTTTTTAATTTTAATTAATTTATTTTTATTTTGTTAGTCAATAAACTTTCATTATATTTTCAAAGAGAAACTGAGTACAAAATTCATCTAAACATATCCTTCTCTCTCATTCCGAACAAAATTTTTGATATTAGGGCCTGGAGGAATACAAAGACACATAGTGCCAGCCTTTATTTCTGGTTGGCCTAGTATTAGCCATACCATACATAACCAAAAATTAACAAAAACCAAAGAATGAGTCAACCTCTTAAGGAGGTCGGTTGAGAGGAAAGACAATAGGGGCAGCAAAGTAGCTTGCATGTTCATGCATGTGGAAGTCTATGTGTTCCACCCTTGCTTCCAAAGTGTGAATGTGGTCGTTGGTGCGTTTATGTTTTCGTCGAAGGCTATCTAGGTTTTCCAAGATTTCATTATGAACATATTGAACATGATTGATGTAGGCTACCAATTCATTTCGATCCTCATAGTGTTATTCCTGCATGATGTTAGTATTCATTTGGATATTGCACATTTGGGCTGTTAGAGATTCCAAGGTAGTTGGTGCAATCACATGGCCTGGGGAGCAGGCAGGGAAAATTGCAGCATCCTCCTTAGTTTCCCTCTTGGCCGCCTTTTTAGAGGATAAGTGGCTTCCCTCATTCTGCCTCTGTCGCTCTTCCTATCGAAGAGCTGCTCCCCCTCCTCAAGGATGATCCCGTTATCGCGACATGTAAACTAACCAAGGAAAGCTGAAGGCAGTCGAAGAAAGACTATCGTGCCTATAGGAACCTGAAAGAGACCTTGTAGGGAGCCTGTAGAATGACCTACCTCTCGACAAGAAACACTAATTGGTACAAAAGTGCATGAGATAAGTGAATTCATAAAACGAATTAGAAGACTCGAAGAAGTCGTGACTAGAGGCACTCTGCTACTTCTTCCATTGTTCGCCGGCACCACCCCAACTCGTGCTCACGTAGAATTCATCCCTCCAAACTAGGCATAGAATGCACTATTAGAATTAGTTAGGATTATGCTTACTTTAGTATATCTTGGATTGGGTTGTTGAGGAAGTTGAGAGATTCTCTCAACTTCTCTCTCTAAGATTAGCATTAGTTCAACTATATATTATTGGAATGTATCTCTGATTATTGATATATAGAAATTAATTATTTGTGTGTAAATCCTGTGTGTTTCTGCTCTCTCACAATTTCTAATATGGTATCGGAGCTTGGCTGGGCTTAATCCCTGACGGGAGTGCCTAGAAAGATGTGAGAGTCTGCGTAATTGTTGGTCTGTACATAGGTGTGAAAGTGAATGTCTGTTTTTTTTAATTTATTTCTGTTTGTATGTGAAGTGTGGCAGCTCATGTTCTTCTGCGTTAACGCATTAGAATCAATTCCAGTCTTGAAACTCGCATTAGATGGAATTCGGTTTCAATACTCTGCAAACATCACGTGGGATTGGTTTTCGATGAGTTTACAAACACTGTATATTCGTATTTGTTTGTTCCAGTCTCTTGCAAAGAGACAACCTGTTCTTATCTACTTGTTCCTCTAACTTCATTGATCATTTGTTTAAACGAGACCTTGCCGCAATTACAATATTTCCAGGCAGGCATTTGGATCACAGCATCTAAGTGTAAAGAAATAATTCTGCAACAGTCTCAAACCCCGCTAAAGATTTGCGAAATGGCTGCTAAATTGAAGCGATGGCGAAGGAGAAATAGAGCTCTGATCGTGACTATGAGGCCAGATCCCACTGATTTGATCCCACTGATTTCCAAGAAACAATTTCTTTTCTCGCAGTGCACAAAAATGCGTTGTATTTCTGTTCAAATATCCTGTCAAAGATCTGAGCCGCGGCATTTGAGGACTTAGTCATGTGTCCAACATTTGCATTGGGAGTTATATTTCCAGAGTAGGAATAAGATTCTTCTCCACTCGACACGGCAACGCAGAAATTAGGGTCAATACACCCTTCAAGAGGGCATCCAACGTTCTGTAACAGAAGAAGAATTGTGTTTTCTGAATAAGCTATATCGCTGAACATTCATCTTTGTTGCAAAGAGCCAAATGGATAAGACGCAGAGGGTCCCATCGTATCAGTAATAATTTCCAGTTGCGTGCAAGCTCAGCAGAGTGGACGCGTAAAGGAAGCAACCACGGATGTGCGCTGTATCTCATCTCGCTCATTGTTCGTTCCTCACTTGATTACTTTCATTATCTCGAGTTGGGCTATGAAGGACAAGCAGGAGTTCATTGATATTATTGAGACCGTGTACAGAGGGGCCAGGAAGGGCAGAGCCACTGTTTCCGTTTCCGTCGTGTAACGCAGAGGAAGAAAGTTTTGGTTTTTGTGTGTGGAATATAGTGTGGAGTTTAAGCTTATATTTATTTATTGTTATGAGATTTGTGTATTAGAGAACCAATTATTGAACAAATTAGCATTATTTAAATTAGTCGTTCTTGACGTCCTACAGGGACGAGAGAACAATTGGCTAATTTGATTGTGTGAATTTGTTATATGCTGATATTGTTGTGCTACGGGCCAAGAGCATCAGTTACAGGTTACAGTATGATGTGAAGCAGGTCAAGTTGTTAGATTAGCTCTTGAACACATTCAGTATTCAGACCATTTGCCTAGCCACTGATGGATAGCCGAAAGCGAAATATCCGACAGATGGTGATTGGTCCATAGGATGGTTCATGACTTGTCAGCTCTTATCGCGGAAGCCACGACGAGCTGAGTTGTCAATACTGTTGATCTTGCAAAGTTCATTATTGCTGGTCAGAAACAAATGTATTTTAAATGGGTTGAATGGTAGCTCGAAAATGGTGGAGAAAAGAGCGTTGTCTATGAGATCTCAGAGTGGGTACAAATGTTAATGAAGACCAGATCAGACAAAGAGACGAAAATTCAAAGTGTTGTAATTGTGATTAATTATTATATGTTTTGTAAAGTAAGCATTAAGGGAGGGTATTAGAATTAGTTAGGATTATGCTTACTTTAGTATATCTTGGATTGGGTTGTTGAGGAAGTTGAGAGATTCTCTCAACTTCTCTCTCTAAGATTAGCATTAGTTCAACTATATATTATTGGAATGTATCTCTGATTATTGATATATAGAAATTAATTATTTGTGTGTAAATCCTGTGTGTTTCTGCTCTCTCACAATTTCTAATATGCACCCCTCAAAACTAGGAATGAGCTAGCCGCTAGGCCATGGAGAGAACTAGTGAGAGGCGACACTATGCATATCGCTCCATTACAAAGAGAGCCAAACCAAAGAAATCTTCACTGAAAATTTAGCGTAGAACAAAACCGTGTGTGGGGTTGGTAACAATTAGGGAAGAGAAAACTAACCAACACAAAATTATATTGAGTGCTAATGCAAGACCCCTCCCCAGTTGAAAACACATACTGCTCAACAGAAAGACCAGAGTACCTAAGAGGGACGCTCGATGCCTTGGACACCTCCGACATGATAGGATCACACGGACAATCCTTGGCTGAGATTTCCCTTCGTTTTAGATTAACCCATTCCCCACATTCCTCACTTTCTGACTTTCATGATATCGACAGGGCGGTCTAGAGCATTAACCCAATTCCCTCTGCAATCTCCCACCTCATCACCTGAAACACCACATTGATCAACTTCCTATGTCGAGCCGGGAATATATCGTCGCTGTGAGTGGGAGAGTCATCCGCTTGTGGTCACTTAAAGCCTGTCTTACTCATTATGGCGCATTGAAGGGGCGTGTGGAGGTCAGTCGAGCTTTGTACGTCACCTTTTTGCCATGTGGTGTGACGAATGATTGCCCCCATCGAGGAATTTAGAAAAAATATTTTAATTTATATTTTTTAATTGTATTTTTTATTTTTTATTATGTTTTTGTTTATTTTTTATTTTTTAATTATATTTTTTAAAAAATTTATTTTATTATTATTATTATTATTATTTAAACTTTTTATTTGTTATAAATGTTTTCATTTAATTTAGTTTTAGTTTTTTAATTATTTATTTTTAGTTTTATGATTTAATTTTTTTAGAATTGTTTTTAATATATGTGTGTGTGTGTGTCAGTGTGTGCGTGTGTGTGTGATACCAGGCCTTGTTAAACCATTGGGAGATCGATGAAAATGTTGCATTTCAAAATATTAATAACATTACAAATATTTGTACTTCTAAGTTTAAAGAGAAAATGTGGTGTGACAAAATATTTAGAGGCTAAAAGAAAATTAAGATATTATAAGGAGGTCATCAACCCTTCTCTAGAATATCAAAAGTATCTCTCTGTTTTAACTAGCTCAAAGAAAAAAATTAATATAGCCAAGATAAGAACGAACTCTCATGAGCTCCAAAGTGAAACAGGTGTTGCGCAGTTCCTAAAACAACATGGATGGAAAGGATCTGCCATCTCTGTGAGAATATGAACATTGGTGATGAAAATCACTTTCTCTTAGAGTGCCCTGTGTACACCCACATTAGATTTTAGTTTCATAATCTTTGTTTCAATACTGCACTTCCTAGCCTTTTAACATGTCAAAATTATAGTGAGCTCGGGACGCTTCTCTCCAAGCTCTTTGAGCATAGGAGTACAATTTTAAACCAAACTAAATAATTCATTTCTTTAGGTCCGATAGACCAAAGTTTGGTCTCAGTTGGCGTTAACAATCAATTTTTTCATTTTTTAGGTTTTTTTTACCTTTTAAAATCGTATCATTTTTTAGTAAATATTTTATTTATTTATTTTTTAATGTTTGTTTTAATTTTTTTGAGTTTTTTAATTTTTTTGTGCTTTTATCTTTGTCCTGATGATGAACCATAGAAAGTGGTTCGAAACACATCGACCCTGAACACTACTTTGTGATTTCTCCGAAAGATATTTTGTATATATTTTTTTAATTTTGATTTTTTTGTCATTTCTGATCTTTTCATTTTTCCTTTTTTATGTTTTAATATATTTTTTTATTTATTAGTTTTTTTCATTTATTTCATTTTTTGTTTTTGTTTTACTTTTATTTATTTATTTTTAATTTTTTAAATTTTTTTTTTTTTTTTTTCATTTTTGTTTTGTTTTGTATTTTTCATTTTTATTTATTTATTTATAATTTTGTTTTACATTATTTTTTTTGTAGGATTCGTGTCGATCCTTGACTAGCAACCTGACCCCATTATGTGTCAATTTGAAAGTTGATTTTCAAGTTTTCGTTATAATGGATCAAGTCTTGCCCCCACATTGTGCCAATTTCATGGTTTATTTGTAAGATTTCATTGAAATAGGTTGAGTTCGCCTACACTGTGTGTCAATTTAATGGTTGATTTTTACATTTTCGTAGCAATGTGTCAAGTGGTTTTACACTATCATTTTAAAATAGCTATAGATTTAGCATTTAAAAAAGAAATTTCTTTTGGTATAATGACTCTTTCATTCAAGAGTTAATTTTTAAAGTTTTTTTTAGTTATAAAATTATTCCATAATGCCACGGTTGAAATATATTGAAAACTTAAGGTTTTTTTGTAATTGTGATATTTGGTTTTAATTCTATGGTTGAAAATTTGTCAAAATTTAAGTTTTTTCTAAGTCACGATATTTTATCTTTAATACTGTGGTTGAAAACAGTTATAAGTATTTTATCTTTAATGTAATTGCTGAAAATTGTGGAAATTTTAAGGATTTTCAGAGATATGATATTTTACCTTTAATGCCATGCCTGAAATTTGTTGGAATTTTAAGGTTTTTCGAAGTCATAATATTTTATTTTTAACACCATTGCTAAAAATATTGAAATTTACTCTCAGAAAAAAATATGTTATTCCAACATCAACACTTTTCGTTTTCAAGTTGTTTTTTACACAAAAAAATTGCTTTTATTGGATTTTAGTGTCATTTTTAAAAATTGTTGAAAATTTACCCCGAAAAAAAAATGGTGTCGTAGAATCAACCTTTTTCGTTTTCAGGTTGTTTTTTCATGTTTTTTTGGGGTTTTTTGGCTAGAGTTATCATTTTGAGGTAATAGCTCTCGTTTGATTGGTAAATTTTTTATCCATCGAATACCTAACACAAAACATAAATGTGTCATATATCCGATGTTGTTTGGGGATTTTTAGAAAAAATACAAATAATCCAAATAAAATCTGGCGATACAACTGATTATATCAACAATGTCGGAGTAAAGTGTCGATTTTTTCACCCACATGTAGTAGTGAGTCCCTATGAAAACTCCAAAAATAAGATTGAAAGTCAACAAATAGGGTAGGTAGGTGAGTGGATAAGGTGGTTAACTAATTTATCTCTAGAAATAAAATAGAAAATTCGTATTAGAGCTCATTTGAAATAATGGAGGGGAAATGTCCATGTTTTTAGCCTAGTTAGTTCTGAAACTACATGGAATCATTGGAGTTCAGAAGGTATCTTTCGCTGATTATTCATACATTATTCCATGAATTGAGATTGAAAAATAGAAGTGGTCCTTACTATTGCTAACCTGAATTTATACAACTTAATCATAGCTCTTCTTGGCTTTGCATACCTATATAGGAATGGTTAATAGGGTGTCGCTATCTTGAAAACCTTGTTCATTGGTTATTCACAAGCTCTACTCTAAAGATAAAGGTTTTGGTTTTGCGTGTACGCTAGACCACTTTGTTTTTTGAACTAGGTTAGGAATTTTGTTTCCCTAGACAAAGAGCTAATCCATAACCTCGTTGTCTATAAAATATAATCGTGACTCCTCAAAGAGAGAAAAGCCTTTGATATTCTCCCTAGATGATTACAGAGGGATTTTTCTACCCTTTTCCAAATTTCACTTCTCTAGGGTGCATAAATCTATGATGTTTTGAGATTGTTCCTATTTCAAAAATTTGATACCCGAATTTTTTTTTCCCAACCAGAAACCCTTATGCCAAAATAGAGAAAAGAGTAAAATATGTTAACTAGGGTGGAACCTTTTACCACTGAAATTTTCCAAGAAGGGAAGGGGTATAAACCCTCAGAGCCAATGATCAAAATATATGAAATGATCCATAATTATGCTCCTAGATGAATTCAACCCTCCTTTATTTATATTTTTCATTGAGGAGATTCATCTTCTTAATTGGTTGAGTGAATATTACTCAAAACCCAAATTATGGGTTTCTTTGCCGAACTGCCCCAAAGATTTCTCAACAATGGGTATTTTGTAATTTATCCCATTTTTAAGTGAAAAATAGCCTATGAGAATGGATAAGCTAATGAGTCCCAATTGTACTCAATTCATAGAGTACACTACAATCCCCCCTACCCGAAATTGATTGTCCTCAAGTAATGACTAGTTTGTTGTCACTTCTGTAATTTCTTCCTTTATAGAAAGTTCCATGGATTTATTTAGTCCATCTATTTCTTTATAAAAAAAATCTATATTTTCTTCAAGTAGGGGAAATAATGCTTTCTTTTCTAGTTCATTGGCCTCTACCTTATCTTCTTTACATAAGTTTCTCTCTTCTGCCAAATTCATTTCTTTGATTTCTCGATATGCCACTTCTAGCTTCATCAACATTTCTTGTTCACCATCTTTAATTGCATCAACAACAACCTTTTTCTTATCTGTAATATTGTTGATATCCTCTACCCTCCTGTTTAGGGAATCAAACTTAGGATGTGAAAGTTTAATCCCACCACTAGATTCCGAAGTAGAAGCTTCTGCAGCACTTGTTTTCTAGATATAACTTTTATTTGCTCCATGGCAGGGCTTCCACAACTTTAGCTCTCTCAACCTCCTTATATGCAAATTGCAGTCTGCTATTTATGGTATTTATTTCATCCCTTTCCTGCTCAACTTATATTTTTTCCTTACATGCTTCCTTGTTAATAAATTCAACGTCCTTCTTAGCTTGCTCAGGTTTTGGATTAATCTGTTGCAGAGCTTGAAAGATATGTGTCGTAACATTTGAAAGATATGTGTCGTAACATATTTTTCATTTCCTTAAGTAGAAATTGAAACTTCCAATTTTGATCTTGTTGTATGCAACTCTTCCTTTAAAAAAACATAGAAAGTACTCCATGTAACCGTCTTCAGACCCATTTTTACGTGTTCAAGTTGTAGAGTTTTTTTTATTCCAGTGAAGAGGTTGCATCAAATTCTTATTTCTCTTCCGTCTCTTCAGAATCAAATTGCAATTGCCTATTTTCAACTGAGAATACCACAATTTTTCCTCTCATTGGTTCATTGTCTCCTTTGTATTTACACATGGTCTCCACACAATAATACACGTTGTTGTCATTTCTGAATGAACATCTCAGGAAGAAACATGTTTGTTTATTATCATCAAGCATATATGGTGCAACATTTTCAAAATGCGCCAAATTGTTTGTTCTTATTTTTTTTTTTGTTCATAATTACATTTCTCCGTGAAAAAAAAAATGTGATATTTTTCTTAATAGCAGTTGCGATAACCCTATTCCTCAGGATGACACTTTTTAATTTCATCTAGTGATCAAACACTAAGCTTGAGTTGCTTTACAATCGCAACAATGTCAAAAAAAGAAATTATATTGAAAGAACATATGTGATTATCACCAATGAAATGAGCATTTACATATGCCAATATGTAGTTGTGGTTTTTAAATTAATGTCGGCATGTGTGATTATGTAAAGGCACAATTCTTGTTCTTAGGAAAAAAGGTGGTAAGGATAATAACTTTTGTGCCCAACGAGATCAGGTGCATGTCAAAAAATTGTGCATTGTTTATATTAATTATGAACTCATATAAATTCCCCTTGCGAAGACCATATAGCAAGTATGGAATCCCTTCAGACATAAGATGGATAAAATTCATGACACATTTTCATTTTGATGACTTCATTGTTCACCCAAAACTGGAATTTGTCTTTTGGGAATGGTCTCCTGATGAGAAAATTGCTCATCTTGATGACACACCTTCTCACGAGGAAAATTCTATTGCTAAACAACATCTTGAGTCAATTGTTCATTATAATGTTGAAGAGAGAAAAACTCTCCTAACTAGATCATTGTAATTTTGCACATTTGGAACATGGTGCTCTTGAACATGATCTGAAGCATTATGAGATTGTTTCACATGTGCATGCAACTGACCTTCCCTAGATTGGCATAAAGATGGAGATGAATCCACTTGCGTTAGATAATTACGATTAGACTAATTAGTGAAAATAGAATTTCTAATATGAGAAGCTCCAAATCCATCGCCTTGAGATAGTTGTGATGGATAAATGTATCTATGATTTGCGTCTAGACGATACTGCCACATGGGTTGATGCATTGGAGGTGAAATCTAAGTAACCTGCTCCAAACCCATAGGAAGTAGCCCATATGACGTAAAATCAAATATAGGATGTGAAATCTCAATTTGGTCTTGTAGTTGTCTAGGCTTTCCCTAAGAATCTAATCTTGGTAAATTTGTGTCATTAAGTTTCTTATCACCTTGGTACTTTGAATCTGGGTGAATTTAGAGCAAGACATCATGAATTTGATTAATGAGAAATTCTAGAAATGTCCTAGATATAGTATGTTCATATTGGAGCTCAAGAGTTTTTATCAGGAAGAATGTGGATGAATTCGTTGCTACTTCAGGTTGTTGGACATGAATTGGTAGAGTAGAGGATGGCGGTGGAAGAGTAGGTGACTTGGTTTCAAAAGAAGAAATAGATATATGTGGTATCATACATAGCTTATTTGGAATCTTCACATCATTTATCATTGTCAAGTCCTTATCACATTGAGTTGAAACCTCTTCTTCCTTTAAGGAGCAAATAGCTTTAATCATAATTTTCTTCTCTTTCTTAGCCTCGGAAATGAAACCTTCCAAGATATCAATGGTTACAATCTCACTGCAGTTGGAGACCTACTTGCAAGAAAGGGAACCATCTTTGATACTAATAAATGAAAATCCAATACCTAACTCCACATTCAGGGTATTGTCATTTTTTAACCCACTTGAGCCAAGAAAGTCTAGAGTTATCTCAATGAGAGGAAGAATGTCCATACTTTCCCTATAGAGGGACTCAACTGTATTAAGATGTTTGATTTTCTCTTTGAAAACTGAAAATTTCTGTTGGGACTCACTTTTCCTTATTGTCGCTTCTTTTGTGCATTGATTTTATTTTTCATAACTGCTCATCTTAGTCAAATCACTACATTGAAATTGTTCTATTGGAGTATCTGAATCAACCATACTACTAGCTATAGAACTTGTTCCCAATAGGTTACCCTCGATACCTTTTGAAGTGTTGCCACATTGTTCAAGAGTGACATATTTAAGGGTTTTACCATCCTCAGTTGTGTTAGAGGTGTTTATATGAAAGATAGGTGATTACCTTTAATTCTACCCTTATCATCCAAATGAAAATTGAATCTCGTTTTTCTAATTCTAGTTTGAGATTTGCTCAAGTTAAACTGACATGATGAACTGGAGGTTTGGTTCATGTTTTCACCACAAGACTGCTTATGTTTATGGTTTTTATGGACACATGTATTCTTTTTGTATTGCCATGACCATGCCTTTGTACATGCCTTAGTGTCTTCTATACTTTTTTCTACCATCTTTCTCTTATCATCAATTTTTCTCATTTTTTTTCTTGCCTCTATTCGAGAAGTTGTTACATTTTATTTTTCTTAGATGCTGCAACATTTTGTTGATTTCTTATAATCTTCAGATTATTTATACTTGATAATCGTATATCCTCTTCCAATACTCTACTTGCTGCTCCCAAAACTATGCATACTTTTCCCAAAAAATTTCTTGTGATAGTTCTATTTTTACATACCATCCAGGTTAGTAAGATTTTTGTTCTAATACCACTGTAATATTATAAGTTTTTTTTTTTTTTTTTTTTAAGAGTATGTGCAACTTTCTTTTTCAGAAAATATAATTAATATATATATTTAACTTCAATGATTCAATAATATAACAATATAATAGAAAAATAGAGTCTAAATAACTTAATGATGCAATAATCCCAATAACAATTCTATTGACCCCACTTAATAATAAAACATACTGAATTAAAATTCCCCAAATTCACCCAAAAAGTCTTGTTCAATGCACAAAACCAATAAAAATCATAAAATCCACACTTGACTCTGGGCGTCGTGACTCAACCTGCAGAGGTTTTTGAACATTCCAAAACACTGACTCGTCACTGGAATAGATTCTGACCCACAACGCATCAATTCTGAAACTTTGACCTTCAATTTGGAAACATATGAGCACAAATGGCTTCATGACTTGGATTTCAAAGTATTTTGGGACCCTCAAAACACAAACTTGTCACTAGAATGGATCCCGTCACTTATGAAATTTTGCTTAAGACAATCCGAAACTTCAGGGAATCACTGGAGTTCAGAGGGTATCCTTCGCGATTTGTTCAGATATTATTCCATCAATTGAGGTCGGAAAATAACAGTGGTCCTTGTTGTTTTTGCCTTCAATTTATACATTTAATAATTGTAGTTCTTCTTGGCTCTACACACCCATACATGAATGGTTAACAGGTTTTCATTGTCTTGAAAACCCCTGTTCGTCGGTTATTCATATGATTTGCTCCAAAATTTAAGGTTTCGGTTGTGCATGTACGTCAGACCACTTCGTTGCCAAAACTAGGTCAGGATTTCCATTACCCTAGACCAAGAGCTAATCGAGAATCTCACTGCCTGTAAAATATAATCTTGACTCCTCAAAGAGAGAAATGCCTTCATTGTTCTCCCCATATGATTACAGAGGATTTTCGTTACTACTTTCAAAAATTTGCTTCTCCAAGGTTGCAAATGTCTACATTGTTTTCATATGGTTACTGTTTTAAAAATAAGATACCCTAGAATTCATCGCCGAAATAGAAACCATTATTTCAAAACAGAAACCATTATTCCAAAACCAAGAAAAGATGTCAAACAGGGTGGAATCTTTCACCACCGAAATTGACCAAGAAAAGATGGGGTCTAAAACCTCAGTGCGAATTCTCAAAATATATGAAATGATCCACATTGATGCTCCTAAATGAATTCAACTCTCTTTTATTTATAGGTTTCCTTGAGGGATTTCATCTTCTTAATTGGTTGAGTGAATTATATTCAAAACCCCAATTCTAGGTTTCTTCACCCAGCTACCCCAAACCTTTCCCAAAAATGGGTATTTTGGGGTTTCTCCCCCTTTTAAGTGGACTATATCCTACGGGGATGGATAGGCTAATGAGCCCAAACAGTCCTCAATTTGTAGAGGGAATTACATTACCCTAGATGTGTATGTAATAGGGTCAAACAATGGCCTAAGTGGGGTATTGATGATGTCCTAATGAAACCTTGAGTGAAATGTATGGTAACAACCCCCTTAAAGCACAACCGAGGAGTATGCTAGTGAATGAGTCCCAACAATTTTTAGTTAGGTTACGTACTAATGTACAAACAATTATGTAGAATAATCAATGGGTCACAAAAATTTGCAACCATTTTAGGTACTCATGAAAACCTAATATGAAAATTTTGAGGTAAATAGGGAAAACCCAGTGGGAAGAACCCCCCCCCCCTTCCCCCCCCCCTCAAAATACAATTCATACTATGTCAACTATGAAAATTCCATGCAAAGGGATGGTGTTGCTAATTAAAAGAATAATGAATATTTCTACGATTTTTTATGATGATCCTTTTTTTCCTAGTTAAGCCTCATACTTACTAACAATAGTAGTGAGAGCTCATTGACTAACAATAAACTAAAAACTATTTCTTTGTGACTTGGTTGTTTCTCCCACAAGCTCACTAATTGCTTGTAAATTATGACGTGCCATCCATAGATTATGATTTGGATATGAAATGAGATTCTTACATAATTATAAATCATATCCTAAAATATGATAAGCAAAATTATTTGGAGAGTGTGCAAAATCATCTTGAATATCTCCCTCAAAAAGTGGTGTTGGAGAAGTTGTTTTAGTAGGGATAATGCAAGGTATGAAAAAAGAAAGATTTTATGTAGCCACATGATTAAAGGAACATGAGTCTAAAATCCATTTAGTAGATTATGATGCAATAGTAGTCAAAACATATCCCATACCTTGATCCTTTGCTGGCTTGTCTTCAATCTTCTTCTTAACATTGTTTGGGATGAAGTCATCTAAATTATGTTGTTGAAGTACCTTGGCCATAAGATCAATTGTCTTCACCATACATATGTCTCCAGTTGAAATCATTTATTGTAATAGATGCACTTTGTCCTCTCCTTCGTATATTTTCTTCCCTTGTTAATCATAATCTCCAAACTAGATTTATTGTGTTCCCCATCTATATAATAACATCCCTTGTTTTCTACTTATTTTTCTTGTTATCATCTTTCATTGTAACTCCATACAATTTGGAAGGATTTAGAGACCCAGTGTGTATAATATTACTATAATAATGTATCAAGGGATCAATAAAATTATCGAGAGATGGTATCTTCAAATTTTTACCCATGGAGAGTTTAATAGTATGGAAAGAAGAAACAAAGACAAAATATTGAGGACCTAGTTTAGAAAGTATAGAAGGGATAAAGGTGTTCCTCATTCCTATCTATCCCACAAGTTTTTACCTTTTTTTGGGAACATTGAAATTTATGTCAATGGAAAAAGGATGAAAACATGCATAAGGTCGTGAAGCAGAAAAAGACGGTAATACCCAAAATTTCGATATAGCGGTAAATTGGTGCAAACTTTCAATGGTTAAGTTTCCCACCATTAATTGAAGGAGAAATAACGTTTTATTGGTATATTACCAACCATATTGGGTTAATTGGGCCCCAAACATATCTAACCAAGTGGCATTGGTAGAAGCTTAGGAGGGATCTCGCGTAGAAAACCCATATGTCCGAGAATGCAGAGGAGGTACTCAGTTATTGTCTTTGGTCACAGAGGATCAATTAGATAGATCCTATAGGCTAATATCCCCTTGTACCTCATGATCATCGACATTTTTCAAAGGAACTAAGACATTAATATCCCAAAATATCAAGATGATGTGTCAGGATAAGTAGTTCAGATGATGTGGCAAGATAAGTAGTTTGGATGATGTGGATCCCAAGTGGTAGGAAAAATGATGTGGACCCATGAGGAGGTGATCTGTGGCAGGAATAAATGGAAATTTTGGATGGCCTAGTGGAAATATGTAAAGTTACATGTGGTATGTATAGGTTAGCACTAGGACACATGACAAGTTCATACTAGTCGAAGTAGATGACATGGCAATGACGAGGTAAAAATGATTCGAAAAAAGGACCATGTGGTAGGTCCTTATTGGTCCATGGAGTATTTATGTGACAATATTTGAAGTATTAGGATTTTTTCCAGGATAGTTGTTTTTTGAAGGTTTCTTTAGTATTTTGATTTGGCCAAAATGGTGATGAACAAAGCATTTACCCCAAAATAACAAGCAACCCAGTGGGGCATTTACCGAGCTATCCAACCATATGAAAGTGTGCAGAGTCATTTGAGAATCTAGTGATTTGGGTGTTAACCAAATATGGTCACTATAAAATGGTCCAGATTCAGATTCAAGTGAAGCAAATGAGATCGGTCGAGTTTTCAATGGTTCATGGTTCCATGAAAAAGGATGCATTCGACCATTCAACCATATGTAGGTGGACAAAATTAAGTGATTAATGTTATATCCTAGACACTAGATACATCAGACTAGTTGCTTAAGGATAGGGTTATAGCCCCAAGTTGTGAGGAGATAATTTCCTTGTACTTAGAGCCAAAGGCTAAGGAAAAGGAAATATGGGCATCTAGGATCCACTTATGTACAAAGTCTCCTTGATCACAAATAGCTTGGATACTAGTTTCATCATAGTAGTGACAGGTTAAGCCAAGGTCAATGCACCTAGTAATAAGGAAAGGTGTTGAAGGTGAATAAAGGCATGACTAAGGTAAAGGAGCTAAACTTTTATCACACCATTTATAAATATGAACACAGTTAAATAATTTTAGGTAGCTTTAATGTCAAATATCTTGAATGTAGGACATACCAAAGGAGCAAGAGAGACCATATCCATATTGGTGATGGTGTAGAGAGGAACTAAAAAAAAACATGTTATAAAGAGATACATGCATATGTTCATGTGGAGAGATACACACATATATGTGTGTGAATGAATTGGTAGAAATCATGTATAGGCTAGAGAAGAAGAGACGCAATATAGATATAGAGTTTGAAGCCACTGAAAAGAAGTATGACTATTTAAATAATTTTAACGGATTGTGGTATGTAGTATTTGCATCAACAATTAAGCACATATATCAAATGTTGAAGAAATTATGAACATCTAGTAAAGAACTTTTGTTCAAAGCATATTAAAGAGGAAGAAAAAGAGATCTCATAAAATATCAAATTGGATATGAGATAAAGAATTCAATATAACGAATAATTAAAGAATTTGGATGTGGATCCGGTATGAATATGTTATGGGAAAATTGATTGGATCAACAGATCCAAGTGATATTAGTTTCTCCTACAGGTTGGTGCCTACAAATTTATGGTGATTTATGTCTCCTACAGGTTGGTGCATTCAAAATCAAGGGGATTAGTTTCTCTTGCATGTTGGTTCTTGCAAACTCAGGGGGATTGGTGTCTATTTCAGTTCGGTGCTTGCAAACTTAGGGGATTGGAGTCTTCCGCAACTTGGTGCCTACAAAGTAGTGGGTATTGGTGTCTCCAACAAGTTTTTGCCTACTAAGGAAGGGGGATTGGTGTCTCTTGTAAGTTGTGCCTAAGAATACTTATGTAATTAAAATTGGTGCTTGAAAATATATATAATCAAAAGAAGTTTTTTGGTTTTTTCCTAGATGGGTTTCCACACATATCCCATGTTCATTGTTTGTGCATATTGATTGATGATTGGTTGTGTTTAATAATTGTTTAAATTGATAAAATGTGTATTATACTAATTCATCATGTCTCTCAGTATAATATTAATTCCAACACCTATGTCATAAAAGTCTTTAATATTGAGAAGTTTTATAGGGCCTCAAAATAGTTGGGATCTATGGAAATTAGATCATTCTCTAGTTGATTTCCTATCAACTCATTTTTCTTGCCAAACAATGCATCTAATTTGGTCCAAACCTCACGAAGAGTTTTACAACCCTCTCCATGGAATAAAAAATAAGAGGTGATGGAAAAATTGAGAATCCCATAGGCTTCATCCATTCTATTTGGGTACTTTAATTTATTAATAGTTGACGTAGGATCACTTTAAATCCCCATTGTGATCCTAGAAAGTTTGTTGCTATGCAACCACAATTGGGTATTTTGCTTCCAATCCATGTAGTTTAAAAGAGTGAGGATCACTGTAAGCTGGTCCATTCTCTTTTGTTTGTTCTAATCTCGTCAAATGCATAATAAGATATCAATATTCTTCAAAAACTTTCTTATGTTATGATATCGCATTGGATTTTGAGCACAAACATATGATTTAAATGTGAAAAAAAATACTAGACTAGCTCCTGCAAAACAAGAGAGAAGAGAGAATAAAAAATACCGAGAAAATTGACTAACTAACCAAAGATACAATTCAAATTTCTCATGGAATTATGATATGATATTATTGTTGAGCATTAATACAATAAATATCATCTCTATGATAGAAAATTATTTTGAATTAGGCTAGGGTTCCCTTGTGCGTGCACACTTAATTAACTAAGTAGAATTTCTAAAATAACTGATAAGTCAAAGAATATTTAGAATTGATGCAATAATCCTCACATGAAATAACTACCAATGCGAACTCCAAAATAAATACTAAAATTCAACAAATAATGTAGGTAGGTGAGTGGATAAGGTGGTTAGGTAGGTGTTGATAGGGGCAGATTACTCAACAATATTCAAGGGGTTATCTTCAATATAAAACCCAATTATACCTCATAATGTTTGGGGCAAGAGACCCATTTATATTATGGCCCGATAATAATGTTTTTTTTTTATGAGTGTTGTGAGATGTGAATGATCATCATAGTAGCAAGATGCACCTTCTAAATGAACAACTATATGAAACTAGTATAACCTATCTAAAAGGTGAATGATAAATAAGAAAAAGGAAGTAATGAGAAAACAAATAACATAGATGCAAAATTAAGGAAACAATTAGTTGATATCCTAGATAACATTGGATGCTTAACTTACTAGAATATAATGCAAAAAAATTAGCTTCTAAACTAAGTGTGTGATAAAAAAAACTACAAAATTGGAACAAAATAGCAACCATTTCATATATTAGCCTAAGAACTAACAGTAATATATATTACAAATACATACCTGAATGCAATTTCTTAAGAGTAGCCTTAAACAAATACACAAATCATATCAAATGAAGCTTTAGTAGCCATTGCTTCCCCTTGAGCTCCAATGGGTGGAATCTTGTTCATTATAACAATTCTCTTGGCTAGAGAGTAGTGTTTCTAGTACTATGCCACTAATATGGACATATCCTTTTCCATTTTTTCCTATATCTTCATGGCTTGGTTGACAACGAGTGAGTCATAAACCAATTCTTTTTTGTTGATCTTGGGAAATCTAGGTGGGTTCTAGGGGTATTATTTTGGCCATTCTTCCAACTAATTGACAACATTGATGATTCCTTGGATTTTATGGCCTCGTTCCTTTACTCACTCCCAAAGCGGTAATAGTTCTGTTGAGGTCTCTTACATGATTTGTAGGTATGGGTACACTTACCTTAGTAAAGAGTAGTAGTGTTCATGTTCCTCTACAACACAAGCCTAACACTTTCCTACTCTCCCCCACTTTAACACTTTCCCACTTCATAGCCTTTGTTTTGACCTCCAATGAATTCATTTGCTACTCTAGTTAATTAATCTAGGGATATGCTAAACCTTCTCCAGGATTACTTGTACATTTATCTCATTTTTTTAAAGAGAAATCAATTCCCGCAAAAACCATCAAAAGAGGATCATTAATTGTTTCTTTCATAGTGGGATTATCAGTGATTGTATGTACTAGTGGCATATATGGTTTAATATATGTCTTATGCATATGCTCCACAATCTTGTTCAAGGTGTGATAAAATCCAAACTTGTTCAAATTCACCACCTTCTTCCTTTTAGCTTGTATGATGCCCATCTTTGTTACCAACAGGTGACCCCCCACAATTACTAGGAGTATTGTTGCCAATTCAATCTCCATGTCAAATGAATCCTAATAAGTTCATGGTTATGGTTCTACTTACAGAGCCACAAGGGATTCTTCCTTGGATTAAGATTTTACTTCATCTTATAATCGTTTCTTCTACTCCTCCTGTATTTTTCTTTCTTCTTCCACTTTCCTTTCTTCCTCAATTATTTTTCTCATTCCCTCCCTCTCCTCATATTTTCCTCTAATTTCAATCTCCTGAGTTGCTCTGGTAACTCTATGTGCTATCTAGGCTATCTCATATTCCTATCTCAACTTTTCTTCCTATTCCTTTTCAGCTGCTTCTTGCCAATTTTCTTGCTCTTTGGACATTTTTTATAATCTATCCTAACCTTCTTCCATTTTTATTTGGATAGGGTCGTAACTAATTCTTGAGATCTCTACAAAATTCCAAGAATTATTTTTCTTTTTTTCTTCTACCCAAGTATCTGATTGATATTCCCACCTATACTTGCATGATTTGCAATGATCTTTTAGTGGATCTTGGGTCATATATGTGGAATTCTATATCCCTAAAATGAAAACGTGTTAGTTCATATGAATATTATTTGGCCTTATTTATATCTTTTAACTAATATTCTCATAGGTGGATATTCATGTGTGTCCAAGTATATTTCTTTGTTCTTGAAAGTGTTCCACCTACCCCTATGCAAGCTTGATAATTTATTTCTTGCAACACTGCTTGATCAATAACAAATCTGGATAATAGGTGTGGAGGCTTGGTTTCACCAAAGACTAATGAAAGTTCAATCCTACTCCACAGACCAATAAACAACCAAAGGAATTTATTTTTTATCCCTTTTTGACATATACAAAGCAACTTGATTGAATAAAGATTCATACAAGGGGATTATAAAATCATGGTATATTTGTGCATATGCCCATATATGATGATCCTCCGAGAGGATTTTGCAATATAAATGCACTAGCTCCTCATGGATTTTCCATCTCTGATTCATGGTTGGGAATGTTATATTAGCACAAATTACATCCAAGTGGTAAGATATTGTGTAGAATTTAGGTTTTTGGCCTTCCTTAGGGTTCTAATCATGTTTAATGTTATCCTTAAAAGTGAATGCTAATATATCTTCCGAATTGAAAATCATCATTCATGTGTACAATGCACACCAATGGAACCCAACATTTAGGTTCAACATTTTCCCAACCATATAACTATAATATCATGGTATTCACTAGTAAAAATGGGGTCCTCAACATGTTCATAGGGTACTCTCTATTCTCATGTGCTCTAAAAATACCTTTTTTATTCCACCATTTCTTGAGCATATCTCTAGTAAAAATATTGAAGCTTATTGGTCAGCCCTCAACCAAACACACCTCCTCTATGGGAAACTTATAATAAATTTCTATATTGAAGGCATTGCATGAAGAAATGGGATTCCCCTTACTATCTCTATTCATAGCTTCTTGTAGGTCTACATGTTGCACCAACCATTCTACAACTTCAACACATGGGAAAATTGGTGGGTGAGTTGTCACCTTTGGTAGTGAATATCTTCTCACTACCTTGTATATATACATGTTTATGTCATTAGGAGGAAAGTTATCTCTATTATTTTCTTGTTAAATCTATGAACATGTGTAAACTGTGAATTTTTTAATAAAATATGGAGTATCCTTGAGCTTAAGTACAAAGGAGTTCTCTAGGTCCTATTTATCTAAACTCTCAACCACTTTGGATTTCCATGATTATCTCTTTGATACATTCATGGTTCTCTTGAAATAATGTGAAAGAAGCAAGAACCCATTATGAAAATTAGTTTATCATTTAATTTGCAGATCATTGGATGTCTAAGTTATGGGGCCAACTAGGTTTGAGTGAAAAGTAACTTCTAATGGTGAGGAAAAAAAAGACTTTCAAATTTACAATATTAACGAGGATGGTTGAGTTCTTTTTGATGGAAAATATCATTGAGGTGATAGGAAGAAAATTATGGCTCCTGGGTAAGAGCAACTTTCTGATGTACGTAGCTCCAAAAATTAAAAAATTGGTTAAGTTTAAATCAAATAACTAAGCTACAAACATGAAAATGGCTATGTGTAAAGGAACTTTGCGTGATCTATAGAAAATCTGTATATATTTTGAGTAAATTCAATAGATAAGAATTTATGAGCTATGGAAAACCAATTTATGTGTTTTCCTATAATAAATAAGCATTGTTTAAGAAAAAATCAATAACTAGCAAGCTTGGGAATAGCTATGGGGTTGAGCTGGGTAAGGAATGATGAAGAAAATCTCATGAAGGAGCTAGCTAAGAAGTCAAATGGCTTCTAAACGACCCTAAAGCTATTCCAAGGCTAATATTATGGTTTTCCCTTACTTCCATGAGCTATATAATGTGGCATGAGTGCACACTGAGTCAATGTGGCCAAGGGTCAAAGGTGAAAAGAACAAGAAAGATTCACAGGTTAATAAAATTTATCTTAGACTAATTTAATTGGTTAAAAATGAAGCAAATAATATATTTTGTGCAATAAAAACAACAATGGGGTAAATAATTGTAGTAAAGTGACTACAAAAATATTAAAAGACCAAGTTAATAACTGTAAAAAATTTCTTACTTTGGATAAGTTGGTTGAAATTGATGTGGGAGAGTTGATGTGAAACACTTCATTAATCAAGTGATTTTACCTTTGGAGGAAGAGAGATAAGTGGTGTGAGGAATAGAGAGTGCTATGAGCCTATTTCAGAGAGTTTTACTAAGCTTTTGCATTAATTATTTGAGTAATTTCTTTTTTAAACTTAACTTTTATATTTTTTCTAACTTAATGTTAGACAATAAAAAACAAAAAAGTAACTTTTAAAGCAAGCTAAAATATTGAGTGACTTTAAATGACTCTATATTGAGGCTTAATGATGAACTATAGTATAGGGTGTAGAAATTTGAATAATTGTTAAATTATTCACCGAGATTATCCTGATCACACACTATTTGAGCTTCATGCATAATACATAACCTCTTCTACTATTGATCATCAATTTGCGGAAATTAAACAATCGCATGCGCACATTAAAACCATAAACAATCACACATATAAACATAGTATTTATGGGAAAGCTTAAGCTGAAAACCCCCAACTATCTGTATATTATAATGATAGAGATCATGTAACAATCATTGTACAAACTCCTCACAAGCTCTCAGTACAATCTCCAATTGTTACACACTACACAAGCTCAGACATACAAATCACATGCTCCAATCTGCTCCACCTGTTAGCCAGCCTCTACTGCGAAATCCAATATGGATAATTATGAGATCCAGGTTCAAATCCCACCAGTATGTACTGCGCAATCCTCATTGGCCTCTCCATCAATGTGTGTGCAAATCTCATGCACCAGTATAGTCACAACTGATAGTCACACTTGCTCTTTCACCTACCTCTTCACTGGTCTCCACTGAAACTGTCCATGCACTGCAGTTAACTGATGTATTCTTTAGTTGATTTATGAGTTAATAATTAGTGAATTAATTAATAATTAATTCACACCACTCTCACTAATTGTATCAATCAGTTAGACTAGATACAACTAGCTCAACTAAGTTAAACTAAACACAACTCCATTAACTGTCTCATCAACTCCACCAAACTCTGTCACATGAGTTCTAACTGAAGTAAACCATGCAATAGCTCCACTAAACCCTAGGAATAGCGTAATTCCTTCTGTCAGCTGCATGTGCCACATCCAGGCATCAAACTGAAGTGCTCCAAGAGGATAAGATAATGTTTAGAGTCCAGATATTATTAAGAGCTAATAATATTCGACATATCTATTTTTAGACTGGCAATCTAAAAATAGATTCCGCCCAGTATGTCTAAAAATAGAAGTCCATCTATTTTTTCCGACTTGACCAACCATCCACAAATAGCATCCTGCAACTCATAGAACATGATCAATATGTCTAAAAATAGACATAGTCTAAAAATCGACTTTGCGCCAAAAATACCCTGCGGGCCCACTTAGTGAAGGCGACTCCTTTCCACTAAGCTCATCATCTTGTTGCAATATCAACATAGGGATAAGGCTTAGGATGTTTTAGTGCTCCGTTAAGTCTTATTGGAGTGTTATATAGAGGAAAGAGGCCCAAAATTGGGCTCAAGTAGCTCTAGAATTCAAAGGGGCACTATAGCATTCTTAGAGCCTTAGTAGAGAACTAAGGAGGTCCAAGGAGGAACAAAAATAATCTTGAAAAATAAAATTGAGGGGTGTAATGTTTCCTGGAGGTCCAAGAGGGAACTATAGTCTTGGAAAAATTCTTAATAGGATGTTATGGTAGCTTGAAAATGAATTTTTTTTAGAGGAGACCATAAAAATAAGGCTTTTCATGAGGCTGTGGCACTAGGATTATGCTCAAAGGAATACTATATCACAAGCTTGAGGTGCAAAAAAGTGCTACACTGAAGTGGAGAGGTTGAAAACCAAGTTGTAAGGACAAGTATAAGGAAATGACACTAGGATAATGGTCATTGTGGTGTCATATTGTTGGCCAGAGGCTCAAGGAGGTGCTACATTGCCTTATAAAAACTCATATTTACAAAGAAATTCAACTTGAAACCTCTCTCTAAGAGTTACCTTAGTAGGCTAGGGGCATGCAGGGTCTCTTTATGCTTCTATGCTTCCAAACAAGGATGTGTTAGGCTCACAAGCTTTCCTCCCTTGTATCAAGTCAAAAGAGCTAATCATAGCTCACAAGTGTTGGATAGGCTTTGCAAGGTGATCTTTGAATTCATTTTAATAGGTTTCCCTGGTTTCCATCTTGGCACATAGAGCTCAATGAAATTAAGGAGTTTTGTTCTTGCAACTACAACAATAGATTATCTACAAAAATAGAGGGAAAAATCATATTGGAGCTTTGGAATAAGGAAATGCACAATAATGGAAAGAAATAGCTATGTCACAACCCAGTCAGTTCTTAGTCACCACCACATGTCATTCTAGGTGTCAACCCCCTGCTAAAAATAAACTTGCTAAATATAAAATGCTAAAAATAGGTGATGATCCCAAATTATAGGAAAGGTCTAGTAATGAATAAAAAGTGGTTACATGTTCCCTTATTTATGTATACAAGAGGGTCAAAATGATAGCCTAAGTGAATTTTAATGAAATCCTAAGTGAAATGTACCCCAAACTGATACCACTTATTGAAAACATAAAAATCTTACCTAGTTATTTTTTGTTTCATCATCATTGGTTGTGTGACACTAAACTACCTTGATTGTAGTGGCTTGCCTTTGTGTCTAATATAACTAGGTTTCTTTTCTTCACTTAAAGTCCACCCATGAATTCACTTTAAGATAAATACTTAGATGCAATTCCAAGTCCTACAGAGCTCAGATCATCCAACAATAAATAGGCATACATCTAACTACATCCTTAGAACATCATAGCATAAATTATACTTTGTCAATTTTATAACTTATCCAACAAAAACATACTAGGATAAGTAATGTCCAATACACATAAAACAACCATATAACATGAGAATGGAAATGCACCAAGGACTTTAAAACTTTATTATATAAATAATTTTACATACATAATAGAGAAGCATGACCAATCTACCCATGTTTCATTTATTGATTACAATTACACTGGAAAGTGACCAATACAATTTTCAATACAACCCTTAAAGCAAAAACAAGCCTACCTCCTGCAAGTCCTATTTCCATCTATTTATCACTTAGCCAATGGAATTGTTGTTGTGATGCTTAAATCTTGAACTTGAAATAAATGAAAAAAATTTGATGACTCTTACCTCTTGCAACGTATGCATTATCACTTTGAGGTGTCCACCTACTTATATGATATTTCCATTCACTTACAACCCCCTTTATTTCAAGGTGGAAAAATGCATTGTATATTGTCAATAATAATGTTAATTGTTTATATAGTTGGTTGAAATCATTCCAAATCATTCCAAATCCAACCAGGTCATATAAATTCCACCCTAGTGATCCTATTTTATCCAATATATTTATCTGACCATGCCTAAGTGCACCAAGTGGGTTGAAACATTCAACTATGTCTCAATCCATCCAAAAGTAACCCTGTAGGGTACGTTTTTTTTCTTCCTTTGGGTTTGCACATATAACGTGTGCACTCAAAGCATCCCAAAGTCCATATCAAGGAAACATGGATGGACCAATGATTCCATCCATTTTACCAAGAAGGTATTACAACCTTCTATGACAACCCTTGATGTTCATCTTGGTAGCATATCTACTACCATATGCAAGAAAAGGTCTTATATCCTCCCTCACTAAATTTAATTTCATTCTAGCACTATCTAAAAATAACATATATAAGTGCTCTAAGCTTCTATTTATCAAATTATTGGACCTTATCTTCGTATTTCCATAATTCCTCCTTTCTTTCCCAAGTATTATCCTCTTCAAGTCCGTAATTCTAGAAAAACAAGTACTCATTCCTTTAGTTCTACTAATGTAGGAGGTCTTGTGTGGTGTTTCCTCTGCTTCTAGCTTTGTCCTATTTGTGATGGGTTCGATATGGTGCAACCGTACTAGCATTGTATTCATCAATACCATAAGGCTTCAATATATGTATATGGAAAATCAGATGGTGAGCTCTCATGTGGTTTGGGAAATATAGTATATAGGCGTCATTTCCAATATTTTCAAATACCTTGAATAGTTCTTCAAACCACTGCAAAAAATCACCATACATGTTTCTTCGTGGATTAAACTATTCTCTACCCAATATAAGCAGACCGATTTTCTAACTTGGAAATATAACTCCCTCTTATCATGATCATCCCAATTCTTCATCCTTTCTATTGCATTTTTCAATTGAACATGAGCTATCTCTAATCTATATTTCCATCCTATCATGAACCCCTTGGTTAATGGGTTGCAACCATATTGTCTTTGTAGAATTGTATGTGGTGTCAATGGTTTCTACCCATTTTCCAATAGAAATGGACAATAGGTAATCATGACTATTTTTTGGATGTTGTGACTGAAATGGGAAACATCCAACAACTCTAGCTAGTTTTTTGTTCTTCCAACACAAAATTCCTTAGATATGCTCTTTTTACCCAAGAATCTATGGAGGATAACTTGAAATCATCAACAACTTGTCTCTACGAAGCCTAAACAACTCTATCTAAAACCCTCTCATGAAACTTGTGTGTTTCTTTAGTATAATTCTAAATCGGAAGCTTCAATACTCTATGACATACTTGAGACATAACTTCAAAACTTCCTTTATATCCCAAGGAACCTTTGCTGGCATGAAAATGAGATACTTAAATTTTTTTTCAACAACCACCATGATCCCATTCTATATGTAACGTACACCTCCCCTCACATCTACCCAAGTAAACAACCAACCGGGGTAAACATGATTTGATGGCAGTTAAGAGGAGACCCAACCTCCTTGGTGACTTTAAGGAAGTGGAAGTGACGTGAAAACTAGTAACAAAGAATCTATGCACTTGCTACAGGACCCCAGAGGCAATCTTATCCCTCCAGCTGACTTGTCCCTAGGTCCCACTGAATTTTGCTGAAGAAAGCCCCCCAACACTCCCTTGATATGGGAATGGGTGTTTCTAGAAGGCTCTAGACACATCCACAACATGGGCATGCGTGAATCCAAGGACTCAATTACCTAGACTTGTGCTTGTGTTTGTGAGATTTAAGGCACTTTTTAAGCCCATAACCTCGAACATTTCCCGGAACTTCCTGTAGCTTTCATAAATCATTAAACACACGAAGACAATGCCAAATAACCAAAAAATAACTCCAAGACTAGGCATGTCCATCCCCATCTGGGATTGAAATTCTATCAAACACTTGGCATGAATGAAATCTACAAGTCTATGATAAAAGAAAGAGCATGAATTAATGAATACTCTTATGAAACATTACAAGAAGGATCACTACCCTCTTCCTTGGACATACATCACATCAATTACGTATTGCATCCATAATTTTAACAATTACAGGTAAATACATGAATTAACCATGACATGAACTAGTCATTTAAAAATGTTTATAACCAACATAAAACCATGGAAACAATAGTGAGATAACAACCATTAAATCTACATATTAATAAGTAAAAAAGCAAGAGAAGTTATATTCTATTAAGCATAGTCAAATACCAACCAGGTTCGGGACTTCCATGTACCACCAAACCATAGAAATGGCTGAGCCAAATGTCTCTTTAGCAAGTCACCCCTGTGTCATATTCTAATCATTAATGTGGGATCGCATGGATAAAACAATCCAAAACACAACCAAGGTAATCTAGAAGTTAAACCACCTCCACCCTCACCATAATGTGATCACATCCAAACCGGTGATTTGATCACAAAACCAAACAAAAATTGGAATTCTATCTGAAATCCATCACTATCCTTGAGGAATTTTCTATCTCCTTGTCTCTCAGGCATTATCGCAATCCAATATCGGATTACTAGGCCCTAAACCATGAAAATTCCCTCAGGATTTACCAAGTATCTCGCAAAAACCAATCAAGGGATTCCTAGGCCTTTAGGAATGAACCTTGAGACCACCTTTGACCCAAATTCTGAAATCAATCTAGAAATTCCAAAGCTCAAAACCAAGATCAAAATCCCAACACACCATGGAATTTGGAAAAAGGAAAGGCAAGGCTGAAAACCAAAGTCAAAACCCGAAAAAACCATTCCAATGACAACAAGAGAACCAAGTACCAATGTGCATAAGCCATGCATGTCCAAACTAGCTAGGAAATCACACATGAAATATGTTACCTACAATTATTCCTACTGAAGTTGGTAGATCCCGCTCTTCCTTACTTGATCCTTGTTTTCCTCGTCCTTGGCACAATGCTAAATTTCTCCAATAAAACTGTACGTATCCAAGAGTGTGAAAGAGAGAGAATAATGACAGAGCTACAAAAATGAATTGAAAAAACGTACCAACTGATCCTGAGAATCCTTTTTATTAATGTGGCCTCTATTTTCTTCATTTTCCTCCTCACATGCAACTTGTGACCTTTAACCTTCCTTTTCTCCTAATTTCCTTATTTTCATAAATAAATGTGCCAAAAATAAATTTTCCTCTTATATGCCTTTTCTTTTTCCTTTGCCTTTGCCTTTTCCTTTGCCATAAACACATATCCAATGATGCCCACTAGGATATTTTTCCCAACATTCAACTTGGAATAAGTGTCCCTTAACCGTGCTCTTATTTTTCCTTTATTAACTTTTATTACATGAAATTTTTCCCAGGTAAGTTACAGAACCCTCCCCCTTGGGGAACACCATCCTTGGTCTTAAAACACACCTACACCTCAACAATGTCATTGAAAATAAACCATATTTCTGATGGATCTTTATAACTTAGCATAATGCAGTATTTACAATGAATAACCTGTTCAAAAGAAAAACCATGATAACATGACCATATAGCATCCATACCTCTTATTGGAGCTTTATAACTTAGCTCACGGCTATATTTACATTCATATACATATGTACATATATCAAAACATCATCAAAAAATATTCCAAACATATACCAAACATGAACCAAAATTATTTGCCTCAACCAACAAACAATGAAGGATACATGGCCCGCATCTGATCCGCCATCTCCCATGTAGCTTCATCTGGCCCAAAGTTCTTCCACTGCACTTTAACTTTCTTGATGGCTTTATTCCTGATCATGAGTTTATTCCACTACAATATTCACTGAGGTTCTGACTGGAATTCTCCTTCTTTACCACCCGCAATACACACCAATAAACAACATTATCAACATCCCTTATATACCTTTTAAGCAATGAAACATGGAACAGATCATGGAATTTCACTGTGGGAAGCAGTGCAAGACGTTAGGCCACTGGTCCAATCCTCTCAAGGATCTCAAAAGGTCCGCAATACCGTGGTGCCAACTTGGAGCATGATTTGATCCTCAAGGATCTCTTCTTGGGCTTGATGCCAAAATACACATGCTCCCCAACCTGAAACTCCTTAAATACCTTGTGATAGTATCCATAACCCTTTTTCCTATCATGTGCTCCCTTTAGATTCTTCTTTATAAATTTCATTTCCTATTCCATTTATGCCATCTTATCTGGTCCAATCAACACCCTGTTAATTGGATCTTTCCAACTAATGGGATTATTACAACTTTGCCTATACAGTGCCTTGAAGGGACTCATCCCCAATGACTCCTAATATCGATTGTTGTATGAAAACTCAACCAATGGTAAGTACTCTTCCCATTTCCATTTTTGATGAATAACATACATCCTCAACATTTCCTTCAAGATCATTTTGAGCCTCTTAGTATTTCCATATTTCTGTGGATGATAATTTGTACTTAAGGCCAACTCTGTGCCCAATCTTGCAAATAACTCCTTCCAAAAATTAGAAGTGAACTTTTTATCCTTGTCTGAAAAAATATTCTTTGGAACAACGTTCAATATGAATATTTTTTTAATGAACACCTGTGCTACATCGCTAGCTTACTACATAGTAATCACTGGAATGAAGTGTGCAACCTTTGTCAACTTGTCCACAAAAACCATGACAAAATCATGTTGGCTCACTATCCTTGGAAACCATGTAATAAATTCCATGGAAATGACCTCCAATTTACATTCTAGAATCTCAATAGAGTATATTAGACCACTTAGATGCCTACATCATTCATTCACCTGTTGATAATCCAAAAAATTAGCCACGAACTCTTCTACATTCCTCCTCAGATTCAGCCAGTAATAGAATCTCTTCACTGCAGTCAATGCCTTATGATAACTTGAATGACATGGATATGGTTTCACATGAATCTCCCTCAAGATCACCTTATTGAGCTCACTACTATCTAGCACATATATTTTATCTCTAAACCTGGCCAATCCATCTATCGTGAGACAATATTCCACATCATGTACACTTGCACCTGTACCTATACGCGTACCACTACCTGTACATGTACTTGTACTCTGCTACAATTTGTGCCTAAGCTCCATATATCTGACATCATTTTGTTCTACCTGCAAGATCCAATCTTGTGAATATGTCCCATAGAAGCTCATAGCTACAATGTGATTTACATGTATCCGACTGCTAAGAGAATCCGCGACCCTGTTCTCTTTACCTTTGATGTACTTGATCTCAAAGTCAAATTCGATGATCGTAGCCAACCATCTAGCTTTCCTAACATTCATATTCGGCTAATCAAACAAGTACCTCAACCCACTGTGATCACTCATCAGTACAAACACTCTTCTAGGAATATAGTTTCTCCATATATTCAATGCATGTATGATCATTTCTAGCTCAAGATCATGCATAAGGACTCCACCAATCCCTCTCTTCCAAGAATATGTACATAATATAAACTCATTGTCTAGATCTGTGATATTTAACACTAGAGCATGTTTCAATAGCTTCTTAATTTGTTCAAAACTAGCCTCACACTCCTTTGTCCACTCAAACTTCTTACCTTTCCTATGCAATGATGTAATCAGATAAGAAATCTGTGAGAAGTTCCTAATGAACCTCCCATAATAGCCTACCAATCCCATGAGAGATCTCACCTCATCTAAATTTCTAGGAGCTTCCCACTCCATGATAGCTCTTACCTTTCTTGGATCCACCGCTATGCCTTCCTTGGAGACAACATGTCCCAAGCAATGTACCTCAGTATCAAAGAAACTACACTTGTTGAGCTTAGCATACAACTGATGCTCTATCAACAATCTCAACACTGCTGCCAAATTATTGACATGTTCTTCTTCATTCTTAGAGTATACCAAGATGTCATCATTGAATACAATCACAAACTTGTCCAGATAAATATGCAACACAATATTCATCAAACACATAAAGGCAGTTGGAGCATTAGTCAAACTGAATGGAACAACAAAAAATTAATAATTCATGTAGCTGGTCCGGAAAGATGTCTTGTAGATGTCCTGCTCTTTGATGCGTACTTGATGGTATCCTAATATTAAGTTGGTCTTAGAGAAAATTTCTGCACCGTTTAGCTAATCAAACAAATTATCAATCCTCGGTAATGGGTACCTATTCTTGATGGTAATTTTGTTCAAATTTTTGTAATCAATGCACAATTTGAGAGTGACATCATTCTTCTTCATGAACAACAAGGGTGTGCCCCATGGCGATACACTTGGCCTAATGTATCCCTGATCAAGTATATATTTCAGCTAAAACTTTAACTCTAACAACTCAGGTTTACTCCTCATATAAGGTGCCTTTAATGTTGGTTTTTCCCATGGTACCATTTCAATAGAAATTTCTGATTCTTTGTGAGGTGGAAACTCTAATTTTTTTTCAAGAAATACATCCTAGAACTGATGTAGAAATGGATACCTGCTCAATACATATGCATCCTCAAGTTCATTACCCTTATCAGTAGAGATATGAACCACAAATAGTACACACCCTTTCCTGTGACCGGGATTGGCCTGCATGGCTATCACCATCCTAACTGATTTGGATTTATTATTTCCTTGTAAGACTCTTGGTTCCCCATTGTCATCCTAGCAATCAATGGATTTTTCATAACAATCTACCTTGGACCTGTGAAGATATAACCAATCCATACCCAATATAATATTGTATGATCCCAATGGAAATATGTTCAAGTGTGTTATTGTAGGCATGCCATTCAACTCAAATGCACAAGTTGTTACCCAACAATGAACTCTTTTATTTGTACTTGTATCCAATTGCACTAACCAATATTCTGCATGCATTTATTTTCTCAAACCACACTTATTCACCAGTTCAAGATTAATATAACTATATTTAGATCCATGATCAATCAAAATAGAAACAAATTTCTCACAAATCTTACCATCCATCTCAATGATAGAATCTTGATGGTCTTCTTTCCTGTTTTCCACAACTGTATAAATCCAAGGAATATTATGGCCAACATCCCCAACTTTTTGTGCCTCCCGTGCACTATAAAGCTGGGGTCTACCACCCTGATATTGCATACAATCTCTCTTATGATGATCCTTGCCACATATACAACACTACAAAGGTGCTTTTCCATCACCTCTTGTCTGTTGCTCTCCAGGTCCTTTCCTAGTTGTATTGAACTTCTTGTAAGGAACCAAATTTTCTTGAGGTCTTTCCCTCTTTTTTGGCCATCTTCCTTTAGCTTACTTATTTCCTTTCAAATACCGATTAGGATCAACTTTTTATTTTGACTGCTCATAAAAATGCTTTATCTTTCCAATGGCCTCATCCAATGATCTAGGCTCTTCGAACTCAATCTGGTCTCTGTATGCTACTAGCAACCCACTCATGAATCTCTGAACCTTGGACTTCTCCTTATTGAGGTAATGCACATATCTCAACAAATCCAAACATCTACTAGTATACTCATCATCTTCCATGGAGCCCATTTACAACACATAAAAATTCTTAGATATAACATCGTAGTACCTATTTGATAGGTACTTCTTCTAGAATATCCTCTTGAACTCACTCCAAGTTAGTTCCTCCTCATAAATACCCCTGAAATTCTTCACATATTCCCACCAAATACTGCTTTAACTTTGATACTGAATGTAGCTATTCTGGCTTTCATGTTTTCTCAATAATCATACAATATGAAGAATTTCCTCATACAAAGCAACCATGCCTCTGCATCTTGTGCATTCTTCATCTCTCCGTAAAAGGTAGGTGGATTTTCGTTCTGAAAATCACCTAGAAAATATCCCCTTTCACTCCTCCTGTAAGCATGATAATGATGACAATCATAATGCCTATCAGAACCAGAACTAGAATGGTACTTGTGTCTGTCACCTCTCCTATCCAGAGTGTCCTAGAATATTCCATCTCTAATCGTGTCATCTTTACTCGACTTGTAACCACTAGGAAACCTACTGCCATATGCCCCATTAGTTCCATCCTCCTGTCCATAACCGATATGAAGTGGCCCCTGTCATTGTAAATTTTACAAACTCTGAAATATTTCCACTTGTGCCTGTATTTTTCTATCACTGTCCACCTTACAACTCATTATCTCTTCCTTCAAACTTCTAAGTGTATCTGCTAGATTATATGAGTTCCCAACACCATGTTTCTCATCAGATTCATAAGGATAATCCTTATAGTATACCATCTTTCCAATAATATTTGATTTCTTCCTGCAAGGCATCTCATGTCAGATTAAACGAAATCACAATAATCCAATGTACCTTAGCATAATTCGGAGAGGATATCTCATTTGCAAGATCAAACAATCAACGTAATACATGTATATATATAATCATGACATCATATATACTTATAACACATGGTGTATCAAGACATAAAACTCATTCTAGCTATAGTCCATTCATGAATGCACGACCACATCAACTACACACCATGACCTCATGCATGACAACCTCAACCATACCACTGTACACTCGAAAATGGGAACTAATTTCTCATTTCTTGAAATCTATAAACTTTAAATCTCCTCAAAGTAATTTTTTTCTATCCTCACATCATTATCCATCTCCAAATGCTTTCCAATCTTCATTTGAAGCCTCTGTGAAAAAGCGCAGCGAGCACTCACCGCGTTTTTATGCACTAGTTTTACTTGTGTGACAAAAACTCAAAACATTTCAAAATTTTGTCAAATTTTCTTTCCTTTTCCATTATTCTATCATGCCTTCAAGAAACTAAGGAAGCATCGGCCAAGAGATAAATTTTATATTTCTTCTTAATCTTCCTTAGGGTCTTCTTGAGCTTTTCTTCATGTTCTGAACCCTAATTTTGCAAATAGTATTTCTAGTGTAGTAGTGTTGTGCCATGTGCCTCTGTATGGCAGTGTATTTGTTTGCCTTCTTTAGTAGATTCTCTAGGTTTTCATTTACTACCCCAAGCCAAAATTCTCTATCTTCTTCAACTTCAGTAGCTATGATGCCATTGATGTCTTTGTGGGCTTGAGGAGGAGATGACTCTTTTTCATGTCTTTCTCTTCTTGCCTATGCTCTATTTTTAGGCCTTCTTGGTTGTACCTGAATGTATTTGTATTCTAATTGCTCCAAATCAGTTATGGCCTTACCCTTATCCTTTATACCACAAAATTTGGTTTTCTGGATGATGGATGGTCCCCTTGTGGTTTTCTTTGCAATAGTAGGTTTCGTTTCAACTGCCTATTTTCTTGTTTCAAGCAAGATACCATGAAATTTTCCTTGGAAAGATCATCTTTGAGCTCCATGATATGTACCTCTTTCTCTTTGATGATGTCTTCTAATGGCTTATCTTCATGCTGCTCTTCTTCTAGGTCTACCATTTCAAGTTCAGGAGGTATATCTTCCTCATGCTGCAAAGATGCATCATCTCTAGATCTATGTGATTTCTCTCTTATATTTCAACCTGCATTTCTTCATTGACAATCTCCTTGGATATCTTTCTAGCTTGAGATCTGATTTTAGGTCTAGGAATTTCTGTTATTCCAGGGGAAAAAATCAACCCCTTACCTCTACTATAGGTATTTGAGACTTCTGCTCTAGGTTGTGTCTTTGTCACTGATGGTTTATTTTATGAGCCAACTTCTTGTGGCCTAGATGATGCTAAGGGGGTGCTATGACTCTTTGGCTGATTTGAGGCAAGAAAAAGAGCAGATGCCTCCAAGAAGGTCTCCCATGGCATGCTAACCTATTTCAACTGGTATAGGACTATTTGTTTGATCAAGGCATGATGAAATAAACTAGCTGAATGATCCTTACCCTTTTACTGCACCTTCTCTGTCATTTTAACCAAACTTTTGGACATGTAGTGTGGTAAGTTGAGAGACTTTTGAGAATTAAAATGCATCAACAACCTGATGTGGTACTAATACAACCTACCAAACTTTTCCTCAAAAGTGAAGTATTTCATGATATTTCTCATCAAGGGGGTGTATTTTTCCAACAATTGTCTGCTAGGAAAGATATGAGAATGGGATTCTTTGTACTGCGGTTTCAAGAAAGACTTATAATGCTCAATGTCTAAATTCATCCCCTTGAACCAAATATCTCCTTCATTAGGGATTGTAGTAGCTGAAGGTATAATCTCTGCTGACACCATGAAATTTTCCCCTGCAATTGTGACATGATCTCTTCTAAAATTGATAAAAAATAACTGTGTCAAGTCATGGCTATAACCCACCACTTGCACTTTCTTACAAAACTCTAGGAAGCCTACTTCCTCAAATGGCTTCCTTATAAAATTTGATGCATTGACCTCCTTCATATGAATAGGCTCATATCTTGAGATATGTCCTCCTTTGAATTTCATATTTTCACTGGTATCTGCCATGTTTGATCTTGTTTTAGACAATAAACCCTAGTTTCAAGGAAGAATGGGCAAAGGGGACTTAGCTGCAAAACAAGGGAAAAAGTGCAGCAAGTTGGAGTGAGGGAATGAAGGTTATGGAGGGCAAGAAAAATTCCGAAAACATTATGGGGAGTAGGGAAGTGTTTTTAGAACACAATTAAAGTGGAATTTCTAGATTTGAGTGAGGGAAAGGGGACAAAAGAGGGAAAACACAGTCCTAGTCTAGAAGTGCAACAACTAGCTAGGGTTTGTGTGGGAAATTGATGAAATGAGTGAAATAAAGTGAGGGGAATGGTAGGGAGTGGTTAATGAAGGACATTATGGATATATACACCAATAAACTAGGAAATTTACTTATATAGTGATGCAAAACCATGTAATCACAAAACCGCAACAAAGACGCAGCAACAAAACCTAGGGAAGGAGTTTATCAATTTTGTGAAGAAATTGATTGAATAAAGGATTGGTAATGGTCCCACTTACTTGTTTGAAGTTGTTTGGAACAATGAAATAGAGTTTGCAGCTTATATTTCCCTCCTTATGTCTCCAAATAAAAATTTCAACAAGTTTCCAAAAACGCAAGAAAAGCGCAATAGGCTGATGAATTGAGCAATTTGGTGATGTAATTTGAACTTCTGATGGTTGTGGAAAGTTTTGCAATGAAAGTGAGGAACTCTTGAAGACTTGGAAGGATGGAATGAAGTTGTCAAACACCTTTATGTCCCTTTATAACTCAAAAAAATTATTTTTGTGGAGTGACATCATGTTCTTCACCAAATGACTTAATGATGTGCTTTATTCCTTAAGTACTAAATCCCATGACATTTACTTGTTTTAAATGATGGCAACATGACTCGAAATGGAAAAATAAGGACATTTATAAACTTCCCATGATCAACCCTATGACACCATGACTCTTCCTTTTCATATTTTAAATAATGACACTTATTGAAGGAAAAATAACCAATGGTGACTTAATGATTCATGAAACTGAAATTTTTAGACCTTGATGACCATGACATGTGATTGAAAATCACACTCAGAAAATGACTTTAACCATTTAAAAAACAAGATAGGTGTCAAATTTATTTAAAAATGTAAAAATTTGACCATAAGACCTTATTAATCACATGGAAAGAGTACATTTAATCACTGATGATTCATAAACACTAACATTGGATCCAACTGGCGATGGAAACTCCTTTAGGAGGTGTCAAGAACATCGTAGACCAGGTAACCTCATCCATTGGGGAATGGAGAGTAAAAATAAAACACTTGACACTCAAATGACTATCTAACTAAACTAAGAAAAATAAAAACATACTTAACTTGACTCAAAAACTGATTTGACTTTTGAACTTTAACAAAAAACAACAACTGATCAGAGAAGCCTTATGGCCTTCTCCTTGGGCTTCAAATTTTTTGACAAATCCTTTATTCTTTGACAACAAATAAAATTTTATTTACAATGAAAGTGAACCTTTTCTTGAAGATTAGGTAAGATAGTGTTTGAGGATCCTACCATTCACCGGTCCTCTTGGAAGTGCTTACACATAAAGATCTTCTAATACGTAAGAATTATTCCCTCTGAATGCTAAAATATTGTAGGGTACTTTCCATACGTTCTCAAACTTACCAGGTTTTCCTTTGTCCTCATTTCGGGCATCCGACCGAAGAAAAACATCTACCAAGTTAGTTAAAATAAAGACCTTCTAATACGTAAGAATTATTCCCTCTGAATGCTAAAATATTGTAGGGTAATTTCCATACGTTCTCAAACTTACCAGGTTTTCCTTTGTCCTCATTTCGGGCATCTGACCGAAGAACAACATCTACCAAGTTAAAATAATCATCTTTAGTTTTCTTGTCGTAAATTTTCTTGATCTTCTCCTGGAGCTTTCAGGTATTATTGAAAACTTCTTCCGACAACTACTGAAAATGGATCATTTGATTAATTCATTGTTGAATGTCATTTGGCTCACTTTCAATCTCTTGTAGGATTTTCATCACCGATAGTGCTAGAGGTTGGAAACACTATATATTCACCATAGACCAACTGAAAAGGGGACATGCCGATAGACTTATTTGTGCTAACTATGTCTGCCCATGGAGCATTAATTAACTTTTTGTGTCAATTCCTTTTGTTCTCTTGCAGTAATTGTTTTATTATGTTCACCAATGACTTGTTTGATGATTCAGCCAACCCATTGCCTTTAGGGTAATATGTTGTTGAATGCCTGAGTATTATGCGATATTTATCACAAAAGTATATCACTTTTTTGGATTTGAAATTTGTTACATTGCTAGTAATGATTTTTTGTGGGAAACCAAACCGCGATAGAATATTACTCTCCAAAAATTGAATAATTACTATATTTGTAGCTTGTCTCATGGGGATGGCTTCAATCCACTTTGTGAAATAGTCAGTGGCAGTGAGAATCCACTTATGTTGAGTTGATGATCGAGGTTCAATCTCACCGATGAATTCAAGACCCCACTGCTGGAAGGGTGCTTGGACTGCAATTGGTTTCAAGGGCAGCATCAATAATTTTCCCTTTCCTTGGAAAAATTGGCATTCATGACAACTCATGACTGTTTTATATACATATGAAAACAAAATTGGCCAATACAAGCCAACCCTCAATATCTTATTTTTTGTAGTTTTCCAAAAAATATGACCACCACAATCACCTTTATGGAAATCATTCTTCATATTCTCAACTTCATTTTCTACCAAAAAATTTAATAAAAACCCTCTTGGATCTTTCCAATATAAAGGATTTTTAAGAATACAATACTTAGAGCTTTCAATTTCAGAGATCTACCTTTAGTCTTGGGAAAATCGGTTGGAGGATTCAAATGTTGCAGCACATGAATTATGTCTGAATACCATGGTGATGAGGTAAAAATTTGAGATACCTGAGGCAATGAATCAGCCTCCTGCTCCTCGGAAAGTGCAACAATAAAGTTTGTGTCTAAAGCATGTAAGTTAGAGTCTGCCATGAGCTTAGCTAAGCCTTGAACTTTGATCAATTTTGTAAGTATTATTTCTAAATCATATTATATCATAGCAACTATCCACTTACCAGACCTTCCTTCAACGTCATTATGTGTTAACACATATTTGACAAAAACATTCAGAAAATAGGCAAAAACATGAGAATGAAGGATATAAACTTGGAAGTATCTCAAAGCTTTAACTAGCACCAATGCATGCTTTTAAATTATATTATATTTCAAAGCCCCATATCTTATTATCCTAATAAAGAAGGAAATTGGCTGCTCTATTTTTTGATATTTCTTTTGCATGAGGACAATAGCTAATGTATGTTCAGAGGCAAAGGAAAAGATGATGAAATCAAGTGTATAATCCAGGATGATAAGGATAGGAGAAAGAGACAATGCAAACTTGACTTGATTAAATAATTTCCTTTCCTCATCGGACCATTTCACCTCGTTGCTTTTCTTTAACATATTGGTGATTTCCCTTAAGTTTTCAACAATTTTTGGAATAAATCACTATATTCCCATGCAAAAACATCAACAAATTCAGTCATGAGTGACATCCAATTTCAGAGACGTCGAGGGAAAATAATGCCAGTAGTATACAATATGTTCAATTCATTTTCAATGGAGGGAAACAATTTTGGATTCACCCTTCTAAGCTTATGACAGAAAGGCTTATGATCAGGTTTTATGGGAATGATACACTGAATTATGCCCTTTTCATACACCTTTAAATCACTATATTCCCATGCAAAACCATTAAAAAATTCAGTCATGAGTGTTGCATATACCATTCATCTATGGACTCAAATACTTTGATATCGTAACCATTTTGGGTTTCTCAGGAGTGCCAAGATTAAGATATTCTACTCCTACCTCAGTTGGAAGCATTGTTGGTTTCTGTGCAACATCATCTTGATCAGAAATATCTTCCAAGGGTAATAGACCTCTTCGAATTGAGTTATATTTCAGCTGTAGTACCTTCAAATTTGTTGCATGCATTTATTTATCATCCTCATACAATTGATCATCAATTTGTGAACTAACAAACTCTTCCTCCATCTACAATAATTTGTCAATTTGTTTTTCATTCTCGAAGACTTGCCAATATCAAACATTTCCTAGAATAGTAGGGCGATGTTTGACATTGATCTCATACTTCTTGTTGGGATAAACTGGAATCTTGAACATACTAGATGAAGTGTCAAGGACATAAAAAATGATATTATTGTTCCTTGGAATCAATGATAGATTATATTCAGTGAAAGTCTTAAGAATGTCTAATACCGCAATGCAGTATGCTCACATTCTAGGATGCTTGGCCTAGTATTCCCATTTGAATTTATTTATTATCAACTCAGAGTCTTCATATACAAAAAGCTTCTTAGCACCTAGTTTCTTGAGAATTTTAAGACCAGCTATCAAAGCCTCATATTCTACCTCATTGTTGGAACAATCAAATGCCAATTTATAAGAACACATCCAGACATTAGGAGGAAGATGAGATGACTGATTCATGGGACCAATAATCCAAATTCCAATTCGAGCTCCTTCCTTACCTAAAGCTCCATCAAAATCCATAGTCCATAAGCCATTTTCTTCATTGGGAAGCTCAATTTTGGATGACTGATTTTGATTATCTATTTGAGAATAATCCGTTATCCCAATAGGCTCTATCTCATTCACTGTTTCAACTATCTTTTTTACTGATACACTTGGATGTAATTTGGTTGGTTCCAATTTTCACTTTTCTGCACTTGAAATTTCTTGAACAAAATCTAAAATCTCAAAAATTTCTTCTCTTTCTTCCATCAAATCCTCTAACAATGCTGAAAAATCATCATTGTACAAAACAAATGACTTTAAATCTGTATGAACAACATGAATTGGGTGATTTTTGGGTTTTTCTTTGCTACTAATCATGTACTTCATCTTGTTCTCCCTCTATAATTTTATGATTTTTCCAAAGAATGGCATAGTAGCATAGTAAAAGTCGAACTTAAAAGTGCCTTTAATTTTGGATCCCCATGATTGAGAGAGAAGCATTCCATATATCGGAGGAATGTCAGCTACAACAATGTCCATAAGAACATTATTAGCTAGAATTTTATCTAAGGACACCATTAAATATTTGATGAGACAAAGACACTTAACCCTTGCTGAGTCAAAATAGTAAAGGTCATGGTATGACCTGGTAATATCCAATCCTAGTTTTCCATGATGGCTTTAGGCATGAGATTATGTGAGACCCCAGAGTCTAAGATAGAATTATGGAGAATGAAGTCATGAATTCTGAGACTGAGGTAAAAAGATGGAACTTCACTGTCATCTAAGTCACCATCTACAGCAGGGCCAAACAAAAGCTCGAGGTGATCATCACTAGCATTCACCATATTAGAGATTTGGTCAACCTTAAGCATTTTGGCTACTTAAAAATTGTATTGGTCATTCTTGATTAATTCATTCAATGGAATTGAGACTTTAAAATTTGAAATTTAATTCTCAAGACTGAATAAAGAAGAATGTTTTTCTACCTATTTAGATGGTAAGTCCTTCTTTTTGGCCTGTTCTCTGATTTGGATCTCCTTTTTTTATCCTCTAGCTTGAATTTATTTTTCTTTCTTCAGATTGCTTGTGTAAGATTCATTACTTTTTCCCTGATTTGTAACAACGATTCCTTTTTCTATATTATGATTTGAAGTTATTGGCACATTCCTATTTCTCAGACCATATTACCTTTGCACTTGGCTAATGGAATTTTGGTAACATCTTTGATAATCCTCTATTTTTACTGTCAACATATCATCATTAGAAAGCACATATTGATAATTATCAAGTACATAAGGTTATTCAGAAAATTCATCCTCCTAAATCAAGAAAATGGGTTTTTGGTTTTCCTCAAAAATATAATTTTCTTTTGAGATTTCTTCTTCTTCATCAGGGCCCTCTGTATAATTTTGCTGAAAAGAAGCACAAATTTGCTGCTGACTTTGTTTCTCTTGACCTCACTGCTCTCTTTTTTTTAATCCTGTATTGAGGTTGTTGTTGATGACCTATGAAATTGGGATTTTTGATTCGTTGTTCTGCTTTTCTATCTGTGATGGTAATCTTGTCCATCATATTGTCCATTTTATTAATAAAAGTATAAATTTTACCCTCATATGAAGTGGATGGATCCTCCTTTATAGTAACCCTCTTTTCTGAATTCATTTTTGACTTTTTGATAAGTAAATTTTCCTCAACACTTACTGCATTCATTTTCATGTCTTCAAGGGTAGTAAGATTTCTCTCCCTAAATTGGTAGGAAATATCTGGATCAAAAGCATCTAGATAATTAAGAAGTGCTAGGCCAAGAGGAGGCTTCATATTTTCTGGGATAGAATCATATATCCTATTAAATCTGGTTGTGAAATCTTGCACAGATTCATTAGTATTTCTCTTCAAAGCATTATATTTAGAAAAAATTTGGAGAGGGTTCTTTTTCTCTTCCCATTTTGATAGGAATAGGTCTAATAACTATTGTGGATTGGATATAGAAGCAAATGTTAGGGAACGTAACCATTTCTTAACTTCCCCTGAAAAACTGTGTGCTATTATGCACATTTTGGTATCATCGTTATCAATTTATTCAATATCAATGAAATCAATCACTTTAACTATATGTTGCTGAACAATGACTTCTGTTTTCCCATAAACAAAAATAAATATTTGACCATAATTTTGAGGCAAAGCAGTAAGTTTTGGCGGTAAAATCAAAGGAGAAAATATTTCCATGACTTTTGTAGAAGGTTGTATGGAAATCACAATAGGAGGTGTTGAATGAGGAGATGAGTACAGAAGAAGTGATGGATTGGTAGTAGAGGATGATGGAGTAGCTATATGAGGAGGTGTAACAGTAGGTATAGCAGCAAACAAAGTCTCTTGTTGGTACTGGATATAGGCATTTTCATAGGTTATTTGGAACTGATCAAACAAGCTATGAATTTTGTAAAATTCTGACCAGACCTTACTGTTAACACTGGAAAATCGTACAAGAAGAAGACGACATTAATTAATGTCAGGAAAAAGGATTTACAGGGTTGAAAGACATTAGAGAGTATAAAAATTATTTAAAAATATCTAAGGTCTGAGGAAAAATAAAATTTGAGCAAGTCATAAATTCTTTTGCGTGCATAATCCTTTGTAAAGAGCGCCTTTGCACGCCTTTTGACCCGAAATGTGCGCAATCCTGGGAGTGGCGAAAGTCACTTTTTGGGACCAAAAAAAGCACACTCTAGGACATTGATTTCACACTTGAAGCCTCCTAAGGATAGCCACCAAATCCTCCTTAGACATCAAGGGAGCACACAATGGAATCATCCCCCTCTCTTGGGTCACCATCCACAATGTACCAAGAGAGGGAAGGAGGATTTTAATTCTCCTATATAAGACCACCAAGAGATGAAGAACTGGAGAACACATTGTTATGCTAGCCAGAATTGTGCAAGAAATACCAACATTGTGTGATCCAGAGCTGAAGATAGAGGGGAGTCAATTGTTGGCCACCCAACAAGTTAAGTCCACCATAGTAGAGAGAGGGAGACTTTGCACCAAGGCAAGCTTGGAAGTAAAAGATCCTTACATCAGGACTTAGAACCCATGTTCTAGGGGCCCTTTGGTAGGTTAAAATTTCATCCTCATTTCCTACCAGCACTCAATAAGAGTGGCCGAAGAGCCACTGTTTGGATTATTGCAGTTGTTTGACTCTATTCAGAGCTTTTGTTTATTTGTTTTAGTTTTAGTTTATATATGCATGCTATTTATCTATCTAGTATGTTTATGGTTCTAGCTTGTTCCACTAACTTGCTTGACTCCACTTATTTTTCTGCTTGTGACCAATAACTTAAGTGGGTAAACCACACCCCTTAAGTTGGTGTGATTTCGTACATGTGTGCAAAAAACACACTAACGCAGGATTGGGGACTCCACTAATGTTTATTACCAAGTTTATGTGGTTGTGCCTTTTTGCAGAGACCCCTATCTATTCTGTGGAGTGGAGTTGAATTTCCCCATTTTTTCTCTCGCAGTCCCTAGTTCATCCCAAGTGAAAAATTGAAGCAGAACAACTCCAAAAATTAATTTTGCAGGAATTTTCATGCTTTTCCCTCCCACAGACACGCCCAAGGCATGCGTTCAGAGCTGACCCGCGTAGACATCGTGCCTGTTTCAGAATTTTGCGTGCAAAAGACAGAAAGAGAAATTTCTCTCACATTTCTATATTTTCCTGCTTGTAAAGTGCTTGGCAGCCCATAATACATCTGCTAGTACTGGTTGAGGTACCCCACTGCTTGCTAAAGTTCACTCTTATCTGCTTTTTGTAGGCTTATTTTTAGTTTTATTTCAAGTTGATTTTTGCAAAGTTCACACATAGTTTAAGTAGGGGGGAAAAATAATTTGCATTCCGAAAAAATTCTATGTTTTGCAAATTTAGGTACCAACACAACTAGATAAATAGCCAAAGTAAGTGGCCCAATTCCACGCATGCTTAGCTAGTTTATTTTTTCTAGTGTAAAAGTTATTAGTTTAGTTCAATTTTTGCACTAGGATTTCGGGACTAGGATTGAATTGTCGATAGAAGAGAAAGTAATCTCTGTTGCCTTTGCACCCTCTAGTGATCCTAGGCAAGTATATGAACACTTTCTATTCACAACTCACCATCTCCCTTTAGTTTATCACATAGATTAACTAGGAAAAATAGAAAGTGGCCCATATCCGTATATGTTTTTCTTTTGACCAAGGAACAATACAACATAGTTTAATAGGGGATTTTGAAAAGGATCATCGCATATACACACGTTCAAACTATGTGCTTTTCCACTTTTTTCTCACACACATCCACCGACTAAGCAAAGCAAAGACACCTAAAAATAACTTAACCAAAATCACTAGATTCTCCCCACAGGGGCCACAAAATAATTTATAGTTCAATTTAGGATCAAGGGGGTAGGCATCCAATAAGCCGCCTTGATCATTCTTCATATTGAAACATAGAAGTTGAATTTTTAGGGAGCTTTAAATCCAACTATTAGCCCATGGAAAAGAAAACCTGAGCGCGACAGAGACCCATTTTAGAGGGGGTTAGGCTTAGGCGCAGTACGTGCGGTATCAGTTGGGGCTACCTGACTCGGCTGATACTCGGTACTGTTATTTGACTCACCAAGAAGCCTAAGACTTGAATGCTCACATGTGATGGTGGTACTTAGTGGCCAAATCTATGGCATCCTTTCCTTATAGGTGACGGTGCAGGAAAGCTCCAAACCCTCTACCCTTACCTTGGTGGATTTTCTTCGGCTAACTGTGGGCGTCACCAGCTCTTATGGGACATTGTCCTAGCACTCGCAAGATATCTTCTCAAGGCCCCGTTACATTTGAGTGTGTGAGGACGAATAGGTATTCTAGGATTTGAGTATCATACGCAAACAAAAAAACCCACTTTTTTTATTGCTTGATCACATAGGATTATTTTAAAGGGAAAATTTATTTTATTTTCTCTTTGTTTTATCTATGTGACCATAATTTTTCTTTGATCATAGACTCTATCCTCTCAAATTTTTCCAAAACCAGACATAGTCGACACAAGAATGGACCCAATAGGACCTCATCGATCTAGGCATCTTTTGGACCTCCCCCCATTACTAGGAGGGGTTCTAGGTCTTTCGCCATTTAGGCGTCAAAGATGGAACACTGCCACCATTATTGGTTCATCCTTTATTGGGGCATCCGTAGTTGGGAACCCTAGTCAGTATCCCAATGCCACACCACACACCACTCCTCCCATGACCCCTAGAGGGTAGAGGGGTGCAACCCATTCGGGAAGCCAGTCGAATACACAATAGGGTACGTCATAAACCAACCCTCTTCCTAGCCAGAACTTTGTGTTTTCATAAGTTGCAATGGCGTCAACCTCCTAGTCACCTTTCTTAGCTTCGTTAAATCTACTCGATTTAACCAAGCTAACGAATGACCCCATCGCACACAACCCTACATGGCCTCCCATGCCCACGAAGCTCCCTTCGGATATTCCAAAGTTCGAATGAAAGCAAGTTGAAGACCCAGGTAATCATGTCATGACCTTCCAACTGTGGTGGTCATCGAATGGTATCATTGACGACACTATTCGATTGAGACTATTTCAATGCACTCTGACAGAAGTAGCTGTGAAGTGGTATGTGGAGAAACCCTTTGCTTCACATGGAACCTTTAGCGCCCTCACCACTGCATTCCTAACATATTTCAGTTACCCATTCACCATGATTCTGGAATGGAATTATTGACACATTTTAGACAAACCCCTGCCGTCCATATCTCAGACCATCTCCACGAATGGAGGCGGCGTCATAGTTTATGTAAAGCAAAACTCGACGACCGGGTTCTTTTAGATTTGTTCCTGAAAACTCTCACAACGAATATTTCAAAGGATGTGGCACAACAAAGGCCCACATCCGAAGAGGATTCCATCAACGAAGCCCAACAACTTGAGCTAATTTATACGCAGTCAGGATATATTTACAATATCCTACCGAACACCTCGCGCTTGCAAACTTATCAAGAATTTCTAGGCGCGTCGAAATTTTCAGATGGGCTAATTGGGTCATTGACCCAAGGTTACCTAGGCAGCAGTAGTCAAAACCCCAGTTACACATACAGTTCTACCCAGAATGTACCTCAACCCGATTTTCAAAGTCATCATATGCCTCAGCAAAATTTGACCATTAGGGCGCAAGCGTATCACCATGGAGGACCCTATCCTCTGGCTCAAGGGACCTAGTACGTAGAGAGAAACACCGATGGAAGAGCTCTGCTCCAACGGCCAGGTGCAAATCAGGGATCGCGTTATGCTGAGTCCCCAGCACAAGACTCGCCTATGAAGACCAATGCATAGGTGAAATTTGTGTAGCCTTCCCAAAACCAACCACACCAATAAAATAGGAGAACTACCCTGCTAACGTGGTGAATAAAAAAGCAAAAAACAAGCCCAAATGGAATCTAGGACAGGGGGACAAAAACCAGCAACGCCCACCACGATCCCAGGGTGGAGGCAACTCCAACTGGAATTAGAGCCAAGAGCCAAGAAATGCCCAATGGTAGAGAAAAAGGCCACATATTCAAACAAACCATTCTTGTTTGATATGTGGTGAGTATGGCCGTTATACTCACCGCTATCCCGATCTCCCTAAGCTAAAGAAGCTACAGAGTAATCGAGGATAAGGAGGATCTTCCCAGCAAACATCTGTGATGTAGGAACCTCTCCCCCATCAAGGGACGGTCATCACTCAACAACAAAATCCATACGACTTCAGAAAAAATAGCCACGAAATCTACATGACTGGCGAAGAGATGTTTTTCCAAACACAGAATCGCAATTACAACACCCCACCAGACACCAATGCGTTAGGGGCAAGAACTAGTGCATCAACTACACCTTTGACCATTTAAAAGATTCCTATCGAACCATTACCAAAGATGGTGAAGGGACCCAATAGGCGAGCAGGAAACTACTCCAAAGCGACCCATAATTATAGTATCGTGGATGATTTAGCACAATATCCTACTGCTATGTTAGCTTTGGAAATATTGCAGTCATGCCCAAAAACAAAGAAAGCCTTACTTTCCGTGTTAGGTGCTATTGACCCTGCTGATACACGCCTAATGGATTATGACTTAGAGACAAAGCCACCCCTAGGATTCCTTCCATGGTTGCCTTCCAAATGCTAGTGTCAGTCCAGAATATCACCATTCACTGATGTGTCATTGACGAGGGTAAATCCATGTGCATCATGTCAAAAAATGTTTGGCAGAAGTTAGGGTCTCCCGAACTAAAACTTCAGTCATCATGCTTAGAGCACATGATGGTCGTCCTTCGAACCCCGTCAGCCTCTACCAAAATTTCTTGGTCTGCTTAGCCGGAAAGATAGTCCATATAGACATTGAAGTCTTGGACACTCACTTGGATTATAACACACTCCTTGGTCGGAGTTATATGTATACCATGTCAGCCATAGCCTCCTTCGTCTTCTGCATTATGATGTTCCCCCACAAGGACCACATCATTACTGTAGACCAATTGATGCATAGTGAGAAGTGACCCTTAACAAACAATGATGTAATTCTACCCTATATATATACATCCTCGGATGCGCTTTCACGGTACCAAGAATATGGCCCCGGCCAGTTAAAACCGTTGTCCGTTGTAGGATCATTCCTAGGAGATCCTCCCATTATCCCTAAGTCATCACCTGATGTCATAGGGGCTCTAGTGTGCATGATGTCCACATCAAGCACCGAAGCTAGTCAGGACATAGAAACAAGCAGTAATGGCACCGAGTCATCAGCTACAAAAAACTCTCTAGCCTACGTCGCTTCCCAAACCCCGTTCCTCTACCCCCCAGCTGGTTTTGTCTCTCAGAAGGTTTTGGCAACATTGGTGTTACCAAACATATCCTTAGAAATACCAATTTGGTATCTCATCCCCCCTATGGTAACAAGAGCCACTCACATCACTGCCACAGGGTTGAAGCCCCTTAGTCCCAAGGAGGCCCCACCCGTCCAGGAAATGGTCGAAACCACCCTTGTAAAGGAAATTTCCATTACAAAACCGATGATCACAGCTAAGAAAGCCGAGAAGAGAGGAAATAAGATGGAGACTCTCACCATACAATGGGAATCACCAGTTTGTGCCATATGCGACGTAATAGGACACCCTACCCATATCTTCCTAGAGTTGCATGAATTAAAACCACTCCTTGGCTCTGAGATAGACATCGCGACACCACATTCCTGTAAAAAGGAACCTAGCACCAAAGGTAAAGGAAAATCATTGCGTACCAATCACGCATGCGCTATCTGCAAAAACTATGGGCACTATACCCATCATTTTCTAAAGCTCCCGCGATATAGGTATGCCTTACATGCCATCGAGTGATCCTATCAAGAGGATCCCTCCACCTAGTCATCTGGAGATGAAACTCGTACCATCCTGTACCTGCAGGAGGGACAATAGTCACCAGAAAGACATCCATTTGTCCCTCCTCCCCTCAAGCCACCATACACCAACCAGGGATAGGGAAACTTGGTTGCCTCATCTTATTGAGTTGTCAGGCACATTGATTACTGAAGATGGCTTGATCAGGTCTTTGACCCAAGGTCACCTAGAAAACAGTAATATGCATCTGGGGAGTTACCATGCGGGTCGTTACTGCAGACGTGTTGATTGGGTCTTTGACCCAAGATATCCTAGGCAACAGTAACACCCATGATACTGAGGGAGTTACTAGGTAGGTAGATTCTGCAAATGGCTTGATTGGGTCTTTGACCCAAGATCTCCTAGGAAGTAGTAACACCCATGATACTCAGGGAGTTACTAGGTAGGTATATTTTGTAGACGGCTTTATCAGGTATTTGACCTAAGATTTCCTAGGAAACAGTAACACCTAGGGAGTTACCAGGTTGGTAGATTCTGCAGATGGCTTGATCGGGTCTTTGACCCAAGATCACCTAGGTAGCAGTAGTACCATGTGCGTCGATTCTACATACGGTTTTATCGTGTCTTTTTCCCAAGATCACATAGGCAACAGTAGTACCACGTGCATCGATTCTATAGACGGTTTGATTGGGTCTTTTTCCCAAGATCACCTAGGCAGTAGTAGCACCATGCACGTCGATTCTGCAGACGGTTCGATACAGTCTTTGGCCCAAGGACACCTAGGCAACAGTAATCAATACCCTATATACTAGTACAATTCTACTTAGAACGTATCACAACCTAGCTATCATGAAAGTCACCCTAGCACACATATACCAACCAGGGAAAAGGGAACCGATATCCCTCATTCCCCGCACAGAATGGACCACTGGAAAAATGTAATGTTCCGGTCAATATAGTGCAACCCTTCATAGGCTCATCAACAACCATACAACCAGGAGAATTATGAAAATCCTCCAAATGATGCAAAAATAAGCCAAGGAACAAACAAAAGGGGAGATCCTGGACAGGGGGTAGTAACCAGGAATGCCCCCCGTGATCTCAGTTTGGGGAAAATCCCAACCGAAATCAAAGCTAGGAGCCAAGTAAAAACTATAAAGGGAAAACTGGAGCTTAGAGTATCTGATCACCAGACCGAAAACAACACCGTGATCAACACTCCATAATGCCCAAAGGCGATGCCACACATTTGCACCCACAAAAAATTAATTTTTAGCACCGGCAGGTATGCCCTCTTGCATCTTATTTTTTAAAGCTCATGAATTTCAATAATATTTGATAAATAATATGCTTTCAGTTAAGGTAGTTTCTTTTGCAGGAAAAGCTCGCAAACTGTTCACAACTCCATCCACTGGAAGTTCCAGAGCAGGTATGATTCTACCCCCAGCATGATAGAGTCCCAAAAAACTCTGCGTATCCTGACATCATTTCTCCATTAGAAATCAACCATAGTCTCCACATATCCGACCATGTTTATCATTATCTCACCCTGCACATGATAAACATCCTCGTTGGTCGGTAGAGCCTCCCCTCCATGGCACTCGTCACCCACAATAGACCACATATCACAGAAAAAGTGACGCCATGACCATACCACTTTAGCCTGGGAAGCACCTCATGCCCATCCATCCACATTGCATGAAGATCAAGTTTTACCATACAGAATAAAACCCCCTCCCTGGATGACCAAGTTGTACAAGCAGATCAAAAGCGCACTATCGCACCTCGCATTTGACCCACCATACCTCCACTAGCATAATCCCATATGTGATACTTGTTCATCCAATTCATCAACCTCACACATGAGACCAGCCAATGGGGCCCCCACCCTCAGAAAAACACCTTCCTCACAACATCAATGAGCGAACACTTTCATGTTTTGGGGCACCTGTCTCCGTGTTTTGTACAAACCAAACCCCATTATTTTACTCTTTTGGTAAGTGTACAAAGCCCGCAAATGATGCACTACGTCCCCCACCCTCTCATTCATTTTTTCTCCCATGGTAGCAGCCCCTGAACAACCTTGGTCAGAGTATTACACCCTCATGCACAAGCCACCATGACATTCATAGCCAGGTTATACCCACCCTGGAAGTCCTACTGAATCTAGGGATTTCCCCATCAGAAATAACTATGACTACTGCCAAGCTGCTTCGTATACTCCAACCTTGTACCATTGAATCCCTGTCATCAATTTTCAGTCACCCCTCACCAACATGCCTATGTTAAACCCATCACATCCAGGTCCCTGACCCCTCATGTCAGTGAACCCTCGTTCGGTTGAGGCTTCCTTTTTTTCGACTTCAACACCTATTTTCTAAAAAGGAAGCGGTACCTTGGATTACCCCTCTCCATAAAAGGGGCATCCTCGGGTGGCACTGTGAGAGACATCATTGCCCATATATGTCATTGATCCTCCTGAAATATGACTACAACAAAAGCTTTCATTTCAAGATGGTATCGTACCTTACAACCATTGCACTTTGATCAAATCAGTCAAATACCCTTGCCTTTATAAGTGTCTCTTTCAGCAATGCTTACATGGGAAGGTCCCATCCAGCACCTACGCATACAATGCGCAACTATATGCCATGCCAATTTTATGCATATGGGTACCACATTCCACCTATTGTCAAAGAAAAAAATGCCCCGGAGGGCGTCAACAATTGTCGTTAGCAACCACTAGATCACTACTGTTGTAGAGGTAAATCCCCTCTGCGGACAGAGGCGATCCCTACTAGCCCAGATCGGGTCTAGCAACAATCATATCACACTAAGGTGCAAGTTCCTAATTGAAATAAACCAAATGGCGAAGAAGGCTTACCTCAAGTCCAACACTGTTGTTCGTAGGGAAGATGGCACTCCCGTTTCCTTGCTCCAGCATATCACAATCCTCTCGCTTGCCGTGATCGAACACCTGCACACACAAGAAACACAACAAACACAAGCGTAAAACCCAATATATGCAATTATGTATCAGTCAGAGAAGACACAACTCATGATCATAATGAACAATACGAGTGGAACCATAACCAATAGTCGCTTATTATTAATTCATACAAAGGAAAATACAACCTGGCTCTGATGTCAATCTCCTTCTACGTCAAAGGAATACGCTTCCTAAGGAAGCTCGCCTGGGATGGGGACAGCCTCTCTCTTAGATCGCCAATCTCCTTGCTAACATTTGGCTCTGATGAGGACTATTGCAAAAGATTCTTTAGGCTATGAAGGCTCTGGAGACTAGCTTCGCAAAGGAAATGGCAAGCTTATATAGATGGTGGAAGGAGTTGGGATCCCTACACCATGGGATTGGCCCTATCCTCATGAAGCCTATGAGGAAAACTACTTCCTCTACATGGATAACAGAACCTGAGCCAAACGTCCCAACTCTACTTAGAATCCAATTAAGAGTTTGTTGGAGTTAATCTTCTTAGGAGTTAATCTTTCACATTTATTTTGAAAAACAATTCCTATTAAGCTCAAGGGCTTTACAACACCGAGACAAGCAGCCATGTCGCTACTCTCTTTGGAGGATTTCCCCCATTGGTGCGGGTATGACACTGAGCAGTCGCGCCAAGGATAAAACGACTATTTTTAGGGTTTTTCACAAGGAGTTGTCTTCAGAGGAATGAAAGTCCATGTCTAGGGGAATGCCATGAAAGTGTTTTCAGATCATGTCACTGCTCACAGGTCACGGAATAAGCCCTCCAATGTGCGAGACAGGGAATTGCAAGGATAGTGACAAATTGCTGTGTAACAGATGCCCCCTAAATCATGAGGCCCGAAAGAGAGAGAGAGGGGTGAAATGATTTACGAGAACATGTCCAACTGAGAACACTACCGTCGGAAAACCTGCGTAGAGAAGTACAACTGATATCTCAAATACATGATATATATGTGGTATGGGCGCAACCATCCATAATAGAGTATACAAGAATCCAGATCCAAGGCATGGATGCAACCATCCAATAAGGATCGATAAAAGAGACTTAGGTATGGTCGCAACCATCCAATCAGCGAGTCATGTAACCAATCATAATAATCCACAAAATCGCAGCCTGGATTCTAACAGACGAAATCCAGGGTCTTGAGCTCCATCTCGACCCAAACAAAGTACAAGTTCAAGCATGTGAATAAGTGAGCTGAAGTCGAACATGCAAGAACATCGCTTGATTACCAGCCCAAATGAAAGCTGTTAACAGATGCGAGAGGTACCACCAATAATGAAAATGGTCCTCAAGGTACTATAGGTACAATCTATGGCATGTGAATCAATGAGATGGCGTCGAACACCCGTAGAATCACTCGATCGGAGGCCAATGATGAAAACCTCACGTCGAACGCGAAGAAACTGCCATTGAGGCATGCAGGCTACAAGGTACCAGAAGGGAGTCTCTAGATCAGCTTCCTGGATAATGAGCTGAAGTCGACAGGAAGTGACCTTGATCAAAGGTGGGCCATAATGTTTCCCACATCATCGATGCGAGACAGAGGAGAATAATGTATTTGTGAATCAAGATCAGATGAGAATCAGAGGAAGGTTGAAATTTTGCAGGGGTCAACTTCTCTTGAACATATCGGCGACACGATAATGGATTTGGCAGTATTTTACATCAAAAGATCAAAGGTCATGATGACAAGGCAAAGAGCAGATGAGAGGTCAAAAGGGATCACCCAAACCCACGGAGGTAAGTGGAAAACGAGATGAGATTTCCCCAACCCGACACGAATGCAGACAAGTGCCATGTTCAAGAGCGACATACTGCCGGCACGACAATGATGCTGGTTCCATTTTTCCCCACCATTTCTGGCGAGTACCCCAATTATTTTTGAAAACAAGCTTGAAGGGGATAGCATATGCTTGTCATATAAGTTCGTCCTTTAGACAAATCCATCCTAGTACATTTAACGAGCCCTAGGAAGGAGAAACTCGAATATCGTCATTATGACTGGATCCGATGTCATCAGGGCTTAACGAGTCTGAAAAAGGAAGAACTCAACATCTTTTCATGTTTAGAGAGTTTGAAAAGACAATAGAAAAGTAAACTCCAATAGTCCCTTTTCGTAGATAGTTCCTCAGATCTGAAAAGGTAGAAAAATATGTCTAAGAAAACCTCCTAGTCATGATAGGCTAGGGTATTCCTTTTTCGTAAGTAATCTATCCCAGCCCGAAAAAGGGGTAAACGTATATTGGGTAGATGTCGTTTCGGGGCCACTTTAACGAGATCGAAACGACAAGGGACTCGAAAATCTTTTCATGTTTAGAGAGTCAGAAAAGAGCTGAAAGATGACTCCAAAATGACTTTTTCGTGTTTTTACCAAGTCTGAAAAAGTATAAAATACAACTCGTATCACCGTCGAAGTTGTGAAGAAACCTGTCGCTGCACAGAAAAGCAAGTGTAAAATCCATTTTTCGACAAAAATATATTAAAATATTGAGAAAATTTACTTTTAAAACCTAATTTTTTACTTGAAAAGTTATAAATAGGCTTCAAATGGTAAAAAAAATTTACTTTTACTTTTTACCTCACTTGGAGAGCAACAGTGGTCTGTTTGTGTGCAAACTTGCGGCGGTGATTGCAACTGACCCGGGTCATCATCTAGATCCTCGTCTGTTCCAGGTAAAAGGTGTTCCCTTAAGCTTCATTTTAATCCATTTTTTATGAGTTTTCATTGTGCATTAGACCTCTGGAGGAGACCTTTTGAAATTTTAGGGCTCCACCCATTGGCGTGGGTATTAGGCACGGACCCGTGCCTATGGATTTTTACTCACAAAGGGGTCGCGCCAATGGCACAACGCGGTTTTCCTCTTTATATTTCTAAAATGTGAGCCATCCATATGGATTTCTAGGTGTAACAAAGATCTAACAAGGGATTTTTACTCATGTCAATGCATATATTTGGGGACAATGGTTATCGAATGGAAGGAGAGGGAACATGGGGAGGAAGATGAAATGGCTATGGAAAACGAAGCCTGTATGAATGCACTCAGAAAATGTGGACTCAAAAAATTCTTACTTACACCATGCTTACGAGCTCAACCTGAGCTGCTACAGTACTTGGTCAGCATATGGGATGAAAATGAGGAAGTATTCAAACTTCGGGACCAAGTATTAGCTCTTGAGGTCTCTGATGTTTATTTTATAACCGGATTGTCGCGCAAAGGTCCAGTGCCAATCATAACCGGCAGCAGACCTTCTGGAGAGAAAATGGACATGGTAATGGCAAGAGTGTGCCCAGGGGCATGAACAGGATCGGGAAACAGGAAGGTGGACATCCACACCGTCCGCAACCTAGCACTCAGGGTAGTGCTTCATACCATTACACGAGCTGCAGGATCGCAAGCTCCACATGAGGCAACCAAGGCCCAACTCATACTAGCCTCCGAGTGTATGAATCCTACACTATTCAATTGGGCTACAGTAGTGACAAGCAATATCAAGAGGCAACTAACAAGATGCAAGCAAGCCAAACTAAAGCAATTTGGCTACGGTTCCATTCTGGTGTCGTTCATCCTAGAACGACTATCCATTTTCCAAGGCCAAGGGGCAATATTTTCCGAGTCGGTACCAAGAGAGCCAAGGATGGCTCGCTGGGCAGCACTTATGCCCAGGTCAGGGGGGGGTCAACAGATGTCTTGGAGACCCGAGTTCTTTGGGTGGTTACGACGTCAACTGATTGTGGTCGAGGATTGGCCTTATGTTGGGACCGATTTCACCGGAGATCACGATCTTCCGCTCCCGGAGGGGGAGGATTGGGATGAGGAGCTGGGTATGATTCTCTTTTTGATTTTTATGTATTTATGATTTTTTGGTAATACATGTTCCTTCTAAAAATAAATTTATGTGAATGCAGACGTTGGCCCAGAGAGGCCCGCGGGCATGTCGCCCATTGCGCGGAGGACCCATCTCGTACATGACCCTCAAGCTGAGGGTGGTGAAGGGAGCGAGCTGATCCAGAACCTGGAGGGCATTTCCCGGGGAATTTCGGACTATGCACGGCTGGTAGACGTCCCATTAGCTTACCAACGACACACTGTGGGGGTGCCTAGTCACCTTCATAGACTGCTGAGGCGATTGGTGCGCGCGGTGGCGTGCTACCACGAGCACCATGCTAATTAGCTTATTTAGGGCTTTCATATCCATGGGTCGTCAGACCTAGAGATCATATTAACTTGAACGGTGTGCGGTGGTGGCGCAGGAAAAATACCCATGAGGACGGGGTCTTTTGAAGAGACCGGGTCCTACACTGTCAGGGGGATTGGGGATTTGATCCACATAAGGAACGTTGTTCTCAGAGGTGGAGGTGAAGAAAGACAACTGATCCACAGTAACGATTTTTCCCTCATGAGGGAATTTAAGAAGTCGGAAGAGGGTGAACGGCACGCATAGCATAGCGTGAGTCCAAATGTGGCCGAGAAGCAGATTGTAGTTAAGCTTGGCATCAACCACTTCTACTTCTATGTTGACTGTCTTCCCTTGTAACGTAATCGGAAAACTCTTGAGAACACCCAGGGGTTTCGACTCCTAGCCATCGAATGCCTCTAAGGCATTTGGAGATGATGAAAGCGCTGGAGAGCCAATGGCCTTCCAACAGGCGGACGACATGACACAGGTAGAAGCACCTTCATCCACAACGGCCCTATGGATGTGAAGACCATTGATCCCGACTTGTATCACAAGAGAAATTTGATGCGGAAGTCGAGGGGTAAAGTTTTCTAGGTCGAAGGTGAGAAGACTAGAATCAGTGGGATCGATTCCACCGATCGCAGAAAACAGAGCTTTTCGTTGCGAAGGGCAACTTTGAAGGACTTCCAATGCAGACATAGAAGAAGGCGCCTGTGCCAAATCCTCAAAAATACTGTAGTGTTGAGCAGCACGGGCATTTGGATTGTAGGAAGATCTTCGCAGAACACCTTTAGAGGGCGGCCTCACAACAGGTTCAGCAGTAGGCTTCTCAATTTCCAAAGGACCAGAGACAGGAGGAGGAGGTGGGCCATCCACAACTTCCTTCCCAGCTGCCTGACGCAATCCAGCATAATCCTTCGAATGCGTAGCAATTGAGATAGGTGCAACACCATTCATCATAAAGTCCTGGGACCCAAATGGTACAGATGGTGAAGTCTGTTCAACCAGATGGGTCTGCCGAGACGGGAACGGTTCTTTGAGAACTGCCAGAGTCCCTTTGGAACCTTTGAGAAGTTGAATTATTTCAGATCATCGGGGACAATCCTTGGTATAATGATCTCCTTCACAAATAAGGTAGGGGTACTTCGGTTTACATTGAGAACCATCCTCAGTACGAGGTTTAGAAGACTCTGGTTTTGGGGCGTCGGGTTTGGATTTTCCTTTGCCCTTCTTCTTTCCTTTGGAGGCTTTTTCCGTAGGATTAGCCTGAACGACGTTGACCTCTGCAGTCTTTCCAGAATCTGGAGGAGCGGAGAGAGCAGAATTATTGGAAGAATTGGACTTCTGCTTCCCATTCGAAGATTTTCGAGAATTTTGAGACACTGAACCAATAATACCATCCACCGCTGGGGTAGGTGGAGCTTTAGAGGTTCCTGGGCGTGGAGCATCAGTCAAAATATCATACAGCGTGCCGGACTGAGAGTGTACCAGATCAAGATACTAGGCACGCGCGATGGCCTATTATTCAGTCACACATGCCCCCATAGCAATATCTTGAGCGATTTTGTTAACAAAGGATGTGGTGAACCAATGAGTTAGTAGTTGATTAGGTATATCAAACTTGATCAGCCTACGACGACGTCGCCACTCATGAATATGATCGGATATGTGGGTGGCTTTATCCTAATTTAACGAAGTCAGGAGATGCGTCCCGGCTTCATAGCGGACCGGTAACTAAAAGTGGGTCAGAAAAGCCATTGCTAAAGTATTGAAATCCTGAAAGATGCCACGGGGTAGTTCAATATACCACTTAGCGGAAGCACCGGTAAGAGTGCACCGGAAGAGACGTAGACGAATTGAATCATCGACCTAAGAATTAGACGAACACCACAAATGGTAGGTCATTACATGAGCTTGGGGGTCTTCACCAGCTTTACCTTCAAACTTATGGCAGTTGTCGGGTACCTTGGTCGGAACCAAAGGCCAATAAGGATTGTGAAGAATCGGATCATTGGTTAATTTAGAAATGTCCGGTAACTCCAAGGTAGCCAAGCACGACAATTGCGGATTGAAAGGCATGCCAGGCCCTTGATAAGGACCTATACCTGTACTCCATGCTGGTTGAGTGTATCCTTTCCCCCATGGGTTTTGTCCCGAAGGATTATGACCATAGGGGGTATAGGGTGTATAACCAGTCTGATTCAGTTGCTGGTAACCAGTGTATCGGGGTTGATAACCAGAGTATGGACCCTGATTATATGTCGGTCCTGTTTGAGCAGTCTATGGATTTGGCTCCTGAGTATAGGTGTAGCCGGGTTGTTGAGTGTAATAATGGGAACCTTGGGGCGGATTATAAGTCGGTCGAGATTGACCGTGAGGGTAGTAACCGCCTTGAGGTTGAGCGGGCTGCTGATAAGTGGGACCCTGCCGAGCGCGATAATTAGGGTGCACCGGTTGATTTGGTTGCGGCATCGAGTAAATAGACTGTTGAGCAAGGTTGACAGGATGTGCAGGTTGGCCTGGTTGGATAGGCTGACCTGGCTGAACGGGCTGCCCTAGTTGAACAGGTTGCCCCGGGTGAACAGGTTATGCTAGTTGTGCATGTTGACCTGCCTGTTGTGGAACACCAGGTTGTACTGGATGGGCCGGTTGGCCTGGTGGTGGAATAGAGCCAGGTGGTGGCTGGTAACTGGTTTTACCTATAGCAGGACCATAAGATGATCCCGACTGATGTGCAACATTCGGACCAATAGGATACTGAGGTTGCATGGGTTGGGAAGGTTGGACTTGCCCCCCAGGACCATATACCGGCCCTGGTTGGTACTTCGGTTGACCTGTGAGTCCTTGAGGTTGCCTAGGTTGTACTCCAGGAAGAGGCTGCATAGGTTGACCTGAAGGGTTGTAATACTGTCCTTGCGGACCGTATAATGGCCCTTGCTGGCCCGAAGGGTAGCCCTGTAAGGGTTGTCCTTGCGGGTCATAAGGATATCCAGGCTGGACAGAAGGTTGGCCTTGAAAAGGTTGTCCTTGTGGGTTATAAGACTGCCCAGCCTGGTTAGACGGAAAACCCTGAGCATGAAGGTGAGCCTCTGGAGCGGGTAAACGTAAAGGATTCCCGTACTCATCGTACTGATATGGAAAAACGTACACGGGCGTACCGTCCTGTGCATAATGCGAAAAATACGAGCGGTTGGGATCTTGAGAGGATTTTCCGACCTTGGGGTTCGATTGTTGTAAGGACAATCGATACTCCTCAGGAGAGATGTTCTCCGACATAACAGATGCTATATAGACGTCTTCGGGAAGCGATGTGGTCCTTACGGACTGAGTGGTAGTAGTAGGTGTAGATGCAACCACACAAACAGTGGGCCTAATGGGTACAAAAGTGACCCGAGGGGATGACGTGATGGGTGTCCTTGGAGACATCCCCAATGAAGGAATAACCGGCCTCGTAGAAGGAGTCGATATCCCCATAGAGGCGACAACGGTCATAATCTGACTCAAAGATCTATACACTGCTAGTAGCGAAGGATCGGGCGAAGACATAACAAATAATTCGGGGTTGTCTTCTGGTAACAACTGGTAATATTCACCAGACGTGGGGATTTCCTCACTAGGATAATGGCTGGATGCACCCATATCTGAACATGTCGCTAGATCTCGTAATAGACGGCGAGGAATAGGAGGAATAACAAAAGCTAGAAAAGGCGATCCTGATGTAAGAGGAGGGAAATGTCCCTCTATTCCAAATCCAGACCAAGGGTCGGATAAGGGCCAATTGAACTCAACTGGTCCTCCAAAGGGAAGCTCAAACAGAACCGGTCCCCCATCGGGAAACTCGGAAACAATGGGCTGCTGATGTTCAGCAGAGGATTGCGAGACCTCTGATGAATCATCCGTATATGGACTACTAGTAGACGAAACTGAGGGTTCCGCAACTGTGACAGTAATGACGAAAGGAAAATATCAAACACAACACACGGGCTGAAAAACCAAGGCACACAATCAAATGGCCAACAAGCAAGATCTACTAGGGCATGTGATCGCGAGTGATTTATTTTACGACATTGAAACTTAGAAACTTCACCGTTTCATGTTTTAAGAGTCGAGAAACGGATGAAAGATGACTCTATCTCTTTCAGTTCTGAAGCAAGCGTGAAAGGACAAGCGCTTGGTGATCTTTTCAAATTTAAGGAGTTAGATAAGATCAAAATGACTGTTCAGGAATACTAGGAAAAGGGTGTACCAAATAACTGTGAACTGCAATATACACCTTGGTTTCAAAATGAAGGAGAAATCAACCAAGGACTTAACGTACGTGCAGGAAATCTCCCCGAATGCTGTGTCCGGTGCATCACGAGTATAGGGCGGTAGACTCGGCTTCCTATGGATAAAGGATAGAAGCCTAGTGGGGTCTCCCTTTATATACGCGATGGTACGGGGAACACAAGTTCATACTAGTGCTGTCTAAAGCCAAGAGGCGAATGACAGCTACTAGGTTTAAAGACGCCGAAACGCGTCTCTAGCCTAGACCTGTAAATATTTCGTTAATGTTCCAATGCTGCCTTAGTGTAAATTGAATAAATTTTAATGTTTATCTTCAATTATGTTTCAGTTTTCAGGTCCTAGCGAGTGTTATGTTCTCAAAATATCCTAAATGCACACTACATGCCACAGTATATCATTTCATTCGATGAAAGCTAATTACGAGAGAGTTAAGAGCTTTTCACACAATAAAAAAAAGATCAGACAACAACCAATAACGTCTCTAATGCAGCTAATGGAAACTAAAATTTTTTCTTTCAAAGTTACAAATCACTAATGACACAGAAAATATTCGATTTTCATTAACTAATCAAAGCAAAAGAGATTTTTCTTTGTGTTTTCAATGTTTAAGAGCAAAGTGCATTAAACAAAATGAAAACTAATGAAACAAGAAATTTGAGAAGCGATAGAAAAGGAGTAAAAATAATCAAATTTCACTCAATGCAAGAACACAATCAAACCTCAAATTGACAAAAGTCCCTCAAATAAAAAGACACTCAAAGACTCACATGAACCATGTAATCTAGGCCCAAAACGAGACAAGGCGGAATTCGAATGAGGGAGAAGCCAATCACTCAAATAACGTAATGAAACGATAAACAACCACTAAATGAATGTAGAGGAGCAATCACAAAGTTGACTGAACAGATAGAAACCAAAAAATCCCAAGGGAGGCTTGACGCACAATATCACCTAGATGCCCTAGGGCTAGAATGTAAAATCGATAGAAACGGGCAAACAACCAAAGGATGAAGGTCACAGTCAGTCAAACAAGGCTCCAGAACACTCAAGCAGTCATAAAAATGAAACCAAACACATAGATCAAGCTCAGGAAGCTCAAAATAGAGCAAACCCTAGCACCTTTCAGGATTGGCGCGATTGTCATGCGGAATCTAGCGCCAGAATAGGATTGGTGCGGTTAATACACTGGCAACATGCGCCAATGGGCGCGACTATCAGGCTAATAAGCACACTAGTCGAGTTTACTATTTAAAAATAAAAAAGAGCAATCCAAGAAGCAGACCAGTGATGTTGAAGCTGAAAACAAAAGCCAAACACACGAAAAGAGCCAGCCAAAAGAGTTGATCAAGCAAGCAAAGTCAAGAATCGACCGAAAGACAAGACAATACTCATAGTGTTTAGTTCATAAACTAGACCAGAGATTGACTAAAGCAACATTCATCTACTTTCGCTAATGCAGAGCAAGAGCGTTTCGAAGGCTATCTGGCTAACTTCAGGCTCCGTATGTAGTTTATAAGGCAAACAACAAGCTAACTCCCCAACGGAGTCGCCAATTTTTTGTAGAGGTAAATCCCCTCTGTGGACAGAGGCGATCCCTACTAGCCCAGATTGGGTCTAGCAACAATCGTATCACGCTAAGGTGCAAGTTCCTAATTGCAATAAACCAAATGGCGAAGAAGGCTTACCTCAAGTCCAACACTGTTGTTCGTAGGCAAGATGGCACTCCCGTTTCCTTGCTCCAGCAGATCACAATCCTCTTGCTTGCCGCGATCGAACACTTGCACACACAAGAAACACAAGAAACACAAGCATAAAACCCGATATATGTAATTATGTATCATTCAGAGAAGACACAACTCATGATCATAATGAACAATACGAGTGGAACCATAACCAATAGTCGCTTATCATTAATTCATACAAAGGAAAATACAACCTGGCTCTGACGCTGAATCTTCCTTCGGCGGGTTGTCAGTGGAATACGTCTCGGTAAAGCTCGTCGGGGATGGGGACAAGCCTCTCTCTTAGATCATTAATCTCCTTGCTACTGATTTGGCTCTATGAGGACTATTGCAACATTCTTTAGGCTATGAAGGCTCTTAGAGACTAGCTTGCAAAGGGAAATGGCAAGCTTATATAGATGGTGGAAGGGGAGTTGGGATCCCTACAATCATGGGATTGGCCCTATCCTCAAGGAAGCTTCCATGAGAGGTGGAAAACTACTTCCTCTACATGGAGAACCGAAGCCAAACATCCCAACTCGATTTAGAGTCCAGTTCAGGAGTTTGTGGAGTCAATCTTCCACCATTTATTTTTAAAAAACACTCCTTATTAAGCATGGCGCGGGTACAACACTGAGACAATGCGCCAGTTGGTGCGCCCTCTTTGGAGGATTTCCCCCATTGGCATAGGTATGACACTAAGCAGTCGCGCCAAGGATAAAAAGGCTATTTTTAGGGTTTTTCACAAGGAGTTGTCTTCAGAGGAATGAAAGTCCATGTCTAGGGGAATGCCATGAAAGTGTTTTCAGATCATGTCACTGATCATAGGTCACAGAATAAGCTCTCCAATGTGCGGGACGGGGAATTGCAAGGACGGTGACAAATTTCTGTGTAACAACTACCATATTAGTGACATAGACATAAAATGTATCTGTCAAGTAGATTTGTTTAACCAGCCACAACATCATGAGCATAGGACATGCCCACCTCGTAGAAAAATTGTATATTTATTGTATTATATTTTCTTATAGAGTCCCATAGGACATGGTCATTCTTCAAACCGGTGCAGGGTGTTTCCAATTCCGAGCTTCACATAGGTCTCTCTCTATCTACACACGATATATACAGAAAAGAAACTATAATGTATTTCGGCTATACAGTTCTTCCTATACCTCACACATTAGGGGGCAACTATTAACACTGGAAAATCGTACAAGCAGAAGACAACATTAATTAATTTCAGGAAGAAGGATTTACAGGGTTGAAATACATTAGATAATCTAGAAAGTATTTAAAAATATCTAAGGTACGAGGATAAATCAAATTTGAGCAAGTGATAAATGCTTTTGCACGCATAATCGTTCGTGAAGAGTCCCATTGCGCACCTTTTGACGCAAAATGCACAAAGTCACTTTCTGGGAGTGGAAAAAGTCACTTTCTGGGACCAAAAAAGCACACTCCAGGACAATGATTTCACACTTGAAGCCGTCTAAGGACAGCCACCAAATACTCCTTATACATCAATGGAGCACACAATGGAATATTTGTGGCACACAATGGAGTCATCCTCCTCTCTTGGGTCACCATCCACAATGTACCAAGAGAGGGAAGGAGGATTTGAATTCTCCTATATAAGACAACCAAGAGATGAAGAACTGGGGAACACATTGTTATGTTGGCCAGAATTTCCCAAGAAATACCAGTAGTGTGTGATCCGGAGCTGAAGATAGAGGGGAATCAATTGTTGGCCACCCAAAAAGTTCAGTCCACCACAGTAGAGAGAGGGAAACTTTGCACCGAGGCAAGCTTAGAAGTAAAAACATCCTTGAATCGGGACTTAGAACCCATGTTCTAGGGGCCCTTTGGCAAGACGATTAAAGTTTCATCCGCATTTGCTACCAGCACTCAATAAGAGGGGTTGAAGAGCCACCATTGGGATTATTGCAGTTGTTTGACTCTATTCAGAGATTTTGTTTATTTTTTTAGTTTTAGTTTATATATGCATGCTATTTCTCTATCTAGTATGTTGATGATTCTAGCTTGTTCCACTAACTTTCTTGACTCCACTTCTTTTTCTGCTTGTGACGAATAACTTAAGTGGGTAAACAACACCCCTTAAGTTAGTGTGATTTTGTACATGTGTGCACCAAACACACTAACACACTTACTATCACCCTCAGAAGATGAAAACTTAGAAAATAAAAAATATCTTTCAACTTTAATGGGATCAAAAACTTCTTCTGAGAGGCAAGATTCTAACTTAGAATTGAATAAGTATGACACAAATTTGAGGTGAAAAGATAAATATGTAGGAAAAGAGGTAGATCTTACAAGTGGAGGTATACCTTTTTTAACTTCTTGAGACTGTGACCTCTGCTTTCTCAATAACCTTTTAGGGTCATTAACTATTGGTGAAGGATTAGGATCAGGATTGGACCTTGTATGCCTTTTGGGAGCGAGTGTTATTCTTATTCTGCACTTTGGCTCGAAATTTCTAAATAAAAATTCTTTGAGTGTTAACACCTGTCACCCACAAGTATAGCCTTCTAAAAAATATAATAAATATCCCCAGGGAGGATTTAACATTTGTTCCTTGGAAATAGTACCAAAATGTTAGGGCTCCTTAGTTTCCCATGGTTGAGAAAGGAAACCAAAGAGGTAAACACATACCAACTTTAAATTTGGCAGCTAGCTGTACCAAATTAGAGAGGGATCTCTCTATGTCAAGCTCACAGTTGATGAAAATTACTGGAGAATAAGGATATTATGCTAGTTATAAGATCATTAGGGTTTTTTTATTTAGGTTTGATTAGGGTTTGCTGGACAAATAAGCACCAATTTTGGAAACTAGGAAAGATATCCCGAAAATATCAACTACAGATATAGTATGAGGCAAGTTAGATGTGATTTAGTGACACAATTAGTTTGTCATCGTAGTGTGTTAAGGAGGAAAACATATAAGAAGTAAAGTGAGCATAATGAATTCACTTATTTCAGAGGATGAAACACTTTGATGCTTATCTTAAACAAAACAAAGCACAGAATAATGATTTTTGTTTCAAGACATAAAATATAAAGAATAGGAAGAAATTAGATGGCTAATTTAACAACTTTATCATCATATGCATAATAAAAATAGATAAAAACACTATCACTAACCACATCATAAGAATCCCCTAAAAATAGTTGCAACTGCTTGTAAATTTCTTCTGTAAATTGTCAAATACACTAGTGCCAAAGAGTGAGAACTTAAAAAACATCCAACCCTCTCAATGAATTAATTATTAGTACATATAGAAAATAAGCAATATTCCACCTCTAGGGGTCGAATCCTAATCCAAAGCAACTAATTAATTCACCTAATGACTCATAGCCTAATTATAGGGGAGTTAGAAACAACTTTCCCCTTTTTTAGCTAATAAGTTGAGTTTTTCTCTCAAGTCATCAAACATAAGATTCTTTAACAAATATGACCATAAATAGGCCTATTAACCATCAAAAAAATAATGAGCCAATTTTTTCATCGAAATTTTTTACCTTTGACCTCCACGTGTTAAGAAAAATCCTCAAACCCAGAAAAGCAGCAAAATTTCTCAGAAACGCAGCAGAAGCGCATTACAAATTTAGAGGGTGATTTGGAGGTCTTCCTAGATGTGGTTTTGGATGAAAATGGTATGGTTGGTAAGCTAGGGATTTCTACTACACCTTATAATAAAAAAGAACTAGAAATAATTGCTCCAAACCTCTGAAAAGTTGCCTTTAAGTCAAGTTGTCCCAAAAACATGACGAGTGGTCTGAAATAGTGGTAGAAAGGTAAAAAATGGGAACTATTTTGTCATTTTTGGAATATATATAAACTTTCAAGCTTCCCAAAGTACATTTTTGTTATCCTCACATGATTATCCATCTCCACATGCTTTCTAATATTCATTTCAAGCCTCTGGGAAAAAGTGTAGCGAACACTCACTGTGTTTTTGTGCACTAGCTTTACTTACGTGACAAAAACTCAAAATTTTTCAAAATTTTCCAAAATTTCTTTCCATTTCCATTTTTCTGTCATGCATTCAAGAAAATAAGGATGCATCAGCTAATATATCAAGGTTATATTTCTTCTTAAGCTTCCTTAGGGTATTCTTTATTTTTTTCTTCATGTTCTTCACCCTAATTTTGAAAATAGTATTTCTAGTGTAGTAGTGCCTTGCCATGTGCCTCTATATGGCAGTGCCTCTATTTTCCTTCTTCAGTAGCTTCTCTAGGTGTTTGTTTACAAACCCAAGCCAAAATTATTTGTATTCTTCAACTTCATTGGTTATGATTTCATTGATGTATTTGTGGGCTGAGGAGGAGATGACTCTTTTTCATGTATTTCTCGTCTTGCCCCTCCTCTAGTTTTAGGCCTTCCTGCCTGTACCTGAATGTCTTTGTCCTCTAATTTCTCCACATCAATTATGGCCTTACCCTTATCCTTTTCTACCGCAACATCTGCTTTTCTGGATGATGGATGGCCCACTTGTGGTTTGCTTTACAATAGTAGGTTTAGTTTCAATTGCCTATTTCCTTATTGCAAGAAAGATGCCATGAAATTTTCCTTGGAAAGATCATCTTTGAGATCCCTAATATGTGCCTCTTTCTCTTTGATGATGTCTTCCAAGGCTTATATTCATGTTTCTCTTCTTCGAGGTCTGCCATTTCAAGTTTAGGAGGTATCTCTTCCTCGTGATGCAAAGATGCATCATCTCTATCTCTAGGTGATTCCCTCTTATATCTTCAATCTGCACTTCTTCATTGACATCCTCCTTGGATATATTTCTAGCTTGAGATCTAGTTTTAGGTCTAAGAATTTTTCTGTTTTAGGGGCAAACATCCACCTATTACCTCTATTATAGGTCTTTGATATTTATGCTCTAGGTTGTATCTTTTTCACTGATGGTTTATTTGATGAGCCAAATTCCTGTGGGCTAGATGATGCTAAGGGAGTGCTCTGAATCTTTTGTTGATGTGAGGCAGGAAGAAGAGAAGCTGCCTCCAAGAAGGTCTCCCATGGCATGTTGACTTGTGTCAGCTGGTGGAGTACTATTTGTTTGATCAATGCATGATGAAATAAACTATATGAATGATCCTTTCCCTTTGACCGTACCTTCTCTGTCATTTTAACCAAACGTTTAAACAAGTAGTGAGGTAAGTTGAGGGAATTTTGAGAAGAAAAATGCATCAACAACTTGATGTGGTACTGATACAACTTGTTGAACCTGCCCTCACAAGTGAAGTATTTCATGATAGTTCTCATGAAGGGGGTGTATTTTCCCAACAATTGTCTACTAGGAAAGATATGAGAAGTGGATTCTTTGTAGGGTGGTTTCAAGAAAGAATTATAGTGCTCAATGTCTAAATCCATCCCCTTGAACCAAATCTCTCCTTCATTAGGGATTTTAATAATTGAAGATATAATCTCTGCTGACACCATGAAATTTTACCCTGCAATTGTGACATGATATCTTCTAAAATTGATAGAAAATAAACTTTTCAATTCATGGTTATAACCCACCTCCTACACTTTCTTACAAAACCCTAGGCAACCTACTTATTCAAATGACTTCTGTATAAAATCTGATGCATTGACCTCCTTCATATGAATAGGATCATATCTTGAGATCTTTCCTTCTATTAATTTCATATTTTCACTGGTCTCTGCCATGTTTTATATTTTTTTTGACAAGAAACCCTAGTTTCAAGGAAGAATGGGAAATGGGGACTTAGCTGCAAAGCAGGTGAAAAAGTGCAGCAAGTTAGAGTGAGGAAATGAAGGGGATGGAGGGGAAGAAAATTTCTGAAAAAATTATGGGGAGTAGGGAAGTCTTATTATAACACAATGAAGGTGGAATTTTTGGATTTGAGTGGGGGAAAGGGGACAAAAGAGGGAAAACACAATCCTAGTCTAGAAGTGCAGCAACTGGCTAGGGTTTGTGTGGGAAATTGATGAAATGAGTGAAACAAAGTGACAATAATGGTAGGGAGTGTCTAATGAAGGATATTAGGGATGTATAGAGCATGAAACTAGGAAATTTCCTTTTCAAGTGATGCAAAACCATGAAATAAAAAAAGTGCAGCAAAAACGCAACAACAAAACCGAGGGAAAAAGTTTATCAATTTTGTGAAGAAATTGACTGAAGAAAGGATTGGTAATGGTCCCACTTACTTTTTTGAGGTTGTTTGAAACAATGAGATGGAGTTTTTAGCTGTTCTTTCCCTCCTTATGTCTCCAAATAAAAAATGTAGCAAGTTGCTAGAAACACAACAAAAGCATATCAAGCTGATGAATTGAATAATTTGGTGATGTAACCTAAACTTCTAGTGGTTGTGGAAAGTTTTTCAATGCAAGAGAAAAGCTATTGAAGACTTGGAAGGATGGAATGAAGTTTTGAAACACCTTTATGTTCCTTTATAACTCAAAAAATCGATGTTGGTGGAGTGACATCATGTTCTTTACCATTTTGTCTCTAAACCCGAGCAATCCATATTCCATGAGATAATTGTCCACATCCTCTACACCTACACATGTACTTGTACTCTACTGCAATATGTGCCTAAGCTCCATATATTTGACATCTTGGTGGCGTACCTGTAATAAGTGACATCTTGTGAATTTGTCCCATAGGAGCTCATAGATGCAATGTGATTTACCTGTATCCGCTTTCTAAGAGCATATGTGATCCTGTTCTCTTTACCTTTGATGTAATTAATCTCAAAATCAAATTCAATGATCGTAGCTAACCATATAAATTTTCAGGAATTCATATTCATCTAGTCAAACAAGTAGCTCAATCCATTGTGATCACTCATCAGTAAAAATCTCCTACCAAGAAGATAGTGCCTCCACATATTTAATGCATGTATGATCGCTGCTAGCTCAAGATCATGTGTCAGATAGTTTTTCTCATGCTCATTCAGTTTTCATGTCTCGTAGCATACAACCTTTCCATCCCGTAAATGGTCTCCACCAAGCCCTATCTTGAAATCATATGTACATACTATAAACTCTTTGTCTAGATCTGTGATCCTTAACACTGGAGCATGTGTGAATAACTACTTAAGTTGTTCAAAACTAGCCTCACACTCCTATGTCCACTCAAAATTATTACCTTTCCTCTACAATGATGTAATAGGATAAGCAATCTGTGATAAGTTCATGATGAACCTCCTATAATAGCCTTCCAATCCCATGAAATATCTCAACTCATCTACATTTCTAGGATATTCCCACTCCATGATAGATCTTACCTATTATGGATCCACCTCTATGCCTTCCTTGGAGAAAAAATGTCCCAAGTAGTGTAACTTATTCTAAAATAAACTACACTTGCTTATATTAGCATACAATTGATGCTCTCTCAATAATATCAATACTGCTACCAAATTCTCAAAATGTTCTTCTTCATTCTTAGAGTATACCAAGATGTCATCGATGAATATAATCACAAACTTGTCCAAATAATAATGCAATGCATTATTCATCAAACACATAAAGGTAGTTGGAGCATTAGTCAAACTTAATGGAACTACAACAAAATCATAATTCCCATGCATAGTCTAGAAAGTTGTCTTGTAGATGTCTTTCTCTTTGATGTGTACTTGATGGTATCCTGATCTCAAGTCGATCTTAGAGAACATTGTTTCTCCCTTCATCTAATCAAACAAATAATCAATCCTCAGTAATGGGTACCTGTTCTCAATGGTCATTTTGTTCAACTACCTGTAATCAATGCACATTCTGAGAGAGTCATCCTTCTTCTTCACCAAAAACACTGGTGCGCCCCATGGAACTTGGCCTAATGTATCCCTTATCAAGCATATATTTTAGCTACAACTTTAACTCTACCAACTCGGGTGTACTCATCCTATAAGGTGGCTTTTAAGTTGGTGATTCCCCTGGTACCAAATCAACAGAAAAGTATAATTCCCTATGAGGTGGCAACTCTAAAATTTCTGCAGGAAATACATCCTCGAGTTGCTATAGAACTGTATACCTGCTCAAGAAATCTACATCCTCAACTTCCTTACCCTTATCGCAAGAGATATGAATCATCGATACCACACACCCTTTCCTACGAATGCACTTGGCTTACATGGCTGTCACCATCCTAATTGATGTAGATTTATTCTTTCCCTATAAGACTCTTGGTTCCCCTCTGTCACCCAAGCACTCAATGACTTTGTAATAAAAATCTACCTTGGTCCTGTGAATATAGAACTAATCCATTCCCAATAGAATATTGTATGGTCCCAATGAATATATGTTCAAGTGCGCTATTGTAGACATGCCATTCAACTCAAATGCACAAGCTCTTACAAAATGATGAACTCTTTTCTTTGTACGTGTAGCCAACTACAATAAACAAGATTTTTCATGAATTTATTTTTCAAACCACACTTATCCACCAGGTCAAGATTAAAACAACAATAGTTAGATCCGATCAATCAAAATAGAAACAACTTGATCACAAATATTACCATCCATATCAATTATAGAAGATTGATGGTATGCCTGCCTGTTGTTCACGACTACATAAATCCTAGGAATGTTATGACCAACATCCACAATTTTTTGCACCTCCCGTGCACTATAAATATGGGATCTACCACCCTGATACTGCAGACAATATCTCTTACCATGATCCTCGCCACATATCCAACACTGCAACAGTGCTATACCATCACCTACAGTATGCTTCTCTCTAGTTTATTTCCCAGTTATATTGAAATTATTGTAAGGAACCACATTTTATTTCTCACCTATATCTTGCGGTCTTTCCTGCTTTGGTGACCATATTCCTTTAGATTTATCATTTCCTTTCAAATCCCGCTTAGTCTCAACTTTTCATTTTGATTATTCATAACAATGCTTTAGATTTCGAATGGTCTCCTCTAATGATCTAGGCTCATCAAAATCAATATGGTCTATGTATGATATTGGCAGCCCACTAATGAATCTTTGAACCTTAGCCTTCTCTAACTTGAGGTAAGGCACATATCTCAACAACTCCAAAAAACTGATAGTGTACTCATCATCTATCATTGAACTAGTCTGCAACTCATAAAACTCCTTAGCTCTAGCATCATAATACCTCTCTGACATATAATTCTTCTAGAATACCCTCTCGAACTCACTTCAAGGAAGTTCCTTCTCATAGATACCATTGAAATTCTTCCCATCTTCCCACCAAATATCTTATTTACCTTTGAGACTAAATGTATCTATTTTTGATTTCATTTTTAATTATGAAATCTCAAAAATTTCCTCATACCAAGCAACCATGACTTTGCATACTATGCTTTCTTCATCTCTCTGTCAAAGGTATGTGACTTTTCTTTCTTTAACTCATTTGGAAAATATCCCGTGTCACTTCTCTTGTATGGATGATAACGATGACGATTATAATTCGTATTAGAACCAGAACTAGAATTGTACCTCTGTTTATCACCTCTTCTATCTAGAGTGTCCAAGAATCTACCATCTATAATTGTGTCATCTCTACTCAACTTGTAACCACCAGGAGACCTATTGTCATATACCCCATTAGTTCCATCCTCATGTGCATAAATGATTTAAAGTGGACCCTATCACTGCAAATCTAAAAAACTACGAAGCATTTTCGCATTTAATTCCGCTTGTTTTTATTGTTCCTGTATGATCCTGTCATTGTACATGTTACAACTCCTTATCTCTTCCATAAAACTTCTAAGTGAATATTATAGATCAAATGAGTGCCCAACACCATGCTTCTCATCAAATTCATAAAGAGAATCCATGTAGTATAGCATCTTGCTAGACATATTTGATTTCTTCCTGCAAGGTATCTCATGTTAGCTTAAACAAAATCAAAATAAACCAATGTACCTTAGCAAGATAAACTAATCACTAGTACATATGGTCAATTTTACAACACTTTAGTTCTGACAGTTTTGACTTATTGTCGGAAAGTTCCCCAGTTTTTCTCAATTTTTTTAATCCTGCCACGCGGTGTCGCTCTTGCGACACCGATTGCGATGTTGTCCCTCTTGCGACACTATGAAAAAGAATCGCTATTGTGATCCACCCATCTATGGTGTTGCAATAGCTAAAATAATAGAAGATAGCATCGCTATAGCAACATCCATGTTATGTGCGTCGGTATACCGACGAATATGAAAAGACCATTGTGGAATGGTCACTTTCCCTTTGAAAATTCAAGGTTGACTTGGTCAACTACCGTCACAATAGCGACGGTTTATTTTAAATATATAGGGTGCATTGTAAAGATGTTTTCTGACAACTTTGATGTAATAGCGAAAATTTTTACTGTAGTAGCGACAGTTCAGAAAGGGTATACGATATTTTGTCTAGAAAAAAAAAACATAATTTTTTTTTCTTTATAGGATAATTTGCATCAATGGTAGAAAACATTAGAGGTGGAAAACAAATTCAAGAGGGTCAAAGGGGTGATGGTAAAGTTTATTGCCCTTGCCACAAGTTTTGTTTGAGATGTAATGTTAGAGTTTTAATAGCAACAACAACAAAACGTTGTAGAAAATATGGGCACATTGATGGTGGATCGAATGACTATCATCTCACTGTAATTATATATATATATATATATATTCATTATCTATATTCATTTTGATCATATAGTAAAATTTTACATTATTTTAATATCTTTTATATACGCACTAATTTTTAATGATTGTATGTGAATTTTATAAAGGCACAACTGTCCCCCAAATTTTTGTAGAACCATCTTCCACAACTAAATAATAGTAGATTAGATTATGTTCACTTCAAGAGAATATTGCAACAAATATTAGGATTGGAAATAACGTTGTACAAGGTGAAGAACATGAATCAAATGATGAATATGATGCTAATGATCCCATGCAAGTAGATGATGACAATAATGACATAGTTCACAATGATGGGACAAATCAAATGCTCCACTTGTATGTTGAGTCAGATGATGATGGTGGAGATAGTGATGGTGTTTATGATGTACCTCTGATTGAAACGTTAAATGAACGACTTTTTGAACACTCAAATGAAACTCTTCTCTCCGCTACATTGTTGCTGGTGAACTTAAAGGTTATGAATAATTTATCGAACAAATGTATGACACAGATCCTAAGGTATGAAATATGTATATATGATCACATATATGTAAATGTTGATTATTTTACCTTTTTTTAGTTGTAATAAAGGTGTAAAATAATAATTCAATACTTATATATGATTAATAATCTTTACATTAACTAGTTTTTGTTTATGTTGTAGATTGTTGGGTGAATTTTTGTTACCGTCGCCAAATACTTTACATCACACATATCGAGATCTATGTGCTATTATGAAAGCCTTTGGAATGGAATACAACACTATAGATGGATGTCCTAAAGATGATATTATATATTATGGAGAACATGTGTCGAAAACATAATGTTCGAAATGTGGTACCAGTAGATATTGAACCGATCAACTAACAAAAAAGGTTCCTCAAAAGGTTCTTCGTCATATTCCCATAATTCCACGTTTGCAGTGAATTTTCAGATGTAAGAGCATAGCACAGTTTATGGATTACCATTCAAAGAATATAAGTGGATATGGTGTTCTTTGAATGCCTACAGATGGTTCTGCATTTAGGGAAATCAAGGAAAAATATGTAGATTTTAAAAATGAACCTCGTAATGTCAGACTTTCATTGGAAATTGATGGTGTTAATCCATTCAGAGAGCTTATATCTACTTACTCAGTGTGTCCTATTTTCGTTATCGACAATAACATTCCTCATTGGATGTCAATAAAGAGGGAACACATAACGTTGACTATGATTATTCCGGGTATTTGATACATCATTTTTTCGAATGTAACATTTTCATTTGTCTCTTTGTTTTCATAATATATTTTATTTATTTATTTACTTATATATACATATCATGGTACTAATTATGTACCATAATTTTGAAAAATTATGTAAGTACCAGGTCAAAGATATGAATTTAAATATCGAGCCTCTTATCGATGAGCTAATAAAGTTATGGCATGGCATCACTATGTATGACATCACTAAAATAATCAAGCAGAATAAATTTCAATGTCGTGGAATGCTTGTATGGAAAATTCATGATGCCCCAGGATTAACACATTTTTATGGTATGTAATATTTCGTTGCACTTTAATATAGTATATAATTATTTAAATTAGATATACCATGTTGCATGTTTTTGAAATGATCTCATTGTATGATTTTCATTGATCCATCTATTGCAGGTCTTCAAACAAAGGATAGATTTACATGCATTTTGTGGCCCTAAGATGAAGTATCATCATTCGCCAGATTTAGGAAAGATGGCGTTTAATGAGTATAAGCACTTCGTCTATAGGAACCATAAGTATAGTACTACTGAAAAAACATCTTTTCAATGATAAAGAAGAAACTGTATTAAAACCACGAAGAATGACACCTCGGTTGGGGAATTTGGAATATAACAAAATTAATAATCGTCAAGGTACGTAATCTCTCTCTCTCTCTCTCTCTCTCTATATATATATATATATATTATTTTTTTATGTAATGTTTTGAATTTTTGTTTTAATTACTGAATTTATTTTATTGTATTTGATAATTATTATTTTGATTTATTTTATTCATCAATATCAAGGTCATCATCGTGAAGGTACTAATATTTTACTTCCACTTGGAAAGAAATGTTAACCTTCTAAATTCATGAGGTTTCCCTACTATGAGGACCTAAAAATTGCTCATTTGTTTGATACAATGCATATCGGGAAGAATGTGACACAAAAGTTATGGTGAACCATAGATGGTGTGCATGATAGAGATAAAATTGATAGAATTTGTGCTGACATTGAGAAATCGAATCATGCAATGAAAGGTGTGATCAACTGATCAAATAACAATGGAGTTAAAATTTTTAATAATATTCCATGGTTATTAACAGAGAAACAAAGCAATGATGTAAAAGAGGTCGTTGGAAGAATTAATTTTCCAACAGGTTTTGCTTCAAACATAAATAATATCTTAACGAAGAGAAGTGAGTTCAGTGGGGTGAAAAAAAATGATTGACATACCTTCATTAAGGTAATTTTTTTGGTACACATTTTTGTATATTATTGCTTGAATACATATTTTAAATTTTTCTTTTTTTTTATGTTTAATTTGGAAACCAATAACAATTAATTTTTTATTTTTATAGTATGTTCTACCTGTATCTCTCCCAAACGACTTCGACAACAATGTTAAACAAGTTATATATGACCTTGGTAAATACATGAGGTAAGCATTTTTTATTTATATGCAAAATATTAATTTGGAAACCAATAACGATTCATTTTTTATTGTTATAGTATGTTATACCTATATCTCTCCCAAATGACTTCGACAACAATGTTAAACAAGTTATATATGATCTTGGTAAATACATGAGGTAAGTAGTTTTGATTTATATGAAAAATATCGCTACAATTTTTTGTTGTACTTAATGACATGATGTGTTAATTTAATTGTAATGTAATATATATTATGTGTCATTGAAATAACATTGCCTAATGATTTGCAGATGGTTGCCATTGAAATAAATCCATCAAGATGAAATAAAGTATTGGAAGAGAGAAATTCCTCGGCTAATGTGTGAAATGCAAAAGTATCTGCCTCCAAAATTTTTCAATGCACAAGAACACTACTTGATACACCATGTTGAAGATATCGAAATGTGTGGACTAGTACACATAAGGTCAATGTGGATGGTGGAGAGGCACTTGAAATCCTTGAAGGCTTTGGTTAGACAAATAACACGTCCTGAGGGTTCTATGGTGGAGGGATGTGTGGTATATGAATCCATGGTGTATATTAGTCAGTATCTTTCTATATTAGTTGTGCCAACTATGGATGTCGTGGATTGAATTTGGGATGTGAAATACATCGAAAAATTTGAAGGGGAGCACCTTTTGGGAAAAGGTAGAATGAAGAAAGTGAGAGGTAAAAGATTTATTATATATAATACATATAATGTTTCATTTTTTTACATCATGTATATGATCATATTAATTTAAGTATTATTATTTCATCATTTATTAATTAATATAATTTAGCATTGTTATAAGTTCTATTTAATATTGGTGAATTATCATTTTTTTATTCAGGTGCTCAATATTATGAGGCACTCCTTTTATACATTGCAAACAATCTCGAGTGGATGAGTGAATGGATTGAAAGATGTAAATAATGTAATGACGGTAGGTTATCATGACAACTACTGTCTGAATTGGTTAGAGAATCTTATTGTAGTGGAGATGGAAATTTTATGGACAGGGAAACTGACTTAGCATATGGTTTTAAAGATAGAAAGGTAAGAAATTAATTCACCTATTTTATTAAGTACTTATTTTATTTTATATTTATAATGTGACAACAGGTTTGATTTTTTAGATAATTTTCAAGCTATGTAAATTACATGATTAATTATTAATTGAGAATGCATCTTTTTCATGTTTGGCATATTGTAGTTGAAACACCACATGGCTATGTGGTGCAATGGTCGTAAATTTCGCATCAAAAAGTTGGATGATAATAGGAAAAATTCTGATAGTGGGATAACTACAATATTCCAGGTCACTAATGTTTCCTCCAAGAGTGGAAAACATCCTTGAGAATATGAAAATATATATTATGGGTTTTTAGATGATATAGTTGAGTGTGACTTTAATTCATTCAAATTAGTTTTGTTCGACGTCAAATGGTATAGGCTACGAATGAATGTATGTGATGATGACAAAACTCTTATTCAACATGAAAATGGATTTCCAATGGTTAAAACATCGCAGTTTGAAGCATGAAAAGATTGCTATTTTTTTTCCAAGCCAATGTGAACAGGTCTTTTACTTAGAGGTTCCAAGTGAGAATGGATGGCTCTTTTCTATTAGATATAATCCAAGAGGAAGGCCAGTAGAGTATACTATAGAGGAAGAAGATGATATTGATCAATAAGAAGATGATGTAGTAGCAGATGAGCAGGAATATGCATTGATAGACGAAGAAGATAAAGAAGATGAACCAAGCGTAGGAGATGATGCAACAATTATTGATGATGATGTCGACGAGGATATTCTTGAAATTGACATAATTGATGATGATGATGACATGGTCGATCATTTCAACACCGTTTTGAATAAGATGTTGATATAGATGTCGATCAGTTGGATGAAGATCAAGAAGATACAAAAGAAGAATGATATAGATGTTGTGTTAGAGTATGAGCTGGTATGTTATAACTTTATATTTTAATATGTATGAATTATTGTCTTTAAATAATTTACTTATGTGGGTTTATTACATGTTTTTTATTATGTCAAACCAACAAATAATGGCCATACTAGTGTATAGGCTAAACTAAAATTATGTTTTTATACAAACACATGAAAATTTTGTTTACGACCTTAATTAATTTTTGGTTTGTTCGTATTCTATTTCATAGATCGGGTATTGGGGAAATGAGAGTGATGTGAGGTTGATGTGAGGGGCCATATGAGATTCCAAATTCACGTGGTTGGCCATGTTTAGTAGAGAATAAATTATTCTTGACCAAAAGATTCTCATTCATCTTTATTTGCATCATCGTAAATGTCATCATTGTTCTAAGATTATTGTAGCGCTAAAATTGTTGAAATTGTTAGAAAACATTAGGTCAATTATGACATGATATTACCCTGCACCATTATCTTTATAAGACAAGAGTGACCTGTGAATGGGGCCAACATTGATTTTTTTTTTCAAATTGTTACTGTATGCACTAAAATTTGACATGGACAGAATCCTCGCATGCTTTGAAGATATAGGAGTTGTGTTTCTAGACTAAAAAATGACTTACAAACCTAGTATTATAAATAGATCTTTGGTTGATCCTTTAGTTGCATCATTACTTAATCCTAATTAACTGAGTAGTGAGACATTAAAAATTTCTAATTAATCATAAAATTAAACAAATATGGATATGATAGGGAAACCTCTAAACACCTAACCCATTTAACCCCCTAAACCCTAAACCTCTAACCCCTTAACCCCTAATCTCTTAAACCATAATTCCCAACCCCTAACCCATTTAACCCCCTAAACCCCTAAATCCCTAAACGCCTAAGTGGACTAGTTCGTAGGATTACAACAACGGAATTTGGTGGGTAAGTGGTTTTATCTGCGAATGGATGGCTCTCTAATGGAGTCCTGGGTTAAAGAACATTGATACCCTATTCTTAAGTACTCTCCTCTTTTCAACATTCAATATAATCAATGGTTATGCTTCCACTTTATTAATAATAGAAATGTTGCAAATATTTTTTGATCATATTGGGTTCATGGTTGTGGTTTCCTCTCTTTAAATCACTGACATGTGGTATTTGATCCATACCTAGAATTACCACGAAATAAACTAGTTTCAAGCTAAACTCCCTGGTTTACCACTCATATTTTGGTCCTGTGAATCACTAATCATGATCGGAAACTCCATTGGTAAATTTTCTTTCTTGGTGGAAGCAAGCTTGTTACAAAGAGATAAACATCACATGGATTTTGTTGGAGGTGGACTTTGATGTTGGCCTTCATGCAAAGGTGGACCTCAATTGGGGTGGCTTCTCTACTAGGCAACGAATTGACTATTGGATCGTGTGAGGGTGGTCGTGTAAAAAATACTAAGTTGTGACCACCCACGTGCCTTGTGCACGTTTGTGTGGCTCGTTTTCCATTTATTCCCTGGTGCCTTCATTTGGGCAGGTCAGGTTGTGTGAGGGAAGTTGTTTAAAAAAATTTAAGTTGTGATCACACATGTGCCTTGTGCACATTCGAGTGACCTGTTTTCCGTTTCCTCCATCGTGCCTTCGTTCGTTCGGGCGGGTCGGGTCGGTTCGTGCTGTGTGAGGGCACCCGAGGAAACATGTTCGGGAAGGTTGGGCTAGGTCGGGTTGTGTGGGGGAACCCAAGGAAACATGTTTGGCGGGTTGGGTCAGGTCGGGTTGGGTTGTGCCGTGTGAGGGTGCCCAAGGAAACATGTTTGGGCGGGTCAGGTCAGGCCAGGTTGTGTGAGGGCACCCAAGGAAACACGTTCGGGTGGGCTAGGTCGGTTCGGGTCGGGTCATGTGAGGGCGCCCAAGAAAACACGTTCATGTGGGTTGGGTCATGTCATGTGAGGGAACCTAAGGAAACACTTTCGGGCGGGTCAGGTTGGCTCGTGCTATGTGAGTGCGCCCAAGGAAATACATTCGGGCGGGTCGCGGCATGTTAGGTCAGATCGTGTGAGGGTGCCCGGGGAAATGAATTCGGGCGGGTCAGGTCGGGTCGGATTGGGTCATGTGAGGGTGGTTGTATAAAAAATGCTAAGTTGTGACTACCCGTGTGCCTTGTCATGTTTGTGCGATCCATTTTCCGTTTGCTCCCTCGGGCCTTCGTTCAGGCGGGTCGGGTCATGTCCTGTGAGGGCACCACAGGAAACACATTCGGGTCAGATCGTGTGAGGGACGCTGTATAAAAAATGCTAAGTTGTGACTTCCCATGTGCCTTGTGCACGTTCGTGTGACCCATTTGTTGTTTTCTTACTCGTTCCTTTGTTCGGGCAGGTCAAGTTCGGTCGGGTCATGTGATGGTGCGCAAGGAAACGTGTTCGAGTCGGGTCAGGTCGGATCGTGCCGTGTGAGGGTGCCCAAGGAAACACATTTGGGTAGGTTGGGCTGGGTCGGGTTGTGTGAGGGCGCCCAAGGAACACATATCGGTCAGGTCCTGTCCGGTCGTGTGAGGGTACCTAAGGAAACACGTTCGGGCGGGTCAGGTCGGGTTGGGTCGGTTCGGGTCATGCTGTGTGAGGCCCCCAAGGAAACGCGTTCACACGGGTTGGGTTGGGTTGTGTCGTGTGAGGGTGCCCAAGGAAACACATTTGGGTAGGTTGGGGCAGTTTGGGTCGTGTCATGTGAGGGTGCCTAGGAAAACACATTTGGGCAGTTAAGGTCGGGTTAGGTGGTGTTAGGGTGCCCAACCAAACACATTCAGGTAGGTGGTCGAGTTGTGCGAGGGCTGCCGTATCAAAAATTCTAAGTTTTGACCGCTCGTGTGCCTTTTTCACATTTGAACAACCCGTTTGCCATTTTCTCCATTGTGCCTTCGTTCGGGCAGGTCAAGTCGTGTCGTGTGAAGGCGCCCAAGGAAACACATTCGGGTCGGGTCAGTTCGGGTCATGTGAGGGAGGCTATATCAAAAATGCTAAGTTTTGACCACTCGTGTGCCTTGTTCACATTCGTGTGACCCATTTGCTGTTTACTCCCTTGTGCCTTCATTTAGGCGGGTCAGGTCATGTGAGGGCACCCAAGGAAACACGGTCGGGTTGGGTTGGGTCATGCCATTTTAGAGTGACCAAGGAAATGAGTTCAGGTAGGTTGGGTCGGTCGGGACGTGTGAGGGTGCCCAAGGAAACGAGTTGGGGCCGATTCAGGTTGGGTCGTGTGAGGGCGCTCTAGGAAATGTGTTTATGTGGGTTGGGACAACTCATGTCATGTGAAGGTGCCCATGGAAATTTTTTCAGGTGGGTTAGGTTGGGTCGGGTCATGTGAGGGAACCCAAGGAAATGCATTCGGGTGGATTGGGTCAGGTTGGGTCATGTGAGGGTTCCCAACAAAACACGTTCAGGCAGGCCAGGTCTAGTCAGGTTGGATAATGTGAGGGCAGTGGTATAAAAAATGCTAAGTTGTGACTGCCTGTGTTCCTTGTCCACATTCATGCGACCCGTTTTTTGTTTGATCCCTTGTGCCTTTGTTCAGGTGAGGCAGGACGTGTCGTGTGAGGACGCCCAAGGAAATGTGTTAGGGTCAGATCAGGTCGTGTCGTGTTAGGGAGGTCGTATAAAAAATGCTAAGTTGTGACTGCATGTGTGCCTTGTGCATGTTCATGCAACCTGTTTTCCGTTTTATCCCTTGTGCCTTCGTTCTGGCGGGTCGGGTCGGGTCAAGTTGGGTTGTGTGAGGGCGCCCAACGTTTCTATCATGACCATGATAGAAACCCCTCATACTTAAATATAAAAGTTAATACTACTATTTTTTGAAATTTGGCTTTTGATCCATAATTTATATAGAGATATCTTTCCGTCATAATCACATATGAAAATATTTTGTCGACGTGTTTCACCGAAAGATATCTATATAAATACTATTTGGAGATACTATTTTTGTTACAATAATTTTTTTCTGATATATTTATCAATCATAAATACAAATGAAATGACTTTATCAACCACATTAATATTACTAGCCTTAAAAATTTCTCCTCCTTAATATTTAATTTTGTTTTAAACTTATTAATATTACTAGCCTTAAACATATCACCTCCTTAATTAATTTTGTTTTAAACTTATTTGTCATGTACACAGAGTTTTCATTGTCAGATAGTCATGGCGGGATGTGCGTAGGTTGGGAATTTTCATTGTCCTGGGGTTTTCAGAGCTTAGTACTTTTCATCATAGTTACTAAGTTCGAATTCGAATTTGATTCGATATGAAAAAAATTGGTTACTTAAAATTCAATACAGAAAAAATTCGGGAGTACACATCTTAGAAATACTAAAATAATAATTTTTCTAATATTTTAAAATGTTGAAATATATAAGATAATATTGAAAAACTCAAAAACATCTTAAAAATTGTTCTTATATACTAAACAAAATGCATAGTTTTAAATTAGAATAAGAGATTGTGAGTGTTCATCCATATACAAAATTAAACGTATTATATAATGTGTAATATAAACTAAAAAAAATATTTAACATATTTCTATCTATTACATACCTACATATATTTATGCTGAAAGTCATTTTCTTTATGAGATTGAGTGGGCAAACAATGTGCACTCCACCCAATCAAAAAGTTTTATTTTCGTCCTTTGAGCGAATCATATTTTGACACGTTGCGCCAAATTTTGGGCTAATTTCACCGCCATCGTTATGGCAGGCCACAGTTTCTTCGTTGTACTAGTTTAACCAGACCTAAGAGTTAGATATGAAACAAAAACCCTTCATTTCTTTTCATTTTCATTTATTTTACCGTGAGCTCCCACATTTTTGGTTTCCCCTCAAGGTTTTCCCTCATATGATTCAACAGGAGAAACTAGTGATTTTTGTGGTCAGATTTTTGCTGGAGTATGAAGCCACAACCTCTATCAGTTCTGGAGAGGTATTTATCCTAACTTTTGCAAAATTTCCCAATTTTATTGTTGATTCTGTCTCACTAAATTTTACTGTAAAAAGGTTGTGAATGGTGCTTGTATCTTTATGTACGATTTCGATTCCTATCAAACACATCATACATTATTTCTTTGAAAACCCTGAAAATTTATTTTTCAGGGTATTTATGGTTATGTAACTGTTGAGATGAGGCAGATGAGAATTATCAGTGGACATAGTCGGGTATGAACAGGTGTATGTTTGTATAGGATATAGGGTTCAGAGCGACGATTTTGCAGAAATGTCGTGTTTCATGTTCAGACTAGCCTGATATCCTAAATTCAAGTAGTGGAACCCTAAAATTGATTTGGGGGTTTTGAATTATTCTAAGTTATACGATAATGATTGTTTTGCTGTTGGGCCAGTCGCGTTACCCAATTATTTGAATGGAAGTTTTGTGAAATTTGATGGGCAACTTGTTTGCCCAATCAAGAACGGCAAAGCTTGGATGGTGCTTCAAATTGTTTTGAGGTAGCCATTGGTTTTTCCGGTGATGCTTCTGATTTTGATTTTTCAAACTGTTATGGTGCTTCAAATTGTGCTAAGGCAGCCACTAGTTTTTATGGCAATGCTTCTGATTTTGATTTTCCGAACTGTGATGAATTTAAAATTGAAAGTAGTGTTGGAGGGAGTATCAATTTGGATCACATCGATGAACCCCAGAATGGATTTCAAAGTATTCCTTCTGGGGTTGGAAGTTCTGGGTGATTCGATCCTATAGGGTATTCTGACAGTTTTCTTCAAGGGATATCAATAATTGACTATTGGCATATTCCATTGCAGTTTCAGTTTTTGTCTCACACTAGATGGGAAGTAGGTTCCAAGGGCGAGGATGATGAAATGAAACTGGATACTCCTCCTTTCCAATTGAAAGTCGACTTCATCAAAATTCCATCATTCCTACCTCAAATACTCTGACTTATTTCCTAGAAATGGTTCTGCAAGTGCGTAACACATTTTAGGCCCTTGGATATGTATCCAAGATGTTGAATATGTCTTGGACATTTCTAGCCATTTTCGGATATACTGCCCAATTAGTTGCTTGGTTGCTTCTGGAAATCGCCAGTAGTTTTTGGCCTTATTTTATGCTTTTGGTTTTCTATTCAAAACAAATAAATCTCATACAAAAATTGAAAATTTTGACTAACCCAAATATGGGAAAACAAAACCCTCTAAATTTAAACAAAAATACAACAAAAACCGATGGATAAAAGACTTTACTTTTTAAAACCAAACAATGGAGTAGCAAGGATAAAATGACATTAACAGTACTGTCCTGGGTAGTTTTTTCATAACAGGTAGGGATAAAATGGCTTAGTGATCTCAGTTGTGTTGGAGGATTAAATGTGTCACCTTTAGCTCCAAGTTCAAAACTAAGAATTGGATCCAAGGACAAAATTATTGAGATTTGTATCTAGGGGAAACAAAAGAGCTAGGATATGTTACAAGAACTCTTCTGCTAGAGTGTAGATTCTTGATGATGGCTATGACCTAGGAAGCACCCTGATAATGGAAAGCAACGTTGTTTTTTTTCATTATTTCAATGATGAATCATCTATCAAAATCATACCTCCCATGAGAGACGAGCTGAGGATACCATCTGTGGCAGACTTATACTATGCAGGATCATACATGATTTCGACAGTTTTGAGGATCATTGAGTTGGGGAGGGAATACCCAAGATTATATGGTGTAGTTTTATTTAATATTAAAGGTGAATATGGCCATCAACTAGAGACATTAAAACAAGAAGCAGTTCATTCACGAGTTTTTATAAAGGTCAAATTTCACATACAAAAATTCATCTTAAATCAGACTAGTTAGATGATTGACGTGGAGAGTAAGATTTTATGATTATATGTAACACAATTTAAAAAAAAAATGCAGCACACAGATCCACTTACTCAACAACAATTTGGAGAGAAAAATATTTCAAAGGATGTCCCAATTTGGAGAGAAAATTCTTGTCGCTTTCTCCTCAAAATTTGTTTCATCAACACAACAAATTCTCATGTGAAGAATTGATCATCGATAATTTGGTTGTAAGGCATAATGATATCTACTCATTAACATTTCCTTAGGGATGTCCTAAGGAGAAATATTTTTTTAAAAGAGTAAATAAGTGCTTTCTAATTCAATGTTTGTAATTGTTCTTGCGGTTGGTGTCCCTACATTTCTCTTGGAGAAGAATGATCCAAGTGACTCCTAGACTCCCTCAGCTTGTTTCATGGTTTACATGCTACTGAAGATTTTCTATTCTCATATTAAAATTGAATGGATAATTTACCACAAGAATTTATGACTATCCTATCATAGCAGATCGTCAGATCACATAGAAAGGCCATTATATTCTTATATAATTTTCCCAGTTCTTTCACTCCCTTCTCTTGACAGAAAATTCCTTCTCTGAATGAGATTGAATGAATAAATTCCTCATAGGGATTTAATCCAAAAATAAATGATGATTTAAGGAGTTCACAAAATTCAATCAAATCTTTCTTCTATGGATTGAAAGAAAGAGAACCATTGAATGGAAGATGTGAAAAAAAACTTTATAATCAATCTCTAGGAAAGTATTATTCCCTTAAAAAAACTTGAAGAAGAAATATCTCTGGTAACAATTTCCTACACCCCAAGTATATGCTTCTACAGTTACAAAATTATGGAATTCTCATATCTTCCTCCCTTCATATGCTTCATAAGCCTAGAAATTTTAGTAAGCTCATTTCCTAGCTCTTTTGTAAATATGTTTCTTCGAGAAACACAACGAGCAAGAACCAAATATCCAAACCTGCACTAAAACCCTCTAAGGATAAAAATTCAATCAGAAGGTTCAACTCAAAATTTTTCCCTCCAATTGATTGTTGTTCAACCAAATATCTATCAAATTAAAAAGGCGTCCCAACTGAGTTGGGATATGACCGTGGAGGGGATTTTCTCTAAGATTAAGTGATCAAATTAATTCCTACCAATGTTGATCTCACCTCAATATATTTTGATGGGAAGACTGCCACACTTTACCTTCCAAAAGTAAAGTTGGAAAACAACACATAGGTGATACTAAGAATTCTGGTGGCTTTAGAACTCAGGCAACGTCGAGTGCAATGGATTTCACATGATATACTTATTCCATGAACAAGTTGACTGAAATAGAATAGGTTGTGAGATTTTTGAGACAATGGAATTATTTGTAACCACTTCCAAAGTGATGGAGAGGTTGCAAACCTCTGGAAAAACATAGGTAAGTGCATTCGTGTCATAAAGGTTCGATATCTTGAACATTTTTATAGAAGATATCAACAAATATTATAATAGAAAATGTGATGTTGTAGTGAATAAAAATATATTAGGGTTGTGACAATTCCTATCTCAGGTAGTTGTGGTGATAATTTTAAGCTTCACTTGCTTGTAGGCTTTATTATCTATCTATCTATGATTGAAACAAGTGGGTAGGCAAGTGGCAAGACTAATTTACATGCTAGAATTTTGCTGGTGGACTAATTGAATTTACAGTATTGAAAAATGCACAGTAATCCAATTTCCAATCGACGACAACCACTTCTAATAATAGTAGAAGGATTATTGCTTGATTGTACTATATTCTGTGTTGTGGCATGATATGTGTTGGTTGATGGACATTCTTATTCAGATGCCTGGTCATGGTCACATTATCGATTTTTTAGTCATCTCCACAATCATAAATTTGGAAACCATGTCCATACAATTTTCCATTTCTAAATAGTGTCGATACAATTTCAAGATTTAAATTTGAGCAAGCATTGTTTATTGTATCCACTAAACGTGTCGACACAATTTCAATATTTAAATTTGGGCAAGTATTATTTATCGTCTCCACTAAATTTTTCAATATAATTTTAGGATTTAAAGTTGGGAAAATATTCTTTATCGTCTCCACAACTAGACATACTAAAAACCATGCAGATACAATTTTCTGTTTGTAAACCATGTCGATACAATTTTTACTTTGTGTCTCTATGGCATGTCCAGGTGTTAAGGTGATATAGAATCATATCAATTCACATGTAATAGAATTTGTTTCAATCCACCTCACTGTATTCATTGAATATTTTTTCATTGCTCAGGTTTTTTCTCATTCAACGTGGTGAGGTTCGAAGGTTTGACATGTGTGTTTTGTGGCTTATCGAGGTTTACAATTCTATAACTTGTTGAATAGTTTTTTTTTGTAACTCATCCATATAGGGGTAGATGAATTTATTTAGCTCCAATACATCCATGATATAATGTAAAAAATATAAACATGTGTAAATTAGTGATCTCGGAAAGGACATGAGTGAGGAATAACCATCATTATCTTGCTTGTGTACTACCAGTATGAATTTCTGGGAACACTGGTACGAGAATCGGGGTAATTTATTTTAGTTTGTTCTTTCCCAACATGATTATTTCATAGTTTCCTTGTGCCTCAAAGATAAAATCGATCCTCTGGGTGCATTGGACAAGGAAGAAATTCATCCAGGCGGGGGATACAATTTGGGTAGCATCCATGATGAAATGCAAGCAGCCATAATAGGAATTTACTGTATCATAGATGAATCCTGAAACAAAATTGTATAATGTGTTGTGTTGATTCCTTTATTTATAATTTTATTACATACCCTGTAATACCTTCAAACAATTATTCTTCACAAGTCTTGTTTCCTTTATTTTCGCATAATATGTGCACTCATTTGTTGATGAACAATGTGATGTGTCATGCCACTTTTAATGTGAAATTTTCTGATTATAACTCCAATGAAACCCTAAAATCCATCGTGGATGAAGTTGTTATGCTATGGTTATATCCTACTCTTCATTCTAATTCTTGGTCATGGTCACATTATCGATTGTTTCGTCGAAAGACAACAAATAACTTTACCTTTTCCTTTTCAAGGATACTGGTACGTTTTTATTTATAGTAATGTATTTATATGTGAGTATTTAAAACAAAATAAGGAACCTTAGTGGCATGGGAGGAGAATGTAATCTTATTGACTAATTTTAAGGTGTGATTTTGATTGAAACTAGGAACAATTTGATTCGTGACATTATAATTGCCTTTAAAATTATGATTTAAATATTTTAATCTGCTCCAAATTGGCTTAAGGTCTCAGGATTGTAAATTAGATAAATGAATTAGCTTAGATTTATTTGTGCATGAACATTGGCTTGTGCGTTCTAGTGCATATTATCTCCATAAGTTTAACATATGCCAACAGTCTCATCTATAATTTCAATGAAGGTGAAAAAAAATTGCATTGTCGACCAAACAAAGATTACAACATCCTCTAAATACCTTTAAATTAGACAATAAAAATGACCTTTTTGTGAGCCTTGGGATGATGTGTCAGCATTAAAAACCTCATTGAAGGGAGCATTGTGCTGGTCAAATGCTTGAAAACTTTAAATTCAGGATGTTTGGGAATCTGTGGCCATGAGCAAAAATTCAGGCCAAATTCTCTTCATAGTGCTTGAGATCTACAAGGTGTTGTGGGACTTAATGCCCGACATCAAAACCATTTATTATCAGGAATATTGTGGGAACGTGAGGATGCATGCATCTACGAACTTAGTTTGGCTTGGGGAGTCAACATTGGAAATAATGACCACATTCAAAAATTAAATCTAGCAGAGAATTCAAAAACCTCGGTCCTGGGATGAACGATTCATCCATTTAACTTCCAGATTCCCGACTACTCCTTTCGGCGTTCATTTGCACCTCTCGGTGCAATTGATAGTTATATCTTTCCTCCTTTTTACAATCATATTGTTCCATAGTTTATTATATCACTAAACCATCATCTTTTACAACTTTCATTAAAAGATCCACTTCAGTAAGAAATTTTATAATAGTGATGGAAAACATGCTCTGCTTTTGTGGTAAACCAAAAATACCAAATTAATAACTGTATGAAATTTCAACGGGGAACAATATGCAATTTCATGAATGTGAAAGGGTGTATGAAGAGCATGGACACTTAGAAAGTTGTTTTTTTTTGGCCCCGTAAACGGAACATGTTGTGTTTCCTCCTATAAACTGAACATGCCAAACTTCGAATTGGTGTATTAATTCATGAACCGAATCGAACCCTCTTATTTTTGAATTTATTTTTCCAATTCGCCTAAATTGGGTTTGGAATCGAAAACTCGTATTTTGGTATTTTCAGATAGTCATGGCAGGATGTGTGTAGGTTAGGAATTTTGATTGTCCCAAGGTTTTTAGAGCTTAGCGTAGGACTTTTCATTGTCAAGGGTTTGCATAGGATAACTAGAGGGAGAACTTGGTAACGATAGATTGACTGACCCTTAAAGAGAAGAGGATCAATAGTTTCTCGATTAAGAGAAGAGGATCAACAGTTCTGATTCTGAGGAAGCAGTGGAAGAAATTATTTTCACAGAGAATTTGATTTTCTACCAAATAATTGCCCATCTCTTCGAATGACATGAAGGGCATGTTGCAGGTAAGCTTTGTATTTTCTTTATAGTTGATATGTCTAATCTACTGTTGCATTCATTGTTTTTTTTCTTTTGTAAGAGGGCTTTGCTCGGGATTACCCTCTCAAATTTTTTTGAGGAATTTACTATATCTTCCATCTCAAAATTATTTGATTTAAGCATTAATAGATTTATTCTCAAATTTTTTTATGGTTTTACTATATATTCTATCTAAAAAATCTTCGATTTAAGCAGCAACAGGGTTCTTCTGTCGATTTTTCATTGAAAAAATTCCTCTCTAGCCACTCACCCTTCAGCCCTGCCTTTTCTAGATTACCTTTAGATTCAACATGAAATTCTTGGGGTGGGGTTAAGGTCTAATTGGAATCTTCCAAGTTCTCTCAAGGTTTCCCGCAATCAAGATCAACTATTTATTTTCAATTTCAACATTATTCCCTGAAAATTGTATGACAAATTAGAAAGGAAAATCTCTCTTTCTAGTCATTTTTCTACATTATATCATGCATCCTTTCTACATAGTAAGACCAGTGGAATTTTTTATTGGCCAAGTAATCAAAACTTCCATGAATTTATCTACATATATTTTAAGTTTACATGTTTCTTGTTTTAAGTTTCCTTTTACATCCTTACATGAATAATAAATATTAAAAACTCAAGGAATATATTATTTGTTTGTAATACTTTGTCACAACGATACATGGAACAATACATAAAGTTGAGATTATTATTCTCAGGGACCACATTATTAGGTTTTTCCATTCTTGTCTTCCATATGTATAAATATCGACAAAAAATTTGTGAACCCTACATATGTGCAAACAACTAAGCCCCATCTATGATATTTTGATGTCCATTTTATTAATCATTTTCTTACCATAGAACATGTAGTTTTACATTGTTCTTGTACGGATTAATAAAAATCAACACTTGTAAATTAGATATATATTATCTATCCAACACTTCAAATAAAGATGATTTGTACTGTCTCAGAAAAATTGTATACAAATTACTCATGGATATTGAAAGTGAGGAGAAACAGTTTCCATCAAGGCAATTGGTGAAGTAGAGTGTATAGGTTGTGAGTGAATTTATCTGGTTGTCTTATTGTTTCCTTGAGTTTTGCTAGAGTGTTGGATTTCTGTATTATTTTCTATTGTAGAGTCTAACTGCGTGTATGCAGAGAATATTTTATTGCAAATTTCTGGGAAGGAGGGCCATTATTAAAGAGTATTTCTACAAGTACATGCATCCCATTTTGGATTCAACGTTGACCTTGAAACATCTTTATGGCCTCAGTGTATGAGACAAATTAGTTTGTTTTTGCTCTATATTTACTTCATGTATATAAGGAGATAGATTATTTTGCATGTTCCCTAAGGTGGTTGTGAGTGATATCCTTTTACAAATGTGATTCTAGGAAGCACATTGCATGGCAAAGGCTAGAAATCTTGGAGTTGCATAATACACCTATATTAATGAAAAATATTGGATGCATTCTCATATATTAAATTATGAATGTCCTAGTTTTTCTTGCCTAAAATTATCGCTATAATAATTTAATACAACTATATAGAAATGGATGCAAAATTTTGGATACACTCTCATATAATAAATATGAAAGTACGCCAACTATATTTAAATTAATCATCATTTTTTCTCCTTTTAGGTGACAAAACTGCAGATCAATGTGTGTTCTTAAGTCAGGTTTCTTCTTTGCTGCCTCAGAATTTGGGAATCAGGATCTCTACCAATTACAAGGTATTGGATATGATGCATATGTTGAATCATATTTTTCTACTCTCATGGAAATTAGAGGGATTTCAACTAGTTTTCTTCCAGCATAGGGGCCTAAAAATCCTTGTTAAGATTGACAATATAGAGAGCCTTATTCCACTCCTTTACATGAAAGTTAGCAATCTCTTTGTTACAAAGGTTATTTCATTTAGAGTCTCCTTACAATGTAACTATGTTATAACCTCCCTGAAGAGCCAATAAAATGCCTTAAATCATACCATTTTTCTTGCATGAATTGTGGGAGCATTGTCCTAAGAAACCAACTTGGCTTGTAAGAAAATCTCATTATCATCATTTAATACACAACCAATCCTTGATACCCTGGGATTGTTTTTGGATGCCCCATCAAAATATATATTTACCGTTGTGGCGGGGGGATCCTAAGGAATTGTGACTGCTTTGATAAGGGAGGTTGATTGGTAGGGTGTTTTAAAAGACTTCAAAATATTTGTCTCCTTTGTTTCATTGCATATTTTAGCTAGAGACATTTTAACTGATTTAACCAAATCTTATTTTATCTGGACCAAAAACTTTTCAACCATGTATATTTTTCCTTCAAAAGTTATGGAAATTGGGTTTTCCTATGTGAATCTGATAGATTAATGCACCCATATCCTCATCCCATTATTGTATAAGCAACCAACTATGAAAAATGAAGCACAATCTAAATGCCATTGACGATTGCAAACTTGATCCATGCATATGCTCATGTTGGGATATATTTAGTTTGTGTAAATACTATATTACTCCATGGAATTCAGTTGGGAAATAGAGAATGATGTCAAATTAAAGTCCATAAACTAATAGACAAATGTTGTAGTGCACTTACTACATGGTTATTTCCAAGTTCATTCCTAAGATACTTGGACATGAAGTGCGGATTTATGAGGCAAAGAGAATGAAACTTTATTGTAATGATTTTACAATAAGTAAATATATCTTTTCATGTTCTATTGATATCCTTGGCTCTTTGTGCAACAATATTTAATGAAGTTGATTAGGTTCATTCTAGTATATCGATTGTTACCAAAGCCTTGCAAGGTGCATGGATTTTTCACCATTTTCTAAAGGGGGAATTAACTTTTCTGTGAAATTCATTAATAATAAATGTAAAGCCACACCATAAAGACACATGGTTTAATTATTCCAAAGAAAATATTTTCAATTTAGTTTGGCATTATGATCATTTAGCATTTTTCCACCTCCTGTCATTCTTTGTGAAGTGCTTTCCTTTCCCTTAAATAAATCTTATGTTGCAAATTTTCACCATGTGTGTGCCAGAAATTTCTAATCTCATTCAAGGAGAAGACCGGGTTTTTTTCTTTATTACATTCATGTTCTTTTGTTTTCCATACATACATTCTTAGATGGGATTTTTATGGTTTCATTCAATTTCAATATACGTTCATATATCTTTTGAGATAAATGTTTTTGGTTTCTTTGTAAATCTGTGAGTTAATGAATATCTAAAATCCTGGTTTGTCTAGGGTAATATAGCACATTGTGATAATGTGGTTTGTTTCTCTCTTGTTATTGTGAGGTTGTAAGGTTATAAACTATCATATTTTAGAATAAAGAGTTTGATCCTATTTTGTTTTCCTGGTCTCTTTTTTTTCTCGTCTATCTGTGTTGTTTTCTAAGATTTAGCAGACATATCAATTCACATATTTACTCAGATTTATGCTCATTTATTTTAATCCAATTATTCTGATGTCTTTGATACACTATTGTTGTTTTACATGTTTTCAAGACCATATAAGTGATAGAATTCAACACCATGGCACTAAGGAAGGATTATGATTTCAACTCTCTTCCATAAACCATATATTTGTGTTGCAGGTTTCTTTTTTAGTCTGCCAAATATAGCAGTCCTACAACAATAGAAAAACATCCAGATGAAGATTTCGCTCTGAATTTTGGTTTTGAAATCCCCCAGCTGAGCATCGGAACAACATTGGAAAGGATAACATTGGGCATGATTTGTGCAGAAATTTGTTGATTTAGTATAAAATATCTAGTCTGATATAAGTGTCCCTTATTCGGGTTGCTACCAATATGTTGATAAGATAGATGACATGATAAAGTCACATAAATTTTTCTAATTCTTCCTTAATCAATTGAAGAGAGAGGGTGAGAATGCTGAGAGTTTTTTAGTGAACTTTTTTAATTTTAACATTTTATATGTATACAAATAAAATCCAAATAATGAATAATTTTTTTTGGAAAAAAATCTTACATATCATAACAAAACAATCAAATTGTACTTCAAGAATCATACATCATGGAGCCAAGGGGTGGCCATATTGGTTTCCCCTCCTTATAAATGTGCCTCTAAATTGTTGTGTTGTATGTTGGTCTGAAAACTTAGAGAAGACACTATCATAATATTTCTGATTTACTATTTATTCTCATTAAACTCGAATGTCATTTGATGGTAAATGTGTACTCTTCAATGCACAAAGTTTATGTATTAGAAAGGTAAATTTAGAAATTATGCCAGTTTGCGTTTTGTGTTCAGGTTAGATATTTTTTTCAAATTTTTACATTTCTAATTTTATTGAAATGTGGCAGACTGATCGTGACACAGGAACAAACTCAGGACATGTAAAAAAATAACAATTTCTCTTTCAAATTAGTTTCTTTATCTTTAATTTTATTTATTTATTTATTTCATGGTTCTAATTATTTTATAATGTTGCGGGATGATCGCGGAAATGGGCTAGCCGAATAACATGTAAAGTGCCAACCTGCTCTATCTTCAGGTATTTTAATTGTTTACATAATTGAAATAATGTTAATTTTTTTCAAATATGCAGACATCTAGCGATGGTGTGCATAATGATTCCCTTAACGAGGAATATTTGTATTCATCCCCAAGTCCATTTGTTTTTATGGGAAAAAAGATTCAAAATGCAAACAAGGAACTTGAGCGTTTGATAGACATTGTGCTTCAAACACCTGAAATAGAACAAAGGATATTACAAGTTATGACCCAAATTTAGACATATGAGGTAATATCAAAAAATCAAAAGGATATTTTAAATTTTATGCATAAGATCAATTGTGATAGGTTGATTTATAAATTTTACAATAAACTAACAATTTTTTTTTTCTTATGTACCTTTTTTTGCAACCTATTGTCCCCAGTGTTGGTGGTAGTGGAACACAAAGGCAAGAGATTCGTGAGGAAACCCCCCATACACCTCGTATGCCTTTAGGTTGAAGCCAAGAAACAAACCCCCGAGAAGACACACATCCAACTATTGAACATGGTGGTAGTGATGAGGGTGATATGGCTAACTTTATGATTGCGTTTCCTGGAGCTACACGTGTCACCTCCATGGGGACCATTCCAGGCATGTTTTGGGTGAACAATGAAAGTGTTCCTATAAATAAAGTACAACTCCCAGGTAAGTTTTAATATTTTAACTATTTCATGTACTCTATCTAAAACATATTTTATCATGATTATTATTTTAAAATTAATGATATTATCTAATTCTATGTAGGAAACAATGATTTCTATAGGGCCTTGGAGGGAAAGGCATTGGTAATTTTTGGCCCAACCATATGCACAAGGTGGAATTCCCATAATTCCAACCTGAAAAGAGAACTTCTATATTGTCTAGAAGGCCTTTTTGAGGTGGGCACATTTGATAGAACAACGGTCGCCCGGGTAGTTGGCCAATATCTGAAATATATGCGGGACACCTATAGGACTTACTTGAAAAATAACTCTAGATATGAGCATCCTCTCATAATTCCAGAGAGGGAGTGGAGAGCGCTCATCGAGGACTGAAAAGAGAAAAAGGCCAAGAAAGAAGGAAAAATGCTAACTGGACCCACAAGATAAATTACAACTTTAATTCAATAGCTTTAATTTTCTCTATGTCTAAAATAAAAGTGTGCTACATATCTGACTTCAAGCTTTTGATGATAGGTTTCTTGACACCTCAAAGGAAACCAAAGCTAGGATTGAAAAACAAGGCCAACACAAGCTAGACCAGGGCAGCTACTTGAAATTAGCCACAAGAATTGTAAGTAGCTAAACATCTTATGAATTGTATCGCGTTCCAACATTTTTGTAATCCCATCAAACAACATTAAAAATACACAGTATTATGCAATGTAGGGTGACGAATTTGGAACGGAAACCACAAAGGAAGACAAAGAGATTGCTTTTAGTTCTGTCTATCAAGCCATAGTTGAACGTCGTAAAATCTTGGGACGACTCCCAAGATCCAATATGCCTAATAAGGTAGAACATTAACCTTTCAACATGTTTTTTTTTGTCCATAAATTTAATGTCTAACAACTTTGTTTAAATCAGGCGAGCAACACTTTAAACGAGCCAAATAACCCATTTTTAGAGCAGTGCGTTAAGATTGAAATATTGTCAGAACATGGTCCTCACGTGCAGCCTAATCATTTCAGTGAGGACCAGGCTGACAGTGTTGCTATCAATGAGGCTCACGATGGTAATTAATTTCTACTTATAATTTTTTCTTCTTATACAATGAGAGTTGTGTCCTTGTACCATTTTTTGTTTAAATGAAAAACAATTTTGTACTTGAGCATCCTACCACTGGAGAGGAACACGGGGCAACGGTTCCAACGATGACAACTGGTGCACTAGGTAAATAATGTCATTGCAACTTTTTTTATTAATATTACCAAAATACTTCAATGATATTTAAAAAATAGCGATTTAAATTTAATATTATTTGTTTTTGTAGGTGATGCCCCATCACTGCATGAGACCAGACATCGTGAGTACCCGACTAAGTCAGCTATGCAGGAAAGACACCGAACACATGTAGAGAACAATGATGTTGATGATGTAGTTAGGGGCTTTAGAAATAGGAAGAAGCAAAAGAAAATTTCATTATGTAAAATATTGTATTACTATAAGATAGATGATGAACAACGTACCATACTTGGAAACTTTTTTGAGCTATATAAAAACTCATTTATAATAATATTTTTATGCCATACACTTTCAATGTTTTATTGTGTACTTTTTTTGCATTGCTTTTTAATTAGTTATTGAATATTTTTTTGTGCTCATGTTCGTAAAACATGAAATATAGATTGGGTATTGGGGAATTGAGAGTGATGTGAGGGTGGGGGGAGAGGGGAAGGGGGTCATAATACTTCCATCTTCACGTGTTTGGCCCTGTTTAGTAGAGAATAATATATTGAAGCGATTTAATCTTGGGGAAAACCTCCCTCAATGCAATGTAGCAAAAAAAAAGTCACTTTTGACTTAGTTGCTACTCTTTCAGATCATGGGAGGCTTGTTCCATGTTCAAGCAACTCCAATAATTTTTTCTTGAAATGAAGAGGAGTTTATTCAGATATGTTTTTACATTGTCGACATATGTTCTAACATTATCATAAGAATGCATCTTAGAGTAAAAAATACTACAAATATTACTTGCATTTATTGTATAAATAATTATGGATGTTGAATGACTTGGCAGTGCAGGTACAAATCCTCTTGCATCATGAGCAATAACAACTAGCTGCATAGCGGGGTTCCTAAATGTGTTACAATGGATTGAGGTGGATATTTCACTCTTAGACTTGATTATGAGAAGGAATAATGGGATAGAGAAGCTGGCCACTTTAAAGGAGTTGTCGGAAACAACATATGTAATACTTTTGGTCTTCATTTTACATTGTGTGTGTGCATTCGTGTCACTGTGATTGTGTGGTGTGCATGCTCCTTTTCACTATTTCCAGAAATTTGTATTGTTATCAATTTGTTTTTTGTGGTGATGTAGAAAAGTAGAAATAATATCTATATCATGAATGTCAAATAATTATTTTGTTTCTGTGGCCTAATGTTTTCTCTATTATGGCAAGATATTTGAGACATTCAATTGGTTGCAGATTGTGTCCAAAGATCTTTCTGAGCTCGTACATTCCCACAAAGACCTAGAAAAGGATGCAACTCCACATTATCACAAAGCTATCAAATTTTATGACAGCCTTACAAAAGAACTTATCAACCAGGGTCATGTACTAGATCATTTTGTTTGTGCACTTGACCAAGTTTGTAGTGTCACATTATGTAAGTTCCTTTACACTTCATAATTCAAGATCAAGCTTGTTCATGTTTATGATCTAGTTTTTTGTATGCGTTTTTTCCTTTATTTGATTTTAAGTTTGAACATGTTTTTAAAAAATGGAACCTTTTTTGTTTTTATACTATTAATATATTGAAATATACCACAGTTCATGAATTTAAGTTTCATGTGAATAAATAATATATTGTTACAATCATAGTTTAATATTTTAGAGCATGTAAGGTTTTGGAACCATCTTGGTGGTTTACATCATATTTTGACTTGGAAACATGCATTATTCCTGTTCCGACTATGTGTAGGAAGAATGATGCTAGAATCATGTCCCCATCAAATGTTATTTTTCCCATTTGAGTTTCAAGGGTAAAATATATGTCTTTGGTGCAATGAATTTCTCTGTAGTTGTTATGTAAATAATGATCACATATGAAATAATTTTTATTAAGTTGCATGAGTTTTGGTTGTAATATTGTATGTTGGAATCGTAGCAACAACTGTTGAATAATCACACACCATTAACACACATAAAAGCACATAGATTTATACCCAAACACAGTCATGGTGGAAAAGGCTTCAGCCTCACGGCTTCCCCACATACTTTCTCATTATTAAAAGAATGTAATATTACAATTAAATAGATGAAGAGATTGTGTCTCAAGATAGTGCGTTATAACTTGGACACTATGGTTGAGACAATTTCTCAACCATACATACACCAATCTAGGAGCTACCTAAACTAACCCCTAACTTAGAGGAGCAACCCAATCTAGAGAGTTAGGCATAAATTCATAACTATTAATATTTAATTAATTTATTTTGGATTTATAATTGTTTTATGAGAGAGGATAAAATTCCCCCCTTCAATGATAAATCCAAAATAAGAACGAGGAACTATCTTCCAAGTTCTCATGTTGATCCTTAAAAACATTTCCTGAAAAACTGCCAAAGATGGATGCTGAAAAAACTGTAATCTGAAGAGACCATGAGTCAGCTGCATGTCTGATTTATCTCTGAATTTTGCTTGAAAACTACATCACGTGCCAAGTTGCAAAAGGATCCATCTTTCCTTTGCGTGAAATCAACATCCTTTGTCCACTGACAAAATTTGTTTAACGCCCACTGGTTGATGATGTCAAAAACAACTCACTATTTCTTTTGCTGTGTTGAAAACTTCTCACTGTTGCTTCGCTATCGAATTCCCACTGGAAAATTTGTTGATGCCCACTGGCTGCTTTTGCTTATTTTGTCAAGACTTTCAGTCTGACAACCACCGTCAATTTCATTGACATTTTTCCCCCTTTGTCAGCTAAAAGGAGAGATAATCCTCTCGAAATTATTTCTAAACTCCCCCCTTCAGGTGTAGGATTGGTGCACTGGTGTAATCCACCGTTCAACTGCATGAGAGTACCATCTTCTTTTCACTATCGTCTGCACTAGGTGTGATTTTATTTGGTTGTAGAACTGATACAATATTTTGACTGTGGACGACCATTCCCAAGAATCAATCCATTCATAGTTTATCTTTAATCTGGTTGATTGTTGTTGGCTGTAGCATTTATCTGATGAATTATTTGGATTGTCATAATGGAGACAAGGATGGAGATCAAAACAATGATCTTCCAAGAAAAAGATATTATTTGGAAAAGCATTGTTGATTCCATGAATGAAATATGGCTAACTATTCAAATTATATTTGAACAGAAAGATCTGATTGGATAGGTAAGTAATGACATAGAAAAAGCAAACAAGGAGCTTTGTAGGGATGCTTGAGACAACAAAAAATATTATCATATTTTTGAATTCCAAGAATGGGTTTGAATTGGAAGCACTGGGAGTGGAGGACAGAACAAGAACCATTCTAGAAGTCAAGAAGGTGCTCAACAAAAAGAGTTTGGTCATACAGTTAGACGAAAATTGTCACAACTTAAAAATTGGTGTCAATAGATTCTTTAACAGAATCGAGCCACTTACCAAGAGAGGGTTAACATCACTATTTATAATCAATGATAAGCTTATGCCTAGACAAGATTATGTAAAGAAGCTGAAATAAATTTCCAAGGACACAACTAAGTTTGGAGGGATTAAAGGTTCAATGAAAGGAAGAGCGTTTCTCAAAGCTATGTATAATGATTTATTCATACATCATGAAATCAAGCATATTTTTGTGTTAAGGCCAAATTTTATGAAATTCACAGAGATAGATGATATATACAAAAATTTGATTAGGATCAAAATCCCAAATGAATAGTAATGGGAAAAATTGTGTGATTACAAGGAAGGGTGACAACTAGTGCATCAACAAATCAGCCAACTCAACGAATAAGTCAATTATGTATATCAGCGTATCAAATTAGCATATCAACATCAGATTATCCAAATCTGCCAGCACATCAATAGATTAAAGAAAGAAACAACGACCTTCTAGAGAATAGGGCCAAATGTCAGGGTTATACCATCGTGTCCACTATGTGGTCACACTAGTCAATTTTTTATTATTATTGTAATTAATAATAGATTTCCCATGTAGATACGGAAATCGCCGTAGAGTTAGTTAAATACTGCATTTCTTTTCAATATCAGGGGTTGAACCCTAGAGTATAAGAAATTTCTATTGGAGCATTGTATATTTGAAGCTGAGTATCAATAATAAAAGACCATTTTTCAAGATTCTTGAGCTATATTTATCTGGTGATGTATTTTCTTTGTTGTGTTTAATTTTTTCCACTATTATTTCTTTCAGTGAATCATTGAATTCTAATTCTAAAACAAAAATATGAAGAATTAGATTGTTGTATAGAGCACCTTAATTCTGGTTGTGTTTACAATATAAATGTTTATCTTCTGAAGTCCGGTTAAGAAATACTTAATTTCTTTTTAATCACTACCAAATTCACTTTTTCTTCCATCTTGTGATTCATTATGTTTTAAAAAGATCTAGAATGTGTAGTTAGCTTTCCTTACAGATGCTCTTGAAAATTTGATGCAACAACCCAGCCTGTTATGACTCCATAGCCCAATGGAATTTGTTTAATAAAATCTCCTAATCCAACCAAACAATCAATAAAAAAGAAACCCCACAATCAGTATAACTAGAATAATATCACACATCATAAAACAAATCCAAATCTTAAAGAGAGATAACTCTCTAAGTCTAGGAGGGATAGATCCTAGGCTCAAAAGTGGTTTTGATGTTGTCATTTTATGATTATTCTTGCCAATCTTAAAATTATAGAAAAATAACATAGTGGTGACCATACCGGGGACATAACCTAAAAAAAAAAATGTTATTTCATTTGAATTCAAAAACCTCGGTTAAAAGAATTGTATGATAGAAGTATTTTCGAAGAATGGTTTCTTTCAGTTTTTAAAAATAATCAGTTGTATGTGCTTCTAATCTAAATTCCGGCGCCTAAAATAATGTCTACTAGATCCCATCCTGATCCAAATCCTCCTCCTATAGTTGACAATCATGAGAATATTTTAAGAAAAACTCCTAGAACTGAAAGCCAAACAAGTAGCAGATTTCATCAGAGCAAATTCCTTCCTTGAAAATTTGTCACTTTACATGACATTAAATTTGATTTACATGTTGAACAAGGTTTATTCAGGACTAAAACTGAGAATTGGAATGAAAAAATAGTATTTGATCCATATATTTTGCAACAAATTCCAGTGAGAGAAGCTTACTCACAAATTCAATCTGAGATTCAGCTTCTCCAGGATTTTGATAGTCTCCAAGTTTTGGAAACAGAGTTTACTTCAAATTTTGATGATGCTTAACTTCAAAAATTTGTAGAATTAACTACATTGACTATAACAAATTCTTCTTTTACTTCTCAGACTTCCCATCTTAAGTCGACTGGTCCTACGATTTCTACAATCCCCACCACTTCTTTTATTCTTCCTGATAAGAGCACTCAAACATCCACACATACATCCACTCCCATCATCCATCCTACTTCATCCACTGTCCACCTTCCTCCACCATCTCTGCCTATCATGGCATCTAGATATGCCTCATTGGTGTTTCTATCACCATTGGTACCTATTCCACGGGATTAGTAGTCTAAAATTACATTACATGATGGAACTTTCCCTCTGACTCCCCAACAACGTGCTGAAAAAATGAATGACTATTTTGACCTTCAATAGGTAGATGAAGAAAGTGTTAAGTTAAGGATGTTTACTTAGAGTCTTAGTGGAGAAGTTAGGAAATGGTTTAAAGCTTTACCTGCAAACAATATCAATGACATCCATGCCTTTCATCAAACATTCCTAAATAGGTGGGAAGTAAAAAAGAACCCTCTTCAAATATTATCTAAATATGAAAATATTATAAGGGCCCCAGCTTAAAGTGTTTAGGATTATTGCACCAGATTCAATAGTTCATATAATGGAATACCTTCTCATATAAAACCACCACAGGGTTTGGCCTTGGTTAAATTCCCAAATGGTTTCAAAATAGGAATGTATTATCAGCTAAGGTAAAGAAAATCATCCACATTAGAAGAAATGTAGAGGGATGCAGTGAGTGTTGAAGCCAACTTGTTAGAAAAAAGAGCTAGAATGTGAATTGAAAGAAGAGTTACTATACGAGAACCTTCAACTTCCACCTCTGATATTAAAATTAACTCATTAGTTAGGATGATGGAGAGAATCATCTTAAATGAGAGAACTGTTCCCAAAGAAAATTAACCAACTCCTCAAAACATAAATCAAAATCCTATAAGAAACCCTCCTCAGATAATATAGAGAGATAAAAGATGTCCTGATCAGCAGATTAGGCCTCCATTCCAACCGAATTAAGCTGATTAGGATGAAGGAGTAGTTGAGGAAGTAGAAGAAAATCAGATAAATTTAATGGGAATTAATGAAGATGACTCCGTTTTTCTCACCCAAGAAGAACAATAATTATTTTCATTGACTCAAACATAGTTAGAATCTAAAGAATCTGATGATTATAAATAGGGATTTGAGAATGATATCATGGAGGTTCATAGAAAATACAACCTTAGAAGCAAGAAAAACTTTGTCAATTCCAATAAAAAGAATTCAGAAAATACTGCCAAAAAAGTCTGTGAAACTGATCTCAACAAAACAACAGAAAATTCAAAGAAAATAATGAATAATTTAGAAAAGAAGAACATAGAAAAAATTACTAGGAGAAAAATCGATACACCTCCCAAAATTTCTCAAACTGATATTCCTAGCACAAGTAAACAAATTGAATTTACCCAAAAAGTAGTGGCTGAAAGAACTAATTTTTCAAATCTGCTAAAAGTTCAAACACCATTAAACATTGAGAATGAAATTGCTAAACTGGAAATATCTATTCCTCTTACTGAATTGATAAACGAGAATGTGTATAGGACTCAGGTCCTAAAGGTAATAAACATAGGGAAGATTACTAATATTATCAATTTAAATTATGATCAACTTGAACTTTTTTTTGGGCCAAAAGTTGATGGTAAACCTCAGGAAGGAGGTGTCCCTCCATTTTATGTTAGTCTTAATGTTCATGATAAAATTCTCCATAATTCCATGTTGGATTTAGGTGCATCACATAATCTCACACCCATGCCTACCATGGAGAAGCTTGGTCTTGAAGTTACTAGACCTTACAAATATTTGTACTCATTTGATTTGAGGAAAGTTAGATGTCTAGGTCTTCTCAAATATATTTGTATCACTTTAGCTCAAATACTAGAAAAAATTCTATTGATGGATGGTGGCTTGAGGGGTCCTGACCTAGGTTCGGTGTGCAAGGTTTGCCAACAAACCCCTATACTACTGGCCCTTTCGGCAGTGACCTACTTTCGCAGGTCACAGTCTCACCCGAAGTATTATGGGTGGGTGCTGGAACCAGGTTTCCGCACCCTGAGAAAGGAAGGGTAAGGCAAGCAGGGCTGCGTTCTGTTCAGATTACTACATTTATTCACAGGGTTAATTATGTATCTATTTGCATCCACGTGCACTAGGTCTACAATTATATGCTTTTCATAACATCAACACAGTGTTATATAAACAGAGCATAATAGATCTAGATCCAAGCATTCAGTACACAGAATTTCACAGCAGAAAGAAAGGAAACATATAACAAAATAATTATCAGTAGTTCATATAACAATACTCAAGGATTCAGATCTCTAACAATCCTTCGCATTCATTCATTCATCAACCTTTCGTTACAATTCCCTTCCCAACCTGCGCACACAGCAGCAGGGTTCGCACATAGCTGGACTAGGATCTCCACGCACATAGCCAATAGGAGTCCGTTCCCCAAAACCCAAACAGATAGCTTAAACAACAGATCGCATCAATAGCTCATCCATTCCTCTCCTTTACAATCCAAAATGCATCTCTATTTATAACTATCTAGCCTCAACGTTCCTATGGTCCGCAACCCATGGTTTTCGGACCCCTAATTTACCCTTTGACCCATTACAATGTGTTCGGGGCTTTGAACCACCCCAAAACCCCTGCGCTATATTAAATATAATCCAAAATAATCAAAATGGACCAGTTTCGCAGCTTGTTAGGAGACCCTGTTCCAACAATCCCCCAACACAATCTTGTGACTTATCCCGAGTCACTGCACTGGTGCGACGTCTATTTGCACGTGCAAGGTAGCCAAACTATGGACAAGTGGAGGGAGTATATACTGACTTTCGGCCGCAGCATGTTGCGCAATTTTGACCAGCACCAGAGAAGCAAGCCCATCTACATCCGCAACAACTCATTCTAACAGTCGGTGGATACGTGCGATGGCAGACTAAGCATCATGTGCAAGTTGTAGTACAGTATTAGACCAAGGCTTCAATCGTTTTCGAACAACCTTCTTGGACTGGCGAAGGTCCTCACTCCTGTCCATGGCGGCTAGGCATTGCGCGAAGACGGGGGAAGGTGTGGAGGCCTGGACTTGCTCCAACACAACTTCCGCTTGCTATAATTCTTGTTGGAGATGCTGAAGCATGGGATGCTACTGTACTGCCATCCATAGATGCATGGCCATTTCGGCCAATTGAATTCCTTGCGCTAGCTGCTCTTGAATAATAAACATAGCATCAGTGACCATGAAAATCCGCTGGGCTCGTTCTTTTGGAGGCATGTCATACTGCTGTCGCCTGTCTTGGTCACGATAGTGAACCTCTCGCAATACTCTGGAAGATAGTCCTTGTAACTCTATACTAGATAGCTATGCCAAGTCTACTTGAACGTCCCCAAAAATTGAGTCGGAAGTGTGAACTATGGCAGCACGAGGGAGTAGACATAAATTTCTTCTAGTAGGCGGTGTTCAGAAACGACGGAGAAGTCGTAGTAGGTCCCAGTACTGCAGCGTTCCTGCAGGGTGTGGTTCGCAGATAATCCCTTCTGCCGGAAGCCCGTGCACACTCCTATTACTGCACTCGGCATCCCGTGGTCCTCTTAGTAGTTCCTTTGGTGGGTTGGGGTCCATCATTTTGACAGAGAGACGAGCATTACAGAGAGTATGGATGGCCACAAAAAACCAAAATGCAGATAGCTAAAGCCTATGACAGGGTGAATAAATAGCCCAACGCGAAGCTGTCCACCCATCCGCGCCCCCTTCGAAATTATTAATTGGTGAGGGAGCTTGTTCATGGCACGTACCCTTAATCCTGTGGACCATTCTTTTCATTAATTGCTGTGCTGATAGCATGTCGCCTGTTTTTTGTACTTGCGGAGGTCTTTTCTTAGGAAATCGGGACATGCCGACGGTTATCCTTCGTGCCCTAGGTTGTGTCCATGAGTTGTTAGACCATAGATGATTCTTGTATGTTGTTGGAGCGAGGGTCGAGGCAAGGTGTATCTGCAAGTTGGTTAGCAGTCTTGTCGAGGCCTTCATTTCGCTCGCGGGCAGGACGTCCCTGTTTGAGATGGCTGTGTCATACGTCATAATGTCATTTATTATTTGAGATTTTCGCTGATTTCTAGACAGGTCTGTAATCCTACACATGCTGATGGCTGTGGTACCCTGGTAATTCTATCTGGGAAAGGTTTGATCACACTCTTGAGTGTTGCTCCACAACAGGTATTTGCAGAGGTCGACTATCCTCAGAGCCCATCTAGCCATAGGGGTCCCTATGCACAAGATCACCCTACTCTAGTATTTCCCTTGAGTGAAGAATACTGGTCTGTGCATAGGTGTTTCACATAGCGTTAGCAGTAATGCTTCTGGCCTACGGTACATAGGATTCTTCGGTTCATCAGGCTATTGATCTTTGCCTCCGTCCTTTTGGTAGGGTGAGGTTCTTTCTGTGGTAGAAATGTGACGGAAATTCCTAATGGTCCAAAGGCTTCGCAACGCTGAAACCTCATGCACTCGACCTTGCCAATTCTCCAGCTCTTCATCAGAGTCAAAAAAACATTCACTGTCATTTTCCCAACAGAGCATTCCTTCATTTGTGGGGTTAACTCGATCTTTGTCCTGCGCAGTTATCTTATAAATGTGATCCAATTCCTCCTTTTCATAAGCTGGCTCTGTGTACCGCGCACCTTCTGCTGGGTCTAGTGGTACTATGAAACACGTACCTTTGTTTTTGAATACCATGCTGCGTTTCTTGAGGTTGATGACACCTCCCATGTCTATTTCCCAGTCCAATCCAAGGAGCGTAGGGTAGGGGTCCGAATCTTCTACTATTTCTATTACTTCAAAATCAGCTAGGCCGGTACCCCTGCAATTTCCACCATGACTTTTGGTAACCTACCTGTTGAACTCTTAGTTAAACTGAGAGGGGGGGGGGGTGAATCAGTTTAACACAGTTATAATCTTTTAAACCTTTTATTAAACCTTAGCTACACCTTCATTTCATGTCCAGCTTAATATGTGAGTAATCTTAGAATGTGAGAAGCAAGTATTAATATAATATAACAACAGACTTAATATGAGAGCAGCAGGTATTAAGCAGATGATATAAATCAGATCAACACATAAACATCATGCACAGAGACACCAGATATAAGTGGAAACCCATAAAGGGAGAAAACCACATCTTATTATTGTTGTGATGCAAAGGCAAGCTCCAACTCCATCTCACCACTTTTTTTCTGCAGGCACCAACCTACAGGGGGCTCCTACCTCAATTCTGCAAGCTACAACTTGCAAGGAAGCACCAAATCCCTTCAATTTTCTACAGGCACCAACCTACAGGAGGCTCCAACCTCAGTCAGTTACAACTGACAGCTATCAAGCTGCAACTTGATAGGGAAGCTCCAACTTCCTCAATTTATCAAACTGAAGGTTTGCTGATTTACCTCTGATATCAGCTCTATTCTGTAGCTTCTCTTTCTGCTCTTCTTTTCTTAGTCTTCTCTGCCTTAAACTTCTATACTCTGCCTTCTCTATATTTTCTCTCTCTAACCTCTTTTTTCATATCCAGATGATATTATTTATAATAATTTCTTGTGACTGTTAGCATTATTCAAAGAATTTGGAATGGACAACCATGCCTCTTCACTTTCTGCCTTCTTATTCCTTTATTCAACTAATTTTTAAATTACTACAATATGTACAAATTTCCATGCTACAGTGGGATTTTGTCTTTTCTTTAGGATACTTGCCTTTGCATCACAAACAATAAAAAATAATTTACATTTGCATTTTTCAGTTATACATCTCAACTCCTTTTTTGGATTTTGGATTTACTGGATTTGTCATTTCTGCAGTTGTTGAGTGACTGTTTTGTATATTTTTATTCACTGTAATTGCGTGCACCTGTGTATGTATACCTGCCAAACCTGTGATATTTGTTTACTTCTGTCAGACCCATGCTTTTATCCTTGTGTATATTCACCTGTTCACTGTGCTTTTGTGCACTTGCTGCATATATAACTGCTGATTTTAAACTGGGAAAAAATGAATTAATGCAGATATTTCATTTTTCCATGGTTATAAAACCATACATATAAATTCATTCATTTTTCAATATTTACAATATTTCACTTAAACTGTGTGTAAATGCATCCCAAGCTTCACTTCTCAAAGCTGTGCGCCATCCTATAATCTCACAACACCCTTATTCCATTCTGGCGAATTAAGTCTGGGTTATTTTAATCTTAATTCAGAGAATTTAGATATTAATTTCATACTCCTTTATAGTTACAAACCCGACAGTCTCTTATGTGTACATATGCGCTAATTCCGCAATTACAACCCTTATACATCACATAATAGTTGGGCCATTAGAACCATATAAATTGACCCTCGACATATTTAACCACATTCCCATATTCCATTATACTTAATATATCCATATACATATTACGGTGCCCTTCAATAATTAACGAAGTCCCACAATACATCGCATACCCTTATAAACTCGTGAACCTTGATAAAATTCTTTTAATATACTCCGTCGGACCTTATACTAAGGTTAATAAACCAAATTCATTACGTATATTTCCGCCCCGGGCCCACAATGCAATCAAAAGACCAATAAAACGCGCGCACTGTACCTGGCTTAACCTCCGGGCTCTTTCATTAAACTTCGTGCGGGTCCTGCGAGCGATCACCGTTAGATGTCGAGCCACCAGATCAACGGTCTATAACAATATCGCTCGACGTCTTTAGTCGATGTATAACGTGCGATGGCGCACTTTAACCGGCGGTTTTCAATTTCGTTCAGGGACACGCGTCAGTCTGTCTATGGAATCGCTCGTGAATGGTGGAAACCGCTTTCCCAATGGATGGTGGTGCGATGAAACCCACGGTTTCGCTCCAAACCGCTGTCACTGTTCCTCTCGGTCATGGTTCCGTTCTCTACTCCAGGTTCCGGTCCTCCACGATTTCAATTATATATATAAATAGCTATTCATCGCATTTCACCGCTATGATTTCATCTGTTACAACTATGGTTCCACTCCATTCACACTACGCATTTTACTATGGTTCCGCTCCATTCACATTGCGCATTTGAATATAAAGCACAATACTTTGCCGCTGGAGTATGCGATTCCCAGAATGTAATTTATGTTATGTGTAACGCCCGGCTGTGTAAAAGGTTCTCGGAATAACAACTGTTTCTTTGCAATAAAAACTGTCTCTGCCTTTCTCTTTTATATTCGTTTCCTCTGCCTCTGCCTGTCTTTGCATCTGCCTCTGTTCCTTGTAACTGTTCCTGTCTCTTCATTTGCTACCTCCTTTGCCATCAATGAAAACATTTCCAACACTACCCAGAGGGATGATCTTTTGTTGATTCACCATTCGAAGCTGGATAGTAGACCATTCCAACTTAGGCTCTCCCATTTGTTGCCATGTTTTTTTTGGTAAGACATTGGCATCTGATCCAAGATCTAAGATAACCTGATCCATTTCATAGTCTCCAATCTGTGCAGTTAACTGAATTTCTCTCCTAGTGCGTTTCTTATAGCTGTAAAATTTGTGTACATCCTTGGTCTCAGGGATCAAGGTGGGCCGAGCTACGCAGGTATTCAGTAATGCTAGGATATTTCCTATGGCCTGCAGATTCCTTAGCAACTTCAGACATGCCTTTAAAAAGGGTTCAACTCCTTCTTCGATCTGGGGCTGTGCGGGGGCTGCCAATGGTGTTTGTTCGTTGCAAGACACTCCCTTCCGAGAGACAAGACCTTATTTTTTTCCCTGGGTGTCCAATACACTACGTTTCATGACTTTTATACTTGGGTCCGTCTCATGTAGCTCAGTTTTAACCCTCTGTACATTCTGTGTAGTGGTAGGATGGTTTTTCTACATCTTGGCTATTAAAATTGGGCAGTATTCTACCTCATGGTCTAGCTTCCTACAATATTTACATGATGGCCTGGTGGGACTTGGGAATTCTCTGGAAAAGTGCCCTATTTCTCCACAGTTATAATAGATTAGCTAACCTCTTCCCCGGCCTACGCTTCCTCCCCGACCTCCTCTGCCTCAGGCCAGTGATCCTCCAAAGTGCGTAACCAATCTTGGTGATGCAGGGTCTGATTGCACCTGATATAAGTTCCCCCAATCCATCATTAAGTCATATGTTCAATAGTTCTACTCATCATGTCCCACCGATCAGCAGAATCAACACCATCATTGCTTTAGTTCTGGGACGTACGCACCCAGTCGAGGGTAATGGTTTGTATCATGTAGGCCTGCTACTTGACATTCATCACACCATAGCGTAGCTCCGCTTGATCTTGGTCGCAACAGGGCAGGTTCCCTACTTACCCTTGGGCGTATCGGACTAGGCCCTCCTGCTTGCATATAATCAGTCAGCAAAGGGCACTGATCCTTCGTATGGCTAGACACCCAGCAATATATGCACCAAAGATCTGCGCAGATGTCCTTTCCTCTTTCTTTTCGTAGGTTCTGTATCTCCATATGCATAGCCCCAAGTTGTTCCTAGATTTGTTGTACCCCTGCTGACGTGTCCTCCCGGGGCGCAACTTCTAATTTCATAGCGACTTCCACAACTTTCTCTTGTGATTCAAAGGTCTGATGAGTCATCAGCGTATGTAGGTGAGGTAACAACATGGTGATGAACCACTCCGTATGTTGTCTATCATCATACTCGAACCCTCCTTCCCTAATTTCTTTCTTCAATCGCTGATCTGCCTACCATACTGACTCAGCCGTACCTTGTTTGAAGTCCTTTACTTCTGCTACCAGCTGGGAATAGGATTTCAACTTCCAGAATTGTTGCTTTAGAGCATCCTTGATATCTTGAATGGAGGCAGTTCCATTCTGGGCAACGTATCGCATATACCAATCCAGATCTCTGTCTTCAAATGCTAAAGACATTTGTGCCCTCTTTATCGTGTCACTTGCCACGTTCTGTGCAATCCAGACAGAGTCTGCCACAAACCAAAATCGGTCAATATCCTCGTCTCCCACCCACTTGAAGGTAGGTTGTTTCAAATGTGCAACCATATCACTGTCTAGAGGGGGTGGTGATACAGGCGAATTCTTACCTTTATGCGTCTGAGGTGGCGATACGGTCGAGGGGTCGTGCGCAGCAGGTTCCTAAAATGGATTATAGGCGGATCTCCCTCTGTCAAGGTTGGTTCGATATTACTTACCACTGCGAGTCACGCTCCCATTTAAATCCGAGGTCATTCAGTCCGTATAAATACACAAAATGCTCTTTTTGCAGAATAATTTCTTGATTAGCAATGGTAATTTCCTCTAGAATTTGCCTCGGAATCCTTTGAAAAATCGTCATTTAGCTTCAGAGTATGATACAAAATGATCAATAGAAAATTCTGTTACAAATCCTCCCAGCACACTATCCACCCAGTGATCCACCATGCATGTGATAGTATTATCAGTTTTCTCAAGCTGTTCGAGCAACTCTAGGGTCCACAAAGTGACCCGCTCATCCTTCTAGCACTTCTGGAATTCCACCAGTCTGGCCAACCACTCTAGGAGTTCAACTGAAAAAGTCACAAAGAATATTTCGTAGCTTTCAGTAAGGACGTACCTATTTTTCCACCTTTCTGTCATTAACTTGGTTTGGTGAGCAAGGTTTGCCAACAAAACCCTATACTACTAGCCCTTTCAGCAGTGACCTGCTTTCGCAGGTCACAGTCTCATCGGAAGTAGTATGGGTGGGTGCCAGAACTAAGTTTCCGAACCCTGAGAAAGGAAGGGCAAGGCAAGCAGGGCTGCGTTCTGTTCAGATTACTGCGTTTCTTCGTAGGGTTAATTATGTATATATTTGCATCCACATGCACTAGATCTACAATTGTATGCTTTTCATAACATCAACACAGCGTTATATAAACAGAGTAGAATAGATCTAGATCCAAGCATTCCGTACACATACTTTCGCAGCAGAAAGACAGGAAACATATAACACAGTAATTATCAGCAGTTCATATAACAGTACTCATGGATTTAGATCTCTAACAATCCTTCACATTCATTCATTCATCAACCTTTCCTTACAATTCCCTTCCCAACCTGCGCACACAGCAGCAGGGTCTGCACACAACTGGACTAGGATCTTCGTGCATATAGCCAGTAGGATTCCGTTACCCAAAACACAAACAGATAGCTTAAACAATAGATCGCATCAATAGCTCATCCATTCCTCTCCTTTACAATCCAAAATGCATCTTTATTTATAAAAATCTAGCCTCAACATTCCTATGGTCCGCAACCCATGGTTTTTGGACCCCTAGTTTACCCTTTGACCCATTAAAATACGTTCGGGGCTTCGACCCACACCAAAACCCCTGTGCTATATTAAATATAATCCAAAATAATCAAAATGGACCAGTTTCGCAGCTTGTTAGGAGACCCTGTTCCAACAATGGATATAGTAGTATCTGACATCCCTCCTAAGTATGGAATGCTTTTATCACACTCATGGGGAAGAAAGTTACAAGGGACCCTTCAAATGGACATGAATTATGCTACAATATCGGTGTTTGGTCAACCGAGAAGACTGTATAGGTGAACCTTAATGAAGTACATGGTGAGTAGTCAAGAAAAAACACACAACTATCCATTGTACTCTGTTCATACTGACCTTGACTCCTTCATTCTTTATAATGATGGAGACAGTGATTCACAGGTTACCCATGTAGAAAACTATCTTAAAGAAAAACATGACAATCAAATACAAACTTTACAACCAGACCCTGAAAATGAACCTCCGTGGAACATGATTTTTAATGGCTCATGTGGTAAAGCAAGTTCAGGAGCAGGTTTTTGGGTGTATAATGCAAAGAAAAATCATGCATAAGGTCACTCATACAAGCTAAATTTTCAGTGGACCGACAACATAGCAGAATATGAATCCTTACTCTTAGGATTATAATTTTTGAAAATATTAGGAGCTAAAAGGATTTATGTTCATGGTGATTCTGAATTAGTTATAAAACAAAGAAAAAGACAATATGATGCAAAACATCCTAGGGTTAGAGCATACATAAATGTTGTTGTTGATTTCTTAATAACATTTGATGAATATGATTTAGCAGTTACACCCATAAATCAAAATGTATTAGCAAACGATTTAGCCTTTTCAACGAGCACATGTCAATTTCCTCAACAAAACAGACAATACATAATAGAGGTTAAACATCATCCATCTGTTCCAGATAAAATGAGATATTGGCAAGTATTTGGTAGTGACAAACAAATTTAAAGTTTCTTACAATCAAAGGATGAATTTGAGGATAGCAATATAGACCCAGATTGTGAAGAAGATAGTCATTATGATGTACAAATTAGTGGAGAAAAACAATCTGGTGTTTTTGATGTAAATATTTCAGCAAATAAAATTGTACATAAAACAAAAATACATAAAGGCCCAGAAAAAGAGGAATTCAAAGTACTTCAACTTGTTATCACCCCATAAATTTCAGAAGGCTGAAGAAAAAACTACTGTAGGTTTTAACCCTGAACAGAAATTATCTACACATGAATCTTATAACAGAAAATAAAAAATAGCGAGAGCATAAAACATAAAACAGATAAACACAGAGATTTTCCCCTGGATCCCAAATTGGGATGACCAGCTTGATTTTTCATTATATTCGTTTTAGTGTTAGAACACATATATATACATGCCGAAGCATACATAAACCCCAATCCATTAACCCTGGATTAGAACATAACCGTAGTTCCCTTGACCGGATCTACAAAATACCAGGGGTCGAAAACCATCGTACCCCAAAACCATGTGCAAACTCATGCACAAAACATGGGTGGGTCCGCATATGAGTGGGACCCCCCCCCCTGTGACCCCCCTGCTGCGCCCGGTGCAAAATACAGCGCGTGGGGCTAGTCGTGGAAAGAATATAACACATACCCAACATTCTACCACTTGTTGTTTTCTTTCCACAGGGGGCCACAGGAGAGCTTAGTCATTGGGCCAATTCTTCAACACCCATTGTTTCTCTACACCAAGAGAACTTCTGAGTGCTCACAGACTTCGTCAATGCATCCGCAACATTCTTCAAAGTGTCCACCTTTACCAGCAACACCCTTTTAGCCTCAACCATATCTCTAACAAAGTGATATTGAACATCGATGTGCTTTGTCTTTGAATGATAAGCAGGGTTCTTAGCCAAGAAAATTGCACTTTGGCTGTCACAGTATATCCTTATATCTTGCTGTACCAACCCCATACTTGAACACAATCTCTGCAACCAAACTTCTTCCTTGCTTGCATGAGTGGCTGGTATGTATTCTGCCTCTGTAGTTGAAATTTCCAGTACAGACTGTCTTTTACTCATCCAACTGACTGCACCTCCAAACAGGCTAAACACATACCCACTTGTAGATCTTCTTTGGTCCAGATCTCCAACCCATTCTGCATCAACAAAACCACGAATGTCCAACATTCTTTCCAATCCTGGTCTTCCCTGGTAGCACAAGCCATAATCACTAGTGCCACGTAAATATTTGAAAACCCGCTTCACTGCTGTCCAATGCTCCTTCCCTGGGTTTGACATAAACTTGCTCAATACTCCCACTGCATGTGCAATGTCTAGTCTAGTACAAACCATTGCATACATCAGGCTTCCCACTGCACTTGCATATGGAACACGGGACATATCCTCCTCTTCTTCTTGTGTCTTGGGACATTGTTCAGCAGATAGATTTACACCTACAGGAATAGGAACATTCATCGGTTTACTATCCTGCATATTGAACCTCTGCAATATAGTCTCGACATACTTCCTCTGGTTTAACCAGAGCTTCCTCTTTGCCCGATCTCTCTTAATTTCCATGCCCAAATATAGTTTGCAGCACCAAGATCCTTCATGTCGAATTTGGAGAACAGTTGGGTCTTCAAATCTTGGATAATTTCTTTGTCATTTCCAATCAACAACATATCATCCACATACAAGACCAAATAAATAACACATTCACCAATTAATTTAAAATAAACACAGTGATCCTCCTTGCTTCTGGTGAAGCCAAGTCCCCGTATATAGGTATCAAATTTCTGATACCACATCCTTGGTGACTGTTTTAACCCATACAACGACTTCTTCAACCTGCATACCATGTCTGTCTTACCCTTCACCATAAAGCCTTCATGTTGCTTCATGTATATCTCCTCTTCTAGATCCCTGTGAAGAAATGTTGTCTTCACATCCATCTGTTCTATCTCAAAATCAAATGCAGCAGCAACAGATAAAAGTAATCTAATAGAAGTAACTTTGGCAACAGGAGAGAAAATATCACCAAAATCAATTCTTGGCACTTGGGAATAACCTTTTGCTACCAACCGAGCTTTTTATTTCTCCACCTTGCCTTCTACATTCATCTTCTTTTTAAACACCCATTTTCTCCTTATGGGCTTCCTTCCAGCCGGAAACTCCACCAGATCCCATGCCTCATTTTTGTGCAAGGATGCCATTTCATCAACCATGGCCTCCTTCCAGAGTTTTCCATCCTCTGAGTCTACTTCCTCCTTGATAGTTCTGGGTTCATCATCAGTTATAGTTAAGGCAAAACCTGAACAGAAAGCAGATGGACTATACCTTTTTGGTTGCCTTCTTTACCGAACTGATCTTCTCAAAGCTAGAGTTTGTGGCTCTTCATCTTCTGAGTCTTCTTCTATTGTAGAGTCTGATTCATCCTCCTTTAGCTCAAACTCTATCTTCTCAGGTTCCTTTGGTATGATTTCATGTTTAACAACATCTTTCACCTCTCTAAACACCACATCTCAGCTGTACACAACCTTCCTTGTTTTCGGGTTCCAAAGCTTGTAACCTTTTAAACCATCCTTATACCCAATAAAGATGCACCTTTCAGATTTATTATCCAACTTGGTCCTTTTCTCCTTTGGAACATGTACATATGCATCACATCCAAATACCCTTAGATGTGAAAGAGAGGGTTTCTTACCAGTCCATACCTCATGTGGTGTCTTATCCTCCAACACTGATGAAGGTGATCTGTTAACCAGATAGCATGCAGTCTCCACTGCCTCTGCCCAGAATTCTTGTCCTAACCCGGTACCACTGAGCATGCTTCTTGCCTTTTCCATCAACGTTCTGTTCATTCTTTCTGCAACTCTATTTTGTTGAGGTGTGTATGGAGTAGTCTTCTGCCGTGCTATACCACACTTCTTACAGAACTCTTCAAATTCCTTCTTACAGAACTCCCCACCATTATCTGTCCTCAACGCCTTTATCTTCTTCTCTGTCTGGTTTTCCACCAGAGCCTTAAATTCTTTAAATTTGTCAAAGACTTCATATTTCTTCCTCAAAAAATATATCCATGTATTCCTTGAGAAGTCATCTATGAATGAAACATAGTACACAGACTTTCCCAGTGATGGAACTGACACAGGCCCAAACACATCACTGTGCACAAGTTCTAATATCTTGTTTGCCCTCTTAGCACCAAAAGGAAAACTCACCTGATTCTGCTTCCCATATACACAATGTTCATAGAAATCGAAATCCAGAGAACAATTGGACATACCTTCTACCATACCATCTCTATGCAGTATCTGAAGGCCCTTCTCTCCAATATGTCCAAGCCTTTGATGCCATAGCATGGTCTTTTCTCCAGAGATAGCTAGACTTTCCGTCCCACTTTCAGGAACCACAAAACTGTTACACCCATCAATAACAGTGCTACCTTGTAGCTTGTACAAAGTTCCAGTCCGAACTCCTTGCATTAATACCAGTGCTCCCTGAACCATCTTGCAGGCATATTTCTCGAACACTGTTTTTACACCTGCATCATCCATCTTGCTTAAAGAAATCAATTTTCTAGCCAATGCAGGTATATGCAGAACACCAGGAAGTGTTCTAAGCCTTCCACCCTGCAGCTTTAGCTTGACTTTTCCACGTCCGACGATTCTGGCCTTCCTATCATCCCTTAGGAAGACATCACCACCATCATATTTCTCATACTCACAGAACCACTCCCTATGGGGAGTGAAGTGAAAGGATGCACCTGAGTCAATCAAACATGACTCATGATCTACATGTGTATTTGAAAAAGAAGCTAAATACACATCTCCACCTTCATCCAAGGTGGTTTTTGCCTCTGCAGAAGGAGCTTCATCAGATCCCTTTCCTTTCTCAGGAGCTTTAGATCTACATTCCTTTTTGTAGTGTCCTTCCTTTCCTCATTTCCAGCACACCTTTACAAAATTTCCAGGAGATTTAGATCTCCCTCTAGATTTAGATCTCCCACTCGAAACCTTATTCTTGTTTCTGTTCTAGGACCTTCCTCGTACAGATAAGGCATCTCCATTCTGACCCTCCATATTTCTCCGTCTCATTTCCTCGGACAGCAAGGCTGAGACAATGTCATCAAAATTCAAGGTAGTTGTATTGCTACCTATTGAAATAACCAGGCTATCCCACGAGTCTGGTAGAGAGCACAACAAACTGATGCACTTATCTTCATCTGAGATTTTAATATCGATAGATGACAGCTGACTTACCACAGTATTGAAGGCATTCAGATGCTCTGTCACCGAGTCTCCATCCTTCATCCTCAGGTTATACAGCTTTTTCCACAGGAACAACTTATTCACCAGAGACTTAGATTGGTACAAAGTCCCAAGTTTTTCCCACAAATTCTTCGCTGTAGCTTCCCTAGATACATTCAACAATACTGAATCTGAGACACACAACCGTATTGTGCTCTTAGCCTTCCGATCCAGTTTCTTCCAGTCTTCATCTGACATTGCCGTTGGTTTAGTACCTGGATCTACCGCGATCCACTGATCTTTATCCACCAGCAGATCCTCCAACTTGAGCTTCCACAACTCAAAACTCTGACCATTAAATTTCTCGATCTCTATCTTTCCGCCGCTCGCCATCTTCTTTCACCGCAAGAATCGATCCCGCAGATCTCCCACTAAACAGGGTCTACCTCAGGCCCGAACAAAAAACCCTCAGCAGCAAAGGCGTCCCCTTGAAGCCGAAACAACTCTGATACCAAATGTAGGTTTTAACCCTGAACAGAAATGATCTACACATGAATCTTATAACAGAAAATTAACAATAGCGAGAGCATAAAACATAAAACAGATAAACATAGATATTTTCCCCTGGATCCCAAATTGGGATGACCAGCTTGATTTTTCATTATATTCCTTTTAATGTTACAACACATATATATACATGCTGAAGCATACATAAACCCCAATCCATTAACCCTGGATTAGAACATAACCGTAGTTCCCTTGACCGGATCTACAAAATACCAGGGGTCGAAAACCATTGTACCCCAAAACCATGTGCAAACTCATGCACAAAACATGGGTGGGTCCACATATGAGTGGGACCGACCCCCCTGTGACCCCCCTGCTGCACCCGGCGCAACGTACAACGCGTGGGGCTAGTCGTGGAAAGAATATAACACATACCCAAAAACTACAGGTGTAACATCAAACCACTTTTGAATCTAGGACCTAGCCTTCCTAGACTTAGAGAGGGATCTCTCTGTTAGATATAGCTTTGTTTATAGGGGCATTTTAGGTTGGTTATTAGTGCATAGGGGTTTGTTTGAAATTTATGTTTGAGGCAGTAGAAGAGGGCCATCGGGATATGGAGTCAAACAGGTGTAAAAAAATTCAAATAGATGAATGAATGAGGTTAGGTGCAACCAGGCAAGCTAGCCATGAAAATGGATCTTAACAGTTGCTGAGATGGAAATGAGGAGGAGATTAAGGTTCAACGTAAATTCAGGGCATATCGTCTCTGAATTCTACATTTAGGTCTTAGAGGAAAACATAACGTACTGTTTCAAAGTTGAGTAGGGTACCCCATGGTAAATCCTAAACAAAATTTTCTATCCGTAGTAAAGAAAAGAAAAACAGTATGAGAAAATAGGAGAATGAAAAATTACATAAGGGAAGCACTTCACCACAGAACATGACATAAGAATATGGAAAAAAAAATCATCTTTAATTCATCCAACGAGAGTGTTTACAACCAACTGAGTCTATTACAATGGTTTTTTCCCCTTTCAGGCCCCCTTTGATACTGTTAATGCATGCAGTATTTATAAAAACTTAAGTCGATTGATTTGTTTGTTACAATAATAGCTCTTAATTACATTTAAGCTAAACCTTTGCCAAGTGAAACCATGCAGGCGGTGATAAGATGATTTTGGCCATTAAAATGACTTTCAACAGTCTGTTATTTATTACAGAGTGAGGAAGAAATGGCCTCTAGGGATCCTGAAGAGGCTATGATGGAATACAAATTTGACAGGTGGAACCTCGCAGGCGATGACAAGATACTTTTGGCCAAGAGGATGGATGTAGCAGTAATTTATGATCAGAATCTACCTTTTTCTAATGCCGAAGAGGCAAGGGGAGCTCTGACATCTTGGCTCTTCCTCTTCAAAAAACCATTGCTGAATTATTAAATTGATGAAGTGCTTGCGTCTTTCGTTGATCAATGGTCGTGCTGACGTGTTTACTGCTCCTCATGTTTCTGTCGTTATACTATAATTAGTTTCGAAAAATTTCCTTTTCCCGATTTGACCCTTTCTGTCTATCTTCTCACTACCATGACATTCCACATTGCTCTTCCCTCTTGCTCCTTGTCAGGTCCTACCCAAGCCCTTTTGCCATGTTAACACTATCTTCGTAAAACAACGCAAAAACCCATATGCCAGGAGTGAAATCCTTTAGAATTTTTCTTTGGACTACATCTCATCCATGTTAACATCGTACTTCACATGTTTTAAGATTTATCTTATGAGTAATGAGATTGGCGATGCGATGTGAAGAGTGGATGGTGATGCGGTGGGAGGGGTGATGGTTGGCAATCGTGGCAAGGAGATGGGCCCCAAAACTCACATCGCAATCGCAGATTGGGAGCTTTTTTTATGAGCGATAGATGAAAATGTTATAATATGCGATGCACGAGGTGCAAGGAGTGACATCGTAGGATAGAGGTGAGGGCTGCCCGCACATCGCAAATAGAAAATCATGAATCTTGGTTAGGAGCGGCGGAATCTAAAAGTTAAATCTTGCGATGTGTGAAGCAACGATGGTGGGAAGTGACGTGGAAATGGGGTGGGCTCGCTCGTAGCCCACATATTGCAATGTTTTATTAAGAGTAGAAAGATATAAGTTCTAAGATTTGCGAAGTGTGATATGCGATTGGGTCCCACCCATATCGAAAATCGCAGGATTTATGGTTTATCGCACATCGCAACTTTTAGGCCTTATCACACATTGCAAAGTTTAAAATTTATTGAACATCGCAAATTAGAGGTTTTTGATATGAGTAGTGAAGGTAAACACTAAAACTTGCGCCATGCGATTTGCAATTGAGAAGGCAAAGGGTTAAAACGGTTAAGTGCAGAAAAATGATTATATCGCATATGTAATGTATGATATATATAAGGCTTGGATGTGGTAGGGGCAGAGCTAGAAAGGGTCAAAAGGTTTTTGGGAAAAGGTAAGGCTTATGTGGTTCAGAGTATATATGATATATATGTATATCAAGCAACCTAAAGTGAGGGGCGGAGTTGCGGATAAAGTGATACATGGTAAGTTTAAAGGTTTTGAAAGAAATGAAGAGGAGAGCTTTAAAAAATGGAAAATGAAGGGCAAGAGAGGGAAAATGAAATGAAGTGAGGGTGGAAATGAAGTTTTTCTCACCATCACACCTTATCAGCAACACTGTCCTTTTTCAACTAAACTGAGAGGCAGATAGATTCCTTTGATGCTCTTGACACTCAAGATTTCCCTTCTTTTTCTGAAAATAAATGATAGCCGTGGAATATTATTTTCAAAAGATCTAAGAAAGTAATTAGTCACCTTATGATAATGTGAAATACATGAGTCTAACGGTAGCTCCAGCTGGGGATGGCAGCTCCTTTAGGAGGTATCAATAACACTGTAGACTAGTGGCATGCTCCCAAATCTACAACTTAATCTGCTACAAAACCTTTGTGGTTGAAAATCTTTAAGTTGAAATAAACACTCTCCGCAAACTGAATTCTAGAATATACTTGTACTGAAAACTAGAAAGCAATCTGAAATTAAAACTGGAAATATGCTTAGAGTACAAAGCTTATTTTCACACCTACCTATCATAATATAACTTGGATAAGTGAACTCCTTTTTCCAATGTAACCAATCAAGTAAATGACTACATGATTGATTCTTATTCACTTTTTTGAGTAGGATGAGAAAACAAAAGGGCCACTCCCATCTTGCTTTCCATTGAAAAATAGTGTTCAAAATTTTCCTTAAAATCTGCAGAAAACCATTCATGGCATAGCATACTCCTTCCTTATATGATTGTAAAAGGCCAACAAAAGGATCTTGGAACAATACCTAGTCCCGAGGATTCAAATAACAATCTTCATCTAGGACTACTCTTTGTTCCAATTTTTCCAGTTCAGGATCCTTCTAAAAGAGCATTTATACACATTATTCATGGTCATCTGACATGGAATCCTCATTGTATACCAATATGTTTTCCTCAAGAAAACCTAGCATGTCTTGATTGAGATTGCTGAATTTTGTTTGAAGGCCATCATTTTGATGAACATAAGCACTTTCTGGTAGTAAGCTTTCTTGAGAATGTAAAACAACATCAGTATCAATATGTTCTACATTTTTTTCTTCATGAGAAAACACTTCAATACATAAATCAGTAGTAGAAAAAATAGAAATAACATCGTCATTACATAAAACTTGAGAGGCTGGCTGCATGCTCAGAATCTGATTAATTTATTCTTCAGTTAAAGGAGGATGCAGTCTTTGTTTTCTTTGGTTTAAACGACAAATTTTCCTTTCTCTTGCGAAGATTGATCATGAAGCTGAATGTATTCTTTAGCCTCACACAAAAGAGCAGATGAATTATCATTTGTCTCCACATATGGATCCTATGAATCTACTTTCATTTCTTGATGGCTTTCATTTTCAACTAACTTCTCTTGGTTATCATGACAGTTAACTTGAGAATGAAATTCATGAATTAATTCTAAGAGATCCTTAGGATGCCAATTTCATAGGTCTCCATCAATATTTACAAGGTATTGTATGATATGCTCAGACTGATCACAACAATTTTCAGCTAATGATAGATATGGAGAGTTTTATTTATAATTCTCATAAAACACCTTGAGGAAATATTTTAAAGAAAACAAACTACCAGGGTTCAGATCTTCATACCATTCCCTCGCTTTCCCTTCTAATTTTACCATGAACATATTCATGAGGCAATGCTCATTCCATTCGATTTTCAACCTCCATGAATGTATATGAAATTTAATGAGATGTAACAAAGCATCATCAACATTCTCATCTCGAAAATTAGGAAGATTTCTTTCCCAATTTACTTGAGGCATTTTGTGTTGGAATCCAGGAATGTGATCTTTTTTCATTGGAGCATACCTACATTGTATTCTTTGATTCATCTTGTCAATCAATCAAATAATGGAGTCACCACATGTCTGCAACAAATCTAGATTCTTCTACCAGTGGAGCCTTTAGGTCAACTGAAAACTGTGGAGTCGACAGTGAATCTTTGTTTCTAGATTTTGCTACCAATGGAGTCTCCAGGTGAATGGAAAAACCTTCTAGTGTTTGAATTCTATTCACCATTAAAGTAAAAAATGAACTTGATAAGTGTTACTGAGTAATATGAAACTCGTTCCCCAGTATGGTCGCCAGTATGTTATCACCCCATAAATTTTCGAAGGTTGAAGACAAAACTACAAGGGTAACATCAAACCACTTTGGAATCTAAGACCTAGCCTTCCTAGACTTAGAGAGGGCTCTCTCTGTTAGATATAGATTTGTTTATAGGGGAATTTTAGGTTGGCTATTAGTGCATAGGGGTTTGTTTGAAATTTATGGTTGAGGTAGTAGAAGAGGGCCATTCGGCTATGGAGTCAAACATGTGTAAAAAAATTCAAATAGATGAATAAATGAGGTCAGGTGCAACCAGGAAAGATAGCCATGACAATGGATCTTAAAAGTTGCTGAGATGGAAAGAAGGAGGACATTAAGGTTCAACGTAAATTCAGGGCATACCGTCTCTGAATTCTACATTCAGGTCTTAGAGGAAAGCATAGTGTACTGTTTCAAGGCTAAGCAGGGTACCCCATTTTAAATCCTACACAAAATTTTCTATTCGTAGTAAAGAAAATAAAAAAGTATGAGAAAACAGGAGAATGACAAATTACATAAGGAAAGCACTTCACCAAAGAACATGACATAGGAATCTGGAAAACAACATCATCTTTTATTCATCCAACGAGAGTGTTTACAAACAGTTGAGTATATTACAATGGTTTTTTTCCCTTCCGGGCCCCCTTTGATACTGCTAATGCATGCAGTATTTATAAAAACTTAAGTCGGTTGCTTTTTCTGTTACAGTGATAGTTCTTAATTAAATTCAAGCTAAACCTTTTCCAAGTGGAACCATTTAGGTGGTGATAAGACAAGTTTAGCCATAACAGTGGCTTTCAGCAGTTTGTTATTGATTACAGAGTGAGGAAGATCCCAAAGAGGCTATGATGGAGTAAAAATTTGATAGGTGGAACCTCGTAGGCGGTGACAAGATACTTCTGGCCAAGAGGGTGGATGTAGCAGTCAGTTATGATCGAAATTCGGCTTTGTCTAATATCGAAGAGGCAAGGGGGGCTTTGACATCTTGGCTCTTCCTCTTCAGAAAAATGTTGTTGGATTATTAAATTGATGAAGTGCTATTGTCTTTCGTGGATCAACGGCCATGCTGATGTGTTTGTTGCCCCTTCTGTTTATGCCATTATATTATAATTAGTTCTTCAAAAATGCCTTTTCCTGACTTGACGCTTTCTGTCTATCTTCTCACTACCATAAAATTCCGCATTGCTCTGCCCTCTTGCTCCTTGTCGGGTCCTACCCAATTCCTTCTGCCATGTTGACTCTTTCTTCGTAAAACAACACACAAACCCATACGCTTGGACCTTAAATCCTTTAGACTTTTTTCTTTGGACTACATCGCATCTGCACTAACATCGCACTGCACATGTTTTAAGATTTATCTTATGAGGTGGCAATGCGATGCGAAGAACGGATGGTGACATGGCGGGAGGGGTGATGGTTGGCAATCGTAGCAAGGAGGTGGGCCCCAAAACTCACATCGCAATCACAGTTCGAGATCTTTTATTATGAGCAGTAGATGAAAATGTTATAATCTACGATGCATGGGGTGCAAGGAGTGATGTGGTAGGATAGAGATGGGGGCCGCCCGCACATTGCAAATCGCAAATCGTGAATCTTGGTTAGGACTGGCAAAAGGTATAAGTTAAATCCTGCGATGTGCGGAGCAACAATGGCGGGAAGTGACGTCGCGATGGGGTGGGCCTGATCGCAACCTATAGATCACAATGTTTTGTTAAGAGCAGCAGTAGGTAAGTTTTAATATTTGAGAAGTGTGATATGTGATTGGGTCACACCCATATCGCAAATCGCAGGATTTATGTTTTATTGCACATCGCAACTTTTAGGCCTTATCGCACATCTCAAAGTTTAACATTTATCGCACATCACAAATCGGAGGTTTTTGATATGAGCAGAGAAGGTAAACACTAAAACTTGCACCGTACGATTTGCGATTGAGAAGGTAAAGGGTTAAAATGGTTAAGTGTGGAAAAATGATTATATCTCATATGTAATGTATGATATATATAAGGCTTAGTTGTGGTAGGGGCAGAGTTGGAAAGGGTTAAAAGGTTTTTGCGGCAAGGTAAGGCTTATGTGGTTCAGATTATATATGATATATATGTATATCAAGCGGCCTAAAGTGAGGGGTGGAGCTACAGATAAAGTGATACATAAGTTTAAAGGTTTTAAAAGAAATGAAGAGGGGAGATTTAAAAAATGGAAAATGAAGGTTAGGAGAGGTAAAATGAAATGAAGTGAGGGCAGAAATGAATTTTTTCTCACCATGACACCTTATCAACAACACTTTCCTTTTCCAACTAAACTGAGAGGCATATAGATTCCCTTGATGCTCTTGACAGTCAGGATTTCCCTTCTTTTTCTGAAAATAAATGATAGCCATGGAATATTATTTTCAAAATATCTAAGAAAGTAATCAGTCACCTTGTGATACTGTAACAGTCTAGCACAACTCAAGGAAAATATCCTGCCTAGAGGGCTGGCCCCTTTAGAAGAATTGTTTGACTATAATGACGTGGCCAAGAAACTCGGCAACTATTGAAGAATGTAACGTAGGCACTGAACAAACCCCCAAAATCATAAACTTTTCAAAATCACTGCCTATAGTTACGAAACAGAGGTATATAGCTCTCTTTAAGGAATTCATTGATGTATTTTCTTGGAGCTATGAGGAATTAAAAGCTGATGATACTAGCATCATACAACACAAAATTCCAATCAAGGATGATAAAAGACCTTTTAAACAAAAACTGCATAAGATAAATTGTGTCTTAATGCCTTTGGTTGAGAAAGAAATCAAGAAAATGTATGAATCCAAAATCATAGTGCCACTCAGATATTCTGAATGGGTATCCAACATTGTTCCTATAAGAAAGAAAACAGGTGAAATCAGAGTTTGCATTGACTTTAGGAATTTTAACAAAGTATCTCTTAAGGACAACTACCCTTTAGCAAAAATGGATCATATATTGCAAAGGGTAGTAGGCTCCAGTAGAATTTATTTGTTAGATGGATTTTCAAGTTATAATCAAGTTTTAATGCATCCTGATGATCAAGACAAAACAACCTTTACTACTCCTTGGGGGACTTTTATGTATGTGAAAATGGCCTTTGGATTAATGAATGCTGGTGATACTTTTCAAAGGGTCGTGGACATTAATTTTGCATATGAAATTGGCCATTTTATTTTGATATATCTTGATGACTTTATAGTATATTCAGAAACTGATGAAGAACACTTAGCACATATAAGAAGAGTTTTTGATAAATGTAGAAGGTTTGGAATTTCCTTAAATCCCAAGAAAACATTGTTTGGTGTTGAAGAAGGAAAGTTGTTGGGTCACATTATTTCTCAAGATGGAATTAGAATTAATCCTAGCAGGATTGAAGGAATACTCAAAATCAGTCATCCTAGGAATCTCAAAGAACTTCAATCTTTCATTGGTAAAATCAAAATTTTGACGAGATTTATACCCAATCTTGTAGAACTTTTGAGAAATATAACCAACATGCTTAAAAAATATTTAGAAATTACATGCTTAAAAAAGATTTAGAAATTAAGTGTAACATTGAAGCTAAGCAATATTTTGATCTAGTCAAGCAAGCATTGACAAAATCTCCAATCCTAATCAGCCCATATTTTACTAAAGACTTCATAATTTTTTCTTTTGCATCAAAACACACTATCGTTGTTGTTTTATTGTAGAAAAACAATGAAGGACATGGACATCCTATAGCATTTTTTAGAAAAGCAGTGAGAGATGCACCTTTGAAATACAACATCATGGAAAAACAAGCTTTTCTTTGGTCAAAGAATTAAAGGATTTTAGAGTTTACAATATACATTCACATATTATTTCTTATGTGCCCAATGCAGTAGTCAAAGACATTTTACACAGAATGGTCCTGATAGAAAAAGAGGCAAACAACTTGTTGTTATTTTGGAATATGACGTGGAAATCAAACCTACCAAATTGATTAAAGGGTAAGGATTAGCCAAATTGATGGTTGAATCAAATTTTCATGCACTAGACATCAACATGGTTCATTCATTAGATGATCGAGAGGAACTGATGAATCCACGAATTGATTAAGCATTCATAAATTGTCTGTGATATGCATACATCTTATATGTTTTATTTAATTTGAATGATCCTCCTAGTTTGTCCAAAACTAAAGCAAGATTTACAAAATTGAAAGCTATCAAATTCTACATTTTAGAAAATGTTTTGTATTGGAAATATATTGGAGGTATTTTACTCAAATGTTTGCTAAAAGATGATGCAAATAAAGTTATGCAGGAATTCCATGGAGGTGATTGTGGTGGCCATATTTATTGGAAACCCATTGCTAATAAGATTCTAAGGGTTGGTTTATACTGGCCTACCCTTTTTCCTGACATCCACAAGATGTTAACTGCGTGCAAAAAATCCCAAATTTTTGAAGGAAAGAGAAATTTTTTTCCCTTGCCCTTGAAGCCTATTTCTGTTGAGAGCCCTTTCCAACAATGGGGATTATATTTCATTGGAGAAATTCATCCCCCATCCTCTGCCCAACATAAATGGATTCTTACTGCCACAAACTACTTTACCAAATGGATGGAAGCCACTCCTTCTAGAAATGCCATTGATTCTATCATTATTAAATTCCTTGAAACCAATATCCTTTCTAGATTTGTTTGTCCTAGAAAAATCATCACTAATAATGTTGCAGCCTTCAAGTCAAGAAAATGGTTGATTTTTTTCATAGGTACCATATAAATTTGGGGCATTCAACAGCCTATTACCCTTAGGGTAATGGATTAGTTGAATCTTCAAACAAAATTTTGGTAAATATCATTAAAAATATTTTGGAAGAAAACAAGAAATCATGGCATAAAAAGCTGGTCAATGCTCTTTGGGATGATAGACTTACTACCAAAAAATCAATTGGGATGTCTCCATACCAATTTATCTACAGCATGGATGTAGTTTTTCCTTCCTATTTAGGAGTTGTAATCATGAATATCATTCAAGAGATACAAGCTGAACCAAATGATATACAAAGAAGGATCAATCAAAATATTCAGTTGCAGCAGTCCAGAGAAGAATTTTATAGCAGAACTCAAGTAATTCAAGAGAATATCAAGAATATTTTTTATAAAAGAACAAAATTTGATGACTTTAATATAGGAGAAAAAGTGTTGAAATGGGATTCCAGAATATAAGACAAAGGTAAACACAGAAAAATTGACAATCTTTGGCAAGGGCCATACATTATTGATGCTTTTAGAGGAAACAATGCTTATTTCATAAAACAATTGGATGGAACAGAGATACATCGATGTCCTATCAATGGAAATATGTTGAAACATTATTTCTCTTGAGAATATAGTTTGGTCTTTCATCATTGTAAATACCACAATTTTACAGTTTGTGATTTGAATAATTCATTGATAAAGGTTGAAGCCCATGGAGAAGGCCCTAAGCCTGGTTTGATGAGACGTCAAAAAAATAGAAAAAGAAATCAGATGAAGATTTTTCAAAAAATGGAGCATTCAAGGCTATTGGTCTTAGGTTCTTGACACTTCACTTGGAGAAGTTCCATCCCCAGCCAAAGCCATAGTTAGAGGCCTATAAATTATAGAATCTCATGGTGATTGAGTATTTCATAAGTTGTAATTTCATATTGAGTATGATTTTCAATATTAAAATGATTTCCAAAAAAAATATGAAAAAAGAAAAAGAAAAGAGGGTATATTGAAAAAGAAAAAGAGAAAAAGGAAAAAGAAAGAAAACCCCCAAAAAAGAATAATACAGAAAGTGATGCAAATCAAAATGCCACTACTGATTAGATTAGTTTGATCAATCATACGGTCTAAGCATGATTGAACAATTTTTAAATTTCTGTTGATAGGTTAGAAAATAAAGATATTCCAAAATATTTAAACTTCGTATATCAGTAGTTAGGTAGAAATAAAATTGATTCAACAGTTTAAACTGAGTCAAAGGAAGAAATAAGGATAGATGTAGGTTACAGTTTCATAAAAGAATGAGTGAATTGGGTCTGTAAGCCTAAATGCACCCTGAAAAATAATGAAAAAATGTTAGATCAATGAAATGGGTAGGTTTATCCTAAAAATTTATTACAAAGGTTTATCCTAAAAATTTCATGTACTCCCTGGTCAAAGGGGAAAAATAAAAAATAAGAGTTCTGAACTAAGTTTCGGGATTAAATACATTTGACACATTTATGTCATATACCTCATATCATAAGTCTCGAAAATATACCCCAATCTTCATTTAATCCCTAGAACCCACCATACACTCACGTCACCTCACCGCTTAACCTCTCACCATCTCCCTTCTCATCTCCACCCCCTCCATCTCATACGACGACTCACGATCATTTTTGGTCCCCCCTCATCCTCTGGTTGTTAACTTCGGGAAAGGGGGGGGTCAAAAATGGAAGGTTTTCCAAACCACCCTGCCTGCTATGTGTCACATGGAAATAATTTCACAGCCCCCCTCACTCCTTACTGTTTACCAGCCTACACCCCCTACAAAAATTTGTTTCCATTATTCCTGAATCGTGTTGTTGACCATTGTATCCCCGTCGTTTTTGTTGCACCATGACAACTTCCTCCTGTCACCTCCATCTAATCAACTACACTCCCACCTCATAACCCGTTAGACATTTAATGGCTTAGGTTGTTACCCAAGGGGCCCGCGCCATGCCAAAGATAACTCTGTCACCCTATAAAATACATTTCCTGCACCTGTTGCAAGGTTTAAATTTCTTCCATGTTCTTATTATAACAGGTGATCACAGTCAGAATTTTTCAAAGCAAAAGAAGGCACAAAGAATATTTCAACTGTCTCCAGAATCATCAAAGATCCCCTTTTTCCAATTCTTTTCCTCTCAAGTCCCCTACTAATTCAAGAAAGCTTCGTTTCTTTATTTCCCATCTTCTTCTAATCCATTCTTCTGTGCATCTGCAAAAAAACACAGTCAGTTCACTTTTCAAGTGCAGCAATGCTTCCAAAGAAGGAGCAACAACCATTTAATCCAATGGTTTACCCTCAGGTAGACCTGGATCATGTGGCTCTGGCTGAAAAAGACTTCAAAATACATGAGGCAGAGTTGGAATTTGACTTGTTCGATGTCTATTATTGGTTAGAAGACAAACTGATTGATGAATTTGATGATATAGGGCTGTGGGAGACCAAAATACCCTATTACATCTTCCCAAAAACCCATAGTTGCCCTGAATTAGTGAGGAAATGTCATGCTTTTTATGATATTAATCAGAGAGCTGTAGTAGCCCCCATAGGAGAATTCCTCTTTACTATCAATGCTCAGTCCATCATGAAAATGATGCAAGCTCCTACGGTTGAAGAAACCATTCCATTTTCCTATGAGTCCCTTAGAGAACTATACCAAAAATTGGATTTTCCCAGCAGAGCCAAAAGACTAGAGTTATTCATGGCTACTGACACTCCATTGCCCAAAAATAATCCTCCATATCCCTCATCTACTTTCCCTGATAGGACCAAACACATTGTCACTGTCCTTTCATACTTGTTAGGGTATCATTTAGATTAGTGGATAGATGAAGCCATGATAGGTTTCCTATCCATTTTTTCATCCAAGTCCAAGCCCTCAATTATGTTTAACTTCAGCCAATCCTTAGTTGATGCTATCCACAAAAAATTGTAAATTTTCACATAGAGGAAGTGTTTAAATACACTTTAGTTTTAGTTTACATGTTTATTTGTTTTCAGGCTAGCAGATTTAAGTTCACAATGAGGAAAATTAATGAAGACTCCCAACCTGAATCAATGATCTTTTGGTCAACCATGCTAATGAAGGAATAGAAGGACTACACCTACAAGATATTTTTTGATGCATTTGTGCATCCAACAGTGAGCATACTTACAGTATAGTAGAACCAATAATTAATGAAGATATTAAAAATATCATGTAGTTATCAAATCAAGTAAAGACAGGAGACTGGTACTTGTACCATAACTACAAAGAGATCAAAACTTATGGGTGTGAATTGGCCCCTTACAAGCTGCCAAAGTTCCTCCCCGTGAGGATCTTTGCCCTGGAGTACATAAGGTAGATGATAAATTCAGATGAGGTACACTTTTTTTCTGCCAAAAAGAAGTCTCAATTTAGGATCAAGTCCCAAATTGGTCCTTTTATATGCAATATCAAAGCAGCGGGAGAGGAGGCTGATAGAATGCTAAGGGATATTAAGGGTGATAGCCAGCGCATCAGCAAATCATCCTACTTAGCGAATCAACATTAGATTATCTAAATATTCCAACACAACAAAATATTAAAGAAATAAGCAACACCCTTCTGGAGAATAAGGCCAGATGTCAGAGTTATTCCATCGTGTCCACTGTGTGCTCACACTAGTCAATTTTTTATTATTATGATTATAATGAATAACAGATTGCCGATGTAGATACGACTATCAATGTAGAGTTAGTTAAATACTTCATTCCTTTTCGGTTTCAGGGGTTGGACCCTAGAGTATATAACTTTTCTATTGGAGCATCGTATTTTTGGAGTTGGAGTATCAATAATAAAAGACCATTTTGCAAGATTCTTGAGCAATATTTATCTGGTGATTTCTTTTCTTTGTTGTGTTTAATTTTTTCCACTGTTATTTCTTTCATTGCATCATTGAATTCTAAATGTAAAACATAAATATGAAGAATAATATTTATTTTATAGAGCACCTTAATTCTGGTTTTGTTTACAATATAAATGTTTCTCTTTTGAAGTCTGGTTAAGAAATACTTTATTTCTTTTTAACCACTACTAAATTCACTTTTTCTTCCATCTCATGATTCATTATGTTTTAAAATTATCTATAGAGTGTAGTTATCTTGTCTTGGCCTTGAAAATTTGATGCAACAACCCAGCCTGGTATGACTCTATAGCCCAATGGAATTGGTTTAAGAAAATCTCCTAATCCAACCAAACAATCAATCAAAAAGCAACCCCACAATCAGTATAATTAGCCTAATATCACACATCATAAAACAAAGCTAAATCTTAAAAAGGGATCCCTCTCTAATTCTAGGAGGGCTAGATCCTAGGCTCCAAAGTGGGTTTTATGTTGTCATTTTATGATTATTCTTGCCAATATTAAAAGTCTAGAATGATAACATACCCAACAAAAGGAGTGGTTTATTGCTATGCTCCTCCCACATCTGTATCAGCCCTTGGGTCAACAGAAGATTTCCGCACAGGTTGAGGTTGTGGAGATTGCGATGAAATTAGAAGCTACCCCAAAACTTGTTGTGCTTGGAACTCAAAAAATTTAGAAGCATTTGGAAGCAATGCATTTATAGATTCAGAATCTACACAAGGATAAGGGCAAGGAGGTATGTGTAGAGGTATGGTGCATAAAATGCAAATCTACCAAAAAAAATAAGGATCAATGTCCCATATTCAATAATTATCTGAACGATGGAGGACCTAGCCCACTGAATAATGCAGTATGGTGCACAATATATCAAGTTGTGGGATTGCATGAAACATATTTCTTCCCAAGGGTCAGAAAATATCAGCCTGAGTTGAAGAAATTGTTTTGTATATTTTTTTCATCACTAGGACATGATGAGAAACACGGTTGCACTTATAGAATAGAATGCAGGTCGAACCTATATAGAATGAAGGTCAAACCTACCTCACCAGCATCCCCCTCTGGGCATGGTGGATTTCAGGCTAGAGGAAGAGGGTGAGGAGGCAGATCAGCTGGTTGAGGAAGGGGACAGGTTATTTTCTACAATTGCAGAGATGATGGTCACTATGTGTGCGACTGTCCAAATCCAATGCAAAAATCATGTAGGTATTGTAGAAATTTTGACCACGTAATAGAATATTTCCTTGTTTTGTTTGCTAAGATGCAGGAGAAAAAGACACAGAATATTCAAATGGTTAGAGAAGAAACCCACGAAGAAGATCCTAGCATGAATGTGGCCACTAGGAGAGGTGCAACCACTAATGAGGATAAGGGAAAGTAGTCAGATACTGACCTTTAGATTTGTAAGGCACTTGAAAACAAAGATGGATTTGATTTGTAGTGCGCAAAGGAGGCTTTTTTTGAAGCGTGAAAGGAGTTTGCAGAAGGAAGCGCATCAATGTCAGGTAGACCAATGAAGGAGGCTAGGGTAGATGAATAAATAAAACCATTTTTACAAGCTTTCATGAAGTTACTATGTGACAAAAAGGTGGTAGATGACCTTCAGGTTGTGATAGATAACTGCGCAGAAAAGGAACAACCACTGGTAGAACAAAAAAATTTCAACAAAATCTATAAGAAATAGAAGAGGATAGGGTGAGATATGCGTATGACTGTGCATATCGATGCTTATGAGATGGATCAGGTTATTTTAGATCTAGGGTCTGATGCAAATGTCCTACCTAAGAAAACCTGGCAGCGCATTGGAGAACCCAAGCTGGAGTGGTTTACCATTCAAATGCACATGGAAAATCAACATAAAACCATTCCATTAGGAAGGTTGTCGCAAGTTGTAGTTAGTATTGAAGGTATTGTGCTTGCAGACTTCAAAGTTATAAAAATTGTGGATGATACAAATCCTTATCCTGTGTTGTTAGGATTGGACTAGGCTATTGATATGGATGGTTTCATAAACCGGAAGAAGCGAATAATGGATTTTGAAAGCAATGGAACTAGAGTCATAATTCCCATAGACTCTGCATAGGGACAAAGATACATAGAGCATGTACGCATTGATGATGATATTGATCAGATCTATAATCTGAGTCTGTGCGAGGAAGATTGGATCAACCCAATGGCTGATGGAAATCTTAATTTGGAAAAGGAGAACTCTTGTTTTTCAGATTCTGATGAAGAGTTGGAAAACTGGCAGAACTAGTTGCATGAAGTATTTGCACTACGCTACGATTGAGTGACTATATCTCTTTGATGCATAACATCTGAGGCACGTGAATTAGTGCATTATGATGGTTTAACTGATGTAAAAATGTTTTTAGGAGAGCTTGAAATAATCGTTCCATAAGAACAGAGATTCCATGCCTTGGATCTCGAACTGCATGCTACTCCAGCACGATGGTGGTATAATCATAAAGAAAACATGGGCAATTGGGATGAATGCGCGCACATGATGAGGTTATGCTTTGAACATCCAACTATCACAATGGAAGAAGTCTACTCCGAAAGGATGATCCGCGCAGACATTTGGCCAGATGGAATTAGGTATGGGGCATAGAATCGAGGCATGAATGGGTTGAAATGTTCATTCATACATTGGGGAAGGTACCTACTGATTGGTATTTAGAGACAGAGTTGCGCCAAGGTACTAGTGAATGGTCTACACTGATGGAGGGTTTAATTCTAGCATTCATCTTTGAGAGTGGGTTTGACAATATTGGTAAAGAATTTCATAACATCCAAGAAATTATCTTTGATACAAAAAAGCCAGAAATCGAGTTCTCTACACTAGCATTAGATGCATAGATGAAGAATATTGTGAATTGCAAAATATGACAGTTAAAGAAAATGATGAAGACCCGAGGAATATAATGATTCCAGAATCTGAGGAACAACATGTAGTTTTTGGGCCCTCAATCACTTTGCTAGATGTGACAAAGCCTCTTAATATTCGGTAGGTGAATATCAGATTTGAAGAGCAACCAAAGTTGGAAAATATCAGAGACTATTTCGATGATGATAAATTAGGAAAATTTGTTGAGCTACTAACGGAGTATTAGGACTTGTTCCCTACAAAGTTCTTAGAGTTGAAAGGAATAATTGTAAAACTTGGAGTTATGAAGATCACTTTGAAACTTGATGCATGCCTGATGAAGCAATGCCCATACAGATTGAATCTACAGTATAAGTAGAAGGTAAAATAAGAGTTGGATAAAATGGTTGTTGCAAGCATCATAGAGCCAGTAGAAGAATTTGATCGGGTGAGTCCAATGGTAGTGCAAGAAAAGAAGACAAAAGGAGAGATCGAGATTTTTGTAGATCTGCGCAAGTTGAATGATGCTTGCATGCATGATCCATTCCCAACGCCATTCTCTAATGAGATCCTGGATAATTTTGGAGGACAAGAAGCTTATTCATTCACATATGGGTTTTCAGGGTATCATCAGATCATGATTGCACCAGAAGATCACAGTAATAATACCTTTGCAACTGAATGGAGATCTTTCGAGTATACAATCATGCCCTTTGGCTTAAATAATGCACCTTCAATATTCTCACACGTAGTGGTAGCTGCCTTCAATGATTCTATCCATAAGTTACTGGAAGTGTACTTTGATGATTGGACTATTTTTGGGCTATCGAAAAATCATGTCTCCAATCTGTGCTTAATGTTGGATTGGATACCTGTAGAAAGTATCAGATTTCGCTGAACTTAAAGAAATGTATATTTTTTGTGCCATATGGGATTCTGTTGGGACACATTGTCTAGCAGCAAGGGTTGATGGTAGATCCTGCGAAGATCGTAGTAATAGTTAATCTGGAGATACCTGAGAATTTCAAACAATTGCGCTCAATACTGGGGAACACTGGATATTATCAAAAGTTAATTTAGGGTTATGTGATGATAACTATTCCCATGGAGAAGCTTCTTAAGAAGGACGCAACATTCTGCTGGGATGAGGAGTGTTAGAAGAGTTTTTAATTGTTGAAGGAAAATATGGCAGTCTTTCCAAATTGGTCTAAGGTGTTTCATGTGCATGTTGATGCCTCCTTTATCATGTTCAAAGCTATTTTAGTGTAGCCAGGAGCTGGAGAGATTGATCACCCTATTTCATATGCTAGTCAAAAACTCTCAAGCATAGAACGAAATTATTCAACCATAGAAAGAGAAGGATTAGCAATGGTGTATGCACTACAAAAATTCTACCACTACATGTTAGGAGGAAATTTCAAGATGTTTACTGATCATTCTGCTTTGAATCACCTAGTCAATAAGCCTGTGTTGGTGGGGAAGATCTGCAGGTGGTTGTTGCTATTCCAGGAGTATGACTTTGAGATCAATGTGAAACCAAGAAGATTGAATGTTGGGCTAGGCCATCTATTGCACATTGAGACTGGTGAAGAACCTACAAACTTCGAGGAAGGATTACTAGATGCTTAGTTGTTTGCAATCAAGGTAGTTGATGAGGATTTAATTGATATTATTCAGTTCCTAACTACGGGATGCGTACCTGGGGAATATACAGTACATAAGAAGAAAGAGCTCATGGCGCACATAATAGACTTCATCATTATTGCTAGCCAGTTGTACAAGATAGGTGCAGACGAAGTTCTGCGAAGATATGTTTTGGAGTATGAAAGGTGTGAAATATTAGATGAAGCTCATGGAGGGGTTGTCGGTGGTCACTATGTAGGTAAGGCAGCTGTGAAAAATATTTTGTGAACTGGGTTATGGTGGCCCACATTTCACAATGATGCCTATGTGCATTGTCGCGCATGCGATGTATGCCAGAGGATCGGAAAGCCATCGCGCAGAGATGAGATGCCCCTACATCCACAGATGGAACTGAAAGAATTTGATAAATGGGCCATTGAATTTTTTGGACCTATTAATCCTCTAGGTAAGAGGAGTGGTGTGCATTACATCATCACTGCGACTGACTATGTAACTAGATGGGATAAAGCTAAGCCTGTAAATGATTGTACTACATATACAACTGCACAATTCATATTTGAGAATATTGTGACTCAATTTGGATGTCCGAAGATTCTAATAAGTGATCAAGGTACAACCATTGAAGCATTGACAGATGAATTTCAGATGCATCACCAGAAGAACACTCCCTATCACCCACAGGCAAATGGTGTGGTGGAAGCTTTCAATAAGACATTAGAGAATATGCTTACCAAGGTATGGAATGCTAACCAAAATGATTGGGATGAGCATGTACCTGCATTCCTCTCTTCATATCAGACCACATTTAAAACTTTTACTGGTAAGACATTGTTCATGATGGTATACAGGAAAGAAGTTGTTTTTCCGATGGAGTACATTGTTCCCAATCTGTGCATTGTAGCATTCACAAATATGGCAAAAGAAGATGCTATGGAGGAATGGTTGTTGCAATTGGTAACATTAGAAGAAGATCAATTTATTTCCAATTATCACCAACAATTTGAGAAGGCGCATGAAAATGCATGGCATGATAGGCACATCAGGAAAAAGGTGTTTAAGGAAGATGATTTGGTATTGTGGTATTATAGCAAGTTTTTGCGCGACCCAGGGAATTTGAAGATGCATTGGCTAGGGCCATATATTGTTAAGGAGATCATTGATGGAGGTGTTGTGCGCCTGACCACATTGAGGGGAAAATATATTCCTGGGTATGTTAATGGAAGTTGATTGAATCAGTACAAGGATGACCCTGTGTGCACCAAATGAATATATGGTCGGAGCATTGGATCTGTGCAGAAGGGTTGGCAGATGCATAGGAAGGTGTGACGTGAACATGGTAGCTGCGTGAGGAGGTTGAATAGGTCACATAGGTGCCAAAATCCTATTGGAACAGTAAATCTAGAAAATACAACTTTATTACCATTTATGGGAGCATGCAGGTTTCATTTAATGAAGGGATTTTTCTAGATTTGGTAATGTTTGGTCCTTTATGGAGACACATTAATACATCAGGGACCATTGTTGATGCACCAAAACTATAAATTTCACCTATGGGGTCGCAATAGTTCCCTTTTATTTCTGTGAATTTTCTTCCCTGAGCTATTTTATTTCCCCAAAATATTCATTGTCTATGTCTCGTTTGGATTCAGGTTTTGAGGAGGAGTTGCTTCGTAGGATTTTGGGTTACGTAATTCCTCCCAACATGACAAATACACGCCCCAGAGAGGATCCTCCTGCACTGATGGATCCTGTTTAGCCAGTTGCTGAAACAACTATGCCCACAAATTATAATAAATGTCAGACATCAGGGACTCATAAAACCCCGAGGTAAAAGACTCCAAAGTCACATTCTACTACAGTTTAGTGCCAGAAGAAACCCATGGCGGAGCTCCCTGAGACTATTACGGAGGAGGAGGAGGATGTGGACGAATTGGCCCCATTCTTGTGGTTGCTGAGCTATGCCGCACCGCGCAAGGGGTATGTCATAGTTCCAAAATTTTTGGAAAAGGTGTGGTCGAGTATCAATATGCCCTTGATTCCTGAAAACGTCCCAGTTGAAGGCAATCTGTTCGCCAGAGTTGAAAATGGAGGATTGGGACATCATCGATGTGGATAAGTTTCCAGAGCTTGCGGCAGAGCATTATCTCAACCATGTGACATATGAGGGGGGCCTTGTGCACCTTGAGCCACAACGATGGGTGTTGGGCCTGCACAAGGCAGAGCTTATGAATTCATTGTAGGTTCTGCATTTGGGGCGCAAATCGATAAATGAAATCTGTGTGCGCCAATTTCTTGCACTAGTACATGATGAAGCACTATGGTTGGGAGAGTGCATACCGATTGATGTTGCACTGATCTGTCGGATCACAGGCCTACCTAATCAAGGCGAAGATCCCATGGCGGATTTTGGAGAAAAAGAATAAGAAAAGCGGGGTGGCTGAGAATATTAAGATGAAGTATGAAGTGTCGTGCCATAGTAGAGGCTTTGTCATAAGCGAGATCAATGAACCAGATATTCAGTTTGGGATTCTCATCTTGGCCTACAAGATGATGCATAAATTTTGACCTAAGGAGGTTCCTGTGTAGGTCATTGCATTGGTAGGACAGTGTGAAAAATGAGTCATGCACAATTGGTCGCAATATTTATGTAAGGAATTCCTTGAGAATGTGCACGAAGCACAAGAGGAGGGAAATAATTTCTATTGTGCTTGGCTTATGCTGTTGATAACCCTCATTGGTTGGAAAACCCTAGAGGAAACACAATTTCCTGAGATCGAGCCGTAGATGCGTGAATTCGTGCATTACGCTACATTATGGAACTCTTCCATCCCTGCGCGTATTATGGAGAACAAAATCTTCCGGTTGTTGTTTGATTCTTCACTCTTTCAAGTTTTACAATAAAAATTGAGACTGTCTTCGACGCTGTATGAACAATATAAGATGATTGTACTTTGGATCTAAGTGCTTTATGTGTACGTGATACTTTTGTAAGGGTTTCAGTCTAGGTTTGGGTAGAAAGTCTCCTACTGGCTGTGTGCGTGGATACCTAGTCCTAGTTGTGTGTGGACTTCGCAGGATGTGTGCGCGGAAGGGTAATTGTAATGGGAAGTCTGTTGTACCAAACAGTTGGAATCTAATGCAAAGACTGTTTTTGGTTAAAGCACTGTGTTAAATGAGTTATATTCTATTATTGCATTGATATTTCTTTACTTATGTTATAGTGTATCAATGCGAATAGATATGTTATTTACGCATGAATATATATTGATGGTTGAATACATTAATCAATTTTCTTAAGTTATTGCGCATTACATGGATCTGGTTCTATTCTTATATATTTGCGATGAATTTTATCTGTGATCGATTTGTTTATGCATTATCTGTGTTTGCGACTAGCCAATATGATAAGTATTGTTCTATATTTGCGTGCATATGTTTCTGATCTGTATAAGTTCTACAATCAACCTATTCAGGGCGTGGAAACCTGGTTCCAACACCCCCCCATACTGCTTCGGGTGAGACTTTTATTTGCACAAGAAGGACATTGCCGAAAGGGCCAGTAGTTAGAGGGTTTGTTGGTTGCGGGATAGACTTTGAACCTGGGTCAGGACCCCTCAAGCCAACACCCTCACATGAAATAGTTCAATTCTAGTTTCTTCTTTTGAGGTGCTAGTGTAACAATTTGAATTTCTAGTGATAGCAATGGAGTTCTTACCTTTTATCCCCATGGTTGCGATTTTAGTTTCATCACCTGAATCAGACCCCAAATCCTCTTGAGTGATTACAACTATCTTTTGCTTCTCTTTGTTGTTGAATTTCTTTGGCTTCATCTCCGGATGAGGCTTCTAACAATGGTATTCATCATGACCCTCTTTGGAACAATGTTTCCATGTTAGTTTCTCTCCTTCCTTTATGATGGTTACATTTTTATTTTATTTTCCTTTGAAACCCTTTCCTTTCTCTCCACCCTTAAATGGCTTCTTTTTACCCTCTTCTGGAATATTTTCCCTCTTGCCTCAAGGTGAGTGGCTTGAACATAAATCTCATCTAGACTACTGTGATTAAACATAAGGATGGCATGCCTTAGGTAGCTATGTAAACCCCCTGTATACTTCAACAATGTGTCTTGTGAATGATAATAAACACCTAACATAAGAGATATTTTTCCAAATTATTGGGTGTAATATTGCACACTTTGACCCTTAAGTTGTCTAAAATTCTGCCAATTCATGATGGCTTTTTGCATATATGCTAGAGGGTAAAATTGTCTTTTCATTGCAACAACGAAATTTGACCAAGAGAGTTATATCTTACCATGTTTTGTAATCTCATATTGTGTCTTGTATTCCCACCAAACTAGTGTTGCACCCTCCAGTCTCAAGGAAACTAGTTTTATCTCTATATAATCATCTTGAAGGTTTTAAATTATGCAATAGAACCTCAACTGATGAACCCAATTTTCAAGCTTCTCTACATTCACTTCACCATTATACATAGGCAACTCAAATTTAATATCAAGTTTTAACAAGGGTTTTTTACCAATTCCTTTTGAGGTAGGTTGATGAGTATGAGTAAGGGTTCTAGTAGTGGAAGAGGATGAAGATGAAGGTGAAGATGGTGGCTTATCACCATTTCCATTAACTTCTCCCCCTGGAGAACCCTCTCCTCTTGGAGGTCTGGATATTTCACCTTGCAACCTTGTGTTCCTCTCTTCATAGAGGACCTTCACCATCTCTGTCATGTCAAAGAAATCCTTCCTAAATTCCTTCTCATCCTCTCACATGTTATCAATTCCTCCCTCATGATACATCCTTACTGAAACTTCTACTACAACTGGAGGTGAATCTTGTGGTGCAAATTGTGGCAAATTTTCCCTCCTTCTTGCTCCAACTAGAGAACCCACACCCAAAATCTTGCCTTATCCTCTCTTGAGCTTCAACCTTGTAATAATTTAAACACTTGAAAAACAAACTAAATCCTCCTTGCACAAGTAAACCTAGTTCTCTGATACCAACTTGATCTGAATGGGAATATTAATTTTGTGTTTTCTTAGATCCACTTTAGAATATAAACAAAGTTCTTGAGGATTATGAGGTTAATTTAAAGTTTAACATGATTTTTTATGTGTTTTCATGTGAATTTCATGAGAAAATTAACACAAACAAAACAATGAACATCAACATCTAACAGACATGGACATCACCATAAACAGTAATGCAAAAACACATGATGAAGGAGTTCACCCTGCCTGGGCTATGTCTCCTTGGTCCAACTTCCAATGGCTTGGCCCTCTTATATTATGCTCAAAAGTGTGATTAATTGTGTTTACAATGCTCAAACAACTTTGAAACCTGTTCCATCAGCTCCAAAAAGCAAAAAATGTTAGCCTCATGTGTTGAAAATGTAGCAAGATTATGGAGCTTAGTGAAATGAAGTCGCCTTCACTAAGTGGGCCCGCAGGCAAATTCTGGCGCAAAGTCTATTTTTAGACTATGTCTATTTTTAGACATATGGAGCATGGTTCAGGGATTTCAGTATGAGATTCTTGGAGCATTGGTCATGTTGGTAAAAATAGATGGGACTCTATTTTTGTGACCTATAGGTCGAAGAGGTCGAATTCTATTTTTAGACTGCCTCTCCTAAAAATAGGGAAGTCAAATATTATTTACCCTTAATAATATTTAGACTATAAACTTCAGTTTACTCTCTTGGAGCACTTCAGTTCGAGCCTTGGAAGTGGCTCATGCATCTGACAGAGGAATTAAGCTATTCCCAAGGGTTTGATGGCATCATGCATGGTTGACTTCAGTTAGGACTTCAGTGGCAGAAGTTTGGTGGAGTTAATGAGACAGCTAGTGGAGTTGTGTTTTGTTTATTTTAGTTGAACTAGTTGAGATTAGTTTAACTAGCTAATCAATTATTTATGAGTGGAGTGAATTAAATATTATTTAATTCATTAATTAGTAACTCATTATTCAACTCAAGAACACATCAGTTCACTACAGTGCATGATCAGTTCAGTGGAGACCAGTGAAAGAGGTAGATGAAAGGGTGGAGTTAGCTATCGGTTGTGACTATACTGTTGCTATTTGCAACACACAGATAGGTGGAGTAAGCCCATGAGGATTGCGCAGTTCAGGCTGGTGGTTTATCTATATAAAGAGGCCATCCCATAGCATTGAAACACGCAATAGAGGCAAGGCAATTGACGGTGAGTTTTGAACCAGTAACCTGTTCAAAACTGAGCTAGATTGTGGGTAACTGTATGAGAAAGTACTGAGTACTTGTGAGGAGTATTGTACTGAGTTTGTTACTTGATTTCTCCATTATAATATACACAATAGCTGCGGGGTTTTCAGCTATAAGCTTTCCCATACATACTGTGTTAATGTGTATGATGATTTGATGTGTTATCGCTTGATTTTATTTCCGCATGTTTGATGATCTGAGTGGAAGAGATTATGTGTTGCATATGAATTCGAATTGTATGTGATCAGGATAGTCTCGGTGAATAATTGATCATTATTCAGCAAATTTCTACATGGTATCGGAGCTATTGAAGCAGAGATTGATCATCACAGTGATTACAAACTTATTTCGGTAGACAGAGTCTGCATGCGGGCTGGTAGCCTCCGGATTCATCTTTCTTCGGAAAGTGAAAGGTCTGGTAAACGCCCCTTGCAGTCAATCTCTGTGCTAGAAATAATTTGTTCTCACAGATCTAGAGCGGTTGAGGCAAGGCAATTAGCGGTGAGTTTTGAACCAGTAACCTGTTCAAAACTGAGCTAGTTTGTGTGTAACTTCATGAGAAAGTACTGAGTACTTGTGAGGAGTATTGTACTGAGTTTGTTACATGATTTCTTCATTATAATATACACAATAGCTGCGGGGTTTTCAGCTATAAGCTTTCCCCATACATACTGTGTTAATGTGTATGATGATTTGATGTGTTATCGCTTGATTTTATTTCCGCATGTTTGATGATATGAGTGGAAGAGATTATGTGTTGCATATAAATTCGAATTGTATGTGATCAGGATAGTCTCGGTGGATAATTAATCATTATTCAGCAAATTTCTACATGGTATCGGAGCTATTGAAGCAGAGATTGATCATCACAGTGATTACAAACTTATTTCGGTAGACAGAGTCTGCATGCAGGCCAGGTAGCCTCTGGATTCATCTTTCTTCGGAAAGTGAAAGGTCTGGTAAATGCCCCTTGTAGTCAATCTCTGTGCTAGAAATAATTTTTTCTCACAGATCTAGAGCGGCTGAGCTTTGAGGTGGAATTCGAAATTTTGCAACAGTTTTGTTTTCTTGGTGCCAGTGTTGAAAATGTCTTTCAACGGTTTGCGACTCGAATATGCTCTTGAAGGCAGTTCGAATTATGTTGCATGGAAGGATCGCATGGAGGCAGTATTAGAAGATAATGGTCTGAAGGAGTTTGTAGATACGGATGTCCAAAATCCCACTGATCCTGCTGAAGTCAATGCATGGCAAAAGAAGATGGCGAAATGTCGAAGGATCATGTTGGAGGGCGTCAAGGATCATATTGTATCCAGCCTGCATGGAAAGGCTTCTCCATTTCTAATGTGGAAAGCTTTGACGGATCTATTCCAGAGTAAGAGTGACCAAAGGAAGCTGGCGCTCAAAGATAAGCTCAGAAACATCAAGATGGAGAAAGGCGACAGTATCGCCAAGTACCTCACGAAGTTCACTCAATGCAGAGATGAGCTGGGAAGTGTGGGGGTGACTGTCGAAGATGAGGACATGGTCGACCTGGCTCTCCTTGGTCTTCCGAAAGCTTGGCACTCATATCAAGATAGTGTCAATGGTCGGGAGAAGCTGCCGGGATGGGAGCGCCTTTGAGCGGATCTCATGCAGGAGGAGATAAGGAGGACTACTCGAGATGGATCTTCATCAAAGGGAGCTGATGAAGAAAACTGCGCTTTGGTGTCCAAAGCTAAGAAAGGGAAGGGTAAGAAAACCTCTCATTCTGGAGCTAAGGGCAAGAAGCAAGATATGGCGAAAGTGAAGTGTTTTCACTGCCATGATCACGGACATTATGCTACCAATTGTCCAAAGAAGAAGAAGAACAAGCAAGCGGGAAGATCTGCAGATGGAGAAGCTTTGGCTTCACAGTTCGAGCTTGACTTTTCACTGATGGCATGCTTGGTTTCAAGTGTGATGGGATCGGTGTGGTTCTTGGACAGCGGTGCGTCATTTCATATGACGGGAGATCGGGATTTGTTCTCAGATCTGGAGGACAAAGATCTGGGTGTGCACATCGAGATGGGCGATGATGGTAGATACAGTGTGACTAGTATCGGTACCATATCCTTTCAGAGGGAGTCTGGTAAACCCTTTGTATTGAAGGATGTCATGCATGTACCTGGATTGAAGAAGAACTTGATCTTTGTGGCGATGTTGGAGGATAAGGGGTATGATGTGGTCTTCAGCGAAGGAAAAGCCTTCCTGTGCAGTAAGACTACTGGAGAGACCCGGAAGATAGGGGTTCAAACCAAGAACCTTTATCAGTTGCAGGTAGATGGCTGCGTAGCTATGGCATGCAAGGTGGGAGAAGTGGTGAGCCGGGATGATGAGGGCGAACTGTGGCACAGGAGATTGGGCCACCTTCACCATGGAGCTTTGAAGATTCTGCCGCAGATTTCTACTGGGCTTCCTAAGGGCACCCTTGCGCAGTCAGATCAGTGCAAGGGGTGTACTTTAGGGAAGTATGTGAAAGCCACCTTTCACGAGAAGGATAGTCGCGCCACGGCGATCCTTGAGAGAGTTCACACAGACGTGTGTGGTCCTTTCTCAGTTGCTTCGACAGCAAAGCACAAGTATTATGTGATCTTTGTTGATGATTTCTCTCGAAAGTGCTGGATCTTCTTCATGCAGAAGAAGAGCGATACATTCGCGAAGTTCTGTGAGTTTAAAGCGCTGGTCGAGAAGGAGTCGGGGAAGAAGGTGATTGCTCTAAGGAGTGATAACGGTGGTGAATTCATCTCGGCTGAATTCAAGGAGTTCTGCAGCGCAGAAGGGATTCGGAGAGAGCTCATCGCACCCTATAACCCACAGCAGAACGGGGTGGCTGAGCGGAAGAACAGAACGATCGTGGGTGCTGCACGGGCGATGTTGCATGATCAGGGCCTACCCCTTCACTTGTGGGCTGAGGCATGCAATACAGCAGTGTATGTGCAGAACCGTTGTCCTCACAAGGTTCTTGGCATGAGTACAGCAGAGGAGGCTTATTCTGGCAAGAGGCCTGATATTTCCCATTTGCGGATTTTCGGATCTCCTGTCTACATGCATGTGACGAAGGATGCAAGAAGGAAGCTGGATCCAACTGCTGAAGTTGGAATATTTGTGGGGTACACCGATACACCTCACAACTATCGGGTGTATGTGCCAGACAGTCGCAAGACTGTTGTGCGACGGGATATAAAATTTCAGGAGGAGAAAGCCATGCAGTGTTCGCTTGAGAGGGAGCTACACTTGCATACAGATGAGGAGCTGTTAGTTCCTAAGGAGGAGCTTTCGGATGTGGATCAGCCACAAGAGGAGGTTCAGGAGGTGGAAGAAACCACCCAGGCAGCGCCAACCATCAGAGGGCGCATGCGCACTACAGAAGCTGAGCGACTGGCTCGGGATGCAAAGAAGGTTGTAGGACCACCTACAGCACAGCGCAGACAGAGACAGTCACCGGATCGGTACACTGGATACATGGCTCTTATGAGTCAATGTGTTGTGACAGAGCCATCCTCTTTTGAGGAAGCTGTGGAGGAACCCGCATGGGTTGGTGCCATGATCGAAGAATATGATTCGATCATCAGGAACAGTGCATGGGAGATTGTCCCAAGACCGGTTGGGAAATCAGTTGTAGGTTCGCGATGGATCTACAAAGTGAAGCAGGCGGCTGACGGGAGTGTGGAGAAGTACAAGACGAGATTTGTCGCCCGTGGCTTTTCACAGATCGAGGGGATTGACTATGAGGAGACTTTTGCACCTGTCGCAAGGTACTCTTCCATACGGACGATCCTTGCTCTCTCAGCACAGATGGGGTGGCAAATTCATCAGATGGATGTGAAGACTGCGTTCCTCAATGGAGTTATTGAGGAAGAGGTGTACATAGAGCAGCCTAAAGGTTTTGAGATCTTCAGCAGTGAGTCGCATGTGTGCCGACTCAAGAGAGCACTATACGGGCTGAAGCAAGCACCTCGTGCTTGGTACACTCGGATAGACAACTACTTCACCGAGCTTGGATTCTCCAAGAGTGAGGTGGATCCTAACCTGTACCAGATTGTGGTGGAGGGGAAGCTGTTGATCATCGTACTGTATGTAGATGATCTGATTTTGACTGGCGATGAGCAGTTGATACTTTCATGCAAGGAGGATCTTGCACGAGAGTTTGAGATGAAGGACCTGGGCATCCTTCATTATTTCCTGGGATTGGAGATTTGGCGGCGCAGTGGAGGACTGTTTGTTTCTCAGGGCAAGTATGCCCGGGAGATTCTGGAGAGGTTCAACATGCAAAGTGTTGTTACGTGGCCCTCCCTCTTCTACAGAAGTTGGAGGAAGGAGGATGCTACTTCGAGCGGAGGTAGTGGATGCACTTGTCTATCGGCAGTTGGTAGGGATTAAACATAATATCTGTGGTCAGCCATGACTAGATATATACTATCACGATTAACCACATTTCGCTACCTATGATTTAGCTTGCAAGCTCTTTGGAAGGTAGGAAAACTTTTATGTATTCTTTGCAGCTATATTAAACACATCGGGATATGGTCTATGAGTACAGACGGAGGATGGGCGAAGCTACGCTACTTGATACCGGAATTGGGCGAGAGTCCAATGGACCAGGAAGAACACATACGGAGGTTTCGACGTGGGTCGAAACGATGGTTTCAAGTCGGCGGGGAAGAAGAGATCCGTGGCACTCGATTCAGGCGGCGAGTACATGGCAGCAAGATTGGCTGCATGCGAGGCTATTTGGATGAGGAAGATCCTCGTTGGATTGTTCGGGGTGCATTTGGAGCCTACAGTGATTTATTGTGATAACCAGAGTTGCATTAAACTCTCGGCTAATCCAGTATTTCATGATAGATCCAAACACATCGACATCAGGTACCATCATATCAGAGATTGTGTTCGGCGGAGAATCATGATGCTTTCATATGTTCCCACGGAGGATCAGGATGCCGACATCCTGACGAAGGCGCTCACCAGGAGCAAGTTCGAATTCCACAGAGGCAGGATAGGGGTTGCAGATAATCCATATCTTGCCGAGAGGGAGTGTTGAAAATGCAGCAAGATGATGGAGCTTAGTGAAATGAAGTCGCCTTCACTAAGTGGGCCCGCAGGCAAATTCTGGCGCAAAGTCTATTTTTAGACTATGTCTATTTTTAGACATATGGGGCATGGTCCAGGGGTTGCAGTATGTTATTCTTGGAGTATTGGTCATGTTGGTAAAAATAGATGGACCTCTATTTTTGGACCTATAGGTCGAAGTCTATTTTTAGACTGCCTATCCTAAAAATAGGGAAATCAAATATTATTTACCCTTAATAATATTTGGACTCTAAACAACAGTTTACTCTCTTGGAGCACTTCAGTTCGAGCTACAGAAGTGGCTCATGCATCTGACAGAGGAATTACGCTATTCCAAAGGGTTTGATGGCATCATGCATGGTTGACTTCAGTTAGGACTTCAGTGACAGAAGTTGGTGGAGTTAATGAGACAGCTAGTGGAGTTGTGTTCTGTTTATTTTAGTTGAACTAGTTGAGATTAGTTTATCTAGCTAATAAATTAGTTATGAGTGG